>OY971431.1:11200625-12401250 GCA_963853865.1 Helleia helle
CTGTTTTAAAAATAATTAGGTATTAATATTCATACCGCATAAAATATAAATATGATGCATCATTGGTTTTGGTCAGTCAAATACAGAACTGGAAACATGAAGCCTTTGCCTACTTGTATTCCAATTCGAGTTTGGATGCGAGTTACAGGAAACTTATTTTGATATTAGTAAAGGTATAGACTACATTTATAATAGGGATGTTGACAGTATTCATATAAAAATATAATTTTGATGTTAATTGGTAGTTTATATGATAGAATTCTGAAAAAATACAATATTTTCCCTTATTTTATATTGAGGTACTTCTATACACCATTTTCTGTACGCAGTAATAGTAAAAACATCGTTTCGTCAGTGAACACACACATAGGCACCGTACAACACTTATAAAACTTAGAAGCCATTTTTTATTAACGACAACTAGAATCATTTTATCACTTTTACGATGTTTGACAACATATGACGTCACGTGACAAATGTAAGCGTTTTGGAACGAGATTTAAAATGCATTATAAAATGCAATATTTTATAGGCATTAGACGTGTTTAAGCAAAAGTTGATAATATTTAGGCCTCCATTAGACATGTATAAATGATTTAAAAACATTTCTGAAAAATGTCAACATCCCTATAATTGAAGACTAGTTGTTGATTATAAATACAGTTTGTAATTTTATTTGTACCGAAATAACGTTCCAATTTTGAATTTCCACTAAAACAATATTCGAACAAAGGAATGCGTTTGAAAATTTAAATAAAACAAGGATATAATTGGAACAATACAATAATTTTTCATTAGACCTTTTTTTCAAATACGCCACGTATTCTTTTTGTAGCATTGTAAAGTCAGGATTAACAGAAATAAAATACTAACTAGCAATTGTCGTTCGCAATCCTTGCTGAAACAAAGAGATCTGTGTTTTCCTAGTTTTACAGGATAATTAGAGAGGGGGGCGGTTTCATTTACATGTTTAATAGGAACTTTAGAATTATGATGTTCTATTTTAAGACTTAGAAGGAAAGGGAGATATATCTACGGCTTCATTTGAATGATATTTTGCTCGCGTAATATAATTATACATATTTTCTTTTGCGCCGGGAAATGCTCTTAGACATCTAACGGAGGGGGTAGGGACTCCCTCAGGCGGCTGTATAGAACTCGCTGCGCTCGTAAGGTGGGAAGGTGCCACCAATGCCGCCTTTGGTGAGGTGCCCCAGATCTGTTGACCAACAGGGCACCTCAATGGCTAGTCAGTTCCCCATGGGACCGAGAAGAGCAGCTCCCTCGGTTCAATTGGCTTCGCCCAAGGTGCTGGGTTCACCTTAGGCTACTGAGCCCCACCGCCACGACAAGGCATGAACCATGGTGGGGATTTATCTTCATGCTGCATTTGTATTATATTCAGTATGTTGAATATAACCAAACCTGTATTGTTGGGATGGTTGGTTTTTCTTTTGCGCCGGTGTTCTGTGAGCGAGACGTACCACCCCGGTCGTGCCGGCACAGTTCGGCTACAGTGCAGCATAGCCCTACCTCTTACTATATATCTGCAACAGAATCGAAGTGATCAAAATCGATAGCTTAGTCGTTCTCTTGAATGACGTAGCGTAAAGATATATTGATGACGTGGGTGGCGAAAACTGTGTTTTACCGGTGTGAGGGTTACGCTATGACGCGCTCCCGTCTGCATGGGTACCACCATCCTGCTTGTTTCTGAAACACATGAGTTATGGGTGACGCTGACCACATATCATCAGATTGCACATCTGTCAGTTTGTCTATCCAATTGTCAAAAAAAATGGTTAGGCAAAATCGAAGATCAGTCTAAATGTTTTTTGTTTATGCCCCACGTCCCATTTTTCCACACTTGGACATACAACAGTGGACGGTTACAGGTAGATATTGATGTATACAATGTTTATTATCAGACTAATAAAATAAATTAAATCTCGGCAAATTAAACGATTCTCACGGGATACGGAGAATTTTGAAACCTTATAACAATAAATCAAAAGAGGTGAAATATTTACAAATAGAGTGAAGGTAACCCGACACCTCCTATCCTGAATAAATATAGACCCATGGGAGTCCACAGAAATCCGCAAAAATATATTAGCTACATTCTGTTATTTATTAATTTGTTTTTCTCAGAATTTAATAAGTCTTAGTTAGAATTTTATACCTTATTTAGAATACATATAAAGCTTAGAGAATACTTCAAAATATATAGATTGCTACTGTCTCGCCGCTTCATTGTGCAGATCGTAAGCAGATGCGTTATATAGATATTTATCTATTGTAAAGCGCTGTGAGAGTGACGTTCTGTGCGTAATACATTAAAAATATCTATATTTTAAATTAGGACATTCATCATCACTATCATCATCACCATCAGCCTCTATCCATCCACTGCTGAATACAGGCACCCCTCAATGAACGCCAAGACTTTGAATGTTATTGCTTTCTTTTATTTTGCTTCCAGGAATCATTCTTACAAATTGGCACTTGATAGTTCACAATTTTAACATAAAAACAAATATGATGAAGCGAGTGTTGTTTTGACACTGATTGAACGATTCCAAGACAATGGTCTTGTCTATGTTCATACCTGTGCTTACAGTTCATACTTAGTGACGCGCCCATTCCAAATTATGTATACTCTAAGGCATAAAGCGTCGTTGTTTTTATTTCACAAGACAAAACTAGTTGTTCCAATAGGTTATATAGAATGTTTATAGAATAACTAGCAGTTACCCGCAGCTTCGCCCGCGTTAACTTTTAAAATTTGAGGGGTTGACCACCCTTATCACTTAGGGGTATGAAAAATAGATAGTAGCCGATTCTCAGACCTACTGAATACGCATATAAAATTTGGTAAAAATCGGTAAAGTCGTTTCGGAGGAGTACGGTAACTAACATTGTGACATGGAAATTTTATATATAAGATAAGATAAGATGTAAAAAGGAAATAAATGAATCTAGTTAGTAAATTGCGCCTCTGTTGTTCAAGAGATAAATAGTAAATTCCAGTTTGAAATAATTATGACAAAGTGTTACATTTCGGAGCCAAGAAACTAGTAAGAACGGTTGCTTCTGTTGTGTGCAAAATTTTACTTAACTGCATTTGGCATCGAAAAGCTTTCAACCGGCTGCCTAACTCACACGAAATAGGGCGATTCTCCCAGGTTTAGCTCGAGCGTGAAAATTAGGTCTCCTCTCACATTGGCACACGATTATAGGTTAGTTTTGTTTCGTAAAAACATTCCATTTGAAATTCAATATTTGAATATTAAACAGTGCTACAGATTTTTTTATACACTTTAATATTATTTTTCAGGCACTGTACTTACTTACTATACTTGTTATATTATACTTATTGGTTGGATTTTTGAGACTGATCAGTTTTATATTTAAAAAAAAGATTCCGACGAATTGAGAAACTCCTCCTTTTTGAAGTCGGTTAATTAACCTTAACCGTTATAGTTACAGTAAAACGTTGCTTGGTGTCAGTTTGAAATGGACATATTTTTATATTACTCGGATAAACCAATTGGCAGCAAACGGTAAGTGGACGACGTCGCTCATATACAAAAAGAAGTTTACACTAATCATTTAAGACTAATTAATTTAAGAATTAAATGTATTTAACTAATTAACTAAGAAAGAGGTAGTGCCATGCTGCTTTGTAGCCGAATTTGGTCGGCACGACCAGGTACCTCTCGCTTACATAATACCGGCGTCAAATGACAGCTATGATGTTGCGTTTCGTGCAGTTTGTGAGTTTCCGGTGGCCCATTGGGGGGATAGGGTAAAGGAGAGCAACGCATCTGCATAACGTCGGTAGTCACCATAAGGCTCCAATTGCTCGGTTGCCTCCCTATAACCATCAAAAATTTCATATCTTTGGGTACAGTGCATTTCCCACCATATTGTATTCTTCTACAAAAAACCACAAACACTGCTTCAAAAGACAGATTTTCCAGCAAAAGAATAATATGATAATATGGATGGTATATAAGTTTAATTATATTACATAGCTTTATATGACGACAATGAAAAAGAAGAGGATAGTAATAGTGAGAAAATGATAATGATTTCGATGAGCCGGTTGGTTCGGCGACCGACACATCCAATTTTTCTTTATATCGATGGAGTCTTTGTCGCGATTTTGTAATGATGGATTTGCATTTAGAGCGGGGTTTGTAAGGACATTACCTCCAATCTGGCTTAATGTCACCATACAAAAATGTATTTACTGGTTTTTAAAAGGTTGTATGAGATATGACTGAATCATACCCGATTTTCTCTTACAAAAAAATTAATTTATCACAGCTTGTAGTATTAAAATGTTGTAGGTTCTATAAACTACAACATTTTAATACTACAAGGTTAATAAGTGACAAAGAATTTTTATATCATCATCATCATCAGCATCTATCCGTCCACTGCTGAACATAGGCCTCCCTCAATGAACGCCAAGACCGCCGACCCCTTGCTGCTCGCATCCAACATGGATTAAATAATTTTAATATACTAATTGAATTATGTGAAGTACAAGTATGTTAAACGTATGTGTGTGCTAATAAAAACAAAGTCAACAGCTAAATTAAGTTGGCAGAGCTGTATTTCGCAATAAAAATAAAGTCTTCTTGAATAATATTACAATTCATGCATGCTTCTAAATACACTACTGAAAAATGAGTTCCTCTTAATGGTATAGTCAATACCGTTTGCTTGTTAATAAGGAATAACCTGTATGTTCAATATTTTACCAGCATACAAACAGCATATAGCCAGAGCATAATCGAACTATGGCTTAAGAGACTCCTAACATTTGAAAGTACACTTGATGCTACATGATTCGTTTACCGCACATGCTCATATGAATGTAGTACATGTTTGCTCACCTGAAGTGCTCCTAGCTTGCACATGTTACTTAAGATCATTCTAGACACTCTTATGCAAGTCTCAGAAGAAGAATCAGTTAGCTTCACAATTTGTTTCTAGAGGTTTCAATCGTATTCCGCTACAAGATCATAATAAGCACACATATCAAACGTATTTAAGGTGAAAGATTTCATTAAATATGTGAAGTGTAATTTGAGGTACACTCATACCAAGTGGTATCAAAATAAAACGCTTTGGCACATTTCACGGGTGTTCCTTGCAGGTAGCCCGACTTCAAAGCGGCTTACAAACGGACGCCCCTAGACAACATTCGCTAATTCACTTTGATGTCCCCTCTCCTCATCCTGTGGAACCCTCCACCTCTCGTCCCCTGGTCCCTAACGAGAAAACGCGTCTTAAAAGTTTTAACTCGGGCCAAAATAATATAAAATGTTCATTATTTTTAATAACCATTGTTGTTATGGAATGTTTTTGTTGTGTTTGTTTTAAATCGAGGAATTTATTCAGAGTAAAGTTGATACAATATTTGTTTTAGTGTGAAGAATTTATTAAAAATAGTGTGAAGTTTTAGTGTTTTGGCAATAATAACAAAATAAAGCCCCAAAAATATGAGGAGGTTATGTTTACATATGTCTCGAGAATATATACACAGTGCCTCACGCCAAAATACTTGGATGTGTTCTTGGCCCTATACACTAACGTGTCTCCTGATTTGGACATTTTTCTACAACCTATAATAAACTTCTCAAATCGAAATTTGTCTTGCTACAAAAAACACTTTTCACAATACAATTTATGCATGCAATATACATATTAATCTTTTAGCAATATTGCATTATTGCATTTCATATACAGGATGGGTATAACGCGCTTTCATAACGCAGATTGAAAACGATACAAAGCCGCCGCAAGAACGCTTTGTGGTACAAATTTTATTTTTGTCCCTCTCTGTTTAATGTAACCCACATATCATTTGTAGTTTCTTGTTACATTCCTGTGGCGAAAGTTGTATTATGTAGAATACCTTATAATATGATGTCCATAATATTATATTTATACTAATACAATCTGAAGAGTTTGTTTATTTGAAAGCGCAAAATTTCGAAATTCCCGCTCTACTTATTTAGGAAAAAAGGTATTTATATTATTTTTCTCCAGTCTCACTAATTATTTTAAATGAATTAAGAGATTAAAAAGCCAATATCGTTAAATAATATTACAATGTACGATATACATGGTTTTTATATAATCTGTTTGTTATTTAACTTTAAACTTTTATGGCAGAAATTATTCTATTCAAAGGTATTTAAGTAAAAAATCCAAACAATATTTAATTTATATACGAATGAAATTATAACAGTGCCGATTTCGAAGTTTAAAATATAGCTCAGGAATATAAAATACATTTTTTTCTGTAAAAATCAATACATAAATTATAATGACATATATAGGTATCTAGATTGAAATAGTAAAGCCTAAGCCTAGCCTAGTAATATAAGGCAGAAGAGATATTATGAGATAGAGATTTTAAGATATTGACAATGGTTATTCGATACAACAAGATTAATTTATTTTTTATGTATATTTATAAGAATTTATTAACAAAAATTGCATGTTCAGGCTGTCATATGCCAGTTTTATGCAATTTAAATAAATATCACTAAAAACCTGTATAACAACTCCCGTTAATATTCCATAGTACTTACATCTAATTTTAGAACATGGAATTCAAATTCGCTCAGATTACTTGGTAATTACAATTAGTAAATTGCTAACTATTGAAATATGCAACGTAACATCTCGGGTGGAATGCAGCCTTGCCTTATAGTAGAGGGACCGAGATTGTCCGGTAAATACCCACTTGATTACTTAATAAGTGCCACTTACACTATAATGCTTATATACCTATTAGATTGATATTATGAGTAAAATTAACTTCAGTATTTGCATACATTTGTTTACATGTCTACTATTTAAAATGGTAGAATATTATAAGCTAACCAATATAATAACGCTGTAGTTTGTTTGTTTAAACGTGCTAATCTGCGGAACTACCAGTCAGATTTGAAATATTTTTGATCTTAATAACATATTTATTGAGAAAGGATATAAAATACTATTTATTTCAGAGTAAATAAAAAAAAAATAGGACGAATGAAACTGTGGGGAATAGTAGTTGGCTCATACAATAGCTATCATATCAATTGTAATTTTCAACTATGATAAAAAAGTGATTTTAGATATCCTTAGTATTAAATAGAGATTTTTGTTTTGAAGAAATGTAATTAAGTATCTTAAATGATATAGAAAATGTCATTTTATTCGTGTTTTATCAACTTAAACATAAACTTGAAACATAAACAAAAAGGAGGCGTTTGAGTAGTCCCAATTTAAACTGAAAAATATGACTCTTCCTGACATCTATTGGCGAATAATAATACTACAAAAAACACAATTATTAAAAAAAAAAAAAACCGAGCAAAACTCGGTAATCCAGGTACTTTATAATATACTAATAAAATAGAACTTTCTAGTAAGCTTTTTTATTTGAAGTTACAGCAGCTATGATGTAATATAGAGGAAGAAAATAGATCGCCTAAGATTATCATCATTCTATGTTAAGTTAAAAATTAAAATCATCATACATGGACTTTGTGGATTTGTCTGTCATTTATGAACAATATATCATCATAAATAGTTAAATTACGACGATAATAGAGAGTTGTTGTGTGTGACAGAACAAATTTACTATGCTCATCTAAATCCACCGTATTGCTTATTTCTTCCGTCAAAAAGCTTTGCTGTATTTTGGAAACAGAACAGGAAGTGTCACTACTGAGAATTACTATCTTACGTCTCAGCTAAAACCTAAGTTCCCCACCATGGTTCAAGCCTTGTCGCGGCGGTGGGGCTCAGTAGCCTAAGGTGAACCTTGGGCGAAGCCAATTGAACTGTGGGAGCTGCTCTTTGTACATCTCTTATAATAAGAAGGGACAAAAGAGCAGGGGGGTCAAGGGGCAAGGATGGGAACATTACCCCATTGCACTGTCCTGACTTTGGGAGGAGTTGTTCTGTGGTGCGGAACAACCCTCTGTGGAGGTGGCGTCGGTCCCTTGGGAGACTGACTAGCCGTCGAGGTGCCCTATTGCTCAACAGATCCGGGGCACCTCACCAATTCTTACTGCCCGGATTAAACCCATGTGAACTTTTTTTTGTATATGAGCGACGTCGTTCACTTACCGTTTGCTGCCAATTTGTTTATCCTAGTAATGTAAAAAAAATATCACGATTTCAAACTAGCAACAAGCAAAAACATTTTATAAAAACTGAATCCAAAGATAAAATATATCATTATTAGCAAAGCGAATATTACAAATTCTAATTAATAGATATCAACAGACGTTCTGATAAAATACACGTATAAGCATAATTAATTCCAGAACAATTTGTCTGGAGATTACGAGAAGTAGCTTATAATAGGTAAGATAAAGCCGCGGCGCGTTTTTAGTCGATGCACAGCTATTTGCAAACGTCAAGTATAGATTACCTATTTTGACATGTTCAGTAATATATAACCGGAGACCGGAATAAATTACTAATTTAAATATTCCATGAAGTTTCGCCTAAGGGCGTAGGATTGGAAATAGGAATTAATTGTGATGCGTACATCGTGGAAATCTATCTACTCGTAAATCATATGACAAATAAGAAATTGTGACAGATAAATAAAAATACCGGTGGCAAGAATAATAAGAACTACTAGGAGACTCTACAGAAATATTTACCGGTGAATATAGCGTGATGAATACTGGTGAATTGAGTGACCATGGCCTAGTGGGTATGGGCTCGGCCTCTTGAGTGAGAGCCGAGAGGTCCGGGTTCGATCCTGACTCCCTGTGATACTCTAGGTATCGATGTGCTAGGATCGATACTGGGTTTTTTCTAAATTTCTGCGTGTACCTGAACATGAGACCATTGCTTGCTCACCGGTGAAGGAAACATCGTGAGGAAACTTGCATGACTGATGAGAATAAGTCTTTGTGGTGTGTGTTCACCAACCGGCACTGGGCCAGCGCAACTATGGCCCAAAACCCTCTACGCCTGATTTTTTAGGGAGGCTTATGGGTTCAGCAGTGGACGGTCAGAGGCTGACGATGATGAATATAGCGTGACTATGTTATAATTTTTATCATAATTATCGACACTAGTTGCAGTTCGTAAATGGATACAATACATTACCTCGGACAAAGAATTAGTGTAGCAATTCAAAGGGGAACGCTGCCAGTATCTTCGGAACCTTGCCTAAAGGGACTCCTTTTTAATAATATACTTAAGTTGTTACATTATTTTTTTAAAGGTTTTTAGTTTTAGGTTCTTTGTAATTTAGAGCCAATATGTTTTATTTACTTATAATGATAATATATATAATAAACTTATGTATATAAATGTTCATACATTAAATGTTCTTTTAGGAAAGGAAGAGGTAGCCGGGGAGAACACATGAATAACAGATCGAGGAGAAAGTACAGGTCGTATTCGAGGCGAAGGAATTGGCAGAGAAAAAGAAGGATTGGCAATTACTCCATCGACAAGAATAAAACCCTGAAATGAAGAGAGAGAAAGATTCACGCATTAAAAGATATTTCTTAAGTCTTGATTAAATGATCAACGCTGTCTAGAAGAGAATTAGGATAAATGAAGATAAATCCTGGTAATATAATAAACAAGAACGATTGTGAGAAAATATTATGTATGTGTCGATTGATAGATGTGTGTGACTAGATCACACACATATTTTGGTATTTGTGTGATTGAGTAAGTTGTTGATAAAATATAGCCGTTTAATGGCTTGTGGCTGGTATTACTAGAATAAAATGTAGGCGAACGAAAAAATATTTTAAGCCATAATAATATATGATTATGAGCTTAGAATATGGTTGAAGCAATATTTTAAAGATAGTTGGATATAAAATTGTATTTGAAGCTATTCATCTTACGGTGGATAGAGGCAGTACTAATATGATTGTAACTTGATATAAAATTACAAACTGCCTAGTTAATTTACCAGGTTTTTCCGAAAATTGATAGCCACAGAATAAATACAACCTGTTCTTTCATAAAAATATTTTGTATTATCCGCTAATTTCAACACCTACCTTCTTTGTGAATATCACTGGCCACTTATGTGTAGTTTTTTTTAATTATTTCATGTTTAAAGATTATATTCCGTTACTCTTCTTTTGTTTGCAACAATGGACATCTTGCGGTAAGCTTTTCAAATACAATAATTTTCTATGATTATAAACGAGAAATCTCAAGAAAATTTTACAAACTACTTATGGGAAGTCTGCTTCTGCGTTAGCAACAATAATTACTTATTGGTTCCATGAATTTAAACGTGATTGAGAGAACCTAAACGATGAACCCAGACTTCGCCGACCACCAACTGCATCATGAAAACGTCATCAGGGTAGAACGGCTCAAAAGCCACTCTACCTTGATGCAATCGAGAGAATAGAAATATTACACATAAAGAGATACAGGCAGGCAGTTTCCACCATCCTGCATGAACAACTTAAAATTAGGAAGCTTGTTTTGCGATGGATACGTCATTATCTCACCGGTGAGCAAAAATGCCGTCGTGTTGATTGGTGCAAATTTATATTACAAAAGGTCGAAAGAGGAACTCTCAGAACGTATCCTACATTCTTACAACTGACAAATCATGGGATTTATAAATACGATCCTCTCACGAAGCAGCTATCCACACAATGGATATTTGAAGTGGACGATTTGCCCAAAAAAGTTGTTCGCGGTCGGAGCGTTAATAAAAAAAACCGGCCAAGTACTAGTCGGACTCGCGCACAAAGGGTTCCGTACCATTACATAATATACAACATTAGACACTTTAACAAAAATTAAGGTTTATGTTTATGGAATTAAATGATTTTTTTATATATTTGAGTTGATTGCATGAAAGGTAAATTGCAGTTTACGATTTATGACGTATAAAAAAACTACTGCCTAGATCTTGTTCAAACCAATTTTCGGTGGAAGTTTGCATGATAATGTACATCATATATTTTTTTTAAGTTTTATCATTCTCTTTTTTTAGAAGTTACAGGGGGGACACACATTTTTCCACTTTGGAAGTGTCTCTCGCGCAAACTATTCAGTTTACAATAAAATGGTATTAGAAACCTCAATATCATTTTTGAAGACCTATCCATAAATACCCCACACAGATGGGTTTGATGAAAAAAAAGTTATTGAGTTTTAGTTCTAAGTATGGGGACCCCAAAATTTATGGTTTTTTCTACTTTTGTGACAAAATCATAATGCGGTTTACAGAATACATCTACTTACCAAGTTTCAACAGTATAGATCTTATAGTTTCGGAAGAAAGTGGCTGTGACATACGGACGGACAGACGGACAGACAGACAGACAGACAGGCAGACAGACAGACAGGTAGACAGACAGACATGACGAATCTATAAGGGTTCCGTTTTTTGTCATTTGGCTACGGAACCCTAAAAATGATAGCAGTAATTCTGCTAGAAGAGCATTGAATAGTTACTAGTGAATGGTATAGCGAAGTTTATAATATGCCTCGAGCTTTCGGGGAGTTAGATAGCGTCCGCCCAAGAAGCGGCGTCCGTGGCATTCTTTTTCACCAAGATGACGCGACCGCTCACACAGCTGCTAGAACCATGGACTATTTGACAACTTCGGGGGTACAAATGATACCTCATCCTTCGTGAAGCCCAGATTTAGCTCTATGCGATTATTTTATTTTCCACTGTAAAAAAATGCTTCCTGGGGGAAAATTTTGCACTACAGGCAAGGCCGTCGAAGAATTTCGGCGTTTATTTTTCGACACGTTTTTTAAATGTTTTGGAAGCTGGATCACCCGAATGCATAATTGCATTGGGATTGAAGTGGGATATTTTGAAAAGCTGTAAATAATCTTTTTTTTTTATATTCTTACGATTATTCATTTCGCTAACTATTTTTGGATCAACCCACGTAAATATCATAATATTTATGTAGCAAATAACTGTTAAGTGTTAGCTTCAGATTTGTCCGCTTGTTTATTGTGTAAAGTAAAAAAAAAACTCAACATTATGTCATGTATATTTAAGCTTATATGTATAAGTCCCATGGCAATGGACCTGTGTCCCTTATTGGAAAACCTGTCACCAATGTCGTGATTATCAATCTCCAGCCACTCGAAACTGTTTCAAGTGAATTATCGTCTGATAATAAAGTAAAAGTGAAATAAAAATCTTTACATTATATTTCTCTTTAGTTCAGTGTCCATTTTATAAAATAAACGACTATCTATGACTAGTAATTTGAGGCTATTTTCATTGTTACATAAACGAACAAAATATTTTAGGTATGTCAGCAATTTTCGTATTAAGATTTTATTACTTATAATTCAATATCCACTGAAAAACATAGTGGGTACTTATGAAAATATACTTCCACATCAAAATTTTAATCATAAAATTCTACAAAGCGATACGAAAATCAATTATTTAACGAAATATCTAAAACAAAGACCCAATATAATTTTATACCAGCATAATAAAGCCTATTCGAGCCGTTTCTAAATTACCACAATAACACTTAGGTGAGTTTATAATAATGAAATGAATTTCAATTCTGGTAGCCATTTTATTATGATTGTAGCAAAATGCCGACAAAGTATAGTAAATATTGAAAGAGAATAACTCAATGACAACGTAAAGGGCTAGCAGACTACGAACTGTAGTAACGAAGATAGTGTACAGTCGTGAAGATAATAGTTTTTGTAACTTTTATTAAAGCTTGGAGAAGAATCGCTTGTAATTTAAAATTACGGGGACATACATTTTGTATTTAAAGTGGAAAAAAGAGTTTTGGGATTTGAGAGATTTCATAATGCTTTTAAAGATTTTCAAATTTTTGTTTATTCATATTATTTCCCGCGGTTTCATCCTAGTCTCAAATTAAACAAAATATTTTTTTTCTAAAATAAATAGATCTTGGTCAATCATTGGCCTATAAAATGTAATTTATACATTTTTAATTATTCGAGTAGTTCAGGAGATAAGTTTTCTTTTCTTTTCACAGAAATTGTTTATTTTCACATTATATTACAGCATAGCGCTAGCATAATGTACTACATTATGCTAGCGGACAGAATACGTTGTCCTACAAAACATTTCGTAGTAGATCGAAATGTGAATCTAAACCATTCTTGATTCTTGAATACAGCCGTTTCGGAGAAGTTCAGTGACATACACATGTAAAAATATTTATTAAGATAAAGATTCTCGTATGAAAAAAATAATAAAAGAATTAAAATTATTATCATCATCAACTTTTATCCGTCCAATATTATTATAATGTTACATGATTAGGCTTTGCTATCTAGTAGTATGGTGCGGTTTCGACGTTGTTTCATGAGTACTGCCAAACTTACTACCACCCACTTTGTACGAGAAGGTTGGTCCAATCAACTACAGTACTTACTGGTAATATCATTATGACATGTCCCATAGACTTAAGACGATTTATATCCTATATTTTAACTACAAACATACTTATAGATTTTTATTTTACTTTCGCTCTTGTTCATCTTATGGTTTTAATAGCGAAAGATACATTATAAATATATATATATATATATATATATATATATATATATATATATATATATATATATAAAATAACATAGATTACATAATAAATAAAGACAAAGAGAACAACACCTGTTTTTTTTTTTAATTTCTTATTTTTAAAACTCATGGGAGGAATGCGCAGTGCCGCGTTCCCGGCTGCATGGATACCACCATCTTGCTTGTTTCTCTCGACAAACAGCTTGTTGTGTTTCGGAGAGGAGGGCAAGACTGGTAGTGTAATTACTGGCACAGACCCTTAATATCTTAGGTCTCAGGATAGACAATACATAAATGAGTTGCCTGGGCTAGTTCCAGGAAAACTAAATAATGTTCATGGTCGAAGGCGACCACTCACCATTAGGTGGAACGTTTGCCAGATTGCCTATCCAACGAACATAAAAACAAAGTAAATAATCAGTCATTACATTATATAACAAAAAAGGTCGTCAGAACAAAATAAATCATAAATTGTTCTCTTGCATGCAAAATTGTCCCGTTTTTTAGAAACTGAAATGTTCCTTGATCACTAAAAAAAGATTATCACTTTATGAGAACCAATTTAAGGTTCATAAGTCTGTGTTTTGAGTTTAAAAATGGTCACGTTATGCATATTGAATCTTATAAGACCGATCTAGTTGGTTGTACCATCTTGGCCCTGTTATTGGAGCAGGTGCCAACATGGCCTCCATTCAATATGGACCCATTGTACCATTATTGGCGATCGAGATGCATTTCTTACGATGAAGTGTCGAATTTATTGCTAACTAGAACACAGCCTCGACTTGCTATATGTTTTAATTATGACGCAAATAGTTCAGTAGTACTTTTTATATGGACTATCTCCTTGAATTGTAAATAATACACAAAATAAGCTGTTACAGGATGCCAGGAGAATGTGAAACATCTAAGTAAACATTATATAATTGATAGAACCTACCTGTTGTTTGTAAAGATTAATGCGTCACAAGCCGAATGCTTAGGCCGATCATGCCTCTCTATTGCTTGTTCCGCGCTCTCGCTTGCACGCTGGGCTCAGGTGGAAGGTGGCACTTTCGTGCGTGCAACTGGGGTTTTATAAGACGCTATCACGTCAACAACCTTATAACGAAAGATGAAATGTAATTAAGACATAGTTTTTTTTTTCTCTTTTTTTTTATAGAAGAGGGGGCAAACGGACAGTCGGTTCACCTGATGGTAAGTGAATAGCGACATCCACAGACACCCGCTATACCAGAGGATCAGCAGGTGCGTTGCCGGCCTTTTTAAATATGAGTATGCTCTTTTCTTGAAGATCCCTGAGTCGTATCGGTTCGAAAACACCATAGGCGGCAGCTGATTCCATATATTTGTGGTGCGAGGCAGGAAATGCCGTAAAAATCGAGATGTTGTGGATTTCCGGACATCAAGATGTTGTGGGTGAAATTGGGAATTTTTACGCGATGTCCGGTACAATTCCTCAGAACACTCATAGTATACGCACACATACAAAGCAGTGGAAAGCAGTGGCGTAGTGAGGGCATCACAGCGTCACATCATTTGTCAATTGATTTTGCACATAATAATTGATATTATATGCTTTTTTTTTCTATTATACACTAATTCTCCTAAAGTACTAAAATAACAAAATGCATATTTTGATATTTCTGTTTAACGATAGTAAAATATTTATTTATGATTAATTTGAATGAAACTTGCTCTTTTGAATAGAGTATGAATAAAACATAAATATATCACACGGACATATACATTTACATAACAAGCCCTAGAATAATATTCGATGCAACGCATAAATATATTATGACTTAACGCAGTCGCGTGACTTGGCTACTGCTATCGTTTTCGAATAAATTTTCATCACGCCTTTGCTTTTTATGCAAGACATCGTCTGTTCAACGTTATTAAGTTTTTATTTAGTATTGTTCTTAGAAATACTTTCTGATTAAAAAGATTCTCCAGATGGTCTTTCTTATCATATGAGAGTAGATCGAGTTTATAACGTATAATGCTGTTTTAAATATCCATTGTATATGGGTAACTTTTATAGCGGAAAATGATCAGCAAAAGTGGTCTCAGTAAAACGAAGAGTAGCATTAAAGTCGTCGACATTTTTTTGCTATTAGAAACTGCAATTTCGACATTTTTTATGTCATAATGGGGCAATCGAACAATAGGAACCTTATGCCACCGACGCCCATACACATCCGCACAACCAGAGGCTATATGCTATCCTACCCCTTGTTTCTCGGGTGCCTCTGAGACGCACGTTATCTTTCTAGGGTTAACATTTTTCATTCACCGATGTATGTAGCCTCTTCAATAAATGCAATGTTGGCCCATCTCCGTCATTCAAAACCGTCCGGATCTGGATGCTTAGGGGGTCAAGAATTGAAGGGTATCCTTAAGAATTGAAGGGTCCATGTCCAGTAATGGATGAGAAAAGATTCAACTCCGGAAACTCACAAACCGCACGAAATGCGACAGTATATCTGTCACTTGACGTCGGTGTGATGTGGGCGAGAGGTACTACTCCGGTCGTGCAGGCCCTATTCGGATGCAAAGCAGCATGGCACTATCTCTTATAAAATTTTTGAAATACAAACTGCAACACGAAAACGCCGATCTTGCTTGTTTCTCCCGTGAAACAGCTTTGC
Source organism: Helleia helle (assembly GCA_963853865.1). Lineage (NCBI taxonomy): Eukaryota > Metazoa > Arthropoda > Insecta > Lepidoptera > Lycaenidae > Helleia > Helleia helle. Next base: position 11,216,856 of record OY971431.1, read on the forward strand.
TGTGTTTCGGAGAGAAGGGCAAGACAGGCAGTGTAATTACTGGCACCGAGACTTAACATCTTATGTCTCAGGATAGGCAACACATAAATGAGTTGCCTGGGCTCGTTCCAGGTAAACTAGTTTATGTTCATGGGCGACGTCGACCACTTACCATCAGGTGGCACGTTTGCCAGTTTGCCTATCCAACTAACATAAAAAAAAACTGATTTTAAACGTAGAATGTGACCTATATTACGTTTATAGGTATACAACAAATGGAGCCATAAATCTTAGAACCCAAGCTTGGATATTTATCCCAGTCGGAACCCATATCAAGCCCATGGTCATGTATTTATTTTGCTGTGACTAGCGATACTAGCAATTCTATAATTTTACGAAGCAAAAAATATTATTTATAAAAGTCGAGAAGGGCAACGTGAACGAGTTCTTTCGAGACTAGCCCTTGTGACTTCTAAGTTCATTAATTCATCTGTTGCTTATTCTGACACTGTCTGTTCTTAAATTTCCTTAGCTTTCTCTATTTTTAAAACAACCACACGAAAAGGCGGATCTTATAAGTTTGACCGCTGAATGTATCCGCATGTGTCTTCAATGACGTTATTTTTATATTTTAAAGCCGGTTTTCTAGCGGTAGTTCTATATTATATTGTCAAAGGACAATATATTTTAGCATCGAATTAGGGTCATTTCGCCATTTTGCGTCCACTTAGTGGAGTTGTCAAGTTTGAAGGAGAAAATAAAAATGTTTTAGCATTGTTTAGCAAGTTTTGAATGAAAAATCAGTTTAATGTAATAATTTTTTTAAACGTTCGGTTTGTGAGAGATCGGTGCCCCCCCCCCCCCCCAACATACATGACAGCACAGACTACGCAAAGACTACCCCAGGAGGGTACCGGTCGCACAAGCACCGGAGAATCCCTCTCTAGGCTACCAGGCTCAGGACATGTACCTGAACCCGGAAACCTGGGCAGCCCCGCGTATTCTGGGGGGGGGGGCGAATCTGTGCTCAAGACAAAAACTGCCCGGGTTAAACGGAGCAGTCGGCAGAAGTCCCCTACCACTATGACCGTGGATTTCTGTAACATAAGGGGACTTCATAGCAATCTCAACGCTGTTCACTACCACCTCCAGACGGCGAAGCCGGCCCTGCTCTTTTTGACCGAGACTCAGATATCTTCTCCGGCTGATACTTCCTATCTCTCTTGTCCGGGGTACAAATTAGAACACTTTTTTGTACCGCGGGCTGGAGTTTGCGCGTACGTCAGAGAGGATGTCTGCTCTCGTCGCCTTGGCAGTCTTGAAGGTAGGGACCTCTCCATCCTCTGGTTGCGCATAGACAGCGATGACCATCCCCGCATCTATGCCTGCCTATATAGGTCCCACAGCGGTAATTACGAAACCGATCGACTCATGGAGCACATCCAAATGGCTACAGATTCCGTACTACAACGGATCCCATCTGCAGAGATCGTGATACTTGGTGATTTCAACGCCCATCACACCGAGTGGCTCGGCTCATGTACAACCGATCATGCAGGAAGATCTGTTTACGACTTTGCCTCAGCATATGATCTGACACAATTGGTGGTATCACCAACTCGTATCCCTGATGTGGAAGATCATACGCCATCCCTGTTGGACCTTCTGCTGACCTCTCACCCGGACAATTACGTGGTCTCCGTGGGCGCTCCACTTGGCTCATCGGACCACTGTCTGATCCGGAGTTCTGTGCAAGTTGCCCGCCCATCATGGCCACGTTTTGCCAGCTGCCGCCATGTTTGGCACTATAGGTCAGCTGATTGGGATGGAATGCGGTCCTTCTTCGCATCCTACCCATGGGGGCGAATTTGCTTCTCGCTGGATGATCCAGACATCGTTGCCGATTCTGTCGCCGAGGTGGTGCTGCAAGCCATGGAGCTCTTTATTCCAAGCTCTTCAGTGCCTATAGGCGGCAAATCCCAGCCCTGGTTTGGTCAAACTTGTAAGATGGCTGCACGCCACAAGCGGTTAAGCTACCGAGCCTGGGTCAATGCATCGATGTCACAGGAAGGTTCAAAAGAGCTATTGCTGAGGCAAAAGCGGAGTACGTGAACAGAATTGGCGAGAGATTGGTTCGACTTCCTTCGGGAACTCGAGCATTCTGGTCACTCGCCAAGGCTGTTCAAGGGAATTTCTGTAAGCCATCCCTACCATCTTTGCACATGAGGAACGACTCGTTGGCCCACACCGCGAAGGAGAAGGCCGATCTTCTAGGCTCTCTTTTTGCTTCCAACTCGACTTTGGATGACCAGGGAAAAATACCACCGACGATCCCTCGGTGTGATACCTCAATGCCGGAAATAATTTTTCGACAGAGCTCCGTACGTAAAGCGCTTTTTTCGCTGGACATCCATAAGTCGAGTGGGCCTGACGGCATCCCTCCGTTAGTGCTACGTACTTGTGCTCCTGAGTTGGCTCCCGTCCTTACGCGTCTTTTTCGGCACTCATACTCATTAGGCGTCGTCCCATGCTCGTGGAAGACAGCTTTGGTACACCCGATCCCTAAGAAAGGGGACCGCTCAGACCCGTCCAACTACAGACCAATAGACTTCCTTGTTCTCAAAGATTATGGAATCCATAATTAACTGCCAGCTCCGGCGGTATTTGGAGGAGCACCAGCTGATTAGCGATCGCCAATATGGCTTTCAACGGAATCGTTCAGCTGGTGATCTTCTCATATTCCTAACGCATCGATGGGCGGAGGCAGTTGAGAGCAAGGCGGAAGCACTGGCGGTTAGTTTGGACATAGCGAAGGCCTTTGATCGGGTGTGGCATAAAGCACTTCTAGCGAAGCTACCATCATATGGGCTTCCCGAGAAATTATGTAATTGGATCACCAGTTTTTTAGCAGACAGGAGCATCAAGGTCGTTGTCGACGGTACATGCTCGGACCTCAAGTCTGTTAATGCTGGTGCTCCGCAAGGCTGTGTACTATCTCCAACCCTGTTTCTTCTGCATATCAATGATATGCTGCAAACCAGCGGCATTCATTGTTATGCGGATGACAGCACTGGAGATGCCTTATACACTGGCCGCTCTAATATTTCTCGGGAACAAGTCGATGAGTGTCGGAACAAACTTGTGTCTGAAATCGAGTCTCTGTTGACCAAAGTCTCGGAATGGGGAAGACTTAACCTGGTCCAATTTAACCCCATCAAGACAAGTTTGCGCGTTTACCGCCAAAAAATCACCCTTCGTCGTTCCTCTACGATTTGAAGGCACTCCCCTAACTGCCGCAGCCAGCATTGGGATACTTGGCGTCGACATATCGAGAGATGTGCAGTTTCGTGGTCATTTGGAAGGAAAGGCTAAACTAGCCTCTAAGAAACTTGGCGTGCTCAATAGGGCGAAGCAGTATTTCATGCCTTCACACCGCCTTCAATTATACAAGGCGCAGATCCGGCCTCACATGGAATACTGCTCTCACCTCTGGGCTGGAGCGCCCCAATATCAGCTCCTTCCATTTGACCACGTCCAACGCCGGGCGGCTCGAATCGTCGATGATAATGTGATCTCCAATCGGCTTGATCCCTTGGCGCTGCGTAGGGATGTCGGATCGCTCTGCATCTTCTACCGCATCTACCACGGGGAGTGTTCTGAGGAATTGTTCGGATTAATACCTGCGGCAGAATTCCACCACCGGACATCGCGTAAGAATTCCAAATTTCACCCACACCATCTTGATGTCCGGAAATCCACAACATTTAGATTTTTACGGCATTTCCTGCCTCGCACTATAAATATATGGAATCAGCTGCCACCTATGGTGTTTCCGAACCGATACGACTCAGGGATCTTCAAGAAAAGAGCATACTCACATCTAAAAGGCCGGCAACGCACCTGCTGATCTCCTGGTATAGCGGGTGTCTGTGCATGTCGCTATTCACTTACCATCAGGTGAACCGACTGTCCGTTTGCCCCCTCTTCTATAAAAAAAAAATGTATAGTCTTTTTACGTTTAACTCAAAGTGTTGGTCAAAACATCTGGTTATTTTCTGTAAAAATTGAAAAAGACCAGAATTAGGCGATTTACCCAGTTTGCGTCCACAAAATCCAAATTGCGTCCACCGATTTAAAAAAACGAATGTAGGAGAGATTTTTATGAATTATTGTAAAGAAAGATTGCATTTTAACTATTTCTTTATTCAAGAGTATAGAAAAACCACCTTTGGACATATCAAGAAGCCATTGAACTACTTTTTTCACCATTTATTCCCAACGCTGGCTCCGGTCACAGCTTCTTTGCTCTATCTGGTCCGCGTATATTTATTTTGTCCTATATAGTAGTCTTGGGAATGCCATACTCGTTGCATATTTTGTCTTTTGGATTTGTTCTTGTCACGAATATCATTTAACCCTTTTTTAAATTTTCTTCTGCATATGATATTTTTTTTAAATTATTTGTAGTCTCCAAGTGACTCGTCTTAAACGAAAAAAAAATTAAAAATGCAGCACATTTAAATAATAAGATCTTTACTACTATTATGATATTTACATTATTATTTGTATTACATTAAAAGATGGACGCAATTTGCTGCATAGTATCCACTATAGGAATAGTTTTCGTTCAACTTCCAAGTGTAATTATCGACATCCGTATCTTTTTGCACAATCATAATAATGTGGACGCAAATTGGTTACTACAATATGTATAATAATAACGTTAAAATAAACACAAAACCAATATTTCTTTCATATTTCGTCACATAAAAATAAACAACCAACTAGAACATAGATAGACTAGTTCGCGTTCATTGCGGACGCAAAGTGGAATATTTATAAATTTGGTGTAGTAATTCGCGTCCACCATATTTTAACCGTTAACAATTAAAAAATCAAACAAATTCATGATTATTTTTATTTCTTGTTTTATTATTAAGGTCTAAGAATAGCTATGTATCTACATTTCAGATGAAACAATGAAAAACTTACCGTGAAACGCGCTGCTGCTCCCTATTTTTTAACTATTATTTCACACTTCCGCTCTCTTTTTTTACACAACAGATACTAATAAAAATTTTTATTAGGAAAAATTGCACATAGGGAAACTTTGCCTATGTGTGTGTGCTTCTTATATATTGGGGTAATGGCAGAAATTACTTTGAGTTTTATTTTTGTGTTAATATACTTATTTTCAAGCTTTTTTCAAAGGATACCCGTCAAATGGACGCGAACTGGGCGATGGACGCGAACAGGCGAAATAACCCTAGTTCAATATTTTTTATTCTGTTGGAATGTTCATTATGTGACTTTAACGTATTTATATTATAATTCTATTGGAAATGGGTCAACTGAAGCGCTCATTAATTAAAGTGTCATAATGGCTATAAAATTACATGGATGAGAAGCGATGTCGAGTCGCTACGTCGTAAATACATCAGTGGTACACCGCAACCAACAAACTTATGCGACACAAAATTAATAGGAATATCACATAATATGCAGGGATATTAAACAAAATTTAGCGTTTTCAGTTTTGCTTTTACGATTATTAGGCACCATATCTGTTGTGCTAGACTGCGTTTTTTCTATCTCATAGATTTCATTGATCACGGCTGAGTGGCTGTTTGCCCTCAGAGTATTAGGAACATCTAAGAGATGCCAATTTAGACCAGCTTGGTGGTACTGGCTTCCCTCGACGCGGCTGACCCCGTAAGTGAGAGGTGCCATGCTGCATTGTAGCCGTGGATGGGTGTCGGTAGTCACCATAAGGTTTCGATAGATCGGTTGCCTCATGGTTGCCTCCTTATGGCATAAAAAAAAACTACATTAAACTGTTGGATATTTTTATCACAAATAATCTTTAGTCATCCATTACTGGACATGGATACCCTTCAATTCTTGACCCCCTAAGCATCCAGATCCGGACGGGTTTGAATGACGGGGATGGGCCAACATGGCATTTATTGAAAGAAGCTAATATACATCAGTGAATGAAAAATGTTAACCCTAGAAAGATAACGTGCGCCTCAGAGGCGCCCGCGAAACAGTTATGTGGGTATTTTTTAAACGGACTCTCCCGTAAGTTCGTGTTCCCGAACCAACTCTTTCATCAGTCAACACTGCGAGTGACGGTAAGCACCTTTTCTGCTATAGCGGCACGTTGCGTCTACGCTACTGCTAGATTGCTTGGGCACCGGACGTGACTCGCCTCCCTCTCCAAAGGGAGGGATGAGGGCCAGCCCTCATGGTGATAGGTTAAACATTACCGTAAAAGATTCGTCAACCGTATCGGATTTGACTAGTCCAAATCAGCTCTCCCGAGCAGCGCGCGCGATGAACCGCACCTCCTGCGGGGCACGGAGGGGGAGCGGTTTCGGATATTTCTTAAGTGAGCCATCTGTTCACTTACTGTACCGATTGAGCTTAAAGGCCATCAGGCCAAAAAGTATAGCCCTTCCGAAAAAAAGGCACGTTGCGCATGAGAAGCGCACGGTTAACTTTTTTTTATGTTAGTTGGATAGGCAAACTGGCAAACGTCACCTGATGGTAAGTGGTCGACGTCGCCCATGAACATAAACTAGTTTACCTGGAACCAGCCCAGAACTGAGCAAAGACCATGGTCTTTTATGCAACTTTTATGCATTACTTTGTCATTTTGTTTCTGATATTATTTGCTTATTTACGGTGATGAAATTTGGAATTTTATCGCGATGTTCGGTGGTGGAATTCTACTGCAGGTATTAGACCGAACAATTTCCTCAGAACAATTCCGGTGGTGCAGTAGATGATGCAGAGTAATCCGATATCTCTACGCAGCGCTAAAGACGATTATCCCGTTACCACTACCTACATCAGATTATTATGCGATCTCAAGCCTTGCATTATATAAATAATATACCGGTGGGAGGGAAGCGCTGTGCACCGGTGGGAGGGAAGCGCTGTGCCGCGCTCCCGGCTGCATGGGTACCACCATCTTGCTTATTTCTCCCGTGAAACAGCTTTGCTGTGTTTCGGAGAGAAGGGCAAGACAGACAGTGTAATTACTGGCACCGAGACTCAACATCTTGTCTCAGGATAGGCAACACATAAATGAGTTGCCGGGACTCGTTCCAGGTAAACTGATTTATGTTCATGGGCGACGTCGACCACTTACCATCAGGTAGCACGTTTGCCAGTTTGCCTATCCAACTAACATAAAAAAAGATGAATTTCATTCCTTTAAGTAGTTCCCTACCATCTATTTAATAGTTAAAGTTATCACATGTTCTGCAGTTGAGGGTCTGTTCGAAAATGCAAGTGAGACTTTATCAGACTGAGAGAAAAGTAGTCCCCATTTTCTCAGTACTTCCAAAGTCAGTAACTTTGTTTTATGACTGCATACGGTCTAAGTTTTCTAACCGAGGTTCCTAAGTGTCTTGCCGCGACTTTGATGACCTGTACCCTTTTCACCTTTTCTAGTATGTATTTTTTGTTTTCTACTAATGCTACAATCTTTTGTTGCGGTACGACCCTTACTTCTTTTGACTGTGATATGTAAGTATTATTTATTGAAGCTATTTTTGGTAGCAACGCCATAACTTCTCTAATTATTCATCAAAATTAATTATTTAAAAGTAATTTAAAAGCTTGTTGCTGGCTATTAATGAAAAATAGGTTTGATATTATTAAGATCTGCAAAATTTTCGCACAGGACAGTAATTGTACAATCACTAATAAATACAAATACTTTTTGATTTTTAAATTTTTTCGTGACTGAGTTTGGTTATAGCTTATTTCAATAGTTTCGGATTACGGTAAAAAACAAAAAAAAAACTTATTTTATAATATATTTTATATCTTATTTAAAAGATAAGAAACACGACGACCTCTGTGGTACAGTGGTAGGCGCGTTGGCGCTGAGGCCGGAGGTTGCGGGCTCGAATCCCGCCAGGGAACAAAAATATTTTCTGTGTTCCTGGGTCATGGATGTGTATTATATATGTGTATTATATGATACAAATCTTAAATATATGTATAGTATAAAAGTATTAAATATATTTCTGTTGTCTGGTACCCATAACACAAGTTCTTCGAGAACTTACCTCAGGACCAGATTGACGTGGTGTGAAAGCGTCCATAGATATTATTATTATATATATTATTACGTTTAGAATGGTTGTATCATCTATATTTATCATAATTATCCTGAGCTGGTCATCAAATCTAAGAATTATTTAGTAATTAGTAGTAATTAATTAGTATTTTTTTGTTTTAACTATGTATTTATAAAATAATTTCTAAAAGCCTGAGAGGAGCACCTTATTTTCCAGGCGCCTTCAATAAAGTGATGACTAATAGATGTCATAACGACTATTCTCTCCCTGTGAAATTTTTCTTTTGTTGGCAATTTCAAAAGAATTACTCGTCTTAGTATTGATATAAATAAATGAATCAAGTTTACGAATAGGATCAGTATATAATGCAACCAAAGACGCGGTAACACCAAGTTTAGCATAAAAAATACAGGAGTATACAATGCATCCGCTATAAAAAATTCATGGCCGCTATGAGCCCGATAAAAATATACCTTTCATGTATATTTTTATTATACGTTTTATCCATTTACCATAAAATTTTATAGGGAAAACTTTATAAAAACATTTGGTAAGCTAGCTTATTGAGCAATCCCTAAACAAAGTATTTTTTATTTTCAAGATTCTTCTATATACGATAATTCTTAACACGATTTTATTTATATGATTGGGTCAAAGGTAAGGACGTAAGGTACCTAGTTATTCTTAAGACTGATCGTGTTGGTAGTAATTTGAAGTAGTTACTTCTAAGTTGAAATATGAAGAAGTAATGGTTCACTTATTATTTATTAATTAGGGAAAAAGGTTATTACATATTTTCTTCTCAATATTTTTTTTGTTTTAATTACATAAATTTTCATTATTTTTGTATATTTACGTAAAGGTTCGACTCGATATTTACTTATTTTATGGCACCGTGACAATTCTCGGATGGTCAAAGACACTCGTACACGGTTGCTGTAATGTACATATCCAAAACGATGAAAACAAAACTGCCTATTATATAATATTATGTTATGAATACGAATTTTAAATTTTACAATATTCGTATAGGAACAATTAACACTTTCATATTTTTATTTCACTGGGTCACCTGCGTTCACCCTTAGACCACAATGTCCCTTGCGGTCCACTTTACAGGAGTCCTTTGTTTGGAGGCATCGCCCGTGGGGGTCATCACCCGTTAAACGTTGTACGAAACGTAGTAGCTTTGTTAATTTCATGGCGGTTTGCATTTGTCCTTGGGCGAGACCTACAATTTAACAACAGTTATAAAAACACTTATTAAACCCCTTATTTTGATTTGTTCCCGTGTTTATAATTTAGTATTAACTTAGAGTGAAGGTCGCTTTTAGGTGGCAGGTGGGAAGACGATCTCTGTTCAGGGATGCGAGTGGCAAGGGATAGCCCGTCTTGGCGTTCATTGTAAGAGACCTATGTTCAGCAGTCAGATAAAGGCTGATGATGATGATACAGGCATATGAATTGTCTGCATTGGCGAGAATCAAACTCACATCGCCTGATCATCGGTGATGATTATTCGATATGCAGTCGAAAATTAGAATAAATGGATAACTATCTCTGTAAAATAATTAGAAATATCCGTAAATTACTTTTAAAAAAATTGTGATGCCCCATACAAAAATATCGACTTAAGGTTAGTCATGAACCAACAAATTGTACTCTTCCGTGCGATCTGTAACACACTGTGCCACAAGTAAGTATAATGAAATAAGAACACTTCTTCTCTTTATTCTCTAAGTTTGTGTAAATAAAAACGAAAGCTGGTGCATAAAAGTCTTTACAAATGTAATCGAAGATGAAAAAAAATTTAAGATTTGAAATTGTTATAAACGGGGACATTTACAAAATATTATACACAAATTGATTAGATTTCTACATAATTGATTGATCTACATTTTTTACATTTTTGGTTCTTTTTGAATCGGCTTTTGCTTGAAAGTGGGTTTTCTTATTTTTCTTTTTCACTAAGATAAGATATTTGTACTTGAAAATTGACATCAATCTTTAATAAACGAAAACCTTATAGGATCACTCCGTTGTCCGTCTGTCTGTCTGTCTGTCTGTCTGTCTGTCAGTCTGTCAAACCAAAACCAACAGGTTTCCATTGACACAGAATCAGGAGATTCGGTAAAAAGATCCTACAACATAACTAAAAGAAAATATTTGAAAACCATTAATTTAAGATTAAATTATAATTTAATTATCAATAATCCCGCAAAACACGCAGTCTTTACTGCAAATGTGTGAGTGCACGCATATGCATGCATATAGCACCGCCCTCCTTTCCCACACTGCATATGCGTAGACTCGCATGCACCACCACCCCATATGCACCACAACCACAGTAAAAGACCACCACCACACAATCTACGCACGTTTCGCCCCGACACCGAGGCATCCTCAGCAATCGATTGCTAATCGTAGAGTCTACATCCTGAGGATGTCCTGATGTGAGGCGCATGTGGGGTTGTGGTGCATGCGTACACTCGACCACCCCACATGCGCCCATATGCAGTGTGGGAAAGGAGGGCGGTGCTATATGCATGCATATGCGTGCACTCACACATTTGCAGTAAATACTGCGTGTTTTGCGGGATTATTGCTAATTAAATTATAATTTAATCTTATATAATGGATTTCCGCAAAGTAACGCCTGATTCTATTAACAACCATTAATTTGTTGTTATTACATTAAAACACGTATTTGGATCCCTCAGACCCTGATACATACTTGCTCCTATCTGGTCTTTCGATGACCTATCAAGTTCTGTTAATAATCAATTTAATAATGCATTCTATTTTATATTTCAATTCTCATTCTACTGTCCACTTGGTATTTCAATATTCTTGAAAGTCAATTTTACATAAATAATTGAGCTTAATAGCAATTAATTTAATACAAATTCATTCATTCGTATCTATTGAACGTGGCAATTGAAAGTAAAAGGCAACTTGTCGAAGAGTATTAGCAAATTGGGCGAATTATTCGTTGCCTCCGATAAAACGATGGAAAACAGTAGGACGCAGAAGAAAACGACTCATTAGGTGATTGCGAATCTTTAAATAGGGCTGAAGATTTTATATTTTAATATATTGTTTTATGTATGGGCCACCCGGCTTGGCCCCTTAATTAACATGGATTAAACTTATGCATTAGACAGTGCGTGCACACTTTTTTTGTCTTTAACGCCGGGAAATGCTTTGAGGCATCCCGCGGGGGAGTGGATCTCCCCAAGCGGGTATGTGGGACTCGCTCCGCTCGAATGCTGGTAAGTGGACGCAGCTCTACCCACTAAAACCCGACGAGTGCCACCAATGCCGCCTTTGGTGAGGTGTCCCGGATCTAATGAGCAAACAGGGCACCTCGACGGCCAGTCAGCCCCTCAGGGGACCGACGCCACCTCCACAGAGGGGTTGTCCCGCACCACAGTAAAACCCCTCCCAACGTCGGGACAGTACAATGGGGTGAGGTTCCCGTCCTCGCCCCTTGCCCCCTGCTATTTTGTCCCTCTTCTTATAAGAGGGGAACAAAGAGCCCCCTCGGTTCAATTAGTTTCGCCCATGGTGCTGGGCACACCTTAGGCTACTGAGCCCCACCGCCACGACAAGGCCTGAACCATGGTGGGGAGTGCGTGCACACTGCACTTACACACACAGTATGATTTTAAACGTTGATTTTCGCTGGACTAGGCTACACAGAAAAAAAAATGACATGGGATCGCAATAGTTCCTTTAGTTTGCTTACCCTGCAAACTAAGGGAAGTAAAATCTAAGAGGTAGTGCCATTGCTGCATTGCAGCCGAATTGGGCCGGCTTCTCTCACTGATATTATACCGGCTCAAAGTGACAGCTATGTCAAGCTATATGTCGCGTTTCGTGCGGTTTGTGAGTTTCCGGTGGCCCATTGTAGGGAGAAGGAGGGCAACGCATCTGCATGACCTCTGGTTGTGCGGATGTCTATAGGCGTCGGTAGTCAGCATAAGGATGGCAACGCATCTGCATAACCTCTGGTTGTGCGGAAGTCTATAGGCGTCGGTAGTCACCATAAGGCTCCGACTGCTAGTTTGCCTACTTATGACATAAAAAAAACTTTAATATAAGGATTTTTTTATAGAATAGGGGGCAAAGGGATAGTCGGTTCACCTGATGGTAAGTGATAGCGACATCCACTGACACCCGCTACACCAGAGGATCAGCAGGTGCGTTGTGACTATGACACAGGATGACGATGATGCGTGCAGGATAGAAATATTAGTCGACTTAGTGCGCATTAAAAGCTTTGACGATATTAAATTAAGCAGGTTTGGTATTGGTCATTACTAGAAATATATAAATAACAAGTGGCACCGACAGACGTTGACCTGTACAAAATATTTTTTTTTGTGAATCTAAACCATCCTCGAATCCCCTTGAACTCACCCAAAAAAAATCATCAAAATCGGTCCAGCCGTCTAGGAGGAGTTCAGTGACATACACACCCACACAAGAAATATATATATATATATATGTGCAACGTATTGTTTGACGACTTTTTCGTTAAGATTTTGTATAGTTTGGGGAAATGTGTATTCTATGAGGAAAGTCCCAAACTATATCATATACCTAACGTAAAGAGTTCAGTGACATACACACGCACACAAGAAATATACATTATATAATGACTAGTGGCACCGACTCTATACCATCCTCGAATCCCCTTGAATTCATACAAAAAAAATCATCAAAATCGGTCCAGCCGTCTAGGAGGAGTTTAGTGACATACACACGTACACAAGAAATATATATATATGTGCAACGTATTGTTTGACGACTTTTTCGTTAAGATTTTGTATAGTTTGGGGAAATGTGTGTTCTAAGAGGAAAGTCCCAAACTATATCATATACCTAACGTATTGTTTGAGGAAAATTTATCAATACATTGCACATACATACGTCAAGCAATACGTATATATGCAACGTATTGTTCAAAAACAAAATCTTAACGAAAAAGTCGTCAAACAATACGTTGCACACACACACACACACACACACACACATATATATATATATATATATATAGTAATTTCGACGTTATAATCCATTAATCCTTTAAGTCAAAAGTAAAAGGCAAAATCACCAACTGTTTTAAATATTCCTAAGGCATTCGCGACAGAACTACGACACTACCATAACTTATTCGTTCAAAAGTCCAAAGTGCTATTAAATTAAATCCAAAACTCTAGTGTAAAGTCTTCAACCCTACTGTGCAAGAGAACATTCTTTATTGCTCGCTTCATTAAGCAAAAAGTATGCTGATCTTAGGATTCAGGAAAACAAGTAATTAATTAGTGTAAGTAATTGTTAGTATCACAAATTCTCGATCTCCCTTTTAGAATTAAGCACTTAGGGAGTCCTCCGGAATTCCTAAAATACTTTTATAATCAAGTTTTATTCGTTCTATGTTAGCAAAAGAAATCGACTCTAAGAAAGTCGTTTATTTTAGCAACTAATAACCTTATATAGACTTATAATATAATATATAATATTATTAACCCTTATATTATGACCCAATGCTGGGCATGGGTCTCCTCCTCGAAATCAGGCGAGGAGGGTTTTGGGCCATAGTTCACCGATGCCCTGGCCCATTGCGGGTTGGTGAACCCTCAAAGACTTTTAATCTCATCAGGCATGCAGGTTTCCTCACGATCCCCACCATGGTTCAGGCCTTGTCGTGGCGGTGGGGCTCAGTAACCTAGGGTGAGCGGTGCACCTTGGGCGAAGCTAATTGGGCCGAGGGGGCTCTTTGTGGGGTACAAAGAGCCCCCTCGGCCCAATTAGCTTATTATCTTATAAGAAGAGGGTAGAGAAGAGCAGGGGGCAACGGGTGAGGATGGGAACCTCACCCCATTGTACTGTCCCGACGTTGGGAGGGGTTGTTCTGTGGTGCGGGACAACCCCTCTGTGGAGGTGGCGTCGGTCCCTTGCGGGATTGACTAGCCGTCGAGGTGCCCTGTTTGTTTTATAGATTCGGGGCACCTCACCAAAGGCGGCATTGGCGGCACTCGCCGGGTTTTAGTGGGTAGAGCTGCGTCCATTTACCAGCTGTCGGGCGCAGCGAGTCCCACATACCCGCGTGGGGAGACCCACTCCCCCGCGAGATGTCTCAGAGCATTTCCCGGCGTAAAAGAAAAAAAAAAGAAAAAAGAAAAAGGTTTCCTCACGATGTTTTCTTCACCGGTGAGCAAGCGATGGTCAGGTGCAGGTAGAAATTTAGAAAAACATAATAATGTTTTACTTTCCTGAAATGGGGTCATCAAATCCTTACGCCATTCAAAAAGTTTTATATTTGTCAGTCTTTATACTTGTTCATTCGTTAAATCAACGACAAAAGTTGAAAAAAGGCACGGTTGATGAAACATAATATTTTGATCTCCTCACTGGACTGGAATAAAAGTTATAATAGAAATTCACTACAAGGCAATATTTTTTGCTATGAACATATAAATAAATGGATTCATATCGAGGGAACGTTGTTGCGAGGCTATGATTCTTCGAAATTCTTAAACGAAAAACTGTAACTGCTTACCGAAAAACTTTTAACGACCTCACTCGTCGCCTTCGAAATAGAGAGTGATTGTTTTACAGTGTCACCGTTTAATTGGAAAATCTTATATTTCCCGGTTTTTTTGTCTATTATAATTATTTTTATATTACACTCGACAGCCTCCACTGAACTATTCAGTAGAGGCTGTCGAGTGAGGTGGGTGATTGAAGTTCGATTCTGACCACCACTGAAAATGGTGGCAAAATAATTATTTTGTTGGTTTAGCTGTGGCCCTGTTTGTTTTCTAGATCCGGGGCACCTCACCAAAGGCGGCATTGGTGGCACTCGTCGGGTTTTAGTGGGTAGAGCTGCGTCCATTTACCAGCTGTCGGGCGCAGCGAGTCCCACATACCCGCGTGGGGAGACCCACTCCCCCCTCAGGATGCCTCAGAGCATGTCCCGGCGTTAAAGAAAAAAAAAAAAAAGATCACTGTGCCACGAAAAGTAAAATCCCACTATAGATATACCGGTCTGAATACGAAAGCATTTAATACAAAATATACCTCATAATTAATAGTTAGATTTTTTATAGAAGAGGAGCAAACGGACAGTCGGTTCACCTGATGGTAAGTGATAAGCGACATCCACAGACACCCCCTTTATCAGAAGATTAGCAGGTCCGTCGCTGGCCTTTCAATTATGAGTATGTTCTTGAAGGTCTCTAAGTCGTATCGGTTCGGAAATACCGTAGATCGCAGATGGCAGCTGATTCGATATAGTGATCGTGCGATTCTCAAATTGCACTGAATTCAGATCTTCACAATAAGTAATGCATTCCTTATTACAGTTTGTGCATAGAAGCTGAATTACAACAACATAATATACAAAGCTACTAATAGAAAGTTGAACGAAATTACAAGTATTCAAAACAATAGAATTATTAAACAAATATAAGCGTCTTAAATATTTCTGTTGGTGCAATAAAACAATGGACGGAGTGTTCGTCAGAAATTAAAAGCACTTGAGAACACCGAGTCGGACCCTCGTCAGACAAAGTTTTAACAACGCCGGCTTATACAGATCAAACGGTTTTAGTCAAGTCTTTAATGGACTACAAACATAACTTGTATAAATGATATAGAAAAATATTTAAAGAAATAAAGAAAAAGTATTTCTAACTATTACCTTTTTACTAATTTCATAAATTATAGCAAATAGGTAAGAAAAGATTAATAGAGGTAGTGCAGATCAATTCGGCACGACCGTGGTGGTACCTCTCGCTCACATAACACCAGCGTCAAGTGACAACTATGGTGTCGCGTTTCGTGCAGTTTGTGAGTTCCGGTAGCCCATTGAGGGGGATAGGGAAAAGTAGGGCAACGCATCTGCATAATCTATGGTTTTGCAGATGTGTATAGGTGTCGATAGTCGCTAAAAGACAAGACAAAAAATACAAGAACATGAAAACAGAAACTATACCCAAAAAAAGGTCAGCAGATTTTTATGATGATACAAAACAGGCATCAAAATCTACCATCGGTTTCGGTCGGTTTGGCTAAATGGACTTTATTACTAAGACTCCACTATCTGTCCGTTTGTCTGTCTATCCGTCCGTCTGTCACCAGGCTGTATCTCATGAACCGTGATAGTTGACAGTTGAAATTTTCAAAGATTTTCTGTTGCCGCTATTACCCATAGAACAAACGTAAACGTTTTTGCTCGATGTCAATCACGACAACAGGTAAACGTTTGAAATATTCACAGAATATTTAGTTGTATATTCACTTTGAAAACAAATATTTAAATTAAAATAGAAAAAAAATTGAGGGGGCTCCCATACAACAAACGTGATTTTTTTTGCCTTTTTTTGCTCGATTTTAATAACAGCAACAGGTGGTAATAGTGTCTATGTCTTCCTGGACGGCGATGGCCTCCTTCTGCGAGGCAGTAATGACCCATAAGAAGGCCGACGAGCGGGTGAGAGAGGAGGCCGCCAACAAGGCCTCCCCCCGCGGGCGAAGAAAGGGGGTGCGTAGGAGGCGCTACTTAATGCGCCTCCAGTAACGCCCCTGTGCTTGTGTCGGGTTTATGATGGGAACGTGTGTCCAGTATGGTACGACGTCGTGGGGACTGCTTAGTAGCGGTCGGGCAGTCCCCCCTTACGAGGAGTATGAATGAATGAATGAATGAATATTATTTATTATGCACACATATTACTAAAATATAACAGAATAAACAAACAAAAAGAAACATGTGGACATAAAGACGACTTTATCGCTGAAAAGCGATTTCTTCCAAGTAACCTTTGGGTAATGGAAATGTTTTATAAAAATTATAAGGATATTTATATCACATAACAAATTTTAATGAATAATGTAAAATACTTATGATAATATATACCTGTAATATATACCTACATATATACATATAAATATACATATACCTACACAAACATACAAAACAATAATAATAATAAATGCACAACATACATAAATCTTAATACATACGTATTATGTACTAAAACACATATTTTATGTAGAACTTATAGGAGTAGTCAGGCCTTCGCCGGGACTAGCCTGTTGCAGAGGTGATCCTGTCTGTTGATGGCATATCCGGAACCCTCAAAAAGCGGCTGAGGCGCTCGCAGTGGTTTTAGTTAGGGTGGGCACTGCAGGAATGAAGAAGCAGATAGATTTGCGAGAGAAGGTGCTGATAAGACGTTCATAGGCCCTGAGCCGAGACTGCCAATAGCACGCAGGATAACAAAAAACAAAGAAACAAACTAGAGATGAAATGACATGAAGAGCTGCAGATAGTCGAAATTCTTCATCTCGACGCTTGACAGCAAGAAGACTAAAGAGCTGCTTAAACTCAATTGGAACAACATCAGAACAGTTGTAGGAATTTTGCCAGGACACTGCCCACTCAACAGACACCTGTCAATAATGAAGCTAACAGAGGACCCTCTATGCCCTAAATGCAAAGAGAAAGAAGAAACTAGTCTGCACTTCATAACGGAATGCCCAGCATTTGCATACGCAAGATGTGAGCTGTTTGGAGTGGACGAGCTGAAGAAAGAAGATTTACTGTACCTAACTATAAGTCAGCTAAGTAGTTTTTGTAGGTCAACACGTAGGTTTGAGGGGGTGACATCGGAGGGGCAATTGGTAACCCATCCCCGCATCTAATCCCAGAGGCGAGCTTAATGAGGACTGATCACCCGTCTGGCCTCGCTAGTGTCCCCACCCTTAAATAATAATAATAATAATAGGGTGGGCACTCCCAGGTGCGAGTCCCACATTGGGTCAGGATCTACCCGAAGGTCCTGTATCCATCCAAGGATTTCCCTGCGATTAAAATGTCTATGTCTAATATTGTATAGCTTATGGTACGGAACCCTTCCCCACCATGGTTCAGGCCTTGTCGTGGCGGTGGGGCTCAGTAACCTAGGGTGAGCGGTGCACCTGGGGCGAAGCTAATTGGGCCGAGGGGGCTCTTTGTACCCCTCTTATAAGAAGAGGGGACAGAAGAGCAGAGGGCAAGGGGTGAGGATGGGAACCTCACCCCATTGTACTGTCCCGACGTTGGAAGGGGTTGTTCTGTGGTGCGGGACAACCCCTCTGTGGAGGTGGCGTCGGTACCTTGCGGGACTGACTAGCCGAGGTGCCCTGATTGTTTTCTAGATCCGGGGCACCTCACCAAAGGCGGCATTGGTGGCACTCGCCGGGTTTTAGTGGGTAGAGCTGCGTCCATTTACCAGCTGTCGGGCGCAGCGAGTCCCACATACCCGCGTGGGGAGACCCACTTTCACGCGGGATGCCTCAGAGCATTTCCCGGTGTTAAAGAAAAAAAAAATGGTACGGAACCCTTCGTGCCCGAGATCGTAAGTTTAAAAAGCCTAAAACGACATTGTCTAAAATGTACAAAATAGGTATTATGTGTAGAGTTTTAATTAAATGAATTTCAAGATACTCAGGAAGAGAATCAATTGTACATTAAATTTTAAATTCGATTCAAAACACTATGCAAATTTGAGCTTATATGCACGTTACGCTGCGATTACTAATAATCCATCTCTCAGTAAGTGTGATTATCCTGTAAGGAGTATAAGCTACAACAGCCCCTAGATCCCCAGAAGCTTAGTTTGTTTCATCACTTGTATGCAAATACAGGGCGTCATCATAAATTGTTACTATTGTAAACTATATTATTGCTAATGGAAAATGCAAGTTGGTTTTTCATAATACTCATTACTCGCATCTATCGTTCACATCGAACATATTATAACCGGATAGAGTTATGTGAGCCATACATTCCGAAACTGGTCAGTGATTTGTCACTAACATAATAATTCAAACAACCAGTAATCTTTATGTACG
This sequence comes from Helleia helle, assembly GCA_963853865.1. Lineage (NCBI taxonomy): Eukaryota > Metazoa > Arthropoda > Insecta > Lepidoptera > Lycaenidae > Helleia > Helleia helle. The sequence goes on from OY971431.1 coordinate 11,235,836, forward strand.
TTCCATTGGCCAGTCATTCATCAATGGCCATCAGTCGGCTAATCAGAGCGCAGAGCCGGCTCAGCGTCGGAGCACAAATTTGGCGGAAATAGTTTTCATACAAAATACGTAATGTTACGTGTTACCGTACCGCTGTTTACATTTTTACATAATTATAAGTGCATCATTTCATTTTTATATAAGTAAATAAAATAGTTTAGCTAGTACATTACAAAATATCTTTTTTTTTTCGCTCGCCGCTTTTTGATGGTCTCGGATATGCAGGCAACAGACAGGATCACCTCAGCGACAGGTTGGCCCCGGCGAAGGCCAGACTACTCCTCGTAGGGGGGGACTGCCCGGCCGCTACTAAGCAGTCCCCACGACGTCGGGCCATACAGACCCAGGTTCCCATCGTGAGCCCGACACGAACACAGGGGCGTTACTGAAGGCGCATTAAATAGCGCCTCCTACGCACCCCCGTTCGTCGCCTGTGGGAGGAGGCCTAGTCGGCGGCCTCCTCTCTCACCTGCTCGTCGGTCTCCTTCTGGGACATTACTGCCTTGCAGAAGGAGACCACCGCCGTCCAGGACTCGTCATCACCGAGCATCGCGGTGATGACGCTCGGCAGAGACAAGTCCCCTCCGATGACTGATGTCAGACTATGACGCAGCGCCGCCCATCTCGGGCACACCTCGAGTGTGTGCTGGGCCGAGTCCACTGCCGCGCCACAATCGTGACACACTGTCAACGGCTCCCTTCGGGCCGTCCGGCACAGGTACTCACCAAAGCAACCATGCCCGGTGAGCACCTCCGTCAGACGGAAGGTGAGGGGTTTGCGCTTACGGCGCATCCACCACTCAAGGACCGGACGCAGATACGGCTGCTGCGCCAGGTCCTCCCCCCACCTCCGCATTAACGCCTCTTGCCCTAGTCGGCGAACCCGCAGGATCCCGTCCAGGGTAAGGCTCTCACCGAGACACCTCCTATCCGAGACATAGGAGTGCATCTCGGCAAGAACCTCCGCCACGAGCTCTCATGGGGGGTCACCGGCCAGGGCAGTGGCTGCTGCCCACGAAACCGTACGGTACCCCCGGATCACTCTTACCGCCATGACCCGCTGCGCCGACCGCAGCCGGGCCTTATTCCTCCCAGTAAGGTGATCCGCCCAGATGGGTGCACCGTACGTCGCCATACTACGGCAGACTCCGGAGTATAGCTGCCTGCAGGCGGCGCTTGGTCCTCCGAGGTTCGGGAGGAGTCTGCCCAGTGCACTTGCCGCCTTCACGACCCTCGGTCCCAACATGGAGAAATGTGGGCCGAAGGTCCACCCTCCGTCAAGGATGAGCCCCAGATATTTGATATGGGGGCTCATCCTGACATTACAAAATAACCTCCCATACCTTTGGTGAAATTGGTTAGTCACAAAAACTTCAAATCATATTTTATTCATTACTACACTCAATATAGTTTCTTAGTAGTCTTAACTATATCATCATCAGCCTCTATCCGTCCACTGCTGAACATAGGCCTCATTGAAGAACGCCAAGACGACCGATCCCTCGCCACTCGCATCCAACACGAACCATACCATACATTAGATTATTATTATGCATGTTATTGCAATTGTGTATTATATTGGGTAAATGTTCCATCCCAAATTGCATTGAGATGAAAAGCGTGTATTTCAATTAAAGTAATTACAACAGTTGTCATGAGTTTTCTCACAGCGTTATAAACAGAAAGTCTGTATTGAATAAAATTTCAATTATATTAACGTGGAGCGTAATGGCGACGCTACCCCGCCCAACGCCTTTAGCCTACAGACTGTTTACATTTTGTTAACGGAATGAAAATTTATAATTTCCTCAACTAATGTAATGTAAATCGCCGTAAGTGTCTTACGCTTTGTTTTAGAATTGTGATCTTTCGACCGTATTGCGGTAATTAGAATTTGTTATGATAAACATTTTACGGTGACAAATTCTGAAATATGCTAAAACGAAATTGTAAAATAACATAATATTCTCAAAGTAAGTAAATAATTATAATAATATTTATTTATTTTCTCACCACAATATTATAGCAAGATGTAGGTGCTAGGAGCTATTTGTAGGTGCATAATAATAGGAGCACTAATATTGTGGGAGACTGGTGCCTAAGCTAGGCTCGAGGCCTACGATACGAGTACACAGTACGATACGAGACCTCACAGTACGATAAGAGACGACGATTACATACATATGTATGTAAATAAAAAAGAAATGACTAGATTACGAAAAGAACGTATTGTTGTTTGCAATTATGTATAATTTATATAAAGCATTTAATCTTATATATATAGATATTAGTAATTTCCCCATCATGGTTCAGGCCTTGTCGTGGAGGTGGGGCTCAGTAGCCTAGGGTGAACCCAGCACCTTAGGCGAAGCGAATTGAATCGAGAGGGATCTTTGTATTCCTCTTATAAGAAGAGGGGACAAAAGAGCAGGGGGAAAGGGGGTGAGAACGGGAACCGCACTCCATTGTACTGTCCCGATATTGGGAGGGGTTGTTCTGTGGTGCGGGACTACCCCTCTTTGGAGGTGGCATCGTTCCCTTGAGGGACTGACTAGCCGTCGATGTGCCCTGTTTGCTCAATAGATCCGGGGCACCTCACCAAAGGCGGAATTGGTGGCACTCGCCGGGATTTAGTGGGTAGAGCTGCGTCCACTTACCCACACACATACCCGCCTGGGGAGACCCCACGGGATACCTCACAGCATTTCCCGGCGTTAAAGAAAAAAGTATTAGTAATTTAAATAAATAAAGAATTTATGACAAATAAAAAGTTTTCAATTCCATTAAATTGCCGATAAGCATATAAGAAACGATAAAGAGAAAGAAAAAATGAATATAAAAGTAAGGGTGATCCAGTTGATCTCAACTTAAACTAGATTAAAGTTAAACCACTCATAGTTAACTAGGCTAATCCAGCGCGGCGGATGGTGCGTTTTTTACTATTTCGCTTTGCGAGTTTTGCTAAGCCTATTTTACTTGAACGCTGGAAATAAATTATTCAGTGTATTTATTTAGATTCAGCTAGAAAACTTGGGGAAATGTGGTACGTTTGTAAATCTCATTAAAATGAAAAAAAGCAAGCATATTTTTGCATGCTGGTACGAGGCTTAGAAAATCGATTATTACGTATATAAAATGCATGATGGACTTTTTTGTTGGACAGACAAACTGGCAGACGTGCGTACCTGATGGTAAGTAGTCGAAGGCACCCATGAACCATAAGTTACCTAAGTAGGTAGTTTACCTCGAACTTTTTTATTTCCGACAGCAGCAGGGTAGTCATAAGATGTTTTGTATCTGTTCAAGTAATTACACTGCTTGTCTTGCTCTTCTCTCCAAAACACAGTGATGATGTTTCAAGACACAAACAAGCAGGATGGTGGTATCCATCCCCACCACGGTTCAAGCCTTGTCGTGGCGGTGGGGCTCAGTAGACTAGGGTGAGCCCAGCACCTTGGGCGAAGCTAATTGAGCCGAGGGGGCTCTTTGTACCCCTTTTATAAGAGGATGGGAACCTCACCCCATTGTACTGTCCCGACGTTGGGAGGGGTTATTATGTGGTGCGGGTGGAGGTGGCGTCGGTCCCTGGCGGGACTGACTAGCCGTCGAGGTACCCTGTTAGCTTAAAAGATCCGGGGCACCTCACTAAGGCGGTACTGGTGGCACTCGCCGGGTTTTTTGGTGGGTAGAGCTGCGTCCATTTACCATCTTTCGGGCGCAGCGAGTCCCACATACCCACCTGGGGAGACCCACTCCCCAGCCGAGATGCCTCAGAGCATTTCCCGGCCTAAAAGAAAAAAAAGAAAAGGATGGTGGTATCCTTGCAGCCGGGAGCGTGGCGCAGCGCATCCCTCCCACCCGTATTTAGGCAGATTAGGCAGTTGGACAGATAAACAGGCAGTCGAGCTACCTGATTGTCAGTGGTCCCACCGGTGAAGTTACAATAGTAAACAGGATTTATTTTCCTGAAACTTTTATCCTAAAATTATTATAAATTAAACTTGAACATAGCCTTCAGTTAATGCATAGAAAATTAGAAAAAACCCTTTTGACTATCTTGTTAAACTCTTATATTTCTTTTAATAATAACATTTAGGACGTCTAAAATGGTGCACACAAATAAAAAAAAAAAATGGAAGGAGATCCTTTAACTTTTAAAGAATCCTTTACATCATTTTATGTTTGCTTTTCTGCTCCACATTCAACTCATGATTTGGCATGCGCGCACCTCGTTAGCGGACTACTCGCTTGCCCAATTATGAATTAAGTTCGACTGTGTCAAAATATTCCTGAACTGTCAATTAAATTTCTAAGAGACATTTGAACTATGTTGATGCTAGGACGAATTGGATTTCTAGTTGTTAAATATATTATGACTGTTGTATAATTGATTAATTTTAATCATTGACCTACTAAAATGTGTATTACCGACCTTACTCTAACAATTAGGAGTTACTTTTATTGAAATTACCTATAGATTAATAATTATCTGTCATACAACCGGTAATTACGTAACTAAGTAAGTGTTGAGTTTCTTAGTCTATACAAATTATTGACCGCGATTAGAGAGAAGTAATGTTTGTCCACCTCTGGTAAGTTGACGATCTTTGTGCAGTAACAGATAGAGGGAAGAACCAACCAGTATCTAAATTTAGCAGTGAAGGATTGATAACCATGACGAATGAGAGTAGAATTTTGACGTAGTTACGATTCCTATTTAAGGCTAGACAACAGGTAATTTAGTAAAATGCTTGATGAATAAATTATTTAAATTTCATCGCAGAGTAATGAGCTCAACAACAATGAAGAATGGTTAAACCCTTTTTGAGTTACACTTCAGGTGTGGTACAAGTTAAAAAAATAAGATTTAAGCAAAGTAAACTTTTTTGGAAAGGTATTATTATAACTTAATTATTGTTTAATGTTATAATAAAACAACTATCGGGTAGCCAAGTAAAAACAGGTAAATCTATACCGGACCGGAAAAGAATAGGCAACCTAACGTTTGCATATTCTATGGGCTTCATACTTTCGATTGGTATATAATTTATCTAATAATACCGGTGAATTGTTTAATTTATTATTATTTTTTAATTATTAATTAAACATACCCAGGACTAAAATTTTTTAGGCAACCCATATACAATATATTTATTGACATATTAAATTAAATATAAAATACGTTTCATCAAATAAACATCTCGGTGAAGGTCGTTTTATATCCGTATCCTATACTATATGAAGCTAAAATTAAATGCGTTACGGGACAAAGATTTAGAAGATATTATGTTTTTACAATTTTATTTTTAATCAAGATTATTTATATTATGACGATCGCTTTACTCTCTTGGCTTATACCATGGTATCAAAGATTTGAACCTTTTCATAAGAGATATGTGCTACGAGGCACTTGTTAGGGTTGAGTTGTTAATAATCCGCTTACTACATGATATTTTGATTAAAGGGTTAATTGTGTCATTAATATTAATATACTACGTACTTAATTCTGTACATTGCTTGTTTCGCGCAAATAATATATTAGGTACTTAGTTAGTTTGTAGCATATATCTATCTTATGATTTATGTGAAAAATAATTAAATATCAAGGCTTTCGCTATTATGTGAGTAGCAAGGGATCGGTGGTCTCGGGGTTCATGGAATGGGGCCTATGGGGGGGCAGTGGACGATTAGGGGCTGATGATGATGATGATTAATAATAAATTTAAATAAATAAATTAGGTTACGCTAATAATTAATTATGTATTTACAATAACTATTTATAATATAATAGCGATATTTATAATAATAACTAGCTGTTGCCTGCAGCTTCGCCCGCGTTACTCAACTCCTATAAGTCACAGCGTTATGTTATATAGCCTTCCTAGATAAATGGGCTATCTAACACTGAAATAATTTTTCAAATCGGACCAGTAGTTCCTTTTTTTTTTTTTTCTTTAACGCCGGGAAATGCTCTGAGGCATCCCGCGGGGGAGTGGGTCTCCCCAAGCGGGTATGTGGGACTCGCTGCGCCCGACAGCTGGTAAATAGACGCAGCTCTACCCACTAAAACCCGGCGAGTGCCACCAATGCCGCCTTTGGTGTGGTGCCCCGGATCTAGAAAACAAACAGGGCACCTCGACGGCTAGTCAGTCGCCACCTCCACAGAGGGGTTGTCCCGCACCACAGAACAACGGGTCCCATCGTCGGGACAGTACAATGGGGTGAGGTTCCCATCCTCACACCTTGCCCCCTGCTCTTTTGTCCCCTCTTCTTATAAGAGGGGTATAAAGAGCCCCCTCGGCCCAATTAGCTTCGCCTAAGGTGCACCGCTCACCCTAGGTTACTGAGCCCCACCGCCACGACAAGGCCTGAACCATGGTGGGGGACCAGTAGTTCCTGAGATTAGCACGTTCAAACAAACAAACAAACTCTTCAGCTTTATAATATTAGTATAGATTAGCAAACAAACCCCTGACGACCTCTGTGGCTCAATGGTTAGTGCGTTGGCGCTCAAGCCGGAGGTTGCGGGTTCAAATCCCGCCAGGGACCAAAAAATTTTTCTGTGTTCCTGGGTCATGGATGTGTATTAAATATATTGTTATTATATAATAAAAATCTTAAATATGTATATGTATCGTATTAGACGTGCTCCTGTATATACAGGAGCACGTCTAATACTTTTATACGATATATCGATGGGTCCTACGTATATGGGCCAAAATGCAAAATTACAACTTTACAGGAGAGGCTTCCAATGTTTAAATTTGCTATAATTGTCGATTGATAAAACCGAAGTTTACGAAACTTTGCTCGTTATCTAAGACAACTATCCTCCTCATTTGCACTACATTATTTTATTTATACATTTATCGGTTATTGTTTTACGTCACATTGGCCCTTCTACGTTAGTTTTTTTAAAAATATTTTTGTTTAAAAACACCCTAAAAGGTCCAATGTACCATATTGGCCATTATACGCGTATTATGCTAAGTAGCATAAAGTAAATCTTTATATTATTTTTTACTTATAAAATCTATCAAAAATTAAAGTAGTTGATTATTCCTTAATTAAAATAAGTTTTTATATTAAATAGATACCGATGAAATATTTTTAATAATGAATATTGAGCACCTCACGCATATATATATATATTGAGCACACTTTAGAAATGAGTGAGATTAAAAACAACATAAGTGATGTAGGTAACTTGCGCGCCTTACGCCTTCCTAACATGTGCTATCCTGATCATCCTGATCAGGATATTGGAATAATTTTATCAAATTATTGTATTGTCATCGGTCCTCGATAAATCTACAAAGTTTGAACAAAATCTGGTCGTTAGAAGTAAGTCAAAATCAAGTCTAAAGGAGTCGGTTACAAACATACATACAAACATACAGGTGAAGCTATTATAAAGCGTGTAAAAAGTACAACTGTTTTATTTATTTATCGAAATGAAACTTGACTGAGCCTTAAAACTACATAATATTATGGACCCATTTTCAATCGTATCATGGTGTTCTTTTGAAAAAAAAAACACATTTTTTTAAATGAGCTGCTAAGTACTGAATATCTTAATTTGAAATTAACACAATTATTTAATTTAAATAATGTATAAATGCCTATCCCGAGACACAAGATGTTTAGTCTCTGTGCCAGTAATTACATTGCCTAACACCACTACTACAAAATGTTCATAATAACTGGTATACAGATGGGATAGTATTTTCACGACATAAATCAAGCATGTCTTTCTTCTTGGAAAATTGTATTGGTAACAGCTGATTGTAACATAGTTGCAGAGGAATATCAGTTTGTCTTCGGCAACTGGTCTTCTTGTTCGTACAGGCTGTTGTAAGATTTTAGTATGACTGTCAATAGCATCTTCATCCAAATCATATTTACAGTATAAAATCCGTTGCGGCTTAGACCAAAGAATTATGTCCTTCCGGATAATTGAATGTCATCTTATACTTATTAAATTAAATTGTAACGCAAAAAGACAATGTAATAAAAATTTATATGATTTATGCACATCACAGTTCGGTGGGCGGCCCAGCTAATTGGTCCAAACTATAAAAAAAGTCGTAAGCGCGGCCCAACTGCCCGCGTATAAATCTCTAAGTACTCTTTGGACCTTGTACGTTTAAATTCATGTCACTTACGTCGTTATACCGTACTAATAAATTGTGTTTCTATGCAGAAATCTTTATTTTTTAATAGTTCACATGATTAATTATATCGATAAGATGCGTTTACCATAAAAAAGTCAAAATGGCCAAATTGTTAGTTTGGCCCTTATACGTAGGACCCATCGATATATTTCCGTTGCCTGGTACCCGTAACACAAGTTATTCAAGAACTTACCACGGGACCAGATTGACGTGGTGTAAAAACGTCCATAGATAAAATTATTATTATTAAAGAGCTGTTGTCTATTGAATGTACTAGTTTGATATAAAAATTCGCCTATAATAGCGGTCTTACGATGTATTGTAACAGTATACTTTGTGAAAGGCGTTATTCTGCTGACTTATATGGTGAAATATGGTATGAAATATGGTACCTGCTGTGAGTTGTTAAATGTATTTTTTATTTTTATTTTACATAAAACACTAAATGGGAGTTGCCGAATCACCGGCCGTCGTGGCATATTTTGAAAGAGGCATATTATGTAATATGTTTGCAGTGGATGGAAACGAGCTGATAATGATCGTGATATTTATTCGTATACTATCTTCATTTAATAAACATTTTACGGCACTTCCTGCCTCGCAAGACAAATATAATATAGAATCAGCTGCCACCTGCGGTGTTTCAGAACCGATACGACTTAGGGACCTTCAAGAAAAAGCATACTCATATCTGAAACGCAATTAGCAGGTGCGTTGCAGGCACCTGCTAATCCTCTAGTGTAGCGGGTGTCTGTGGATGTCGCTTTTCACTTATCATCAGGTGAACTGACTGTCCGTTTGCCCCCTCTCTTATAAAAACAAACAATTTTATTTTCTTATATAATTAAAATATACGTAATAAAAAATATGTATTATATAGAGTATGCATAATAAAGTAATGCGTTAACATTAGAAAACTAGGACTGGTACTGACTTTACAAACCATACCCGGTAATGAATCCTCTTAATAGTATTACCTTGAGATATGCTGAATCACTATTAAATATCACAGAGCCATATGACGGGGCTTCATCTCCAGATGCATTTCGCAAATCATTGGCACATGACCAATGATTTGCCAAATGTTCATCTGTTGCCATTTTATGGCATAAAAGTTATATTAGATATAACCTTTGCTAATGACAATAATAGGCTTATCACATATTATGATATAATTGTCCGTCTATTTTATGAATCAATTCAAATCCATTAAAGAAAAAAATACCTATCATATTATTAAAGATATTTGTATAAAAAAATTACAAATATATTATTATGTTCATATCATATTATGAAGTAAAGTTATAAAGTATTTTGTATAGCATACCAGTAAAAATATTCGTAAACTTCTAATAAAGTATAATAATTCTCCATAATATTGTAGATTTTTGTGAGAAAAAGAAATCTCACGAATTTGTGTACATGACGGGTTATGAAGCAAACAAATTGCTGGAGTTCCACTGGAATGGAATTTTTATTCGCTGGAATAAAGACAATATTGCTTAGCTCGAAGCTGTGGTTCCAATCTACTGTAGAAAATGAAGAGACTCCAGTATCATCCAGTTTTATTATCATCCCTAGAACGGATTACATTATTTTCATTATTCATAAAGGTTACAATATGTTTATATGAATGGTTCATAGGAAAAAATAAATATATGAAAACGTCAACTTGGGTAAACTTATGAAATTGTAAACCTTTTCTTGGTTTTCACGGGGAAAATGTTTTTGACGCATACCACCAGAATCCGGATGGACCGCACCATGGTTCAGGCCTTGACATGACGGTGGGGCTCAGTAGCCTAAGCTGTGTCCAGCACCTTGGGCGAAGCTCATTGAGCCGAGGGGGATCTTTGTACCCCTCTTATAAGAAGAGGGGACAAAGGAGCAAGTGGCGAGGACGGGAACGTCATCCCATTGTACTGTCCCGACGTTGGGAGGGGTTGTTCTGTGGTCCCGGACAGCCCCTCTGTGGAGGTGGCGTCGGTCCCCTGAGGGGCTGACTAGCCGTCGAGGGGCCCTGGTTGCTCATTAGATCCGGGGCACCTCACCAAAGACGGCATTGGTGGCACTCAACGGGTTTCAGAGGGTAGAACTGCGACCACTTACCAGCTGTCGGGCGCAGCGAGTCCCACATACCCGTCCGGGGAGACCCACTCCCCAGCGGGATGCTTCAGAGCATTTCCCGACGTTAAAGAAAAAAAAAAGAATCTGGATAATACATTGCAAGACGACCAATCGCATCCAACTAGGACCAGCCACCGCACGGAGAACGTGGGCCCACCTAGTTATGTGTCGACTGTCGATCGACCCTCCGAGTTCCCAACTACACTCCATAACACTACTAACCAGAATTGGCTATTTTGCATATGTGACTTAATATTCGAAGTGAAACTTCTTTATCGGCGTAAAAAAGTCACACTTTCCGACGCCATCTTCAATTCATCAAAAAAATCGTCACATTTTTTTTCGGAGGGATCCATGCTAATGGCCCTATTATTATTATTATTTAAGGGTGGGGACACCAGCAAGGCCAGACGGGTGATCAGTCCTCATTAACGGGACCATTTCACCCAAAAATGGCCCTAAGGCCCTAATTCTTCGTCGGATTAGTGTGAGCCCATTTGGCTCAATTGGTTTGTTAAAGTGGGGGGTTGCCAACCGTGCAGTCTGCGACCACATGGCCTCCTGGGCCCTGGCGTTGGGTTGGGGCAATGCGTTTTACGTAAACTGAGGAGTGACTTATGAATAGTATTAATGAAATCAAGTGATATAATAAACGACTTATTGAAATAAATTTATAGTTATTTATGCTACTTGTGGAATAGCAAACAATCTGACCCGTGGTATGGCCCTCCTGAATAGGAAGGGCATGAAATTAAAAAGTTTCACTTCATACGTTTGTACATTAATACACACACACTTTTATATAGGGGACAAACGGACAGTCAGAATTAAAAGTCAGAATTGAAAGTCGGAGTAGAGGATTGGAAGGTGCGTTGCCGGCCTTTCAAATATAAGTATGCTCTTTTCTTGACGGTCCCTAAGTCGTATCAGTTCCAAAATACCATAGGTGGCAGCTGGTTCATATACTGTCATTCTAGCGTGCTTAAGTGGTATACGAGTGGTATGCTTAAGTGGTATATTTTAATTATATAGCATAAACTATGTTTTTTTTTTAATTATTTGAGTAGAGATGTGTAAACTGGAATACGTAACACCCGAAAATAAGATCAATAATGACCTTTCTAAATTCATCCTAAACCTAAATTCTTTGCAATTGGCTTTTTTTATGTCATGCCGACGAGCAGTCGGAGCCTCACGGCGCCGACGCCCATACACATCCGCACAACCAAGGCCCCACAGATGCGCCGCCCTCCTTTTCCCTATCTCCCCCAATTGGCCAGCCGAAACTCACGAAACGTGACAGCATAGCTATCACTTGACGCCGGTGTTATGTGAGCGATAGGTACCCCGGTCGTGCCGGCCCAGTTCGGGTGCATTGCAGCATGGCACTACCTCTTACTAAACAAAATTCTACATACCAAATTACGATAAATAAAAATATTCAGTTACCTTGGCGCATGTGAAATGTAAGGAATGAGTATAGAATATGTAATGCACTATTTCCATTTTAGACATCTCGAGTTAGACGCCCCGTTATGATATGTTAAGGGAATTTCTTGCATTCAGAATTCACGCCTCCAACGTTTTGTCAATGTGTCGCGCACGAAATAGTTCTATATTTTATGTCGTAACTACGTCTGGCCCGCGGCTTCTCTCGGGAGAATAGTGATGTGAGTTACAATTGTGTTTGGAAGGTTCAACTCTTGCATGCTCATTTTCTCTAAAGTTTTTCATTATAATTATACTGAAATAGCGAGATACAAATACGGTTTTCTGCCACTTACATCAAACTTGGAGTCGCTGCACGAAGACTGCAATTCCTTCTAATTAGCTGACGTCCTGTCTTCTTGAACTGGCGTATGTATGGATAGGCAAAATATGAATGGATTAGCTGGCAACCCCCGCTGAACTCGTTTATGTTCATAAGCTATATTTTCTACTTCATAGGTTGGTAGGTGTGTATGTAACCACTTGGCTCGTCAACCACTTTATCACACTTACATAAAACAATACTTGCAGTCATAGGGACTTTCGATAGAAGTGAAAACTTACGAAATTGACATTATGAATTTATAATGACATTATTGTCACATTGCATGTGGTGACAATGACGCGAATTTTGGGTGACCATCGATTTCAACCGCTCGTAAATTGAAGAAATAGAACTTTCGTTTATAATAAATAGTCTGTAACCCTCCTCAATAATCCGAATATCGAATACAAAAATACTTTTCCGATCCGACATTTTCTTCTTTTGCGCCGGGAAATGCTCTTAGGCATCCCACAGGGTGGGGGGACGAAAGATGTTAAGGTAAGGCAGCCCTACAAACTAAAACCCGGCGAATGCCACCAATGCCGCCTTTAGTGAGGTGCCCCGGATCTGCTGAGCAACAAGGTACCTCGACGGCTAGTCAATCCCCCAAGGGACCAAGGCCACCTTTTAGAGGGGCTGTCCCGCACCACAGAACAACCGTTTCAACGTCGGGGCTTGAACCATGGTAGGGCTCCAATCCCACTAAATATCAGAGGTTAATGCATTCAAGCTAAAAAACTCTTCAGCTTATCAATCTATGCTAATTAGCTATTAACTATAATATTTATCCGTCCACTGGAGATCATAGGCCTTCTTCAATGAACGCCAAGAAGACCTTGCCACTCGTATCAAACACAAACCAGCCCTGTGGACCGGCCACCGCAATATTTGTATAGATTATAATTTATACATTATAAATACAAGGATTAATCAACCGTTCCAGATATTCTTTGTTCATATCTGTGGAAAGCATTAATGTTTCATAAATCATAGGTTACCATGCTCTTGAGGCTTGAACTTCGGTGTTTATGACTAGGCACAAACCAAGATATGTGAGGAAACTTAAGCTAAGGAGGATATACTACGAATTAACGCTTAAACTGATACCCATTCGATAGCGTTATATAAATTTTAGTGGTACCTGAACTACAGGAGCTTGAAACAATGGCTACAGGACTACATTCTACAAAAGGCAGCAATTCATATGATAAATATAAACGTCAGAATATGTAATCATCATCATTATCAGTCAGTTAATGCCCATTGCTGAGCATAGGCCTCCCTTGCCTGCCTCATGATTGTTTTGCCCATCAGCCTTCCCACGTCATTGATCCATCGAGCCATAAGACATACTGGACTTCTCCGACCCATAAACCGACCCATAGTCTAACGTAAAATATACAAAAGGTTGGACTTTTTTTGACAGGAGGACGCTTAGTAACTAGTGTATTTACATAATGATGTTTTATTAAACAAACATTAAAAAGGTTTTCTATTTAACAGTATAAATTATTTTCGATGTTTTGATTAGATTAGGTCTTAAGATTGAATTTGAACCAAGTATCTCGTATAAAAAGTAAAGCCTATCATTGTGACAAATTTAATTTGATGTTACTTTACTATGATTGGTCAATGATGTAATTGATTGATACGATGCTATATTAAAGTTACTAAAATTATTTAAAACGGGATCTTTACCATGTTTTTCACTTTTTTTTCGCGGAGTTCGATATTTCAACAATATCTACGAATGTCTTGTTTTCGTGAACATATTATATATTAAAGTTTTCTCTTAAAAATTGAGATAACAGAAGAAGAAGAAATTTATGAAAGAAGATAAAATAACGTTTGGCAATCCAAAAAAAAGGGAGTGGGTGCGTACAAAGTACACATCAGAATTGAAACTTATTTGGCAAACTAATTTTTAATTCTTGTTTATATTTCTAATCTAAAGCTTTAAATTTCCGAAACTTGTGATGCGACGTTCGCTCTATCTCTCTCTCTCTCTCTCGATCTTTCTCGCTCGCTTCCTCCCTATTCTCACTCTAGCTAGAGCTACGTTTATTTATTTATTTATTATTAGATCCACCAACAAGGATAGACGTTTTTATATGAATACATTTTTATGAGTGTTAAGCTGAATGTGGCCTCAGTTAGAGGTGGATACAACATGCACAAGTGACACATTAACGCTTAACTGCAAAGAGCATAATTATAAATAATTAACTATTAAGATTAAGAAGCACAATATTACATATTATGTTACAAACCACTGGCAACACCAGCCGAATGTGATGCTGGTTACCTATCTAAATACATTTATTATAATAATAAATATCAGGTGGTGCCAAACGGATTTAATATATTGTATAGTAATAATGTTGAATAATAAATCTTAATGTACATAATTAATATAATAATAATGAAGCTTTAATTAATAATGTATTTACGGTAGTTATTTATAATGTTATGACGATATTACCTAATAGTTATTTTATTGACTATCAGTGTAGTATAAAAAGGCGCCAATAGCGCACTTAGGAGTATTCTACTAGTATACTTTGTGAAGGGCGTTACTCTGTCCAAATATATTTTAATGGAGAAGGATCAATTGTTTTAATCAGACATTCCTCCGGCGAGCCGTTAATACTTATTAACATGAACAAACAATTAACAAACAAACAATATTAAGAACTATTAACCTAACGTAATTTTAAATTAATGTTTTTAAATTGTTTTTGAATTGCCACAAGCTATCAGACAGTATACACCTATGTGTATTTGCAGGCTTTACAACAAGATTTCGCATAGCGAGACTATTCTCCTTTTTTTTTCGGATGGATCTATGCTAACGGCCCGAAGGCCCTAATGCTGCATTGGATTAGTGTGAGCCCATTCGGCTCACTTTTGGTTTATAAAAGTGGGGGGTTGCCCCCCGCCAACCGTGCAGTCTGCAACCACACGGCCTCCTGGCGTCGGTTGTGGAGACTATTCTCGTGATGCGAAATCTTGTTTGAAAAAGGCCTGCACATTCTTCACAGGCGCATAATGTCCCAGATTCGTTTTGGCCGATCGCACATAAAACAAATTATGGCGATTCTTTTCGGGAAGTCTGCATGGTATATTAAATAAAATGTATTCGACTAAGTTGGGACAGTCCATGACACCAGACAGCAGCTTGTGCAGGAATATGAGACTAGAACCTTGTCTGCGATCTAAAAGGAACTTCAGTTTAAA
Organism: Helleia helle; assembly: GCA_963853865.1. Classification (NCBI taxonomy): domain Eukaryota; kingdom Metazoa; phylum Arthropoda; class Insecta; order Lepidoptera; family Lycaenidae; genus Helleia; species Helleia helle. The sequence goes on from OY971431.1 coordinate 11,251,226, forward strand.
ATATTTAAGCCTATCCACATAATGTGGCAATTTCTTCGTTCGCCCTTTCTCACTCTCTCTCAATCAGTCTCAATCACTCTCTCAAACTTCTGGGCCAAAAACGTTGCTCATTTTTGTGACGTTTCATCCGTAAAAAAATTACCCTCATGCGTGCAAAGAAATTTCACTTCAATAGCCCCACTTATTTTTTTAATATATTATTAAATTAATATGTTTCATGCCGCTACCTATACCAAATACTACAGATACGGACAGTGCAAACGAGATTTGTTTCACAACTAAGCTAAATCATATTAGACTTGAGTTTATGTTGGCGAATATCCAGCCTCAGTGGAGCTTAGCAAGCGTAACGTTAACGTAAAACTACGCTCTTACATGTTTAGTTTATGGTAACGTTGGTAAGCACGGATTCAGTATTACCGATCGGTAGCCAATTTTTGGCTATCCAAAACATATTTATGGATAGCTTTTGTTTACTGAAGGAATTTTTGCTTAAGAATTTAAAAAAAAGTTTTTACGTGATATCATGTTAGAAATCCATAAGCGCACGCGCAAAAATGCGGAGAGCGCGGAATAAACGTTAGAGCGGCACGATCGGCCTAAGCGTTCGGCTTGTGAAGCATTATGAGGTTATCACGTAAAATAATTATCGTCCGTAAACCGATTTTACAGATTGTAATTTGTAAAATCTTGAACTTTAAATTTGGAACGTAGTTCCTTATCGCGCGTTACGAAAGGGGGCTAGACGGAAAAAATTAAGATGAAAAGTTGGAACGACACTTATTGCTATTGTTGTAAGCCGTGTGGCTTTTTGATTGACACATTACTGCATCTGTAGCTGTTTTTGTTACACTATTGGGGCTGCTTAGTAAAAAACTCCAGTGCAAATCCCACCGATCTCGGTGACTTTTTTTTTGTTTAATTATTTTACGCCGGGAGATGCTCTGATTTTTTTCGATAAAAAAACCATAAAAAATGTATACCTACCCGAATAATTATTTTCCTTACACCTTTTTTTGTTTTTTATTAGAATTCCTTCACTAATTAATCGAAAGGAACTTCTTTCTATCCGGGTGTCCCTTGACTCCTCTCTTTAGTTTTTTTTTTTTTTTTTTTTATTGAAAGGAATTTCAAAAGGTTAGAGAATACTTAGTTTTATATACGTATCATAGTAGCGGATGAATCTATTATCTTAATTAATGTACACTTTTGTTAACCCACTGTCTAAAATAATCCCTCCTCGCACGATCAATGAACTATAATAAATATAATAAAATATAAAAAATAATATAAAAAATAATAAAAATAAAAAAATAAAAAATCTGAATATATGTGAAAACCTCTTTACAAAAAGTCGATACATGACAGGAAAAAAAATACACCGCGCGCTAGCAACATTTTAACACGCTGTTTGTTGGTCTTTTTGTCGTAGCTTAATTTGATTGCCGTCGGCTGTGTGCCCCGCAAATAATCTGCATATATTTGCAATCACTATTTATTACTACTTAACTGATAATGAAAATGCCTTTTAATAGTCCTCTTTTGTTGGGCTTTAATGCGATTAATAATTTGTGAAGGACAAAAGTATATAGATTTTGTTTAAGGGATATATAGATTTTTTCAATGTTAGCAATGGCACATTGGCAGACGTGCCACCTGATGGTAAGTGGTCGACGTCTCTCAGGAACTTAACCTAGTTTACCTGGAACAAGCCCAGGCTACATTTTAAGTCATTCAGATGTTAAGTCTCGGTGCCAGTAATTGCACTGCGTGTCTTGCCATTCTCTCCAAAACACAGCAAAGCTGTTCATGGGAGGAATAAGCAGGATGCCCCTACCCATGTCACGGAGCGTGGGACAGTGTACCCCTCCCACCGGTTTTAATTGCACACATAATATTTCGAAAAAATATTTCACGTGAAGCTGCATACATTGTAATCTAAACTACTAGAAGTTATTGTTTTTCGGTTTACTGGAAAAAAAAAAATCTCGTTTCCCAATCATGTTATAAGCCTTTTACCCTAGAGCTACATACAAAGCTATATATGATATGAAATATTTTCATACGTTGATATTTTAATCATATTTTTTTTATGTTATAAAGAGGCACCCGACCAGTCGGAGCCTTATAGTGACTACCGACGCCCAGACACATCCGCACAACCAAAAGCTATACAGATGTGTTGCCCTCCTTTTCCCTATCCCCCCCAATGAGCAACTGGAAACTCGCAAACTGCACGAAACGCGACAGCATAGCTGTCACTTGACGCCGGTGTTATGTGAGCGAGAGGTATCACCCCGGTCGTGCAAAGCAGCATGACTTTGTGAATAAAATTACCTATATAATAGTACATTAGTATTATTACTATTATTTAATGGCTCTGTTATTTTTAATTTGAATTTGATATTAATTAATGAACGATTTAATAGCTATTTATTTGTTAATATTATTTTTGATGCAAAACTGTGTTTGTTTTTATTAAATAAATACATTACAGGCTACAACAATAATAAGGCTAATATGCATTATCCTTAAAATATACTCAGCTTAACTTTGTGCATGTTATAATCAGCAGTTAGCCCACATCTACAGCAGAATGTGCACCACCAACAGATTTTCTGATTAGGAGTACAAAAGCTTTTCCCTAGCAGAGTTTGAAATCTAAGATTTTCTATGCAAACATATTTATTATGCATAGAGCTCTTGCGCTTCAAGTGGCTTGACGTAACCTTTTATAGAACGTACCAACCAGTTAATAGGTGGTATGGAATATGATTTTGGAGTTTAATATAAAAAAGTATACAATGCTATTTTAATATTCAAGTTTTCACTATTCTTAAAACATAATAAAATTTGTTGAGCTCAAATATTAGTCATTATTTTGTTTTATCTACTTGACAATTAAACCATCGATAGTTAATTCAAATTATTTATGTATAATTATAGATTAATTTAATTGAATAATACGTGGAGTTTAAATAAATGCGCATTGGCATATATACAATAAGGCGCATGTTATGCATGTATGTAGCAAGCTAAATAGATTTGTCTACGCTCTTTACAGACTGAGACAAGTATGTGCCCTACCGACTGTGCTCTCGGCTTACCATGCTTACGTAGCATCAGTACTCAGATACGGTTTGATACTATGGGGAAACTCCACAGAAATTAATAAGGTGTATAGTACAAAAGAAATGTGTCAGAGCGATCTGTGGTTGACCACCTTATGAATCATGTAGACCACTTTTTAAAAGACTAGGAATACTTACATTACCTAGCTTATACATATTCGAGCTAGCCAATTACGTAAAGCTAAATTATAAATATTTCTCTGAAGCTCGTGATATTTACGCGCGTAGCAGTAGAAAAGCTGACAGATTGGTACACGACACTATACCAAGAATAACATTATATCTAAAACAATACCATACTATGTGCATTAAAGTATTCAATTCGATACCAAAAGAAATAAAAGAGTTGCTTTATATTAAATTTAAAAAGGAAATGATTAAGTGGCTTAAATATAAAACCTTTTATTCTGTAAATGAATTATTGTTAGATACTTAGAATTATTTTGTAAGGAATTAATGATAAATATTTAATCGATCAATTAAGATTGGACTAGTTTAAGAGAAATAAATTGACATGACTTCTGTATCTAGATTTTAAGTTGACTTGAAATCCCTATATAATTAATTTTTACTATCAGACATATAATTATGACTTAAAATGAAGCTTCTTAGTAATTATGAAATTATAATATTATTGTATTTAAAGTAATTACAAAATCTATAGAAATTTTGTTAATTTAAAATTAAAGTCAATTTAACAATATTTGCATGCTATTGTGTAGCTAAAAGTGTTCGAACTAACAAATGTTATTATATATTATGAACATCCATTGTACCACTTTTAAAGCAAATAAATTTTTGATTGATTGATTGAATAAAAAATGAGTGTGATTAACTTATAGGTATGTAGAAATGGAAAGCCGTTTCTACAAAATATAGATTTTGCATTGTAAAATGATGATGAATTAACATATAAAATAAAAATATAATAAAATTAAAAAATATATATAACACTAGCAGCTACACTTTTTATAAGACTTATACTTGGGCCGCTTTGGGCTAAGGTCAGATTATTTCTCGTACGTGCGATGGCGATAATGGCGTGGCTCAGGTTTCCATCCTGAACCCGATTACTTTTTACATCCTTCATTGATTCTTATTGTCATTGATATCGATATATTCGATTATTTCTTTACTATAAAAGTTTATATAATAAGGAATGCTAAGGGCTTAGATGTGTATGAAAAATCTATATAAAAATATCTCGCACTGGAATGCTATTCACCCTAAAAATAATTTCATTTTAAACTTTAAATAACACGCACGAAAATAATTTATCTAGTTAGTGAAGGGTAGATCCAGATGTTTAGGGATGCTAGTATTCCCACATGGTCAAGGGAGGGTGGCGATTCAAATTGAAGCTTATTTTAAATATAATAATATAATAAATGCTATAGTTTTTTAAATGTTTAATTGAATTATTATAGTTAATTTTTTATATTAAAAAAAAAAGTTTTACATGTTGTTTTCTAATGTTTAGGCGAATTTCACTCATTATAATGAAACAATTTTACGGATTTTCGCGGTTTATAATCTGGAGGACTGTTCCATGGGTCCTCCCATGACCATTGTAGCTGGAAAGTATCCGAAACATCGGGCTTGTAAAAATCTTCATGAACCGGGATAAAATCCGTAAAAAATGTTTAATTAAAATTTAAAATAGTTTTATAAAAAAATTCTAAATAAAAATCTTATTATGCCTACATACAATTTTTCAGGTTTACAGGGTATAATACAATTTTATCATAGTATTTTTGTAAGTAAGCCCGAACCACCTGTCCCATAATGAGCAGCATCTGCATTGTTAATTAAAAATTACAAAACGTAAAGTTTAATGAGCCTTAATTATTTGTATTTTATTGTTATATATTTTTTATTTATAATTATATAAACCTATTCAGTGGCCGGTCAGTGTTGGATGCGACTGGCGAGGGATCGGTCGTCTTGGCGTTCTTTGAGAGAGGCCTATTTTGTTGCGGAATAACTTAATATATTTTGAAAATTCTATTTCTAACGAATCTTATACTAAGTTATACAATGTATGTTTTGATTGGAACATGAATTTTACCATTCATTGTCTTTGCTATTCAGAAAAGAACTAATTTGAGAAGATGCACGCCCCATATAAGCGCCCGTAATGGTAGAAATAAAAAATTAAAAAAACAAAAAACAGGAAAAATAAAACAATAATTTAAGCAAATTAAGTTATATTTATTGTAACAAGTGAATTGTGACTGGAAAAAATATTATCATATTCCGGCCCCAACTACGCTCACCTGTTTTACTTTTCTTTTGTTCCCCTCGGTAACGAGCGCCTGTTTCATCCTGTTTCGTGGTTAATTTGGACGCGTGTTTTTGTTTCTAGAAATTTGTTTTGTGAAAATTTGTCATTTCTTTATTTAAGAGGAGGGTGAATTTTTTAATATGCAAATCTATGGAGCGCTATTTTAACAGTTTGTGGGAGAATACTAAGTAGTTTTATAAGTTTAGGTAAAAAAATATACATTTAGACGTGTCTTTGCTTGCTATTAGACTTTATTAAGCACATGCAGTAATTTCAATATTCTACAAGATAACTAATGATAACCTTCTTGTTGTGGATTTTTTTATATAATAAGGGGGCAAACGAGCAGTCGGAGCCTTATGGTGACTACCGACGCCCATACACATCCGCACAACCAGGGGTTATGTAGATGCGTTGCCCTCCTTTTTCTTATCCCCAAATGGGCCACCGAAAACTACGACGGTGTTTTGTGAGCGAGAGGTGTGGTACCTCTCGGTTGTGCCAGCCCAATTCGGCTGCAATGCAGCATGACTCTACCTCTTACTAAATGATTTATGTCCTTCTAAAAACGAGTTTTAATTTACATACCACCAATTCTTCGCCAAAAACCATTTTAACTTTTTTGGTTCATATTTCATCAGGATTTTTATGTATCGATGTTTACGTTATTTACAGATTAATCCCCACCATGTTTCAGGCCTTGTCGTGGCGGTGGGGCTCAGTAACCCAGGGTGAGCGGTGCACCTTGGGCGAAGCTAAATGGGCTGAGGGGGCTCTTTGTACCCCTCTTATAAGAAGAGGGGACAGAAGAGCAGGGGGCAAGGGGTGAGGATGGGAACCTCACCCCATTGTACTGTCCCGACGTTTGAAGGGGTTGTTCTGTGGTGCGGGACAACCCCTCTGTGGAGGTGGCGTCGGTCCCTTGCGTGACTGACTAGCCGTCGAGGTGCCCTTTTTGTTTTCTAGATCCGGGGCACCTCACCAAGGCGGCATTGGTGGCACTCGCCGAGTTTTAGTGGGTAGAGCTGCGTCCATTTACCAGCTGTCGGGCGCAGCGAGTCCCACATACCCGCGTGGGAGACCCACTCCCCCGCGGGATGCCTCAGAGCATTTCCCGGCGTTAAAGAAAAAAAATTACAGATTAATAGGTTTTTAACTAAGACTTTGTTATTCACAGACAAAATAAAACGAATGTACAATTTGTTTACTTGAGAAAAGACATACTTAAGTCGCTCTTTGATATTCGGTGAAGCAATAACAACGAAAGTAAGGATATTAAAATGAATTCTTTACTGAATCAACTTAACTTTATTTACCTTACTTGATTATTCTAGAGTATTTCGTTATAAGTTCATTGGCCTTTTATACATTCTGTTGAGGACTATTTGTACTCATGAGAGCGCTAGTAAAGTAAATAGACCTAAAAAAATATTATGAATATGAAAACATTTGTTTCCTAAAAATATAAACGTGACCGTGTCTGTCTTTTTTTTATATTATTACGAACTTTTTTTTCTTTTACGCCGCGAAATGCTCTGAGGCATCTCGCTGAGAGAGGGACTCCCCAGTCGGGTATGTGGGACTCGCTGCGCCCGAAAGATGGTAAGGTAGACGCAGCTCTACTCTCTAAAACCCGGCGAGTGCCTCCAATGCCGCCTTTGGTGAGGTGCCCCTAATCTATTGAGCATACAGGGCACCTCGACGGCTAGTCAGTCCCTTAAGGGACCGACACCACCTCTAAAGAGAGGTCAAAGATTTTCTAAAATCAGTATTAAAATTCGAAACTTTAGAGGCTTGTATTTTTAAATGTATGATTTTTTTACGATTTTGGGTACATACAGACATATACAACGACGAGATCAATTTATGTTATACTTAGTTTTTCATGGTCAACGTCAAACATTGTAGCAATTACTGTTTTGCGTTTGTATCGAAAGATGAGCGACTTGTGTAACCTTTTATGTTTAAATTTGTTCTGTAATACAAAAAGTGCAAAACAAGATATGAAAGAGGAATGTCAATTATTACCTTGTTCCCTGGCAGACCACGTTATTGTTGGCAGGGACCAATCACGAGATATATTTATATTAGTACATTATGGAAAGTGGCCCGCAACATTTGGCACAGCATAATTTTTTGCTAGAAGAAAAAAAAATCCGGGAATGGAATCACAAGATTTCAAATGATCACCGATAGCACTTAAAAGGATAAAAGTCTTTCAAGTCTCATGACGTCATCAAATATCGCCCCCACACAATCTTCCCGTGATAAGGTCAGAATATCAGTCGTTCGCTCTAAATGCAAATATTACCGTACCCCTGAGAGGTGTTATAGCTCCGGTTTTTAGGTAAGGAGGACGAAAACACCGCTAAATGGCAAGAAAGCACTTTTTATGCTGACGAAATTGCGTAGTTTGAGATAAAAAATGGGTGGACCGTAGATAGGATGCGGCACACCAATAAAATATAGTAACATATGAGAATGGGGTTATCATTAACGTGATATAGCTTTCATAATAAAGGCTATCTCGTGCTTATGGCATCATTCCTGTTAATCTTGATGGAATAAGGTTTTATTGTGGCGTGTTTGACGTGGATGGGTAATTAAAATGTGTGTAATTGATTTTTTTTTCTTTTCCGCCATTAAAATGCTCTTAGGATTTTCGCGGGGGACTCTCCAGGTGGGTATGTGGGACTCACTCAGTCCAAAAGATGGTAAGGTGTTCGTAGTTCTACCAGGTCACCAATGCTGCTTTTGGTGAGGTGCCCTGGATCTGTGGAGAAACAGAGCACCTCGACGGCGAGTCAGTCCCCAAGGGACCGACGCCAACTCCATAGATGGGTTGTCCACAACCACAGAACAACCCATCTCAACGTCGGGACAGTGCAATGGGGTGAGGTTCCCATCCTCCTCTCTAATAATGTACAAAGAGCAGCCCACTTGCTTCACTTGGCTTCGCTCACGGGTTAGGCTTAGGCTACTGAGCCCTACCGCTACGGCTTGAACTGTGGTGGCCTTATACAGTCAAGTTGTTGTAATGAACCCCTGATTGCCAATGTTATTAAGATATTTTTTATTAAAAATTCATAGGTCTTATGTTTTTTTGGATATAAGCTGTGTGAAGCAGTTTTAATTGGAAGAAGAGGATCAGCCATCATGGTTTTTATTCAAAGTCTTTGTTATTATTATGTCTTTCTTAAGCGGTGTACATACTCTTGGTAATTTCTGAACTAAAGATGATTGCTGACGATCATGAAGCGATAATACTAAAATAAAGGATCGTTTCTGTCTTGCTTTGTATGTGAGACATTTTTCATATAAAAGAGCAACGGCGCCTGAATCTCCTAATTTTTGGAATCAATATTCATTATAAAGGTAGATAGATAACATTGATCAAGGTTACCGGTTGCCTATCTATATTAAAAAAAAGTCCATAAAATAAATGTGAAAATCGTCCGGCTCTCGTTTTTTATCACGAGGTAAGTTTCATTTATGAATGTTCGCGGAGGTTGGTCTTCCGGGATGGGAAGTGAATGCTCCAGGGAAATGGGGTACATACATTCATTCTTTGATCTCGGATATAGAATACTGAATTGATTCCACTGTATATTCTGACCCGGGCTGTATGTATTGTTCCCGCTTTTTTGTTTTAAACTTTTGCTTTATTCGATTTTTAAATATTAATGAAATCCTTAGTTCTTGTTTTCGGTACGTTGCAACAAACTGTTATTTCAATCGTTACATTTTCATGTAACAATGAAATTGTTATTTCATTTGTTACATTTTCATGTAACAAATGAAATTGTTATTTAATTTGTTACATTTTCATGTAACGAATGAAATAACAGTTTGTTGCTAAATAATATTTTATTTTGGGATTAAAAAGTTTTATATATATATGTTTAACAAAATTTTCTAAAATATCATGTATGAGGGCCTTTTAACGCTAAGCTTTTATAAGTTTTCAGTTAATTTCTATTTAACTTGTGACTGATTTTACATGAAACATTGATTTTGTAATCCTGTGGACGTGGACACGAGATTTTATAAGACTTGTAGACATCTTTTAAGTACTAAAATAAAGGTTTACACTGTTTTGCAGCTTTTACATATTCTCATTCTGAGATAAAACCCCTTGATTGACTAAACTAAGACACTTTATATAAAGTTAATACCCTTAGTATCATTTTCATAAGGTTGTAAAATACAAGTAAAGACTAGTAAGATGTATACATATAGAATGTTTAACATCTATACTAATAGATAAAGATATAGGAATGACGACCTCTGTAGCTCAATGGTTAGCGCGCTGGCGCTCAAGCCGGAGGTAGCGGGTTTGAATCCCGCCAGGGAACAAAAAGTTTTCTGTGTTTATGGGTCATGGTGTGTATTAAATATGCGTATTATATAATAAAAACTTAAATATATGTATAGTATAAAAACAGCTGTACCACAAATTCTTCGAGTACTTACCACGAGACCAGATTGACGTGCCGTAAAAGCGTCCATAGATATTCCACGTATATTATACGTGTAGGTTTTTATCTATAATACGTATGTATTTAGAAATATATAAGTATGTATCAGTTGTCTGGTTACCATAAGAACAGGCTCTGCCTAGTTTGGGATCAAATAGCCCTGTGTGAATTAAAAAAAATGTAAGTGGATGTATGAAGACTTTTTCTAAATAACTAATTATTCGATAAAATAAAAATAACAGTTAATGCTACATCATCACTATATAACCAAGGCTATAAAAATAATAATTATCAACCCAAATACAGCTGTAGATCTAAGTTTACTCGTAGAACTAACTTAAAAATTCTTTGTTTTATTCACATTTTCCCCCTAGCTATTAATCGAAAGAGCAAAAAATCTAACATCGAATTATAACGTTAAGCTATCCACGTGAAATGTTTATGTCACCTTTAGAAACATGGAAGCATCCCCAGGGAGCTCATTAGATTGAAACGGGGAACGTTCCCGATTCACTATTGCATTGATGTCGCAATGAATAAAATAGCAGTCTATAGAAAAAGGTTTTTTGTATAAAAATGTGGGTCAGCATTTGAAATAATAAACGGTGTATGAGGATATAATTTTAGGTCATTGCTTACCTAGATTAGTATTCATATAGTACTGGGTTGTGTAAAGCTGTTTTTTATAGAAAAGGGGACAGTCGATTCACCTGGTTCAGTTGGCTAATGGTCTGTGATGTATAATTATGTAGCTGTATTCAAACATTTTTTTTAGTCTGCAGCCCAAACCATAGCTAGGACCGGGTTTGGTTGGTACCCACTAAAACCGCTGCAAGCGCCCTCCGCCGCCTTTTGAGGGTCCCGGATCTTGCAGGCAACACAGGACCCTCGGCGACAGGTATTCAAACATTACGTAGTTGCATCTGCGTACAATATAGATCAGTGCTCTAACAGCCGTCTTGCGTTTTACTTGCCCTTGTCCGCATATATTTTTACATTAATATGGTAGACTGAGATATCTCAGTCTACCATATTATTGTTAAAATTATTTTGCACAGTAATAAATTATAGATGAGTTCTTACTTTTTAGCTTAGCCTTGATGAAATGTACATAAAAGTGTGATAAAGATTATTTTTGCTTTAAGGCATGGCTCCACCGCGACGCGCGCAGATGATACTCACGTGTTTTAATATGTCAATTGTAAGAAAATGTTAATGAAAGCGTAGCATAGGGTCGCAGTGGAAACAAGCACATACACTTTCTTGCAAAACAAAACTTGAGTTACGTGCTCTCCGTTCACCGCGGTGGAGCGGCACCCTTATACTTATACTTTCATATTTTAAAGTTTATTTTCATAAATAAAAAGAAATTTAATCTCAACGCTTGCATAAATTTCAAACAAAAAAAAGGTAAGTATTGATATAAAATACAGCATAACGTTGTAATTAGCCCAAAAAACTTTTACTAATACGTTTTATTAAAAACTGCCCAAAGTTTCAATACATATGCAACTAAAAGTTGGAGATATTATTAACATGCTAATATTACAAATTTTGATTTAAAAAAATACGACACACAAAAAATCACCAATAAAGTAAAAAATAACATCGTAAAAATTAATAACAATAAGTACATGGTCCTCCCATTTGAAACATGGATTTAAGTCTCTCCATAAACATTCCTATAGAGATATTGCATGAAATGTCGACAATTTACCGAAGTATTGTGTTCTTGATAGAAGCAACTTCGCAACTGCGAGGAACAAGTTAAATATTGAAGTTGACAAACTACAATCCGACTCTAGTGGGCGTCGGATTCTATGTGACCAATTTTCTTCAGTCCGCAACTTTCCAGACACGAAAATAAACAGTGTGATACGATTTTCGAAGTTGTTCATTTCTTTTCTTTTATTGTACAATCAATTAATTAGTTCATATTTTAGATAAATATTTTTTAATATGTTAGCTGGATTGGCAAACGGACAGACGAGCCACATACTGAGACATCCTGAGACATAAGATGTTAAGTCTCGGTGCCAGTAATTACACTGCCTGTCTTGCCCTTCTCTCCGAAATACAGCAAAGCTGTTTCACGGGAGAAACAAGCAAGATGGTAAATATTTTCTATCATTTGGTTTGGATAATTTAGAAGTTGTAGAAAAATACGAGTATGAATAATATAGCGGCGCTATGCTCATAGTAAAATATATAAGCAGGTCATGTAATGGAATATGTACTACCTATTTTTTTTAAGTAAGTTTTTCCGAGTTTTCCAGAGAAAAGAGAAGCTAATAAGCTTTTATGTCACCATCAGTCTACAGCTGAATGTGTTTCTTCAAAAGTCAGTAGACTTTTTTTTTGTATGAGTAGCCAGGATCTTCGGATATATCCAGACCCTATGTGGAACTTGCACCTGGGAGGGCCCTACCCTTAACTTAAACCTAGCCACTTTTTGAGGGTCCTGGATCTGGAGGCAACAGGATCACCTCAGCGACTGGCTGGGACCGGTGAAGGCCAGACCATTTCTCGTAAGGGGTGTCCGTCGGCTACTAAGCAATCCCCGCGACGCCGTGTCATACTGGGCCCAGTGTCTGTCGACCCTGCGTTACTCGCATTAACCTGTATTTCATTTTTCAGAGTGCTGAGTCTAGTGTAGAATTTTTTAAGCTCCATTCATAGTGTTTTCTATTCAAATCCATATAAATAATAATGTATACTACATTATTATTTATCACAGTCTTAGCATCGAGGGCAAGACAAATCAAAGCTTAGCAAATAATGGTTGCCTTACCCATGGTAAAGAATTATTGATAAAATAATCAATAGATCATACTTTATCCCAATTTTGAATGACAATACACCAAATTACATATCCGCAAATTTTACTCAACTTTTTAACGTATAAAATATATACAAACAAATCCACAGAACACATCTAGTGTAGCTGTCAAAATATAAGATTTCGTTTCTTGATCCTACTGAAAGGCGATGGCTAAACGACTGCCCTTAACATGTATAGATATTGCATATTCACTCCTAACATTTAAAAATTCATTCATGAATTATTTCATATACAATATACTTATAGAACTTTCAAGAACTTATTTAATACATCAAAGTATATCAATTGTTATCCTAATTTTTTCAAGACAACATGTAGTGCTGCAAGCATCTCCGAACAAAGTAATCGAGATTGACGATTCTTTTCGATAAAACTTAATAATCGAACAAAACAAATTGCTGAAAATACTTCGAGAATGTATTACCTAATTAATGACTTTACCATAACAATCTATTAATACTTTTCAGTCGAATTGTCAGTTGATTGAGCAATATAAAAAGGAAGTATTATTCATATAGTTGATCAGGCGATGCATTCAGGATGGTCATGGCTATTCAGGATTGCCCACGGGTCTACGGCTACGAGCAGTAGTTGTAAAAGATAACATATACTACACGTGGGATAAAATCGACATCGCCCACTCGTTTTCATATGAATGGGGCCATAACAGACAGAATGTCGCAATCACGCCTGTCAGATTATTTGCTATTTATCCCAATTGTAGCATTAATAAGTATGTATATTCACTCATACTTATTAATGCTACAATCTATAAGTCAATTTATTATATCACTTGTTATCATTTCTCCTCAATTTAAAATGAATATTTTTTGACACTTCGATTATTTAATCGATTCTGTTATGGTCCCGAGTTCAATCATTCATCTCTATGAGCATGCAATAAGCCAAATAAACGTCAACATCAAACGTCATCTGTTCACTTCTGCAAAGAGTATGTACTCCGTGCACTGCTGTTCGTTAGTTGCGCAAAATTGTTTTTGATTTTTGGTATTGACCATCGTTTGGATTTTGGACTAAATGTTTGTGCTCGCCTATCATATTGACCCCTTGCTCCGTTTACTGACATTTTTAAAGCCTTTAAAAATTGATTTATCAGCCAGGTGAACCCTAATGCCTTAGTAACAATTCACAGCAAAATCATAAGTTTTAAGTTTAGCATACTTATTGCATAGGCATTTCTATTTTTTATTTTTTAGATTGTAATAAAACTAAAAGTTCCTGAAATATTTTTGATACGCAAAGCTAATACTAGATTATTTTGCAATATTAAAAGATAGGTCTTGTGTTTATACATGGTAAGGGCAGACGCCCATACTTCAATTTGGCCATGTCATTTGTCACATTTACACGCGAAATATAATGATATTCAATTCTATAGAAGTACCGAGTTGCAAATTGTGACTGCGACGGAACTTAAAGCTGCGTACAAACTTGCGCGAAAGCTCTGACATCGCAATTACAAAGCTCTTCCTTAAGATTTAATTATTAGACGGAAATAAGATGTTATTATGTTTAAATGAATATTGTTATGATATTAATATTTTTTTACATGCCCGAGGTTTCGGATACTTTACAGCAACATTGGTCACGGGGCGACCATTTTTTTTATTATCGCAGGGGAAATGCTTTTTACCCATGGAGCAAGGGTAGATCCTGACCCTATGCCGGACTCGCATCTGGGAGTGCCCTATCCGTTAACTAAAACCTTTTGCGAGCGCCTACGGCCGTATTTTGTGGGTCCCGGGCCTGTAGGCAACAGGATCACCTCAGCGACAGGCTGGCACCGGCGAAGGCCAGACTACATCTATTAGGAGGGGACTGCCCGGTCGCTACTAAGCAGACGGGGCGAGTCCTTCCGTGACCATGGTTGCTGTAAAGCTCCTGTGACGACAATGAGCGAAATTCGCGTAAACAAAAAAAAAACATTAAGTCATTTTTAAATGCCTTATCTTATATAGGTATATAATCCTTTTGTTCGTGTGTATATCACTGAATTCCTCCTAAATGGCTGGATCGATTTGATGAAATATTATGTGTATTTTTAAGTGCATGCCTGTAAAAAATGTTTTGTACAGGACAACGTCTGTTTATATATTAGGTATGTAGGTATTTTTATTGAATAAAAAAAGCAATACCGATTGAACAAAAATGTTTTTTTACGATTTTGTTTTAGCATTGTCTTGCTTGTCTCACAAGTTAATTAACAAGTTAGCACTCTTCACTTTTGTTTTTTGATATATGTCTGTTTCAACATGTTGATATATAGGTGTTATAATTTAGGATACAATGGCGAGGACATAATAAGATAATAAATTATTTGCTTATAATAATAAATATTACAGTAATTCTGCTTAACGAACATTGTAAATAGGTCTTACAGTTTCATAGCTTTATATTTTGTGTTGTATGTGTGTAAAATATATGCATATGTTTAATCAAAATTTTTTTTGGGGTCTATTTTTAATTCATATGTCTCAAATATTAAAGAAAAAGAAATTACTAAGCCATTAAAGAACAAAAAAAAAAATAAGCCTTATTATAGGTATTTGAAATTCTTAGATAAGACAATATTATGAGTATATTTTGTTCGATCTTGTAAATAGCTGTAACTAGCTTATGGCCCTAAATGCGACAGTAAAAGTAGTAAAATCAGAAAGAGGTGTTGGTATTGCTGTGTTGCAGCCGAATTGGGCAGGCACGAACTCATTTATGTGTTGCCTATCCTCAGAGTTAAGATGCTTCTATCTCGTCTCTATGCCAGTAATTACACTGCCGGTCCTTCTTCTGTTTTGTCAACCGAGTCGGAGCTATACCGACACCAATAGACATTCGCACAACCAAAAGTTATACAGATGTGTTGCCCCCTCCTTTACATTAAACGCGACAGCATAGCTGTCACTTGACGCCGGTGTTATGTTAGCGAGAGGTACCACCCCAGTCGTGCCGGCCCAATTCGGTTGCAAAGCAGCATAGCACTACCTCTTACAAATCTTTTCTCCAGCCCATATATTTTGTCTATCGCTAGGCAAATCTTTTAATGTCACTTCTTTGAAAGTAAAGATAAATAAAAAGTAACGTCACGGGATGTCTTGCAGATGGTTTTTTAATGTTAGTGGATTGGCAGGCGAGCCATAGATTTCACCTTAGTGGTCAGCGTCGCCCATGAATATAAACAAACCTGTGACTAGCCCAGGCAACTCATTTCTGTGTTGTTTATTCTATTCATAATATGCTTCTCTCTCGTCTCTGTGCCAGTAATTACACTGCCAGCCCCTCTCTCCGCAACAAAATGGTGGTAGCCATGCAGCCGGGAGCGCGGCACAGCGCATCCCTCCCGAAAACATCAATGTTAATATTAGAATTCATCTATACTAATATTATAAAGCTGAAGAGTTTGTTTGTTTGTTTGAACGCGGTAATCCCAGGAACTACTAGTCCAATTTGAAAAATTATTTCAGTGTTAGACAGCTTATTTATCGAGGAAGGCTATAAGCTATAAAACATCACGCTGTGACTTATAGGAGTTGAGTAACGCGGGCGAAGCTGCAGGCAACAGCTAGTAATTAATAAAAATCTATAACAAAAAAACCGTCATACCGTTTGTCGAACGTCATCCAAGTCGATTTTACTGCCACGTCGACCCAAAAGTCATTCCCTCATAAAAAGCTGACCATAACGGGACACCCAGCAGACAGTTAATAATATAAAGTATCTTATTGTTCAAATAGAGTGTACCAAGTAATGCCAGTGTTAACAATAATTTGATCAGAGACAGTAAATTACAATTTGTTGGGCGTTATGTTTCTCGACAGATTTATCCCGCGCCCTACGTTGAGTCACGGCTCGTAAACATGTCGCTACATTCAATTAAAATGGACATCACTTTTGTTAATCATTATTATTTCGTTTCCTGAAAAAATTTTTTTGAAGTTTATATTTCTTGGTATCTATGACTCAAGTTGTAAGTTTGAATGTATCAAAAAGGATCTACCTTCCTCTACGATGGCGGAAGTAGGCGCTGATTGAAATACGCGATAGAGACGTGCGTTTGACGACGGTGATTAGTATTATAAATTTAGGGTAGGTATTAACATTATAATTTCATGTCATAAAAACATACAAAATCCGAATTGATAAGCTTCTACTTTTTGAGAAGTTGGTTAAAAAATTAAAAGTGTTATAAGATCATCACATCGATATCTGTAATTTAATCTTAATTAGGACTTTATGTTCGTATCAGTAATGCTAACCAAATTGATCAGTGTTATGAATCCATCATCATCATCATCAGCATTTAACCATCCCCTGCTGAACATAGGCCTCCTTCGATGAACGCCAAGACGACTGATCCCTTGCCACTCGCATATGAAGACATAACCTACCCAATTTATTACCAAATCTAGTACTTCCTATATTCTTCGCTGACCCTCGTTGACTGTTTTTTAAATTTATGGAAACCCTCAAGTTGAGACTTGTTACTATGAAGACTCGCGTTAGATTTGAATTATTACTTTAATTATTACTTTAATTTTTAAAGCAAAAAAGCTTGTCATGTATATCTGTAATCTGCTTTTTTCAAGCCACTGTCGACACACAAAGAAATTATTTTACTTAAATGTATTATGGACAATATGTTTATATCATAATAATTTTTACTTGTTGTATGGAATTAGACATAATTCCATATCTACTTAGTCTGTAATATACTAATCGTTATTTGATAGGATATTAGTATTAAATGCGTTAACCGTAAGCCGCTGTAAGAGTTAGTACTTACATTTATGATCTCTGTAATATAGAATAAATCATGAGGTAATAAAATTGACGTATATACGGTAGGTATAACCATAAAGTACTTAAGTGGCGAAACTAATAGTTCAGTTTTGTTGTATACAGTCCTGTGGAATATTTCTAGGGACAAAAGTATTATTTTATTACATTGCATATTTTGTTGTTTTTTTTTTTCGGATGGATCTATGCTAACGGCCCGAATGCCCTAATGCTACATCGGATTAGTGTGAGCCCATTTGGCTCACTTTTGGTTTATAAAAGTGGGGGGTTGCCCCCCGCCAACCGTGCAGTCTGCGACCACACGGCCTCCTGGCGTCGGGTTGGATTCATTGCATATGCATGCTAGTATACTCTATCATACGACTTTGCTAGTTGCCATTCTTGGTTGAGTTTTTACGTTGTATCGTAGAAGCGCATCTTTATTACAATTTCAGTATCTATTTTGAAAAGTGTCCATTATGATTATAATAAAATAATATATAATATCAACCCTTATATGTCCTACTGTTGGGCACGAGTCTCCTCCTCGAAATCATGCGAGGAGGGTTTTTAAACCATAGTTTTCTGATGCGCTGGCCCAATGCAAGAACTTCACATATCTTCAGAGACTTTTAATCTCATCAGGCATGCAGGTGTATTCACGGATATCTTCTTCGGTCTTCCCACCTGGTTAATGGCCGATCAACACTTCGTCTACCCCAACTAAAATTTTCAAATACACACTTAAAATTATTTTTGTACAAACAACCTATAGTAGTTAATTGAAAGAGTTATAATATGATGATGATGTAAAACATATTATTTTTATATTATATATTTTTTTTTACGTCCTTATCTATAGTCTTTATTTTACGTCTTATTTATAGGTTGTAATAATTTGCGTGCTTAACTGAATACCTATTCTTGTCTTAAATTCTCAATTCAACTTAACAGGTGGCGCTGCGGGCAAGTTTATGGAAGTTATTTTTAATGTTATTTGAACAGTATTTTTTTAATTTTTTTATGATAGTTGGATAGCAAACGGGCAGACGAGCCACATGATAGTAAGTGGTCAGCGTCGCCCATGAAGATTATTATCGCCCAAGTTATACTGAAAGTACCACATGCAACTCATTCATGTGTTGCCTATCATCAGACAAGACGTTATGTCTGAGCCAGTAATTACACTGCATATCCTGCCTTTCTCTCCGAAACACATTAAATCTGTTTTACGGGAGAAATAAGCAGGATAGTGGTACCTTAAGTATTGCATTTTATAATGAGTAGTAACAATATTATATACAAAATTTTGATGGATATACAACAAGCTTAATCTTACCTTTATCGGTTTACATAAGTAGATTAGTCGGGCTTACCTGTAATATCGATGATGCGCGGGATAGCTCGTTTATATGCTAAATGCAAGATTTAGGGCACTAAATATTATGTGTACAGTGTAATATAGTGTAAGAGATTACGCAAAGCCCTATACTACCTAAATACGGACAGGATTTATTTTATGGGCGAGGAAAATGCCAGCAAATTGCCTAATATCGTGTACGCAGGAATTAATCGTCTTTTTATGTTCGTGTGTTCCAGAACTTTTTTCAAATATTCAATAAGAATAATATAGAATCGTTTGAAAAAGACTTTTATTTTTCCTTTGCTGTTATACTTTAGAACATAATTTGAAAGCATAGGCTTTCATATGTTACATACTAGCGGACCCGAAAGATGGTCCTACAAAGCATTTAGTAGTAGACCGAATTGGGAATTAAAACCATTCTCGAATTCTCTTGAACACACACAAAAATTTCAATTGGTGGTTGGAAGAATTATATAAAGATCAACTTTTCCTCTAATGAGACACGGGTCTGAAAAAGATACCTTTTAAGCCGATTTAGTCACTACTACAGTTATCAACTTTGGAACTCACAAACCTGTACCTATTGTATGTACCTAAATCATGTCCTAACTCAAATCTCTTGTATTTTTTTGTAACTGGTGGAAGGGTTGCGCTGTTCCGCGCACCCGGCGGCATGGGTACCACCATCCTGCTTTTTTCTCTACCGGTGAGTGGGTTGCGCTGTGGCGCACTCTTATACTTTCATATTATAGGTATCCATCGCAATAATAACTAGTGGAATTACGAAAACAATGAAGGATTCCAATATACTCGGAACTCAACGAAGGAGTTCCTTCGTGACCTTCCGAAACGTTGTGGATGTCGATAAAATCCGTAAAGTATTTTTTATTATAATGTGACAAATTCGAGTAAAAATTATAAATAATTTATTAACAAAGGAGGACATAATATAGTATAGACATTTCATGTCCCTATAATTTTCAAAATCTATATATTATGGTCAAAATCAAAATCAAAATTTTTATTCAAAATAGTACCAACAGAGTATCTTTTTGAACGTCAATTGAGTCTACCACCGGTTCCAAGGCAAGCCCACTGAGAAGAACCGGCGAAACAAACTCAGAAATGGTGGTTGGATGTCAGATGGGCCAATAAGGTTCAAGAGTGGAGGCCGCCTTTGGGTAGACGAAGTGTTGGTCGGCCATTAACCAAGTGGGAAGACGATATCCGTACAGTAGCCAGTCCGTGTTGGATACGAGTAGCGAGGGATCGGTCGTCTTGGCGTTCTTTGTCGGAGGCCTATGTTCAGCAGTGGACGGATAGAGACTGATGATGATGATATGAACAACGATCGTATAGATTTCGTTCCTTTTCTCTGACCTTGTTCAAAGCATGTGTAATAGTTTATTTTATTAGGTCAAGCAAAACAATTCTAGACCCAATACTAGAACGTTTGCCTCCGATGAGGCAGATGTTTTTGAAGTACAAATACTTAATGTATTTTCTACGTGAGGCTCACATGAAACGGACTATTTGTTTGAGAAAATAATATGTATATGTGAGAGAAAAATACGCTGTATCAAAGAGGGATTAAAACAATACATTCTATCATTATCATCACTCAGATCGTTGTTTAAACAACAAAACGACACAGCTTTATTATGGCACCTGAAATACTAAGGTCGTTTAACCTTATAGTAAATACTAGTGGCCTCGACAGACATTATCCTGTATAAAACATTATATTATTGAGCTGAATTGTGAACTGTGAGAAACTGTGTAGTTTGGTAACCGTGGTCAGTTACTTAGCAACGAATAAACGTTTGATATAAAATATGTTTGATTGCGTATACAAGGTTGATAAATGCGAGAGGCATTAAATTAAACCACATGTACGAGTCGAGTTGGAAGCAATATGCTTACGGTTAATCCGAAACTATAAAAAAATAGTTTGAGAGCAATAAAAAAAAAGTTTTTCAAAGAACTTAAATACGTGAATAGTCAAAGTAAAACGTAAAAACTTATATAATTAAGCATAAAATAAAAAGCTCTAGGACTATATTTCTCTCTCTCTCTCTCTCTGTCTTTTCTCTCTTTCTGTGTTTCTGGTTTCAAATAACAAGTTTTTGGTTTGTAAAATGACAAATTTTTGCATTTATTCAGGCATGTAAATACTGTATATATATATATATATATATATATATATATATATATTTTATAGAAGAGGGGGCAAACGGATAGTCGGTTCACCTGATGGTAAGTGAAGAGCGACATCCACAGACACCCACAACACCAGTGGATTAGCAGGTGCGTTGCCGGCCTTTCAGGTATGAGTATGCTCTTTTCTTGAAGGTCCCTAAGTCGTATCGGTTCGGAAACACCATAGGAGGCAGCTGATTCCATATATTAGTCGTGCGACGCAGGAAATGCCGTAAAAATCGAGTTGTTGTGGATTTCCGGACATCGAGATGGTGTGGGTGAAATTTGGAGTTTTTCCGCGATGTCCGGTGGTGGAATTCTGTTGCAGGTGTTAGTCCGAACAATTCCTCAGAGCACTCCCCGTGGTAGATGCGGTAGAAGATGCAGAGCGATCCGACATTTCTACGCAGCGCCAAAGAATCAAGCCTATTGGAGATAACATTGTCGTCGACGATTCGAGCCGGCCGGCGTTGAATGCTGACCGCATTCAACGCCGTTTTTTTGAATTTGGAACATTGGAAGGAGCTGATACTGGGGCGCTCCAGCCCAGAGGTGAGAGCAGTATTCCATGTGAGGCCGGATCTGCGCCTTGTATAATTGAAGGCGGTGTGAAGGCATGAAATACTGCTTCGCCCTATTGAGCACGCCGAGTTTCTTCGAGGCTAGTTTAACCTTTCCTTCCAAATCGAATTGTAGAGGAACGACGAAGGGTGATTTTTTAGCGGTAAACGCGCAAACTTGTGTCTTGTTGGGGTTAAATTGGTTAAGTCGCCCCCATTCCGAGACTCTGGCCAGCAGAGACTCGATTTCAGACACAAGTTTGTTCCGACACTCATCGACTTGTTCCCGAGAAATATTAGGGCGGCCAGTGTATAAAGCATCTCCAGTGCTGTCATCCGCATAGCAATGAATGCCGCTGGTTTTCAGCATATCATTGATATGCAGAAGAAACAGGGTTGGAGATAGTACACAACCTTGGGGAACACCAGCATTTACAGACTTGAGGTCCGAGCATACACCGTCGACAACGACCTTAATACTCCTGTCTGCCAAAAAACTGGTGATTCACCTACATAATTTCTCGGGAAGCCCATAAGATGGTAGCTTTGCAAGAAGTGCTTTATGCCACACCCGATCAAAGGCCTTCGCTATGTCCAAACTAACTGCCAGCGCCTCCCCCTTGCTCTCAATTGCCTCCGCCCATTGCGTTAGGAATATTAGAAGATCACCAGCTGAGCGATTCCGTTGAAAGCCATATTGGCGATCGCTAATCAGCTGGTGCTCCTCCAAATATCGCCGGAGCTGGCAGTTGATTATGGATTCCATAATCTTTGAGAACAAGGTAGTTATAGCTATTGGTCTGTAGTTGGACGGGTCTGAGCGGTCAGCTTTCTTAGGGATCGGGTGTACCAAAGCTGTCTTCCACGAGCATGGGACGACGCCTAGTAAGTAAGAGTGCCGGAAAAGACGCGTAAGGACGGGTGTCAACTCAGAAGCACAAGTTCGTAGCACTAACGGAGGGATGCCGTCAGGCCCACTCGACTTATGGATGTCCAGCGAAAAGAGTGCTTTGCGTACGGAGCTCTGTCGGAAAATTATTTCCGGCATTGAAGTATCACACCGAGGGATCGTCGGTGGTATTTTTCCCTGGTCATCCAAAGTCGAGTTGGAAGCAAAAAGAGTGCCTAGAAGATCGGCCTTCTCCTTCGCGGTGTGGGCCAACGAGTCATTCCTCATGTGCAGAGATGGTAGGGATGGCTTACAAAAATTCCCTTGAACAGCCTTGGCAATGTGGAGTACTATGGAGTACTATGTATGTTTATGACTGGCCTCTTCGCAGGTAGCAGGAGTTGGGACACAAGTGAAACGCTTGGATGCTAGATGCCAACTGTTTATTGTATTAAACTTAAAACTATATCACACATACGTCACACACATAAATACATCTTGCACGCGTCATCATTCGCACACCTATGCAAGATCCCCACAGCAAGAGACCAGAATGCACGAGTCCCCGAAGGAAATCGAACCAATCTCTCGCCAATTCTGTTCACGTACTCCGATTTTGCCTCAGCAATAGCTCTTTTGAAGGACCTGGAGGCAAAGTTATACTCCTTCTTCAATGCGCTGGTCTTTTCATCCTGGGACATCAATGCTTTGGCCCAGGCTCGGTAGCTTAACCGTTTATGGCGTGCAGCCATCTTACAGGTTACCAGGGCTTGGATTTGCCGCCTATAGGCACTGCAGAGCTTGGAATGAAAAGCTCCATGGCTTGCAGCAACACATCGGCAACAGAATCGGCAACGATGTCTGGATCATCCACCGAGAAGCAAATTTGCCCCCATGGGTAGGATGCAAAGAAGGACCGCATCCCGTCCCAATCAGCTGACCTATAGTGCCAAACGCGGCGGCAGCCAGCAAAACGAGGCCATGATGGGCTTGCGACAGGTACAGAACTCCGGATCAGACAGTGGTCCGATGAGCCAAGTGGAGCGTCCACGGAGACCACGTAATTGTCCGGGTGAGAGGTCAGCAGAAGGTCCAACAGGGAAGGCGTATGATCTTCCACATCAGGGATACGAGTTGGTGATACCACCAATTGTGTCAGATCATATGCTGAGGCAAACTCGTAAACAGATCTTCCCGCATGATCGGTTGTACGAGAGCCGAGCCACTCGGTGTGATGGGCGTTGAATTCACCAAGAATCACGATCTCTGCGGATGGGATCTGTTGTAGCACGGAATCTGTAGCCATTTGAATGTGCTCCACAAGTCGGTCGGTTTCATCATTACCGCTATGGGACCTATATAGGCAGGCATAGACACGGGGATGGTCGTCGCTGTCAATGCGCAACCAGAGGATGGAGAGGTCCCTACCTTCAAGACTGCCAAGGCGACGAGAGCAGACATCCTCTCTGACGTACGCGCAAACTCCAGCCCGCGGTAAAAAAAAGTGTTCTAATTTGTACCCCGGACAAGAGAGATAAGAAGTATCAGCCGGAGAGGATATCTGAGTCTCGGTTAAAAAGAGCAAGGCCGGCTTCGCCGTCTGGAGGTGGTAATGGACGGCGTCAAGATTGGTATGAAGTCCCCTAATGTTACAGAAATTCACGGTCATAGTGGTAGGGGACTTCTGCCGACGGCTCCGTTTGCCCCGGGCAGTTTTTGTGTTGAGCACAGATTCGCCCCCCCCAGAATACGCGGGGCTGCCCAGGTCTCCGGGTTCAAGTACCTGTCCTGAGCCCGGAGGCCTAGAGAGGGATTCTCCGGTGCTTGCGCGACCGGTACCCTCCTGGGGTAGTCTTTGAGTATTCTGTGCTGTCATGTGTGTGTGGGGGGGTGGGGGGGGGGTGGGCCACCGGATCTCTCACAACCGAACGAAACACGACGACATTAGCCGCCATTTGACGTCGATGTTATGTGAGAGCGAATAGACAACGGGGCCACATTGACTATATAAAATAATCCGTAAAAAGGTTCTGAATAATATAATAGATTTTATAATACTTGACAAAAATAAAGCTTTTACCAAAAAAACGTTTATTATTAGATCTAAAGTAAAAAACAAAACAAAAACATGCCTAACGAAAACATAAAATAGTAAAAAAGAAAAGCAAAGAAAAGTATACCGTTTCATAATCACATTACAGATAAAACATACGGACTCTTCCAATAAATTTGAATGTTCACCATTATTTATAGTAAGAAATATGTAAGTAAATTGAATGAAAATATATCTTTAGTAAATATGCCATCTATGAAAGTTCTCTTCGTTCAATCCATTTAACACAATATACGAGGTCGTAATAACATCTTATGTTCTTTTTGTTATCCTAAAGGCCTCTTGGAGTGGCATTCATGTTGCTAAAATCTTTGATTCCCTTTTTACTAACAATGCTTTGAAGTGTTTCCTATTATTTTCCTAGTCCATCTTTGTGTGAGATTAAAAGGATTTTTAAGGCTTATATATATAATAAGCTATAAGAGCTGTAATAATGTAATTGCACTTTTTTTTCTTTAACGCCAGGAAATGCTCAGAGGCATCCCGCACCAGGGCACCTCGACGGCTAGTCAGTCTCTCAAGGGACCGATGTCACCTCCAAAGAGGGCTTGTCCCGCAACACAGTAAAACTCCTCCCAACTTCGGGACAATATGATGGGGTGAGGTTCCCATCCTCGCCCCTTGTCCCCCTGATCTTGTGTCCCCTCTTCTTATAAGAGGGGTACAAAGAGCAGCGCCAAGGTTCACTTGGCCTTTTCTAGATGTCACTTTGATTTTGGTATCATTCACAGGTACAAAAAGTATTAAAAAAAAGTTAATCAACACTTAAAGTAAGTAATTGTTAAATCTTGAAAGTTACATTAGTTAACAGTTATAATGGAAAATGTACAATTTTAGTGATGAGGTCATTAAGGTTTTTGAGCTTCTAATTTATTAAAAAACCGGTGAAATCAGCAGAGTCGTGCGTTCGGTTGAATTTATTTATTGTGACATACTAAATCATTGCAGACTTTTGATATCTTTTGCCATTTTACCAGCTATCATTATTATTAATATACTCTAATGCCGGTAGAACATGTTTACACAACATTTCTATGTTCTAGTGGGATTAGATGTAGCCTAAGGTGAACCCAGCTCTTTGGGCGAAGCCAAGTGAACCGAGGAGGCTGCTCTTTGCAAGAGGGGTACTCTTATAAGAAGAGGGGACAAAAGAGTAAAGTGCTGGACAACCCCTCTGTGGAAGTGGCGTCGGTCCTTTGAGGAACTGACTAGCCGTTGAGTCGCCCCCACCATGATTCAGGCCTTGACATTGCGGTGGGGCTCAGTAGCCTAGGGTGAGCCCAGCACCTTGGGCGAAGCTAATTGAGCCGAGGGGGCCTTTTGTACCCCTCTTATAAGAAGAGGGGACAAAAGAGCAGGGGGAAAGGGGCGAGGATGGGAACCTCACCCCATTTTACTGTCCCGACGTTGGGAAGGGTTGTTCTGTGGTGCGGGACAATCCCTCTGTGGAGGTGGCGTCAGTTCCTTGTGGGACTGACTAGCCGTCGAGGTGCCCTGTTTGTTTAGACCTAGATCCGGGGCACCTCACCAAAGGCGGCATTGGTGACACTCGCCGGGTTTTAGTGGGTAGAGCTGCGTCCACTTACCAGCTGTCGGGCGCAGCGAGTCCCACATACCCGCGTGGGGAGACCCTCTCCCCCGCGGAATGCCTCAGAGCATTTCCTGGCGTTACAGAAAAAAAAAGCCGTTGAGGCGCCCTCTTTGCTGCGTAGAGCTGCGTTCACCTTACCATCTTTCGTGCGCAGCAAGTCCCACTTATCCCCCTCCTCCGCGGGATGCCTAAGAGCATTTCCCGGCGGAAAATAAAAAAAGAGTCACTTCCTCAAAATCAGGCGAGAGAGTGTTTAAAATCCATTATGTTACAAATATTGAAATGACGATATTATATTACGTTTAAATTATTTTATATTGTTCTTATCAAGAAAATATACACATATAATATTCGTTAATTACCAGCATGTCTAATTAAATATTTAACATGATATTGCTATCCGTAATTACAACGGGATTGACTGAAATAGAACACGTAATTAATTTGGCTACAAAAGGAATATTCGACTGGTTAATAACGATTCCTCCAAGAAGCTAATTTATTCAACTCGAGGCGTATCTTAAAGGAATTCGAGATGAAATTTTTATTAACTTGATTAAATAATTAATTATTAAGGACTTGGATATTATATACCTTTTTTTAAAATATATGTTAAAATATTGGCCTATATTCAGCAGCGGACGAATAGAGGCTGATGATGATGATGATCTCAAATATCGATAAAATGGTTAAGAATTAACTAGATTTTTTTATAGGACATCGCATCTGTCGGATCGCTAGTTATGGAGAAAAACTTCATATCGCGGGCCAACTACTGAACTTTTGTCTTTTGGTCTCACTGGTTGAGAAATAGGATAATTTTGGGCACGTGGCACTTTAATCTGCAAAAGTACAGCGTCTGTCCAAGCCACTAGTTAAACTACGTACTTTCTAGTTTTTTTAACGATAATTAAATTTATTCTTATTCACAACATTAGATAATTAGCTGCCCGCAGAGACTTCGTTCTGTCAAAGAGGGAGAGGGAAGAATTTCTTAAAATCCTTTCTTAGCTGACCTCTACATACAAAAGTAATATTCCTACCAAAATTCAAGTCTCTACGTCTTATATAGTACCAGAGACATCGTGATGAGTCAATCTATAGAACAGCTCCTATTGTATATTAAATAGAAGATGTCGAAATATCGAGCTCCGCGAAATAAAATTGAAACAATATGGTAAATATCCCGTTTTAAATAGTTTCAGTGATAAAATCGTATTTTTTGTGTTATCAATCAACAATACACCACCAAAATAATATTTTGTGGAAATCATTATTTCTCGAAAGGAAAACGTTTGATGAAACAAAATTTTAAATTTAAAAGCTTATTGTTTAATGAACATTTTAAAAGAATAAAATTCTTAAGCGTTTCATTAAAATACCTACACAATGGCTTGTTCGAAACGAATCTGAAATGAAAGGAAAAGACCCTTCAAAACAAGCATTGTTAAATCTTTTTGAATTTCCCAACTTTTGGCCATTACGTACAATTTAAGTATAGAACTTAAATGAAGTGGAAAAGTTGTCCGCCCAAAGATCACGGTTTGGTCCACTGTTACTGTTAACAGTTAAGGATTACGCCCTTTCCCTTAGTACGATTTAAAATGAATATAATATCTATAGGTATCTTTTATTATTTGTTCTGCTATCAATATTCTTATAGACTAGCGGACGCGACAGACAGTACAGTACTGTTTTAACATTGACTTTTTGTTAACATTTTATATAATAGCAATAATAATAATATATTGACTATCTATATATCTCTACATCATTATATAATTATTTTCCATGTTCTTTTCCTTGGGCTAGCTTTGGAACTGGTAATTGACCGAATTCAATTTTCGAGCCACTTTTTACATAAGATGTTAATATTACATAAGATCGTATCATAAGGGAGCAAAATAATATTTTTACGGTAATGGCGCTTTTTTGAATCCAGAGCGAAGTGAGGTATTCTTTAGTAGAATCCTGAACTTAGTGAGAGATTCAAAGTACGTCGCCCGAGCCAAAAATAATACATTTTTCATCCAACTATTCGAAAAGGACGACTTGGTTCGCCTTTAAATGCACCCAAAGGTAGTGTTTTCTATAATAAACTCTTAGCGGGCAGTAATGAGTTTTTAATCCTCTTTGATCTTCATAAGTGGGTTTTTTCATTATTTTTCTATAATTAATATGTAAAGATATCTATATCCTTCCCATCTACATGGAACCAACAACAGAGCTGATGCGGCTTGTGAAGCGGCTGAAAAAACTTAAATATGCAAATACTTTCTAGGTCTAGGCTCCGAATATGATTTTGTCCCATTTGGTGTCGAGACCCTTGGTCCGTGGGGTCCTAGCGCTTTAAGGCTTTTAAGGAAATAACAAAAAGGTTAGTCGACATCACAGGAGACCGTAGAGCTGGCAGCTACCTCACACAAAGAATTAGTCTAGCAATTCAAAGGGGGAACGCTGCCAGTACCTTCGGAAACTTGCCTAAAGGGACTCCTTTTTATTAATATACTTAAGTTATTATATTATATTATATTTTTTAAGGTTTTTAGTTTTAGGTTCTTTGTAATTTATAGCAAATATGCTTTTATTTAATTATTTAATAAATCTATCTAAGATATCTACGTCTCAAAAAATGGTTTTTCATACCTGTATATATATATATATATAAATAACAGTACATTTATACATCCATGATACATTTTTCATCATTCAAATTGCCTGCACTTAGCGGGATTCGAACACGCGACCGCTAGTAACCAATCACTCGACCACTACGCCGGTTATCTTTGAACTCTGTGACCTACAATAGTATTTTATTTTATTTTCGATGGAATAAAGCGGCAGATGTACTGCCTGAAGGTAAGTGGTCAGCATCGCCCATAGACATAAACGAGTTTATCTCGTATTAGCCCAGGTATCAAAATCGTATGTTGCATATTATCATGAGTAATAAGATGTGAAGTGCCTGTAACAATAATTACACTGTCTGTCCTGCCCTTCTCTCCAAAACACAGCAATGCTGTTTCACGGAAGAAATAAAAATAATGGTGGAACCCAAACGAGAATGAGACACAGCGCATACCTCATCGGTAATTGTAATTGAGCACGGGGGAAGTAGTTTATTGAATTTTGGATACTGATTACAAAAGGCCTCAACTTTTCCTTTAAGGAAGTAAAATTACAGAGGTATAGTAAATTTTCAATCCATACTAAAGAACTAAGTACCTTATTAAGCATTGTTAATATTTATAATAAAAGATGAAGGCATTGAACGAACAGAAATAATGAATAATCAATGAAATAAATATTTATGAGGTACATAAATTAACCCAACCTCGTCATCTAATCATTGGATGACCTATATATTTGAGGCCGAAATCCTTGGAGATAAAATATGAGAAGGTGTAACTTTTATTTATCCATTTTATCCTTTTACGCCGGGAAATGCTCTGAGGCAATCCTCAGGCGGGTATGTGGGACTCGCTGCGCCCGAAAGATGGTAAGTGGACGCAACTCTACCCACTAAAACCCAGCGAGTGCCACCAGTGCCGCCTTGGTGAGGTGCCCCGGATCTGTTAAGCTAACAGGGCACCTCGACGGCTAGTCAGTCCCGCAAGGGATCGACGCAACCTCCACAGAGGGGTTGTCCCGCACCATAGAAGAACCCCTCCCAAAGTCGGGACAGTACAATGGGGTGAGGTTCCCATCCTCACCCCTTGCCCCCTGCTCTTTTGTCCCCTCTTTTTATAAGAGGGGTACAAAGAGCCCCCTCGGCTCAATTAGCTTCGTCCAAAGTGCTGGGCTCACCCTAGGCTACTGAGCCCCACCGCCACGTCAAGGTCTGAACCATGGTGGGGAACTTTTATTTATCCATAATTTAAAGCATATTTGTATATTTTATTGATTATAATATAAAACTATTTAAAACGAGATATTTACGATGTTTTTAGCTTTATTTCGTAAAAGCCGTAGTATCTCTTGTAGCTTTAGTAACCAAGTTAAAAGTTAAAAAAGAAACCAGCCAAGTGTGAGTCGGATTCGCGCACGAACGGTTTCGTAGCATTATATATACAACATTAAGCACTAACGAAAAAATCGTGTTTGTTGTAGACGCCATATATATTGATAATATTATTATATTTTTAGTATTTGCTGTTAAAGTGGCAATATAAATAAATCATCTGTGAAAATTTCAACTATCTATCACTGTTCATGAGATACAGCCTGGTAAAAGACGGACAGACAGACGGACAGTGTAGTCTTAGATATACGGAAACCCTATATCTAAGACTAAACTCTAAAAATACATGACTCCGTACGAACATAAAATATATTTATTAAATTATTTAGAATGTCGGTGCCGCTTATCTGCGCAGTCACTACAAGACACGAAAAAAAAATATATTGTCATTTCATATTAACATAAAAAATAAATTTGAAACTACATCTAACTATTAGTAATCTGGTAGAATATGTAGGTCAGAAAAGCCAAAAAAGTAGTTTCATAAAGGTTGGATGTTGAAACTAATAGGATCAGGTCACACACATATTTCATGATAAAACCCTAATGAGTTAACTTCAGTGACGAGGGTGAGGTCACGATTGCTTCATTTGAAAGTGATTACGCGATAGTTTTGAACATGCGTATCATAATATTACGATTATATATTGAAGAAACTAAATTGTAATCACAATATTTTGTTGGACTTAACAAGTAATAATTATTCAACATTGTTTCTTATTATTATGACCCTCGGGCCTCGACGCAAAAAGACCGGTGTCATAAGTTTTACCGCTAGTGTGTCTTTTTGTGGCATTGTGGTTCTCAAACTTGTAAGAGGTAGTGCTGCTTTACAGCCAAATTGGGCTGACATGACCGGGGTGTTACCTCTCACTCATATAATACCGGCGTAAAGTGAAAGCTATGCTGTCGCGTTTCGTGTGGTTTGTGAGTTTCCGGTGGCCCATTGGGAAGTTAGCGAAAAGAAGGGCATCACGCATCTGCATAATCTCTGTTTGTACGGAGATTTATGGGCGTCGGTAGTCGCCAAAAGGCTTCGACTGCTCGTTGCTTGTTTTTGGACATGTTTTATCAAAATCAGTTGCGCTGTTTCAAGAATATCAGCTGTTATATTATTGCTGGAGGGTTTTTTTTAAGTATAACCCTTTCATATTTATTTTATACCAGCTGTTGCCCGCAGATTCACCTACGTTAACTTAGATTTACAGCCGTTTTTATAGCCTGGCAGATATCTGATGTTATTAGTTACTCCTTATAACATCAGATATCTGCCAGTGAAAGTCCCATCAAAATCGGCCTAGCCGTTTCAGAGATTAGCCGGAACAAGCATACAGACATAGAAACAGACGGACAGATAGGCAAAAATGGTAAAAACGGCTATTTTGGTATATGTACTGTGTATACCATACACAGTACATATATACTTACCAATATCATAATATACATTTAGTAAAAAGCCGTTATTTTAATATTACAAACAGAGACTCCAATTTTATTTATCTGTAAAGAGTATAGATTACTCGATTGATTATTAGTAATAAATTAAAGAATTATTTATTATATTTTGGTTGATGCAACAAATAAAATATACAAAATACCAGTGGCTTGATGGCATGTATCAATCAAGGTCGCCAATAAACATTAAGTTGTCTGGCCGGGACTGGGGCTTTTTATCACGCCCGAGGGACACGTCAATAGTCTATCTTGAGACACAAGGTCTCGGGGGTAGTAGCTCTGTCTTTTTTTTTTTTTTTCTTTAACGCCGGGAAATGCTCTGAGGCATCCTGTGGTGTGAAGGTGAGAGTGGGTCTCCCCACGCGGGTATGTGGGACTCGCTGCGCCCGACAGCTGGTAAATGGACGCAGCTCTACCCACTAAAACCCGGCGAGTGCCACCAATGCCGCCTTTGGTGAGGTGCCCCGGATCTAGAAAACAAACAGGGCACCTCGAAGGCTAGTCAGTCCCGCAAGGGACCGACGCCACCTCCACAGAGGGGTTGTCCCGCACCACAGAACAACCCCTCCCAACGTCAGGACAGTACAATGGGGTGAGGTTCCCATCCTCATCCCTTGCCCCCTGCTCTTTTGTCCCCTCTTCTTATAAGAGGGGTACAAAGAGCCCCCTCGGCCCAATTAGCTTCGCCCAAGGTGCACCGCTCACCCTAGGTTACTGAGCCCCACCGCCACGACAAGGCCTGAACCATGGTGGGTCGTAGCTCTGTCTCCCCTTAATAAGGAATACAGAAAAAAACATTTTAGTAACCATATTTTGCAATAAAAACTCAACAGCTTCTAAACGGCATTACGTTAACATCGTGTCTACTCATTTAATACCCAGATACTTGAAATCAACCTTAAGTTACTAAATAGATGATTATTATATTAATTGGGGAAACAATCACCATTCACGAACTTTTTGACCGAACATTTGTCTGTTTTTTTTTTGACATTTATTAATTTTGCGCCGGAAAATGCTCTTAGGCATCCCGCGGGAGAGGGAGGACTCCTCAGGCGGGTATGTGGGACTCGCTGCGCATGAAAGATGGGAAGGCGGACGCAGCTCTACCAACTAAAACCCGACGAGTGCCATCAATGCCACCTTTGGTGAGGTGCCTCGGAAGCCCCGCTAGCCTAAGGTGAACCCTAAGGCTCAGTAGAGCTCCACCGCCACGACAAGGCTTGAACCATGGTGGGGGTTGATATTAACATAACTTTTTATTGGGTAACTTTATTTTGATTCAAATCCACTAATTAAATTCTAAACCACCAGCTGCTTCTCCTAAATAGTTATTTATTTACGAAAATAGTGATCGTATTAAAATATCTATCTATGTATGGACGCTTTTCATCATCATCATCATCAGCCTCTATCCGTCCACTGCTGAACATAGGCCTCCCTCAATGAACGCCAAGATGGCCGATCCCTTGCCACTCGCATCCAACACGGACCGGCCACCGCACGGAGATCGTCTTCCCACCTGGTCAATGGCCGACCAACACTTCGTCTACCTAAACGTGGCCTCCACTCTAGAACCTTATTGCCCCATCGGCCATCCGTTCTTCTGAGTGTGTGACCAGCCCACTGCCACTTCAACGAGCTGATTCTTTGCGTGATATCGGTTACCTTAGTTCTCTGACGGATGTCTTCCTTCCGAATCCTATCTGTCAAAGAAACACCCAGCATAGCACGCTCCATAGCACGTTGAGCTACGGCAAACTTGCGGACCAGTCCTATATTTAGAGGCCACGCTTCAGCCCTGTAGGTCATCACGGGGAGAACGCATTGGTCGAAGACTTTCGTCTTCAAACTCTGCGGTATAGACGACGTGAGAATATGGCTAAGCTTCCTGAATGCTGCCCATCCCAATTGAATCCTCCTATCGGCTTCTCTCTCGAAGTTATGTCGACCTAGCTGCAAAGTGTGCCCAAGATAGACATACTCTTGCACGACTTCGAGAGTTATGCCATCAACGTTAACCGGCCTAGGGAGAACGTGTTCGTTGAATATGACTTTCGTCTTGTCCAAGTTCATCCTAAGACCCACACGTCGGGAAGATTCATTTAGACTGTGCAGCATCTCCT
This sequence comes from Helleia helle, assembly GCA_963853865.1. Lineage (NCBI taxonomy): Eukaryota > Metazoa > Arthropoda > Insecta > Lepidoptera > Lycaenidae > Helleia > Helleia helle. The sequence goes on from OY971431.1 coordinate 11,285,072, forward strand.
GCAAGCCCTCCAACGACTCGGCCAGAATAACGATATCGTCGGCGAAACGAAGGTGTGAGAGATACTCGCCGTTAATGTTTATGCCACATTTTGTCCAGTTTAAAGTCTTAAAGACGTCCTCCAAAGCATTAGTGAATAGTTTCGGGGAAATGACATCCCCCTGTCTCACTCCTCGATGCAATTGGATTGGTCTTGTTTGACCTCCCGGAACCAGAACGGACATAAAGGCGGCGTCGTATAATCCTCTCAACACTTCGACGTATCGCCAATCGACCTGACATCGCTGCAGAGCTTCCAGAACAGCCCAGGTTTCAACCGAGTCAAAAGTTTTCTCATAGTCCACAAAGGCAAGGCACAGTGGCTGGTTGTACTCATGGGTCTTCTTTACAACTTGCCTTATAGTGTGAATGTGGTCTATGGTGCTAAATCCTCTTCGAAACCCAGCCTGCTCCGGTGGCTGGAATCCATCGAGCTTTTTTAGTGAGGCGGTTCGTCATGACTCTCGAGAACAGCTTGTATATATGACTTAGAAGTGATATCGGTCTATAATTTTTAAGAAGAGAGTTATCATCCTTCTTAAAAAACAAAACGATTTCACTTCCATGCCACTCCTTGGGGGAAATGCCCCGTTGAAGGACGAAATTAAAAATCTTTTGTAACTCTCTTAAAACAGGTTCGCCACCTGCCTTAAGGAGTTCAGTCGTAATTCCGTCCCTCCCCGGAGCCCTCCCCCCTTTAAGCTGCTTAAGAGCCAGACTAACCTCATCTAGGCTGATGTTCGGAAGCTCGCCGGAGAGGTGTCGTGTTAGGCTAGCACGCGGATCGTTGTTTCGGGGATCAGGTTGAGGAGCATGGGACGCGTACAGTTTGCCATAGAAATCTTCGATCTCCGACAAGATCCCAGGCTTAGAAGAAACGGTCGCGCCAGTAGCGGTCCTAATCTTCGACAGGTGGCTTCTCCCGAGCTTTTCCACAAAAACCTTCGACCCTCTATTCTGCTCAATTGCTTCGGTAATCCGTTGCGTATTTGAGCAGCGAAGGTCTCGGCGTATTAGTTTGCGGATCTGCTTCTGCTGTAGAAGTGGCGTCTGTGTGTGCTCTGCGTTCCCTCATAAGACCGAGCGTCTCATCCGAGAGTTTGGATTTCCTGCCAGTACGCTTTCTCCTACAAAACCTTTCACCCACGACCCGCATGCAGTCCACCACGGCACCCAGTGCCTCGTCAACTGCCATTGTGGTTTCCGATATGTTAAGGCTATCGAATCGGTTCTTTAATTCCAATTGGATTTTTTTGGAACCTACCACAGTTTGCCGGAAGTCAGGTCGGAGTGTAGACTTTATTAGCCGGTCTCGCTCTCGCTGAAAGCTTGCATTCATAGATCCTCTTACTAGTCGGTGATCACTTCCGGTTTTGAACCTGTTGATCACAGAGACATCCCTGAATGCATGCCTTCGGTCCGTCATAATAAAGTCTATCTCGTTTCTCGTAGTATCGGGGCTTTGCCAGGTCCACTTCCTGTGAGGCTTCTTTTTAAAATATGAATTCATTAAAAAGAGCCCCTCTTTCTCGAGAAAGTTGACCAGCATTTGCCCCCTGTGGTTACGACTGCCGACACCATGTGGCCCTAAACACGATTCGATACCTGTTCGTACTCCTACTTTGGCATTGAAGTCCCCCATAACAACATTGAAGTGAGCCTTGGAGGTGTTGTGTAAGGCCCTGGAGACATCCTCGTAAGTTGCCTCTACTTCGTCGTCGGAGTGTGTCGAGGTTGGCGCATATACTTGTATCACCTTGAGGCTGTACCTCTTGGTGAGTTTGAGTACAAGATACGCAACCCTACTCGACACACTCCAGACTTCGACGATGTTGTTGACAAGGGACTTGTGGACGAGAAAACCCACGCCGCCTTGGGATGGAGTGTCGCCTTCCCTGAAGTAGAACAGATGACCCGAAGGCAGAGTTATGGTGTCCTCTCCTTGTCTTCGGACTTCACATAACCCCAAAACGTGCCATCGGATACTTCCCAGTTCCACCTCCAGTTCAACCTTTTTTTTTTTGTGGACGCTTTTACACCAGGTCAATCTGGTCCCGTGGTAGGTAAGTTCTTGAAGAACTTGTGTTACGGGTACCAGACAACGGAAATATATTTAATACTTTTATACTATACTTATATTGCAGATTTTTAGTATATAATAAACATATTATTTAATGCGTATACATGACCCAGGAACACAGAAAGCTTTTGTACCCTGGCAGGATTTAAACCCGCTACCTCCGGCATGAGCGCCAACGCAGCAACCATTGAGCCACAGAGGTCGCACATTAGTTATTACCAAATTCAAAGTTAATGTATCATATCAAATATCTTTTAACATGTAAAGGTTGTTCATAAGTAGCTATTTAACTTTCATGTAGAAGTTGCGGAGAACTCCGCCTGCTGGTTCCATACAAATTGATATTTACGGTTATAGCTGGAGTTTTTTTAAGAAACCAATTAAGAGCTTTTACACATTCACCGATACGATACTTGTATTTATTATAGCTGCCTGGCTAATAGGTTGACAAGGTCATGGTTCTCACCCAAGGTGCTGGGCTCATTCTAGGCTATTGAGCCCCACCGCCATGTCAAGGCCTGAACCATGGTGGGGACTAGTACAGGAGCTAGCCTGATTCAGGTTTCAATATTGTACTCAAACATTAAATAGATCTTAAACGAGTTAACCCAGTTTTCGCTCAAAAATGTAGGTTGCGGTTTCAAATATTGTCACGGTCCATTTTGAGTTTTTTACGAAACATAGTAAACTGCGTTGTTACAAGGAAACGCTTTCATTCCCCTAACGAAATAGTATGTGATATTTTATACTTTTTAGTTTTATACATAGAGTAGATGGTCAAATAAGCCCATTAACACCGAGAAATCCATCAACGATTACACTCAATACTATTTATTAGTAAGTTTTCACATTGATTAATTGCTGGGAGGGACGCGTTGTCCTTTATAGACCGTCCACCATTATTATTTCCATGATTATTTCGTCCGTAAAACAGTTTAGCCTTATTCGAAGAAAATGCAAGGACATGAAATGTAGTTGAGACTGCGACTTACTTATCTTACGTCTCGAAATAAGCAGCATAAGAGGCATGGATGGCGACATTGACCACTCACCATCAGATGGCTTTTCTGCCAATTTGTTTGCCCTACTATCATAAAAACATAGTAAAGTTTTGCATTATTTGGTATCAGCATAATAAAGATTACAGTACAAATCGTTTACATGACGATGTCGTATCGTAAACACTAAAATGCTTTCACGGGATTAGAAACTTGGATGCGAATGGACAAAAACCATGAATAAGTGAAAAATAGATCTACGATTTGCTACGGGAATTATTTAATAGATTGTTTGGGTAGAGTTGGATTTTATTGGGCGGTTCAGAAATTACATTTATATTGCATGTTGCTACAGTGTGTTCTCCCTTTTGAGCAAGGTTAATTAAAAATGTATTTTGCTTTCAAACTTAACGTTAAGATACACGACTGGTTTGTCTGTCTTCATCATCATCAGTCTCTATCCGTCCACTACTGAAAATGAACCCTCAATGAACGCCAAGACGACTGATCCTTTGCCACTCGCATCCAACTTACATCGTCAGTCTTACTTTGTATCTTTAGGATATTTGCTTGATATTTCTGAACATGTTTAAGTAGGCAGTTAATAAATAATCAGGAAGTTAAAGTATAATTCTTTGGTTGCCTCTGAATAATTACAATTAAACATAAAAATATCTTAAATACATATGATGCATAAGTACTAGAACCTACTTAGTACAAGTCGACTTCTTAGACTCAGTAATACCACTACGGTAGGACGGAGCTAATTGTACATTTTTTAGGGTTCCGTACCCAAAGACTAAAACGAACCCTATTATTAAGACGTCTCTGTCCGTCCGCCTGTCACGAGGCGGTCTCATATATCATGAATGATGATGTCAAATGAATCGTGATAGTTAAACAGTTGAAATTTTCACAGATGATGTATTTCTGTTGCCGCTAGAGCCTAGAACAACAAATACCAAAAACAGAGTAAAATGAATACTCTGTTTTTACTCACCTAATACCCATATGACCCCGTAACCCATACAGCGTGATTTTTGCCGGTTTCTGCTCGAGATAAATATGTAACAGCAACAGGTAGACGCTTGAAATATTCGCAGAATGTTCAATTATATGTAACTTTAGAAATAAACAATTATATTAAAATAGATTAAATATTTAAGGGAACACTATTATACACCTATACAGGAAACGTGATATTTTGTTAAAGTTTCTAATGTTATATAATGTTATATAATGTTATATAATGGTATATGAACACTTTGTGCGTGAGTACGACTCGCTCTTGGTCAGTTTTTAATATTTAATCGTTGAAGTAGTGATACTGCCATGCCTAACATAATATGGTTGCCAAACATGGTCCTTAAGAAAAGAAGATGAAGAAAGAATTGCTATCTGCCAACGTAAAATGAAAAGAAGCATGCTTGGATTGAAACTTGCAGATAAGGTCATCAACAATAACTTTAGAAGGAAAACAAAGTTATTAGATGTAAGGAAAGGACGAGGTTACTGAAATGGCAACGGGCAGGACACATATGTAGAATGTGTAACAAGAGATGGACAAAACGTTTAACAGAATGGTTACCAAGAGACTCGAAAAGAAATAAAGGGAGACCCAATAAAAGATGGAGAGACATTTTTAACCAGAGATGTGGATCATACTGGATGGGAATGGCCCGAGATAGAGGTGTATGGAAAGGTTTAGGAGAGGCCTACGCCGTGGAGGCGACTACTACAAGTGAAGTCTAGTTGAATCGAACAAAAAAAAAATGCATGAAAATTTTAAAATATGTCTATTATACTATTAAAATTAATTTATGCTATTAGTAGATGATAAAGGCTATTTTTATTTTATATTTATTTTATTTTAATGGATAACATAAATGATTTCCTCACAGGCACGAATTCATAGTATCACAAATACTTACCAAATGTATATAGCATTAGACATAAGCGTTGTAAATAAGCTAGGATGCTGGGTCCAATAAATTATGCGGTGGACCGCACCGTCCGGCTCCCGGATGCCTGTCGAATCCAACGGGAACCAATTAGTCCCACTCCAGAATATTTATTTGCGGTTCTCCCAAACAAGGAACCCGACACTTCGTGATTTGACTTCTTTATGATTTCGAGGGGAAATATTGAGAAGTGTATGATTTTTATCATGGAAAATTGTAGTTTTCATTGAATTGAATTCTTGTATTTTTTATTTATATATTGTATGTATACCTTAGTAGGTAAGAGCTGTTTGAATGCGCTAATCTCTGGAACAATCAGTCTTTGATAAATAATTCTTGCACTTGGTGGCTTTGGTTATATATTTTGTAGGGATGTGGTGTGATGTAAATTTTTATTGGTGAACTTTAGCAGCAAATACGGACGATAATTTTACATGATGATGTCATAATGCGTCACAAGCCGAACGCTTAGGCCGATCGTGCCTCTCTGTTGCTTGTTTCGCGCTCTCTTTTGCACGCTCGACTTGGGCGAAACGCGACAATGAGTTATGCTTTTACGTGCATGTAGCAGGCGTTCATCGATTTATAAGACGTTATTACGTCAAAAACACAATAATTATTACACGAAAAATTTGAAGAAGAGTAACGTAATGTAGGGGACATGACGATACTCTCCAAAATATTCATATTACAATATTTTTAATCTCAAACCTTAATTAGTCTCAAAGCATCGCGTGAATGTCAGTCTGTTTTTACTGGTCCTCGTATACGTAGTCTGCATAATCAATGCTATTTTTATATTATTTGCAAGCTAAAAGCCAAGTGTGGTTTGTTCGATATCAAGAGACGTTAAACGCGGGCAGCACGCAAGTCACGCGACACAATTGCTGATCCCCGTAATAATACAATGATTGATGATCGTTACCACTTAATTACGTGTAATGTACCAAATGGAACATTACTCACTTAATTAGAATGGAGAGTGTTTGAATGGGATTTAGTTTTAAAATACTTTTTTATGACAGTTCGACAGGCGAATACATGATTTACATGGTGGTATGTCATAGTCGAGAACATAGGCCAGTTCACTAGAGACTAGAGCACTAGAGACTAGATCAGTAGAGACTAGATCAGTAGAGACTAAAGCACCAGATACTAGAGCACTAGAGTCTAGAGCGCTAGAGACTAGATCACTAGAGACTAGAGCATTAGAGTCTAGAGCGCTAGAGACTAGAGCACTAGAGACTAGACAATATTCTAGAGGCAACCGGAATGATCTAATTCTAGCAGATCAATTCGTGCATTGTCTACCCATATATTATATAGAACACAGCAATACTGTTTTGCTAAAAAAATAAGGAGGATTCAGATTATGTATCACACACAAGCTAACAGCTGAAAAACAAAAAGTGTTTCCTACCTTTTACATGTCTTCTTATTCATCATATCCTATATATCATTCTGTGAATTTAGAGAATCAAATGCATTGATTCTCTAAATGCACTGAATGATAGCTCCCTTGAATCGCTGATTGTAAATCGATGATTGTATTGATGAGCTATGTTGAATATGTATAAGCCGAATTCAGTTTTTTTTTCTTTTTTTTTTTCTTTCTCTTTTACGCCGGGAAATGCTCTGAGGCATCCCGCCTGGGGAGTGGGTCTCCCCAGGTGGGTATGTGGGACTCGCTGCGCCCGAAAGACGGTAAATGGACGCATCTCTACCAGATCAGATCAGAAGGCAATTCGCCTTTTATTTTTGAGGATTTTTTAAATTCTAGCCCAGATAAAGCTGCGGAGTTCAGATAGTTTACACATGTAAATACAATTGGAGTTGTAATGAAAAATAATTGAAGTTACTAATGAATCGTCAAATTAATGAGCCAATATATTACGCAGGCCTCGTCACGTGTTGAGTTATAGCGTGGTGAGCCCGTATTTTCACAAATTGTTAATTAAACCACAAGAAATGTGACATATAATAAATTTGCCTGAAATATATGGATGTTCGAAATAAAGTCAAAGGATGAAAAGGCGATCGGAAGAGAAAAGAGAAAAAGGAATCGGATGCATCTATATAAAATTAAAATAACATTTAATAAGTATTCTTGTTTTAATCAATATTAGGAGTTCTAGAGAAATACGATTTCTCCTAATTCTTCGACAGTTATTTTTTGTATATTGGAAACTAAGACACAATTTATTCTGAATATTTAGATTCTGACTATGATAACTAGAATAAGAAAAAAACATTTTTCGTTGCTATAAGTACAATAATTCACATTATAATGCTACAGTAATTTCCTGTATAGAATTAGTTACAAATGAAAATGTTGAGTTTTGAGAACTTAATGTAGTTTTATTTTAATTTATAGTGTGCAATAAATTACCACACTACTGAACACGCCAACTTGGTGTTTTGAACGATCAAAAAATATTAATAGCCGTCCCCGATTCTTATAAAGTCATTACTGAAAATAGTTATGAAAATTTACTATTTAATATTGGCTTAAAAATAACAATTACAGTATAATTGTTGTAATTGAAAAGCGTAAACATGTGTAAAATGTAAATTTTAAAGGTTTATAGAATTACATATAAACAGCATTTTTGGCCAATCCTCCAATAGACGGGATAATATTCTTCATGCAGAAACGCAATACTTGATACGAAGTTAAACAACTTTACGGATTCTTATAAATTCAAATGCTTAAGACATTTGCTACCTGGTTTTGACTTGGCGATAAGTAAAAAAATCTTGATATTTTTTTTTGAACTTCTTTCAATTTGATCTTTCAATTACAACGTCTGTTTATTTAAATTCTTTCATATACTTATGACAATTAATGTTTTGTATATTGCATTTAAATTCTTTACATATGACATCTAATGATTTTTTGAATGCATCAACAATTTCACATAACATGCCTGTTACAATAATGTACGTTAAGGCGCAGTAACACAAATCCAAGGAAGACACTCATCTCGAGATGCATGTGCAACCGCAACTAGTAGGGACTTCGCTTAACGTGAAGCGACAGCACGTGTCTGTTCACAAAACCACTTTCAGTAATACTTCGACAACGAGAAGTAAGTGACGTTTTGGGTTTGGAACTTGGAACTGAGCACCATAATTGAAATTTTACTTCAGAATTTGGTTACATAAGATAGTACGATAATAACTGACTAAAATGTTTGAATTTGATCATGGTGTGCTACATGGGACGGTATTGGTACCACTATTCTAGTTTTGTTACAGAAATAACAGTATACACCAATAATTTTACAGGTTTATTTAGAGTCACTTAAGTTAAATTAAAATAGTTATTGTTATAAATTTAGTATTACAATAAAAATGGTATATTTAACTTGAACTAAATGCTATACCATCAAAATGTTATTCCTGTCATCACCCATACGATTAAAAACGAATAATGCTTTATTCTGCAAAGCTTTCCTACCAAAGCATAGGCATTTCACAAAAAAGATAAAAACGTATGAATAAAACTAATGGCAGTATTAAAATTAAAATAAAACTGTTCTGTTAGTTATTACAGCCATGCATAATATTCCTGTATCATTAGTATTAAGCTCAAACAAAGCCGAGACGGGAATGTTTATAAAATTTAGCACTAAGCTCGTCTACGAAGCGACAGTACAGCTCCTACGCCTCGCTGATCCGCACGCGCCTCCTTTGACTAATGTTTTCCTTGTTAAGCTAAATCACAATATTTTCCCGCCTTTTACACTGAATAAACACTTGTGTGGTACACGATATCATTAAATGTAATATTTTATAACTACCTTTTTAAAAAGGCTTTGATCTTTGCGTTAGTTATAACAAGTTACTAGCAGCGGTTTTGTCCGTGCAGACTTAAATTTATACTAATAGTAGCTGTTGCCCGCAGCTTCACCCGCGTTAACTTTTAAAATTTGAGGGGTTGATCACCTTTATCACTTAGGGGTATGAAAAATAGATAGTAGCCGATTCTCAGACCTACTGAATACGCATATAAAATTTGGTAAAAATCGGTAAAGCCGTTTCGGAGGAGTACGGTAACTAACATTGTGACATGGAAATTTTATATTTAAGAATAAATAGATTTTTCCACCTAAAAAAAAGCAAACTTTCCTTAAAAATATAGCTTGTATGTCTTATAACCTTCTTCAAGCTAGCTATCTGAAAAAAAATTATATTAGCCCTAGCTGTCAGGTGCAAAACATTTATATACAGATCCAGGAAAGAAACAAAAACAAAGTTTATTTAATGATATTTGAATAGACAAACGGGCAGACGGTCAGCATCACCCATGAACATAAACAAGTTAACCTGGAACTAGCCCAGGCCACTAATTCATGTGTTGCCTATCCTGAGACATAAGATGTTAAGTCTTGGTGCCAGTAACTACACTGCCTATCCTGCCCTTCTCTCCGAAATACAGCAAAGCTGTTTCACGAGAGAGATAAGCAGGATGGTGGTATCAAAGCAGACGGGAGCGCAGCGCAACCCTCCCACCGGCCAAACTGGTCACCGGTTGTCCTCTGTTCCAGTTATATAGTAATATCCCTCAATTTCAAAATTACTGGAACGTATAATAAACACGAGACTTATAAATTATCTTGATAAGAACAACATTATATCTCCATTCCAGTTTGGCTTTAGATCTGCTATGTTAACGGACCATGCTGTTCACGAACTAACTATTATAGTTAGAGATATAGATAGGGGACACAAGGTAATTGGCATATTCCTTGACTTGGCCAAAGCCTTTGACTCGATTTCTGTCCCTTTACTAATCAGGAAGCTTGACCACATTGGCATTCGAGGTACCCAACTAAAACTTTTTTCAAACTATCTCTCTGAAAGATCTCAATGCGTCAAAGTCGGTGATTCACAAAGCGGTGAACTACACGTGAACTACGGTGTACCACAAGGAAGCATATTAGGTCCCATTCTCTTCTTAATATATTTAAATGACCTTCATCAAATATCTTCCTTTCCTGGAAAGTTCATTTCGTATGCAGATGATACCGCCCTTTTATTTACAGCGAATACTTGGGAAGAATGTTACAATCGCTCTCAACACGGACTGAATCTTGTCTCTCTTTGGCTCCGGATAAATTTCTTAACGTTAAATACGGATAAAACCTCATTTACTACCTTTTCAATATCTAATAAAACACAACCTCCAACTACTTTGAACCTAATTGCCCATCAATGTAACTTCTCTGATCTCTTAAAATGTAATTTTCTTCCAATATCCAAAGTTACAAAAACGAAATATCTGGGAGTTATGATTGACAATCATCTTACATTTAAGGAACATGTAACAGTCATTTCAAATAGACTAAGAAAACTTATTTGCATTTTTGTTCACCTAAGAAATATTGCAGACTCCAAACTCTTAAAAAAATGTTTATTTAGCATTATGTCAATCTGTTATTTCATATTGTATAACTACATGGGGCGGTATCAAAAAAAGCTTAATTTTACCCCTTGAAAGAGCCCAAAGAGCGATTCTTAAAGTTTGCGCCTTTCGCGCCAAACTATATCCCACTCATCAGATATATAAGAACTGGAATGTCCTTTCAGTTCGGCAAATTTTTATTTACCAAACGATATTAAAACAACATTCTCTCACCCCTCTACAACAAAACATACTCCCATCTCGACGTCAGTACAAAGTTTCTGAAACAATACCGCTTAAAAATAAATTTGCTAACAGATTCTTTTGCTTTCTGGGACCCGTTTTACTAAATCAAGCTAATAAATTACTTAATATACATGCCATGAATAAAAGACAATGTAGAAGCGTATTATTCGATTGGCTTAGCACATTAACGTATGAAGAAACTGAGAGTCTGATAGTTGTGATCTCTTAACATTAACATAAGGGTAATTATATATTTTAGTAAGTAGATAATTATTTATATCTATATATATATACTACTACTACTTGGCTGTGACTGAAGTATTTTGTTATTATTTTGTTCCTTTTTTCATATCTAATCTCAAATCGTGTCTTAGCGCAATTTGTATACTTAGATACACTTTCGAACGAGGAGCGCTGATGCCTGATGTACAGACTGCTTCCCAGTCTTTTTAGGAATTCAGATGAAAAATGTATTTGTCTTTGTAACAAGTTGTCTTATAGTAAATAAATAAATAAAAAATAAATTGCAGTATACGGCTCGTAGGTAACTATTAAATTTGCTATTGGTTACATTTAAGAAATAAACTCCGTTTGAACGTGTACTATTTTCTTTAGTATAAATTGCTCTTCCGGTACCATAACCCTTCCAATTTTCTTCCATAGTTCTTCTAGCATATCAAAGATGGAGAACGAAGATGATGACTTAGCAATGCACAAATTCAATTTTAGATATATTCTCGTAAATTGACGTGGTATATTTATATTAAAACACTTCAGTTTGCAACCAACAGAAACACGATTGCTACCATATAACCTAATTTACACCGGAGCCAACGATATTTGCTCGTAAATGGTCTAGCGCATAGTTTGAATATATTTTACCTCGTGAAATACTATTTCTGTGTTTAAATGCAGCTTGTATAGAATTTTATAACAACACCAGTCCATATATTCTGTGGTTATTATGCTTGTTTTTAATATTCATTTTAATGTTATATTAAAACTACCTCTGTCAATCTGCTGCTCTTTAATGATAATACCGCTGATTGGATTTTGATAAAATCTGTTACATATACATAATATTATCTATATCAGACACTAGTATCTAATCTGTGACCACACTCCCAAGTAATTAATAAGATATATAACAAAAAATCTTCGTTATATATATAATAAGTTAAAAGAAGAAAATATTTTTTTTTTCATCTTCCTTAATAAACTATATAAGAATAGTTATAATTTGTTACAGAGAGTTACAAATATAACTATTACACAACTATTTTTTTAAATATAGTATTGATAGAAATAACATGGGCTCTGATAATAAGCATCAAAAGTCTAGATTATTTTATACATCTACGTAAATGCGTTCGATGCGACGAGCAACAGGTAGTATTTAATAGGAATATAACATCGCATCGTAAAAACAAAATAATAATTAAAACATCAAACTCCATAGAGAAATAAAAGTTAATAGACAATTTAAGAAGATACGAAGATATGAAGCACTTAATCCCATTAACTATCTGAACATAGGCTTGATAAGAAATGAGATAACATATTCATGAATTGAAGGAACATTGACGATTGCATATGGCATGTTTCTATCGCCGTCGGCATGTAAAAGCGATTCAAAACAACGATTCACATTCCTCATAACGTTATCTTATCCAACGGTTCAGGCCTTCATATTTCGTGATCCAACGAACGACTTTAGTTCGAAAACCAATCGTTAGCCATTACAGTCTACTGATAATATTAAAGACGTGTACTCATCTTTATACATTTCTAATGCAGCGTCATTTACTTATTCTTAATTACCTTTTATCTTGAGATTTTTGAAAGTTACGATAAATTTTTAGTACTGTCCCCTCATGCATAGAGGTTATTATTATTACACATCATCATCATTAGTATCATCAACTTTTATCATAGAGTTACACATGTGGCAACTCTATGATAAAAGTGGTGAGAATGTGATGTTATTAGTGCTTCTTAATTCGACATAAAAGATTTGTTCCAAAAAAAAATTACAAAAATTCACTACCTATATGAATGAATAAAATTCATCATCTTTATCATTACCAGCCTCTATCCATCCACTGCTAATCACCTCGCTCAATGAACACCAAGATGGCCAATATATACAACTTGCCTCATCATAATAATATCTTATTTAATTTTCATTATCTTGGACCAGTCACTACACGTAGTTCATCTTCTAGTTTTAGGCTCAAAAACTTTTCTTCTTCTGCCTAGCCTTTCCCAATTATGTTAGGGTCGGCTTCCAGTCTAGCTGGATACAGTTGAATACCAGTAATTTAGTTGGAGCGGCTGCCTATCTGACCTCTACAACCCAGTACCTAACTGGGTAATGGGTGGACCCGTAACGACTGATAAAAATCCACGAATGACAGCCGGGACCAACAGTTTAATGTACTTTCCGAGGCAAGGAGAAGTTTCGGTATGTAAAGATGGTCACCCATCCACAGTCCAACCCCGGCAAACGTAGCTTAACCTGGTGGATAAATCGTAATTATTATTTCACGAGCTCCCCTAGACTCAAAAACCTTTCATCTTTGTAAATGTGTCATAATATAGTTAGGTATAATTCCTTATATTATTTACTGTATTTGGACAGTCTATCAAAAGAAAAATGTTTTATATGTGTATTGATTTATGCGTTAAGAACGTCTTTCTTCTACTATTTTTTATTGCTTTTTACTATTTTAAAAGTATAGTGTGAACACTGCTTTGCGGAGGTTTGATTTGTGCAAGACTATATAACTTTATCCAAACGAAGTTTTGTATAATGAATGGCTGAATCTAGGCCGCCTTTAATGCCTCATACTAATTCACGTCATAAATTTAGTAGCGCTTAAATTTATATTGCAGTTGTCAGTTCTAATTACACACCTACTGAAATTTTATATGAATCATAAAAAGCATTTGGGAAGAGAAACTTCAGCTTTTGACTTGTCATTTTTTTCATAATTTTTGATAATATATATTATGTAAAACTGCTATAAAATACATATAAACCCCATCAAAATCCGTTTAACCTTTGAAACTACAGTGCTATTGACAGTTTTAAATACGCTAGCGGTCAAAATTATAAACGATGGGTTTGCATAAAAATAAAAAAATAAGGTTTTAATTATTACCTAATTAAGTTTGTCCCAGCATAGCACGCTATGCTGAGAGCATGCTATGCTGGGTGTTTCTTTGGCAGATAGGATCCGAAACGAAGAAATCCGCCAGAGAACTAAGGTTACCGATATCACGCAAAGAATAAGTTCGTTGAAGTCGCAGTGGGCTGGTCACACACTCAGGAGAACGGATGGCTGATGGGGCAATAAGGTTCTAGAATGGAGGCCACGTTTAGGTAGACCTAGTGTTGGTCGGCCATTAACCATGTGGGAAGACGATCTCCGTGCGGTGGCCGGTCCATGTTGGATGCGAGTAGCAAGGGATCGGACGTCTTGGCGTTCATTGATTGAGGCCTATATTCAGCAGTGGACGGATAGAGGCTGATGATGATGATGAAGTTTGTCACTCTTGATTTATGAATATTGTTTGCTACGCAATCAAACTGGAACTGCTTCGGAAACTTATATCAAATAATCATAAAGCAAGATGTATTTTTAAATATTGTTATAAACGACGTATAATAATAACGTTCTGAGACTGTATACTCTATCAAATAAGACGGCAAGTAATTTCGTGAAAACGTGGTTCTGAAATAAATTATTCATTCCCGACGAAACGCCCCAAGTAGTATTCATTTCATTTCTCAATCTGAATTTTACATTTCTCCCACTTTTTCTTTATCGAGGCCCACTTCCAATAAATTTTATATAAGTGCACGAATTAAACGGGTTTTGAGTGAATTTATTTACGACGCATATTTCGTTAAAAATTAATTACGCAACGATAAGTCGTTTTTCATTTCAATGAAATGCGAATGGTTTATTAATCAAAATATTGTGCTAGTGGACTGGTATGGATTAAACATTGACAATAATGACGTATTTTCGAAGCTCTGACGAGACTATCTATCTTATTTATGACCAATTTAGCCCTAATATTATATTAGGACAATGTCATTCTACTGCCGACGATTGAGCGAAGATTTTGTTGCTTAAATGGTATTGGTAAATTTTATGATTGCTTGCTCGCCTGAGACCCATCGTGAAGAAATATCCCCGTGGGTTATAAGATTAAGATACTCCAGAAAAGTAATTATAGCTAAACATTGGGCCACACATAAGCAAACTTTGGCCCAGTGCTGATCTGATTTCGAGGAGAGACACGAACCTAATCGTGGAAAATATTAGCGCTGCAAACTCTGCGTCTGCAAATTCGTTTAGCCTAAGGTTGTCCACTAGTCATATAAAGTAACAATTTACTTTCTTAATTTCGGAGACAGTCTGCTTTCATTTATCATAACTAATCGGGATACAATTTCAATTTTCTTTTCCATGATTGATCTCATAGCTTTGATTAAATTATCTTCTTTACTTATATAAAAGATTTTTCGACATTTGAGTATAATAATTGATGCTTATTTTAACATTTTTTTATACAAAATGTCTTTTTCTGTTGCCATAATATTACTAGCAAAATTTTGTGGTTTGTCAAGATTGTTCATTTCGTAATCGTTGATTGTCAACTAGATGGAATAACGACTTATGAGTAGTGCGGAGTCTAAATCGGATGCAAGTAGTGGAGGAACCTCCATTTTATAATTTGTTAAAAGAGGTCAGTTCCAGCAAAGGGCAACTTTATTTTGCGTTATTTAATGAGACGATTACAATTAATATTAAAATTCAATCAGAATCTTAAAGTTGCTTTAAAATATCTAAATGAGAGTTGCTTATCAATGCATCGATTTTTCAAATCAATTTTATTCATTACTAGCTGGTGCCCGCGACTTCGTCTGCGCAGGATAAGATTTTAGTTTTTATATAAAAAGTATCCTATGTTACTTCTAATACCTTCAAGAATATGTATACAAAGTTTCATGATGATCGGTTAAGTAGTTTCGTGTGAAGGCGTAGCAAACAAATTTACTTTCACATTTATAATATTAGTACGATTAAGATTATAATTTTATATTACGACCTTTCTATAGACCTGTAAAGTTGACACAAGAAAGTTATGTTAATAATAAAATTGTATAGTTGATTCTGGTAATTTATTATTACGAAATTTCTATAACATTTTACAGTAATTTTGGGAAAATTACTAAACGTAAAAGTGAAAAAGTTCGGTCCATACTACGTGACAATAGGATCAATACGCAACGTGTGACGAATGAGTAAACGTAGGGATAGATGTGAAGTTCTGAGCGACCCTTCAGCGAAAGTGGATTGACAAAAAGTTTATTTGGAAAATGAAACCACTTGAAACTTATATTGATGTGTCACGCTTTTATTATAAAACCCAGTGTGATCATCGTTGTAGTTTCTCTGGCGAATTGTTGTGAAAAATCTGTTGATATGAGAGATCATGAGATCGAACTTACGTCCGAAGATTGGCAACATATGAATAAGTTGTTTTGGTTATTTTTAAGTGAATTCGTTTGTGTAGTTGATGCTGAAAAATTACCATCAAGTGGCACGTTTTCTTTAACGCCGGGAAATGCTCTGAGGCATCCCGCGGGGGAGTGGATCCCTCCAGGCGGGTACGTGGGACTCGCAGCGCCCGATAGGTGGTAAGGTGGACGCAGCTCTACCCACTAAAACCCGGCGAGTGCCACTAATGCCGCCTTTGATGAGGTGCCCCGGAACCAATGAGTAAACATCGACGGCGACATCTAGTCAGTCCCTCAAGGGACCGACGCCACCTCCTTAGGGGGTTGTCCCGCACCACAGACAAAACCCCTTTAACGTAGGAACAGTACAATGGGGTGAGGTTCCTATCCTCGCCCCTTGTCCCTATGCTCTTTTGTCCTCTCTTCTTATATTTAAGAGGGGTACAAAGAGCAGCCCCTTTGGTTCAATATGCTTCGCCCAGGGTGCTGGGCACACTTTAGTCTATTGAGCCCCACCGCCACGACAAGGCTTGAACAAAGGTGGGGAACATTTCTCTTCTGTCTGTCCTTATAGATTTAACAAAATCTATTGTGACTAGTCATCTGTATAATAGAACGAAATAAATGATTTCATTATGTTTTCAACCAGTAAAGTTTTTCCAAAATTTTCAGTAAATATCTATGCTGATATTAAAATATTTTACGCATATAATACACACTAATATCTAACAATAATTCCAATAATGTAATTCAATTCGGTGTTCGCATGCATGATTCGGACGACATGCGTATATATATATATATATATATATATATTATATGTACAATCGATTTGCGTGTCAGAATGTAAATATTGACATAATGACAAAACCACAGCCGATGGGATTGTTGGCCAGACAAGGGATGATTTCAGCTTTTCAAATCCATTGCTGTGTTTGCTATTTCGTGGTTAGTTTTAATAAGCTTGCCTAATTGGTATTTAAATGTCAAATCGTGAACGCGCTCGGAATTGTATTGATAATTGAATATACCAAACTAAATAATACGATTGTGCCTATTTTATAGCGAATAAAGTTTTTAAATCATAATTATCTATTGTTTAAAGTTTACTTTAGATTAATACTGTTTGTTGTATTGTATGGATCAATCTGGCATGCGGTGATATTCCGTGACTATGGATACTTTTAGTTTTATATTTTACTGAAGTTCTCATATTGTTTAGCATAAGAGTTATCTATGTGGAATATCCTTAAATAAATATAATAAAAATAATATAATGTAATAATATCAACCCTTATATGTCTCACTGCTGGACACGGGTCTCCTCCTCGAAATCAGGCGAAAATAAACAAATGTTTGTTAAGGAAGAATTGTATAGGATAATTAATGTAGGTATAGGACAAATGCACATAAGTGACTGATAACTAACATGACTAGACGTTATCAGTTCATTTGTACTTTATTTATTATTAATAAAAACAAAACATAAATATTTATTGTGCAAACTGTCCCGTTTTTTATTTTTCATTACAATTTTCGTATATAAAAAATAATAATATAATAACAATATAAACCTAATATCATAGAATAGTTCATTGATTGCTAAAAAGTCATAATTTTCTTAAAACCAATATACTGAAATAAGTCTGTATCCCTTTTCAATTAAAAAATAAATGGTCATGTTACTTGATTTTGAAGGCGGTGATATATATATATATAGAGGTATCCTTCATACTTGTAATGAGCCCAGTGTTGGATATAGACACAAAGCGATGATATAGACATCTTCTTTTCTATTCGCTTATTTCTAAATATTATAAAAGCGTAGGCCGGCACGACCGGGGTGGTACCTCTCGCTCTCATTTTGTTTGTAAATTTCCAGTGGCCCATTGGGGGGACAGGGAAAAGGAAGGCAGCGCATCTGCGTGGCCTTGGTTGTGCGGATGTGTATGGGCGTTGGCACCGTGAGGATCCGACTGATCACCCCTGATCACAAAAAAAAAGTAATCAACGTCATCTTACGGCGGACGATAGTAACTAACGGCTAATCCTCCTTATAATCGTGTGATATATTATGTAAGAATTAATACGATGATTGGTAACAAATATACATATAAACTATCTAAACGTATTATACGTTCGAAAGTACATTAAACTGAGAATATTTTGTAGGTTAAAGATGGGATAGATGTTTGTAAGATCCCCACCATGGTTCAGGCCTTGTCGTGGTAGTGGGGCTCAGTAGCCTAGGGTGAACCCAGCACCTTGGGCGAAGCGAATTGAGCCAAGGGGGCTCTTTGTACCCCTCTTATAAGAAGAGGGCACAAAAGAGCAGGTGGCAAGAGGCGAGGACGGGAACCTCACCCCATTGTACTGTCCCGATGTTAGGGTGTTCTGTGGTGTGGGACAATCCCTCTGTAGAGGTGGCATCGGTCCCCTGAGGGTCTGACTAGCCGTCGAGGTTTGGTGGAGCATTGGTGGCACTCGCCGGATTTTAGTGGGTAGAGCTGCGTCTACTTACCAGCTTTCGGGCGCAGCGAGTCCCACAAACCCGCGTGGGGAGATCCACTTCCCTGCGGGATGCCTCAGAGCATTGCCCAGCGTTAAAGAAAAAAAAAAAAGATGTCTGTAAGATGCATTTTGAAATATAATATTATAGATTACTAGCGGACCCGACGGACGTTGTCTTATGCAGAACATTTTGTGGTCCAGTGGACCAAATGTTGAATCTAAACCATTCTTGAACCCGCTAGAACACACAAAAAAAATCATCAATATCGGTCGGTTCACCTACCATGAGCCTCAAGTCCCAGTGCTCCTAAACACAAGAACTTCACTCGCTCGATAGTAAAGGAAAACATAGTGAAGAAATGCCTGATGTAATTAAAAGTTTTTAAAGGTGTGTGAAATTCATCTCCCCGTATTGAGCCAGCGTATGTGAACTATAGCACAAAACACCCTCCTCGCTGATTTTCGAGGAAACCTCTGAAAAGAAGCTTCTATACGGATCTTCGGTTCGCTCGCACATAGACGCTCATAGCGTCTATCTATCGTCATATTTTACCGTAACGCTTAGTTTCTACGCTTTATACTAAAAAGGTTCGCTTCTTTTGAGCGTCCCTAGAGGGCACGGTTTTATAGCAGCACAACTAGGTACGCGTGGATGGTGATGATGATTATTATTATAATATATTTTTTGTGTAAGCTCAAAAATATAAAGATAAGACGAAATTTATATTTTAAGGAATATGTAATCATAATTTATTTTGTACTCAGAATATTAAACAAAATAATATTGCCTGTGGCTTTTCTATGTTTTTGTGTTGGAATTTCTTTTACGAGTCATTCTATTTTCCTTTCATGAAAAAATATAAGGCATTGTTAAACTAAGCTTTCTATTTACATTTTCATCTCATTTATATTCCACGTTATTTGTACGCGTTTTTGTTCTAAAAGGTCCCTTCTTGTCTTAAAATGTAACTTTTATATACATTTGCAATTATTGAAACCAATGTTGTAAAATTTTATATAAATCGATTTTTTTTTAGAAATTAAAACTAGCTACAGATTCGAGTGAGAGATCCGTGCCTAAAAAAATTCTCTGCTCGGGTTTTGTTTTTTTAACATAGGAGGGCAAACGAGCAGTCGAAGCTTTTTGACGACTATCGACGCCTATACATATCCGCACAACCAGAAGTTATGCAGACGCGTTCCCCTCCTTTTCCCTATCCGCCACCGGAAACTCACAAACCGCACGAAATGCGACAGCATAGCTGCCACTTGATGCCGGTGTTACGTGAGCGAGAGGTACCACCCCGGTCGTGCTGGCCCAATCCGGCTGCAAGGCAGCATGGCACTACATCTTATTAATTTTTTTCTAAAATTCATCACCCATATTTAGTCAGCGTATATGTGAACTGTGGTTTTTAAATCCTCTTCGTCTGTATTGGAGAGAAGACCTCTAACACCTATTGCACGTTTTATCCTATATTTTCATTTATGGGGTCAAATTACTATATTTTATGTTAACAATAATATGGCATTAAATACTGAGCACCAGAGTTTACTGTTACCAGTATTTGTATTCGTTATATTATACATTATCATCTCTTGATTGTTTGCTCTTCCACAAAAGTAACTGCTACAAAACTACACTAAGTTATTCTTATTTTATAAGAATTAGAAAATAGTAATTAGTGGTAGAGGGTTGGTGACAAACCAATTTGTTATTTTGAGGCATTCATTTGGAAAAACAATTACTCTCAGAGCCCGTGAAAGGGACCAAATTAAAGGTTTGTTCATGCTGATTTAGCATTTGAAGATGGGGGGATATTTTTGCAACTTTAGATTTTCGTTGGGCCATTGATAACAAACTTGACATTTATTTCTTTACGGCTTGCAACCGAGCTTTCCGCCTTCGTTTAGTTTATGCATCAGTTTATAAATAAATTGAATTATTAATCATATTTTACTGTGGATCGAAGTCAGTATCTTCCCACTCTAGTCACAGAATCGAAGCAATTAAATAGGGATTGTAACGATCTGTCTCAAAGAAGACATTGTCTTAATAAGACCTATGGTAACAATCCTTACTATTAGGTAAATCCTGTCACACACCTTTAGACCGAATATAAAGTTAATAATCCCGAATTTTACCCGTTTTAATTCCCGAAATTAAATGATTAAAAGAAAATTATTTTACTAAATTTCTATCAAAAATCACTATACTATCTATAACGTTTACACCATTTTACAAATACACCATTTGGAACGCTTGCAAAAACGAAGAGGTATGATAGTGTTGGTATAGCCTGACATGATACAAGTGAAAAAAACGCGTTTTTTTTGTTGGTTGCCTTTTTTCGTAGGTATAACCCGTTTTAGTAAATAAAATGTTACAGAAATTTGATGATAATGCTTTAAAATAATCGTTTTTTAAAAAAACGGCAATGTAATTGGTTTATGGTTCACACCGTCCAGCGGACTGCATCAGCTGACAGTTCGCGCGTATACATACATTGCGGGTTTGCAAAATACGTAAGTCCTAAAATTTTCTTAAAAAAACGATTCTGAGATAAATAGTTATATAAATTATATAGTATAATATAAATAGTACATTATTAGGGTTAAATCTTTGCAAGCGTTCAAAATACACCCGTATATCTTATTCTGTTTATCCTCTGGCTTAGCGTGTGTCAATGGATGTCTCTGATCACTTACCATCAGGTACTGAGCTAGACTATCATGAACTCATGATGATTACCTTTAATGTTATAATCACTTACAGACAGTAGACAAGATGATAGTTTGCCAATACGCTAACATGTGGGTAGACGGTCATAAGATTTCATCATTATAAATCAAGGCATCAATATACAATACCCTAAAATCCCAAAAACAGTTTACAAAATTTGTACAAAATCCCACACAAAATGCTGTAGCAATAAAAAAAAATCATATGTAAACGCAGATAAAAATGCTGCAGCGAGATTACTGCGGAGGTATTTAAATGAATATTTTCGCGGGAAAAATTGTTCCAATTCGTATAATAAAGTAATCGTCGCGAAGTACTCTCTTCTGAGGTGCCAGTTAACGCCTTCAGGAGGGTTAAGTGAGGATAATTTCCTTTTGCGTGCCCTCCTCGTGACGAAGTAGGAGTGAGGGGGATAACGGGAATTAGAGGTAAGGAGGGCAGCCTCGCGATACAACCTAGTTTTCTTTAGGACTGGGTTTCATGTAGATTTTATTCGATTTCAATTACTTTTATCGCGATTGAAAAATAATCAATTGAATACTGTTTATTTTGCATAATTATTTTCTTTCGAGTTTGCGAAAGATATTAATTTTAATGTTTGCCCGCAGCTTCGCCCGCATTAGCTTAGATTTACAGCCGTACGCGGATTGATGATGATTATTTTTATAGCTTAAGTTACTCCTTATAACATCAGCTATCTTTCAGTGAAAGTCCCGTCAAAATTGGCACAGCCGTTTCCAAGATTAGCCGGAACAAACAGACAGGCAGACAGACAGAGAAAAATTGTAAAAAATGCTATTTTGGTATATGTACCGTGTATACATTCATAGCATTTAGTAAAAAGTGATTATTTTAATGTTACAAACAGACACTCCAATTTTATTTATCTGTATAGATATAAAGATAAAATTCTTTTTTACGACTATGTTGTACATAATATTGTATGAACATTCTTTCAGTGATATCGTCCTTAATATATTATATCCAGGAGAAAATAAGACATTGTCTCTCTTTTGGGCGGAAAGAATTAGCTGCCTTTGGCTTTATTGATTTTAATTGAATATCTTGTATTATTATAATATTATTATCGGTCGTCTTGGCGTTTATTAAAGGAGGCCTATGTTCAGCAAAGGACGGTTGATGATGATGATGATCTTGTATTGTGTATATTTTAAATATTTCCCTTGCGAATAAGATGTCATAAAAATCAACTGAAACATATTATTTCGTTTTTTTGTATAGCATAGGAAGGCAATCGAGCAGTCGAAGCTTTTACCGACCAGAGATTTTCGTTTCTTCTAAGACCGGTGTAGGTTGGTAAAGAATCACATAAAAACCAACTTAAATAATTCTAAAGAACGAATCGAACAAAGAACATTTCGTATTAAAAACTTTCATTAAAATATAAATTAGTAAGGCTTTATTTGCAACCCCACCATGGCTCACGCCTTGACGTGGCGGTGGGGCTCAGTAGCCGAGGGTGAGCCGTTGCACCTTGAGCGAAGCTAATTGAGCCTGGGGGGCTATTTGTACCCCTCTTATAAGAAGAGGGGACAAAAGAGCAGGGGGCAAGGGGTGAGGGCGGGAACTTCACCCCATTGTACTGTCCCGACGTTGGGAGGGGTTGTTCTGTGGTGCGTGCAACCCCTCTATGGAGGTGGCGTCGGTCCCTTGCGGGACTGACTAGCCGTCGAGGTGCCCTGTTAGCTTAACAGATCCGGGGCACCTAACCAAGGCGGCAGTGGTGGCACTCGCCGGGTTTTAGTGGGTAGAGCTGCGGCCATTTACCATCTTTCGGGCGCAGCGAGTCCCACATACCCACCTGGACAGTCCTGGACAGTCCCACAGACCCACTCCCCAGGCGGGATGCCTCAGAGCATTTCCCGGCGTAAAAGAAAAAAAAGGCTTTATTTGCAAACCCTTTCTATCAAAACCATATAATATCAAAGATGAGGTATAAAACAAGTGAACTGGCCCTTATCTATTCTAATTACTGGCAAATAAGGCTGTTAACGTAGGTAGCGCTTATAATCTGTGCAACAAGATGTAACATGGCTTTCATTATAGTCAACTACACTATTAGGCAGTGTCCACACTATTCCCGTGAGATATTTGCCTTAATTAAAACTTGTTCCATCCGTCGTACACAAATTGATTTTCACTGGAATAGATTTTGTTAGAAATGTTTTTTGATTGTTTCCTAGATTTGATGAAATACTTTTATATGGAAATCATTTTCATTACTTTTTTTCAATTGGTGAATTTACTTTGATATCATTACAGGTCATTACCGGTGGGAGGGAAGCGCTGTCCCGCATTCCCGGCTGCATATGTCCCATCTTGCTTGTTTTTCCCGTGTTTCGGAGAGAAGGGCAAGACAGGCAGTGTAATTACTGGCACCGAGACTTAACATCTTATGTCTCAGGATAGGCAACACATAGATGAGCTACCTGGGCTCGTTCCAGGTAAACTAGTTTATGTTCATGGGCGACGTCGACCACTTACCATCAGGTGGCACGTTTGCTAGTTTGCCTATCCAACTAACATAAAAAAAAAACAAAAAAAAAACAGATAATTAATGAAAGGTTACTTGAACTTATTAATATCTATTAAGGGCATGTCTAACGAGCAAACATTTTGAATTTTTTTGTTTATTATCACCCCGATTCGACTTCAAAAAAATGACCCCTTCCATTAAAAACAAACAAAATTACAAACAGTGCTTGGGAAAGGCTTATGTCCAGCTGTGGACTAATAAAGGATGATACTGAAGAAAATTACTCGTAACTTTAGTAATTAGCTTTATCGGTTAGCTTTACTTACGAGAACAGAATATGACTAAATTTTTCATATCCCCGCGGGAATAAGACGCTTCCTAGGAAAAAAAGTAGCCTCCATTACTTACCGGTTTCAGTGCAAAATTTAATGGAGTTATCCTTTGTTTGTGATGTGATAAAAATACAAAGAAACATATATTTATAATATTCTGATGAAAGCAATAATACTTAGCTTAATGAATATCTCTCCATCCATTACGAACTAAAATATAAACCACAATGTTCTTTTCAGCATTTCTTTTAAAGCTCGACCAACTAGACATGACTCTTAAACATTACCAACAGTAATGTTTCATTTATATACCAGAAAAATAAGAACGCTCGGCATATTGCGGAAAATTACGGAACTAATTTCTGTACCTATATACTATACTGTGTAATCGTTACAGTGGCGGCACCAACGCAGGGTTTATTCTTGTCAGAATGCATCAACGTAAAATTGCATAAAAATAGTTTTATAACATTTTCTTTTTTATAAAAAAAACTGTGTCTATACTTTATGAGAAAATAGTAATAAAGTATTATTACTATTTTCTCAAAGTAGTAACTTTGCATGGTATTTTCGTGGATTAATAACATTTATTAATTTTAAACGTTAAAGATAATTCACAAAATAGATCATGACAGGTGAATAGGCTACAGGTGAATTGTTCTTGAAAATCATTTGTTAGGTTACATTGTAAAAATCCTAATGAACCGTATTTTTTATCATTGAGTGAATTGTACGTAAATGTATATCTATAAATGTATATATATATATATATATATATAAATTTAAAAAAATATGTATATATATATATATAAATACAATTTTTTTTGACGTGACAACGTCTAATAAATCGATGAACGCCGGCTGCATGCACGAAATGACGCGTCATTGTCCCGTTATTGTAAGAAAGCTGGCATCAATTTTTGGGCCGCAAGCGTACAATAAGAGATAGTAGGAGAGCTGGCACCAAATTTTGGGCCGTTTTGTTACATATGACGTATGACGTTGTCACGTTAAACTATCGTCCGTAAACCAACTTTTTTCTTGAAGGTCTCTAAGTTGTATCAGTTAGAAAATACCGTGGTACACTATGTGGAACCAGTCCACATATACAGTACATAGGTTGAAATGATTGAATAAGAACAACAATAACAAATTAACTAAAGATAATATATTAATATCTGTAATAATAATTAAATACCTAAATTGTAATGCATTAGGAATAGTTAATGAAATTAAGTTTTCGGCGGTATGTAAAGAAACAGAAAAAAATTGTGATACCTTTTTGCAGACTTTTAGCCAGAAAATAAAGAAATTTGAATATGAATAAGAACAACACGGACTGTTTACTTATATATGTATATAGTTTGCATGTTACATTATGCACCACAGGAATATAATATATATATTGACTACAGGGACGTACACGACTCCTCAATAATTTAATATTCTAATAGTCAATAGCTTCCAACGCTCTACTAATAAAGTTTCTACTTGATTGTGCATGAATCACGTTAAAGCTAATTTGTTTAAGACAGACAGATAAGACCGTTTTAATATACATATGCAAGGTTATGCTATATTTAATATTTTATCACAAGAACGTTAATTTGTCATTTCAATCGGGAAAACTTTTTATGAAGGGTTTAAAAAACATTTAATTCGGTGCTGACTGTGATCTCTTTGAAATTCCTCCTAATAAAATGTCATAATGAAAGTGTATGTACCTAGTGTTCTTGTTTTAGATGAACTAGTAAAATAAAGGACCTATGTAAAAACGAATAGTATAATAATAATTATATAAATTCCTCATAAGAATAGATTAAGGAATAAAATCATTTTTTTTATTTCAAAATAGTAGATACAGAGTATCTTTTTGAACGTCAATTGAATCTACCACCAGTTCCAAGGCGAGCCCACTGAGAAGAACCGGCGAAACAAGCTCAGTGGGACTAATCTTTTCAAATATTTTATAACAAATTTCACATGTTGTTATCCTATAATGCCTGGGAGGAATGCCCTATTCCCAAGATGTGATATCTTCCATAAAATCTTTTACTTTATATATTATGTATCCTTTACCACACAACCGCTCTTTAATAACATTTTTAGAGTTTTTTAACTGGGAGGTTTTGAACATTTTATGAGTCTAATCACTGGTACATCTAGCTTGTGTCTGTTCTGTGTATCCATACTATGAATGTCACTTTTTTACAGAATTCACTTCTGTTTTTCCGGACATATAGTAAATTACCAAAAGTTAAAAACAGAAGTACCGGTGAGAGGGAAGCGCTGTGCCGCGCTCCCGGCTGCATGGGTACCACCATCTTGCTTGTTTCTCCCGTGAAAACAGCTTTGCTGTGTTTCAGAGAGAAGGGCAAGACATGCAGTGTAATTACTGGCACCGAGACTCAACATCTTATGTCTCAGGATAGGCAACACATAAATGAGAGTTGTCTGGGCTCGTTCCAGGTATCGATAAACGATTCATCCATTAGTATTTTCGGTTTTGGTATAGGTTTTACATATATCTAGATGATTGACAGTAGATAAATTGACAGTTTTGTAACTAAAATTAAACCAAAAATTAAACTGATAAAATTTATGTTCATGTGACATAGTTACATATGTGTATCCTTTCTATAGACAAGGTTGTAGTGCATAAAATGAGAACTGCTGCTGCACGAACTTAGCTCTGCTGTATCCATCGAGAATATGATAACCAGAATAGAGCGGCAACGTTATACATATGCTTTGTATGAAAACCAATTCCGCCACTGCGCTGGTTCTGCGCTCTGATTGGCCGACTGATGGCCATTAATGGATGATTGGCCGATGGGACACATATACCGATCACTGTTTGGTTGAATTGCTTTGCGTTGAGTTGATCTTCTTATTCTAGTGTCCTCTGTGCGTTTGTCTTACGATCGCACTCATTAATTTACGAACAATATGCTTTCTTCAGATATCGTTAATTGGAGTATTGTAATAAAACAAGTCGAATACCGGAAAGGTATTGTTGAAACACTTACTATCTATTTCATATTATTTGCGCGTTGCTTTTATTTATTTATTTATTATTAGATCCACCAATAAAATAAGGAATGGCGGAAAGCATCGAGACGCGCGGTTGTGTTTTTTTTGGTTTCCCGTTAATTAATTGTTATTTTGTGTTTTGTCCATTCGGAGTGGTTTTCTATAGTGTTTGTTTTAAAAACTTGATCTTTATATATTGTGATTGGTTGGCGAATCTTATGGAGTACCGTTCTGGAGTGGTTTTCTTAGTAGGGCTGTTCTGGCGGTTTTCTATAGTGTTTGTTTTAAAAACTTAATCTGTGTAATATATAATGTGATTGTTTGGCGAATATTGTGGTGGACTGCCTTGTGTGGATGGAATGGGGAATGATAGTTGATTGGTGGGGGCTAGAGGGGCGAAGCCGCGCTCCTTGGGGTTTCCCGCCATTTCTCCGTATTACAGACCGAATAATTGTATTTTGTATGGCTAATAGCCTAGTAGCTAATGCCTTTAAATGAAAATAATAAAACCAATAAAATAATGTGTCACTTTACACATTGACACATTATTTTATGAATACATATTTATGAGTTTTATAGCTAAATATGGCCTCAGTTATAGGTGAATTAATGAAAGTAAATTCGACGGTCACGTTGGTTAATAGTGATTTTTTTATATCATTTTATATTTCGGGCATAAATCAATATAAAATGATATCAAGGTAAAATTCGTTACACTTAAAATCGTTATAGAATTTGGAATGATTTGAAAAATAGTTTTGTGTTATTATTTCTTTAGAAGAAAATAGTTTTCTTATCAATATAAAGCTGCTTTATACTACCATAGAACTACTAAAACATTAGAAATGCATTAAGATATATATATTTTTTTATTAATGCAGCAAAATTCCTTTTCTAACTTTTTACTCTGTAATTTAAAACGTCAATATTTTCTTGACTCTATTAAGCATGAGCTAACATCACTCCCTGAATGAGAATCAATACTAAATCCCGACTAGCAAATGGCAACTGTTACGGCTACCGAGGGATTCCCTTATAATTGCCATCTGCCTGCCCAGCGTGATCTAAGATAGATAGATACGTCCAGTCCCTTAGTGTCAATTTATTTTTAGTATATTATGTGATTACTGGCAGCGTGCCTAATAACGGCTTACCTTAGACATACCCTCTAAGGTGGGTGTAATTTTTTAGACCTGGAACAATAAAAACTAGCCATGGGTGAATTCATTTAGGTTTTGAGTGAGTGAACCCATTACCATCAGATAAGATCCCTTTTTTTGCGCTGGGAAAAGCTCTTAGGCATCCCGCGGGGGAGGGGGAACTGTCCAGGCGGGTATGTGGGACTCGCTGTGCCCGAAAGATGGTAAGGTGGACGCCATAGAAATATTATTAAATATCTGTGGTGGACGCAGTTCTAGCCAATAAGTAAACAAAAAAACCCGGCAAGTGCCACCAATGCCGCCTTTAGTGAGGTGCTCCAGGTAGGTCCTAGTATGTCCCCGAAGAAACCGATTTCACCTCCACTGAGTGGCCGCCCTACAACACAGAACAGCTCCTCCCAACGTCAGGACAGTGCAAAAGGCTTCCATCCTCCCCCCTTCCTCTTACGTCCACCCCTCCCACAAGAGGGGTACAAAGAGTTACTCCCTTTGTTCACTTGGCTTCGTCTAAGGTTCTGGGTTCACCTTGGGCTACTGAGCCCCACCGCCACGACAAGGCTCGATCAGGTAACATGTCTGCCAGGATCAGGTAGCATATCAGATTGTGTTTTTTTTTTAGAACAATAGGAACCCTTGGAACAATAGGAACTAATGCTGGGTGAATTTATGTACATATTGAGTGACGTTGACTTTCCAAGAATTTATTTTATCATCATCATCATCAGTCTTATACCAAAACCGTCCACTGCTAGACCTACGAATCTTTTGATGAACGCCAAAACGGCCCAGACCACCACACGCTCACAACTAGGACCAGCTACTGCTCGAAGATCCTCTACTTTACTTATCACTAGTAAAGTGACGGCGGCGAAGAATCTTCACGAAATAAAACTAACATGTTCATATATTATATATATACTTTTAATATCGCGGAGTCTATCTCCGCGATATTAAAAGAGTGAAAAAAATATATTAATTTTTAATTAATTCCGAATATAATCCCGTACCATAGCCGTAAATTAAGTAAGCGGAAGAAAGCTCATTTATTTTTGGCCGGATGCGGGGAAATTCACATCCGCGTTAAATACACAACCGGCGAGAAGCGTAGGTACTCGTTTCGACTGTTTTCAGTTAAAATTTAATTTCAGCCACAAATTACTGTCTTTTTGTTATTCGCTTTCTGAATTTTAGATGACGAAATCCCGGTAATTCTCCACTTTGAGCTTAATCGGAAGGCTATTAAGAATGTATGAGATTTATAGTCCTGCAATGCATAACCAACCATCGTGGACCCTTCGAGAAAGGTATTAGTAATTCATCTAATATCTATGGCTGTTTTGTTCATTTGCACTTCAATACACTCTCTTAGTATTTTCGTGTGATTTTTATTTAACTTTTACTATAATTATTTTCGTTAATATAAATTAAGTAAGATCGCCATGCTGCCCAAAAGGACTTGTTATATAATGTATATAAGATTTACTCGAAGACCGTTGACTGAGCAAACAAAACATTTCATTTTTTCCTTTTTAATGTTAATTTTAATAATATAGCGCTACTAATAAAACACAGTCTTTACCAAACTAATAATATATTTATCACAGAATTAAAATCATTTTCACAAAGTACTTACTTTATTTTACATAATATCTACAGTACAAACTATTACTCTCATATATATGTAATATTATATTTAACATATTCCTTGTCTTACATCTTTTCTTTATACTTGCTTAATATTATTAAATCGTACTGCCTGAGGCAGTACTATTCTCACTGACAATCTATCACGCAAGAGAGCTTCACCATTCCCTACCACAGATTTTATAATATCTCGCCCCGCTAGGCGCCACAAACGAACTTACAACTACAACCTACACTAACAAAATTATTAAAATATATAAAAATTACTGAAATCACGACATATTATATAAACTTGATCTTTAAAATGGTCTTTATTTAATAATAATGGCAAAAAAACGTACGACTAAATTCTTATAATACGTACGATTATAATACAAGCAATGAACTATAACTATCTAAAATCCTCTTGAACACATGCAAAAAAACCATCAAAATAGATCCAGGCGCTTAGGATGAGATCAGTGTCACACACGCACAGGAGAATAAATACAAAGATACCTTTCATCCTTACATAACAGTGACGATATAAACGAACGAATAAATTCTTATAATACGATTAGCAATAAAAGCAAAGCTAAACAAAACAGCAATGTAATTAGGGAACAAAACAACATTTCAGCAACAATAACATGTGTCCACATGTTGGACTCTATTCATTAACCCTCGGGCACCGTATCGCACATCTAAAATACGCTCAGCCAATTAAAGTTGACCCCGTGCTTCGTTCCGCTACTGCACTCTTAATCAGAGTAGATAGTTAATTAATGCGATTCGCTTTTATTTTACTTCGCCAAATTGGACGTTACGCAAGCTCATTGTGGCTCAGTACGTTTAATTAATATTTTAAGATGACAATCGTGGTCGTGTAGGTAATTCTTTTTTTTAACTCTGCTATTTTACAACATGCAAACCAGTGAAAGTTAAAATACAAGAATACATAGACATGATATTTAACTTACAGTAAGATATTGAATTCACTTATAATGATAAAAAAAACATGTATAAAAGATGACCATGGTAATGTATTCTAAATGTCGAGAATATAAGATCATAATAAATTGCGATGCAATCCCTAAAAAAATGTTTGATAATTACGAGATTACGAAAATTCAAAAACCCAAATTAAAATTTCACTAGTTGCCTTAATAAATGATCCTGGTAATAATGTCGCAGAATTGGCTGTTATGGCAGGACCATATCTGCCAGTCTTGTGCCAATATTGAAATACCTTAAAAAAATTGATATAACAAATAAGCAGAAGTAAGTCTCTGAAAACTTAATATAATGATGATGGTAGAACCAATATACACGAGTCATGTGAAGGAGAGATGTATAATTTAATAACAGTACTAATCCACGTTTAGATCAGTATTCCAGCCAAAGCCTTGAGGCTATCTGACCATTGAAACAGAAGTTTAGCAATGACCATTAGCGATTTCTGATATAATTAGAATATAATACATTACAATAATTTAAATAAAACAACCATAAATCGTACAATTGTGTTAGTATTTATAAAATAGTCAAAGTATACAAATAAGTTTGTCCTAAAACTAGTCTAGAGTCTAGAGCACGTTGGTTGACCGCCACGCCGGTCACCGCGACGCGACGCCGAAAAAAAACCCAACCAACCAGTCACCCCTGTGACTGGTTTTGTTTTCACTAAGTAGGTAGAAGTGAAAACAAAACAATTAAACTCAAATATCTATAATACAGGCTGTAAAAGATTATGACAACATATACAATTTTAAACGGCGCACAAAATGGTCGCATGACATAATTTAGAAGCATCTTATAATAAATCAAACGTCAAACTGCGTCTCCAGCGGTTCGCGTGCGGTGTTGCGAGTCCACGTCATATAAACATCAAACTGCGTGTCCAGCGTTTCGTGTACGGTGTCGCGAGTTCAGAGATTTTATCTCATCTAAAACATGTGTACCGCCCTTAAAGAAGTTTATACTTCAAAAATCATCCCCGAGACGACTCGCTAATGTAAAACATTAATGTAATATTAAAATTCTTAATTAATTAAAGTCTATAGGAAAAGATGGCGTATATAATAAAGCGTCATGTTATTTGCCGTCACGGCATTTGTGTTTATTTTACTTCCAAGGCGCGACAGTAGATATTTCACATTTTAAAAAATCAGTAAGTCCTCAGCTATCTTGTAATTTAATTTTGGCGCATACAGTATGTATAAAGGCAGCACTTCACATGGCTTACCATATTCGCGTATCGATCGATATCGATCTGTTTGACTAAATATTTGGAGAAAATATTATAAATAGGTCATCCACACATGGACTGAATGGGAAAATAATTCGAATATGCCACAATAGTTGCATCTTCACAACAAATTGAACGCGACAGTAATGGACGTGCTAGTGGCAGCAACTTATTGCATTTACCTGAATGCTGCTTAACAACACCTGTTGTATCTACAGAGGTAGAAAAAGATTGCGAGCATGCTAGCGAGCGAATTAAGTGTGGACGGTCGACGCAAATATGTGTATTATTTGACTCCTTTGATGTGTAATAAAGAACTGACAAATGTACTGAAACGCATATTCGCTATTTGCGTTATTTGGCATATTCGTAAATATACGGTATAATTTTGTGTTTTTTACATTTGCTTTATTTTACATATTGCCATATTTGGACAAATAACGCCAATACGTGAACAAAATATATCAAGTGAAGTGCCGGCATTAAACATGTTGTTACATGTTGTCTCGTTGAAACAAAAGTGTAAATACTATTCTTAAAGCTCATAATTTCTAAGCTGCTAGTTCTTAGATAACAATTACGCAAGTGCTTATCTTGGTCAGGCTGGCTTTAATTAAAGAATAATTAGGCTTCGGGGGCTAAGTCCTGTGTTTCCTCAGATAGCGTTTGTGCTTGTTCCGACGATTTGATTACAGCTATTTGCTTTATCTCATTAACTTTAATTGAATTTTTAAAGCAGAGGCATTGTTTGCTTTTTATTACTTTTTTACTAACATTATTCTAAAAATGGTTGGAAATAATACTAAAAAGTACATTACATTTTTTGTTTCCTTCTTGTTCCAGGTAGTTTGATTTTGCTATTCCGAGACCTTCATTCCTTCATTTTGGGGGTCATCATAGGCAATATAGTGTTTATGTAATACAATAATAATAAATAATAAAATAAAATATGTAATATAATAATTATTGTAGAATGATTTTTTTATTCAATATAGAACATAAAAATTTTCTTATTAAATGTCAAATTTATATAGGTAAAACTAGTGGCACCAGCAGACGTTGTCATGTACACATTTTTTTTTTCTTCTTTTTTGTAAATCTAAACCATTCTTGAATCCACTTGAACAACACAAAAAAATCATTAAGATAAGTCCATACGCTTAGGAAGAGTTCAGTGACATACATACACACGTACAGAAGAATTATACTTTTATATAAAGATAATTATTATGCAGTTATTATGATTCTAATTTTATTGTACTTATTTTTTTTTTGTGATGACCACAGATATTTAAAATAATTCTTTAAATTAAATAAAGTTGTTAATATTTCTATGGTGGTGACGTATGATACATATATTAAAATGTATATAAAAAGAGAAGTAAAAATTTTTATCATTATAATACTAGCTGTTGTCCGCAGCTTTGCCTGCGTTAACGTAGAAATACAGCTGTACCTGGAATGATATTTAATATTTTATAGCCTATGACAATCACAAATAATGTGGCTTTCTATAAAAATATTCTTTTGGTAAAAGAGCTTTCAAAATCGGTTCAGTGGATCCAGAGATTACCGCCTACAACCTCACAAACATTACCTTTATAATATTAATATATATGAAGATATTATGTATTATTATTCTTACGAGTATTGAAACAACCTTTACGGATTTTATCGCGGTTTATTTAGATGTATAATATACATTATAGGTACATGCCTGAAGGGTTATCTTCAAGTGACCGTAGTTGTTTTAAATTATCCGAAGCATGTAGGTAAGTATTTAAATAAGCATCGATAAAATCCGCAAAAGTTGTTTCATTATAATGAGTAAAATTTGCTTTTTTATATTCGAAAACAATTACGAGATTAATTTAATAAGATATATAAAATAATGTAACCACCTTCTTTCAAAAGCAAAAACAATTATTGCTTGCTGGTGTACTATTTTTAAGAGAACGGTTTTACTATTTCTGTAAATGCTATAACTTGTGAAACTGTGAACAGGTCATTTGAAATACGTTTTATATCATTGAGTAGAATTCACGTAAACAATTATTAATATAGAAATAATCCTTTTTCAAGCCTCTTTGTAATAGGAAGTATCATTATTAGGTCGCAGTAATTTACATCGCTTATAATAATTATTATCTATACTAATATAATAAAGCTGAAAAGTTTGTTTGTTTGAACGCGCTAATCTCAGGAACTACTGGTCCGATTTGAAAAAATATTTCAGTGTTAGATAGCCCATTTATAGAGGAAGGCTTTGGCTATATAACATCAAGCTGTGACTAACAGTAATTAAGTTGAGTTAGTTAACGCAGGCGAAGCTGCGGGCAACAGCTAGTTTTGCCTAAATTGTAAATCTACTATTATCTTCCCTTAGCAAGTCCTCTATTAACAAAATGTATGTTTTATAAAAATACTATTGTATTGTTAACAGTGGGCGAGTGACGTTAATATATTTTTAATTGCTCGTGCAAAAGGCTTTCTGTTCGACGTTAAGGGCCCTACAGAATGCAATATTTCGAGCGAACTAGTCACGCTGTCACTCCAAATGTTCGATCCTATGCCCCTGCGATACAATTTCACGCATATTTTAATAAATATTCAATGCTATTTTTTTAGGTTATGATGGTACTAGATGGTGGTACTAGTATTGCTAGTAGTGCACGAATATCAACATTGATGCGAATGGGGGAGGGTAGAAGTCGAAGAGGCAACATTTTACTACATGTGAACCAGCTACGAAGTCCGGAGACTTCTATTTAGGTATAGAAAGTCTATGTCTATCTAGATTTATTGCTGGCGAGCAAGAATATTAACATAATAGAAGACAAAAAGACAAAATTCAATAAGATGCAGTGATTTGCACTGGCTACTTATACCAATTACTATAAGGCTAGCAACGCACCTGCTAATACTCTGGTGTGTGTCTATGGATGTCACTGATCACTTACAAGCAGGACAACAGACTGTCCGTTGGCCCTGTCTTCTATAAAAAATCGAAGATTGAAATGTTCTACTTCTAATAGTTGGTAATTGGAAGTGAGTGATCAGTCGTGTTAGATAATGATAATACGTTACGTCATTATCATCACCAGCTGTACTAAATCTACTCAGCAGGCTTTTCTCAACGACCATTAAAAAAGATCGTTCGGCCTCCGCCTAGTAACAACAAAATCTTATCTCATTTATAGATCTCAGATCATTATCATGATTGTCGTCTGAACAATTTGCTCTTCCTGCAGAAGAGTAATCGTCTTCCTAGAGTGGTCATTCGAAGTCAGACTTAGTATTCAGTAAAAAATATCCAAGTGTTAGTTGATCTGTGGTACTACCATATCTACAGTGGTAATATCATATCTATTGTCACATCGTAATCAAAATATAATTGCTTGCTAAAATAAAAAAAATATTTAAAAAAAGGATAAAAAATTATTGTATTCCTGGAAATATTGATTCATTAAAAAATTTACGCGAATTTCCAGCAGCAAAATATTTGTCGGTATCAAACTACTTTTTATGACTTTAAAATATTTAATTTGTGTCGTTGTATTTAAACAACTGTTCCAGGTATTTTAATTATAAAATTTATTTACATTAGTTAAGAGTTGCTACATCTAAATTGCAGTACAGTCGAATTAAAATCAGGTCACTAACAAATAACCCTTTATAAAGATGGAAGCGATGCAGTGTGCTGAAACGAAGAAGAGCAGAATACAACTTCGTCTCAGGATAGGCAACGCATGAATGTTTATAGGCGACGTCGACCATTTATAACAGGTAGTTCGTTGGATTATATTTTACGTATCCATAATGTAAAAAAAGGCCACGATAAGTCTTGAACACGTCCTCCGAAGCCACTTTTTAATAATCTAAAAATAAACCACTCTGCTTCGTGTATCCCAACACGCAAAATGCAAAACATTATGTGATATATAGTAACATCCGTTAATATATTTTAATATCTCGCATGGGTGAGTGCAGGAGGGGACTGTAACAATATTATAGGTCTGGCAGTCGTGGGGTCTGTCACTCAATTGGATCGTTATTGCAACGTGCCTGCAATCACTGATCAATTCGTGTTTGAGTTACCATAGACTAACGTTTATTTTACTTTGGTATATTGGCTTCGACTGTAGATCAATAAAATCGTGCCAATACATTAAAATTTTAATTATTAACTTTTTTACAAGGCCCAGCTCTTCGTTCTTAGTAGAAAAATGACAATTTGATGTCATTCGAACTTATACAACTTTATGTATAGACTGACCATAAAATAAAAACCCTCGCCATTTTGCGGAAAATTTCTGAACTAATTTCGGTGTGGACTGTAACTATGTGTTTACGTAAAAAAGACACAGTGGCAACACCAATGCAGGGTTTATATATTTCTGGTCAGACCATAAGTATATACAACTAGCTGCTACCACAGCTTTGCTCGCGGCTTTCCAGTTAATTATGATAGCCTATATTATAGTATTTCTTATTGATATAATCTATCTTCTGGAAAAGTTTTATCCAAATCTAATAAGCGGTTTAGGCGCGAAAATGTAATAGACGAACAAATCACTTACGTACTTATAATAATATCAGTGATTGTTGGAAATTAATCTCTATTATGTATAATTATAATCCTAAATCGAAAAATTTCAAATTAGAAAAAAATATTTATTGGAGATCCACCGGTCAGACTCGAAACCAGACCTCTCACGATGAGGCCGAGCCTATAACAGTCTCGTCGCTGGGGTATAAAATCATCTCATCTATTCTGTAATAAAAATTTAAAAAGTTTCAAAATTTTAATTAATTTTCACCAAAATGACCTTCGTTCCCCAGTGATAAGTCTGATGGTTAAGTATTGTTACATATATTTTGGTAAAGTTAATTGGAGAGGGATTTATTATTGTCACACTGGGTGTCCCTTCTAATTATTAAGAGCGCCGTATTAGCTGCGGAACGTTTACCATTAGGCTATTGCTTGGTGAACGTCACACATTTTCAAAGAGTTTTAAACTCATCAGCCCTCCAGGTTTCTTCACGATGTTTTCTGTCACCGGTGAGCAAGCGATGGTCTGGTATTCAGGTGCACGTAGAAATTTAGAAAAACTTATTTCAAGGCATCACAGGGTCACGATCGAAACCGGACCTCTCACTCAAGAGGCTAAGCCCATTCCCACTAGACCAACATCGCTACAATCAGACATGGAAAAGAGAATACTCGTCTTTAATAGTGTGTAGAAGTAGAGGTAGGAGGTAAGGTATATGGTTTATGCAAATATTTTGCATTGTATGCCTGTATACTAAATGTACATTCCTAATGGCTAATATGAGCTGCTTGGTAGTACCAAGTTAAGGTTGTTACTAATTGTGCCCATAAGACATAGACCCCAATCCGATGCCAGGGGGCCGTGTGGTTGCAGACTGCACGGTTGGCGGGGGGCAACCCCCCACTTTAACAAACCAATAGTGAGCCAAATGGGCTCACACTAATCCGACGAAGCATTATGGCCTTTGGGCCATTAGCATAGATCCCTCCGAAAAAAAAGACATAGGCCTCTACCAATAACCGCAAGATGACCGAGTTTTTGAATGTCATCCCATCTGTTTGATGAACGACCGGTTCTTCGCTCTCCTTAACGCGACCTACAATTAGGTTAATTTGAATACTTTGTCATAATTGTAATGATGAAATTGGATACTGACTGGCCTGTTGGTCTAGTGGTTAGTGACCCTGACTGCTAAACCAGAAGGTCGTGGGTACGATTCCCACCCAGGACAAATATTTGTGCGATAAGCATGATCATTTTTTCTGTGTCTGGGTGTTAATATATTTATCTATAATATGTATGTATTTAGAAATATATAAGTATTTATCAGTTGTCTGGTTGCCATAAGAACAGGCTCCGCCTAGTTTGAGATCAGATGGTCGTGTGTGAGTTGTCCCAACATATTCTTATTTACGTACGTAACGTAGTTTTCCAACGGATGATATTTGGATGCAGTTTTTTATTTGAACATGATCAAGATCATATTATAATATGATATCTTTGAAATCGGTAACTATCACACTACTTCTTGACTACAAAATAAAATATAAAGAGAACTCTGCACAAAGTTTTATAAACGATATCGCAAGTTTTTCGCATTAAAAACCAATTTAAAACATGTCAGTAGCTGGAAGTATTTTTATTTTATAATATTATACTTTTATAAAGACGCCTCGTTATAATGTTTCAACTTGTGGTAAAATCCTTTATTTAATAGAACTATCATGAATTAACTACCACCTTGAGTCTACCACTGGTTCAAAGGTGAGCCCACTGAGAAGGACCAGCGAAACAAACTCAGTGGACCAAATCTTTTCAAATAAGTACTTTATAATAAATTTTGTTATTCTGAAATGCCTGGGAGGAACGCCCTACTCTCAAGGTGTGGTATATTCCATAAAATCTTTTACTTTGTAATATGCTTTACCACACAAACGCTTATTGATAACTTTTTAGATTTTTGTAA
The DNA here is from genome assembly GCA_963853865.1 of Helleia helle. Lineage (NCBI taxonomy): Eukaryota > Metazoa > Arthropoda > Insecta > Lepidoptera > Lycaenidae > Helleia > Helleia helle. The sequence continues at coordinate 11,324,004 of OY971431.1, forward strand.
TTGCAAGGTTTTGAATATTTTCCGGGATCCTATTGTAAAAGCGTATACAGTTGCCTTTATAAGAATAATTGCTTTCTTTTGGGAGTCTAATCACTGGTACATAGCCTAGTGTCTGCTCTGTATGTCACTACTATAGATTTCCCTTTTTTACAGAATTCACTTATGTTTTTTCGGACATATAGTAAGTTTTAAAACAATTTAAAATAATTCTGGATTCGAACCCTTGATAAACTCGTGTGTGAACACAAGGAAAATGGTACACGTTTCCAGTTTATTAGTTACAGATGCTTATCGAGAATCATATTCTTATCAGAGGTTTAGAATGCCCGATATCTGCATAAACCTTTCCTCTAAATTAGGCTAAACCCTCGCACAGACTTTGCAGACTTTGGCAACAAACATTGTGCAACAGACTACCAATACAACTTTACCTTTATTTTATCGCAGTGTAGACAACACCCCCCCTGTGCATCGTATGCGTTATTTGAATGTATAATCTACAAGCTCGCGCGTGCCAAGGATTTTCGGGATGAAATATATATGCATGTTATAACATACATATTTGCAGTATGCCATACAAAATATTAAGATTGAAAATTTTATACAATAAAAACTAACCGGTGGGAGGGTTGCACTGTGCCGCGCTCCTGACTGCACGGATACCACCATCTTGCTTGTTTCTTCCGTGAAACAGCTTTACTGTTTTTTGGAGTGAAGGGCAAGACAAGTGTACCTTTATCTGGCACCGATACTTAATATTTTATGTCTCAGGATGGGCAACACATAAATGAGTAGACTGGTCTAGTTCCAGGAAAACTAGGATATGTCCATTGGCGACGTCGACCACACTTTGCCTATCCAACTAACATAAAAGACACTAACATCATCATTATCAGTCTTTTCCCATCCACTGCAGTAGTTTTTTTTTCTTTTACGCCAGGAAATGCTCTGAGGCATCCCGCGGGGGAGTCCCCAGGTGAGTATGTGGGACTCGCTGCGCCGGAAAGGTGGTAAGTGGATGCAGCTCTACCCACCAAAACCCGGCGAGTGCCACCCATGCCGCCTTTGGTGACGTGCCCCAGATCTGTTGAGCAAACAGGGCACCTCGACGGCTAGTCAGTCCCTCAAGGGACAGACGCGACCTCCATACAGAACAACCCCTCCCAACGTCGGGACAGTACAATGGGGAGAGGTTCCCATCCTCGCCTCTTGTCCCCCTACTCTTTTGTTGCCTCTTCTTATAAGAGGAGTACAAAAAGCAACTCCCTCGGCTCAATTTGCTTCGTCTTCGGTGTTGGGTTCACCATGGTGTGGCAGTACATAGGCGTCTCTCAATGAACGCCAAGACGGCCGATCCCCTGCCACACGCATCGCAGCTACTGCAGAGTTGCTTAAACACTAGTTAAAGGTCTAACGACATTATGAAGTAATTTTTAAACCCTACTTCATAATTTTAGTAATAATTTATTCGTTGTTTTATAAGATGTTTCTCATGATTTATTAGGTCGAAGATGTAAATTATAAAGAACCACCATAATCCAAATCCTACTATCTTTCCTACTACAGTTTGTGTACTTAAACTAATGTATAAGCAAACGGATAGTCGGTGCACCTGATGGTAAGTGAAGAGCGACATCCACAAACACCCGCTACACCAGTGATATCATTATCATCATCATATCATCAGTCTTTATCCGTCCACTGCTAAACATAGGGCTCCTTCAATGAACGCCAAGATGACCAATCCCTTGCCACTCGCATCCAAGATGGACCGATTACCGGTAGGTACCGGCTTAGAAGATGTGTATTAAGATTTCAAACCTAATAACGTTGACCTATCAAAATATTATCATACCCCATAAACAAGTGAAAACAATTGGACTACGATCTTCGTGCAGTGGCCGGTACCTACTAGTTGGAAGGTAGGCAAAACAGCCGTCGTAGTGTTTGTTGAAAGTGGCCCATAACCAACAGTGGTCCGAACGTTATTAATGATGCTGATGCAAATTTACGGAAACACGAAGACGCAAGCAACAACTAGTAATAAACTTAGTAAATCTAAGTAACTGTTGGCGTAACACAAATCAAAGTTCTCTCAAATACCAAGAGACGGTCCCAGCAGACCAATTTGACTTACAAGTTAATTATCAAAGAGGGATAATATTATTTGTATAGATAAATCACATCTTGCGTTTCCTATAACTAATAACTTTAATAACATCTATGTGAGTTTGTCTTTGAATCATATTCTTGGAAACAATATTCCCTTCGAACCATGAATATTTATGATTTACGTGAATCATCATCATCATTGACCCATAATAACTCTGTAACACATAGGCACGTAGGTCTCCTCATAGGAGCCAGGCGATAAATGTCCTTGGCCACAGATCACCTATCTGCTAGCCCAATGCGGGATGGTATACTTCACACACATTCAAAGACTGTTTGAAAAAAAATGTTCGTTTTTATAGAAGAGGGGGCAAACGGATAGTCGGTTCACCTGATGGTAAGTGATAGCGACATTCACTGACACCCGCTACACCAGAGGGTTAGCAGGTGCGTTGCCGGCCTTTCAAATAGGAGTATGCTCTTTTCTTGAAGGAACACCGTAAGTGGCAGCCGATTCCATATATTCGTTGTGTGAGGCAGGAAATGCCGTAAAAATCGAGTTGTTGTGGATTTACGAACATCGAGATGGTGTGGGTGAAATTTGGAGCTTTTCCGCGATGTCCGGTGGTTGAATTCTGCTGCAGGTATTAGTTCGAACAATTCCTCAGAACACTCCCCGTTGTAGATGCTGTAGAAGATGCAGAGCGCTCCGACATCTCTACGCAGCGCCAAAGAATCAAGCCGATTGGAGATAACCTTACTATCGACGATTCTAGCCGCTCGGCGTTGAACGCGGTCAAACGGAAGGAGCTGATAAGCTCCAGTCCTGAAGTGAGAGCAGAATTCCATGTGAGGCCGGATCTGCGCCTTGTATAATTATAGGCGGTGTGAAGGCATGAAATACTGCTTCGCCTTCATTAGTCATGCAGGATTCTCAACTTTAGGTGCTCGTTATAGGTGTGGTCAGGATCAAACCCAGACCTCACTTATGAGGCCAAGCCCATGCTCATGAGACCATTGATTGATATATTGTTACTTAAATTATTCTATGATGATGATGCTTTCCAAGCCGATTTCGGCTATGATGACAAACCTTCTGACAAATAAATATAAAATTGTCAAGTGTCATTACGTTGATGGACTCTGACATGGCTAGCATAGCCTATCTTGGCTCTGAAGGTACGTGAGCAGCCAGCGCTTGTGAGAACACTTATTGGAAGGCAGTTGGCATTTTATGTGTTCCCTCTTTGCATCCAAATCGCGCCTTCGATTATCTTCAAAGTCATAAACATTATTTTGGACCGACTGTCTCTGTCTCCCAGGTGGACGGTTCTAGTCTTATATATTTCTATACCTATATTATAACTATTATAGCTAAGAAATTATTATTATCTATTATTTTAAAACAAAATTGTTAGGCGATTTACCTCTATATGAAATGACTATGTCCTCTATCGCCGATTCTAGTGAACGTAACATACAATTGTGTTATAAGATTGGTATATGAAAAAAGTCCCAGGTATGGTAATTGATTAGGTATTAATGATATTTTAGGTTTTTTAATAAAGGTTTTACATCTCCACAGGAGAGAGAGTCATATCCTTTAAAAAATATAATTAATATTAATGAGATAAGAACTGAACTAGGGCTTCACATATTTTCCAATTATCTTTATATGAAAAATAATTGTTATTTATTTCACAATATTGGACTTTCAAAAAGAATGGTATATTCATCATCACTATCATAATTATCAGCTATCCGTCCTCTGCTGAACATAGGCCACCCTCAAAGAACGCCAAGACGACCGATCTCTCGCCACTCGCAACCAACACGGACTGGCCACGGCACGGAGATCGTCTTCCCATCTGGTTAGTGGCCGACCAACACTTTGTCTACCTAAACGTGGCCTCCATACCTTATTGGCCTATCGACCATCCGTTATCCTGAGTATATAAGGAATCAAAGTTAAGATTAAATATTAACTTCCAAAATGCCATATTTTATGATTTAAAATCTTATCATATTGTATATCAAAGTAAGGAACAAGTAAAATAAATAAATGTGTGTGTGTGTGTGTGTGTACTTATGTACACGAGTTATAAGTTATACTCCTTAAAGAAAAATACACAGTACAATTTCATTACACTGTAACTTTTCGCATAATGTGTGGTTAAAAACTATATCTTATTTTGACGTTTATACTGTGATTATGTGAAAATTGTTATATAAAAAATGTTGACTATACCACTAACTTCAGGGTGTCGGTTTTTCGTAACGGTGTGCGCGCGCATTAAAAATTTATCCATAATTTTTCCCTAACGTGCCAATAGAAGTATAGCTTCAAAAATCACCAATTAAGGTAAACCGTACAATAAAACACTCGCCTACTTCTATTCCATTAGCTGTTGCGGAGTAACAATCCACGGAAACGGGAGGCACTCAGAAAAGTCCGTCCCAACACCAAGCCCGTGAAACTTCTTTTCTCAATCGACTGACTTCCATGAATACTAATGTCGAAGAAGTAACATTTACAAATGGAACTCACGGCATTAATTTTATTTCCCTTTGCTATTTAAATCTAACTACAAATTTTATTCATAGAGCAATTTTTAGCGTAGCGTTAAAAATACTACAAATTTTATTCATACGAGGTCGTCTTGAACTATGCATAATTTAGAAGTGACACGGTTTCTGGGACAAATAGTGTCACAGATCGACGGAAGGATTTACACGATAAATTATATTATTGTGTATATAATTTTAGTATAAAATAATAAAACGATATTTTAAATATGCATTTATATAATAAAGCATAATGGTATAATCCTTACTAATATTATAAATGTGAAAGCGAGGATGTTTGTTACGCTTTCACGCGAAAACTACTTAACCGATCATCATGAAAGTTTGTACACATATTCTTGGAGGTATTAGAAGTAACATAGGATAATAAACCTACGCAACAGACGAGAATTAACGGTTCTTCGTGCGGATAAAGGTAATGCAACGGTTGTGATGGACACGTCAGATTACAATGATAAAATTCAACAACTATTATTGGATGAAAGAACTTACACAGATCTCAAAGCCGATCCAACTAACAAGGTCTTGAAAATCACCAGTGACCTTATAAAGAAGCACTCCAGTTCATTGAATCTAGACGTCAAATTATTGATTCCTTCTTGTCCAAAGCCACCTAAACTGTATGGGCTGCCAAAAATACACAAGGCTAATGCTCCACTACGTCCAATTGTAAGCCAGATCGACTCACCAAGCTACAGACTGGCTAAACATGTTGCCCATGTACTTTCGCCGCTGCGTGGACAAACCAGAGCACATACACGGGATTCATACCACTTTGTTAATGAGATCAAACACCTACATCTCAGCAACAATGAAACTATGGTTAGTTTTGATGTGCAATCACTCTTTACATGTTTACCGGTGGAAGATTGCATTAATATTGTATCAAGAAAGCTAAGAGAGAATGACATGCCAATAGAATATGCTGAACTTCTAAAACATTGCCTGACATCTGGCTACATCTTGTGGAATAACCAGTTCTACCAGCAAGTAGATGGCGTAGCTATGGGCTCACCAGTATCCCCCGTTGTTGCCGACATATTCATGGAGGACTTCGAGGAGACTGCTCTGCATACCTCACCAATAACACCCAGGTTCTACAAGCGGTATGTAGATGATACTTTCACAATATTGCCATCTGATAAAGTAACCATATTCTTAAACCATCTCAATTCCATCAATACTAAAATTCACTTCACAATCGAATTGGAGGCAAATAATTCTTTAGCTTTCTTAGATGTATTAGTTATCCGTAATCCCAATAACACCTTAAGCCACACAGTGTATAGGAAACATACCCATACGGATAGGTATTTAAACGGCGAATCACACCACCATCCAACACAGTTAGCTACCGTGGGTAAATCTTTGTTACAGAGAGCACAAGGGATCTGTGATGAGCAGCACCTGGAGACCGAACTTCAACATGTCAAGCAAGTACTGCGTGACAACAAGCTTCGGGTACCGCGTCTCCGTCACAGTGAACGTGTGAAACCAGCCACCGTCGAGCGAGTACCTGCTGTGCTACCGTTTATGAAAGGCGTCACTGACAAGATTGGCTTCATCCTAAAGCGAGCTTCTATAAAAACTTATTTCAAGCCGCCTAAAACGGTAGGTCAATTCTTACCATCTGTCAAGTGTCATATACCCTTACAAGATGCAGGAGTATACAAGCTTGATTGTGATTGTGGCCTCTCTTATATAGGCCAAACCAAAAGATCAATTAAAACTCGCGTTCAAGAACATATAGCTGACTTAAAACACCGTCGCTACACTAAGTCTGCAATCTGTGAACATAGTCTAGACAAAGCTCGCCATTATATTAGATTTGATAAACCACAGATACTCGCAAAAGAACACCGATTCCAACCAAGGATGATCCGCGAGGCTATTGAAATTAAAAAACATCCAAATTTCAATAGAGAAGATGGCTGGCCCTCAATGAACGCCAAAACAACCGATCCCTCGACAGTCGCATCCAACACGGACTGGCCAATGTACGATCCTTACCACCCACATGTAAATTATAAGGTAATGTTGATAAAAATATATATATAATTATCCATTAAAATTGTGTCAAAATTAAACCAACATCTTTTTATTTCTGTTATCTCAGCATAAACTTTCCCAAGTATTTTGTCTTATAAACAGTTCTACTAATATTATTTAAACGTGAAAATTTGTCGGAATGTTTGGATGTATGAATGTGTTTGTTACTCTTACGCCCGAATACTCAAACAAATCTCAAATTTAAGACATACTTAAACTCGTGTTGTCCTTCTTTTTTTCTTTGAATCTGACACGTCATAGCACGGAGTTTAAGTACGTCTTACATTTGAGATTCGTTTGAGTATTCGGGCGTTACACGCATAAACTACTTAAAAGTTTTCGATGCAAATTTACAATAATATAGTTTAAACATCAAATATCACTGTATTCCCACAGGAATGGGAAGTACGGGAATGAAACCACGGGTAGTTCCTAGTATATTATTTTATTATACTCTTATAAAAAATTCGTAGCATCATGTTCAGTAGAAATAACTTTTAATACCAAAAATGATCTTTCCAAAATGAATTGCAAAAATGCTTATCACTTATTTTAACAGAACACATTTAAACTTTCGCCACCTCAATAGTGTCGCAACTTTCACCAGTCGTTAAACAAATGCTGTGAGGCGCGAAGAGGAAAAATATCAATCCTAACGCCATTTCGCGCTTGGCCACCAACCTGACAATAAACCAAATATAGGGGCCGGATTTGTACTTTACAACGTTCCATCGTATTTTAGTTGGCTATATATGAATTGTATGAAATAATATTGTTCGATCGTCATTCTACATCGAGTATATTATAATCGGATAGAGTAGTAATGTGAACCATAAAATTCCAAAACTGGTCAGTGAATTGTCACTGACGTAATAATATTCAATGAACCAGTGATATGTATACGTCCCATCGGCCAATCATCCATCAGTAGGCCAATCAGAGCGAAGAACTGACGCAGCACAAATTTGGCGGCATTTGTTTTCATACAAAACACATAACATTACCGCTCTATTTCGCTTAGATGCTCGTTGTCTATTCATAAAACTGGCTTTTTGTGCGCTAAGACAAAGTAGATACAAATGTCTTGTTCAGTCTCGTGAACAAGTCATACGTAGACAATGTCGAAATGTCGAATTAAAAGTGAAAAACATGGTAACCCGATTTAAATAGTTTTTAGTAAAATAACTACCAAACCAAAGAGCTAAAGATGAGAAAAGGTTGAAAATATTTCAGACGACAGGGAGGGCAATTTTGATTTTCGATAAGTAAAAGGCTCAAAATCGATTATTGAGGAAAAAAACAATCTCCTTCCCTTTTCCCTAATCTTTTAGGGAAGGCGGACAGAGAAGGAAGTAGTATATCAGCACCAACTTGTGTATTTTTTTTATGTCATAAGGAGGCAACCGAGCAGTCGGAACCTGATGACTACCGACGCCCATAGACATCGGCACAACCAAAAGTTATGCAGATACGTTGCCCTCCTTTTCCCTATCCCCCCTCGCCAATTGGCAACCAGAAACTCACAAACCGCACGAAATGCGATAGCATTGCTGTCACTTTACCCCAGTATTATGTAAACGAGAGATACACCCCGATCGTGCGGGCTCAATTCGGCTGCAAAGCAGCATGGCACTACCTCTTACAATTGACCAAGTGTTCTGATTTTCCGACCACAATATATAAAAAATATATATGAATAAATCAGGTCAAAATCGTTACTAAATGATTGAGCAATCATTTAAAATGGAGCTACCATGAAATTTACACCAAAAATAAAGCGGGTGGCTGAAATAATTCCAAGCATATTATTTTAAACACGTGTCTCAGAATTTCGCTTACCAAGTTAATATTTACAAACGCTCGCTTGCACAGTCGCTAAATTATCTCGGAGATGCAACACAGAAACGTGGCAGAATTAAGCCCAATTTCCATGCAGAAAATTCTATGAAAATGCACAAGGGAAAATGTTTTTCTTATAATTGGACATGTGCACCTTAGTCGTGCGTGGCATTTCTATGGTGCTAAATTTGCATATAAATAAGCGTCTCCCCTGAAATCCGCATCAAAGGGCGACCTGATACTTTACATTTTTATGACTGAAATCCAATTATCACAAGCAATTATCGAGTCAGCTAGATAGAATTCTGATTCAAAATGACAAAAAATTCTTTAACATTGAAAGCAAAATGGCGACGAATAATTTGATATTTACATTTATCACTGTAGGCGAATTGGGTTATATGATATGATAACTTATGTTTCATATATTTTCATAGAAGTCTATAGTGAGTATCTAAAAAAAATATATAAATTAACCAATGTAACGAATACTGATGTTTGATTTTTCACCTCACTAAGTCATTAGGAGGTTTATAGGCTTGGAGCATATGGACATAATATATTATTGTGAATCTATTTATTTTAGTCGCAGTGCAGATTAGTGCAGTTTCAATTAAAGAAAGTAGGATCACAAAAATATTCTCTTTTTATGTCATATAAAGCAGTCGGAGCCTTATAGTCACTATCGACGCCCATACACATTCGCACAACCAGAGATAATGCAGATGCGTTGCTTTCCTATAACCTTTTCTCTATCAAATGGGCCACCTATAGCTTTACGCCAGTGTTATGTGAGCGAGAGGTACCACCCCAGTCGTGCTGGCCCAATTCGGCTGCAAAACAGCATGGCGCTACCTCTTACATAGTAGTAAGTAGTAAGTAGTTTAGTAGTTTACTTTTAAGATTTAATTTATGGATATCAAGATCTACATAAACAATGCGTTGCAAAGTGATTGATTATTCTTACATCTAACCTCATTTTTAAAACCTTATAAGCATATTTACAATACAATGAACCTATAAACATTGATATTTATAGGTTCACCATTCGTCGAGTGGTCAGACTGGACACGCAGAGGTCGCGGGTGCGGATCCCGCCTCGTGCAATTTGTATAATGAATATAGATGTCTGCACCGAGTCATAGAAGTGTACATAATAATATGTATTATTATATATTAATATACATTTCTTAAATTTAGTTCCGTTCCTAGTATCCGTAACACAAGTTCTAATGAGCTTACCATGGGGCTATGTTAACGTGGTGTGATTGTTGGCTAACGGAATTGGAACATATAGAATCATAAAAACTTAAAATGGCGGATTTTTGGCGCCAAATTGTTGGTGAATTGTGAATGGTGTTTTGGATTTATTTTTCTAAGTTGCCAGGACCTGTAGTAGGTTCTTGGCCCTTGAAAGGACTCGCTCTTGGGTTGTGTATACCCAAACTGAAACCACTGCGAGCTCCTTCGGTCAGTTTTGAGGGTCCTGGATCTGCAGACAACATGCGGCTATTGCCTACAGATCCGGGACCTCAGCGATAGGCTGACCCAAGTGAAAGGCCAAACTATTCTTCATAAGGGGGACTGCCCAGCCGCCACTAAACAGTCCCCATGACGTCGTGACATACTGGAAGAGACCTCACGGCGGCCTCCTCTCTCACCTACTCGTCGGCATCCTTCTGGGACATTACTGCCTCGCAGAAGGAGACCGTCGCCGTCCAGGACTCGTCGTCAATGAGCATCGTGGTAATGACTTTCGACAGAGACAAGTGAATTGACCGTGACCGTGACCCCTTCAATGACCGTGGATACAGAAGCTGATATACGTCTGATTATAGTCAACGTCAGCCATAGACATAAATGAGTTATCTAGGGACCAGCCCCGGCAACTTAGTCACAAACGTTGCCAATCATGAGATATTTAAGATGATAAATCTTGACGCCAGTTATATTTTGTCTGTCCATTCTTTCAATCCAAAAAAAAAAAAAAGTTCCTGAGCTTATAAACGTTTGATCTCATATATCATTAATATATTGAACGTGTTGTATAGAAATTCATTATTCTTTTTTTATTTATAGCCTGTACCATTAATTACGAAGATCAACGGCAAGTCTATTTAATGCATGCAAGCTTCCGAGAGCCTGCTAAATCCTGCCTTGGGAACATTGGAAACCTGACTTAATCGTCCACATTAATTTAAAGCTATTTCAAAGCGCGGTAATAAATTTTAAATTGAAAACGTTAACTCGAACCTTAGTCCCCAGCGGTCAATATAAGCCAGCTAGCATACCATTGAGTTGAGATCAATGAAACAACCAACAAACGGCATCGGCTCAAATCCCCGAAGCTGCACACAGTACCGCAACACATATATCTTGGCTCCTGTACACATATAATCTAGTGATACATTGAACTGTATGCTCACGCCCTCGCATTTAGGCGATGTGTGGTCTAAGCGAGCGCACGTAGCGATCATAGAAAAATACATCCACAAAAATGAAATATGAAAACATACAAAATTTATGCAGCGTTCATTATAATAAATGAAAAAATAAGCTTAAGGACAGCTACTTCTTGGTCTGGCCTTTTAATGATAGTGTTTCGATGATGTCGCTGAGATGCTCCTGTTGTCTGCAGATCCGGGACCTTCAAAAAGCGGTTGAAGGTGCTTGCGGGTGGTTTATTTGGGTTTTGCATTCTCAAGTGCGAGTCCCCACAAAGGTCCAGGAGCTTTATCCAAGGTAAACCTGGATCATGCGAAAGCATTAATCTGCATCATCAAAGAAGGTCCAATGGTTTTGGTACGAGCTGTGTAAACTTTGAGATTTGAACCTGTAGGGTCTTATGCCATACGGGTCTGTTGACTAAGCGGAAGAAATCTAAATCATAAAAACATACCCCAAATGAATTATTTCTCCTATTTTCACTGGCTTATATGTATGATTAAACCAACGTACATCATCTACAACCGTAAGATTTTTGTGTTTGTAGGATAGGCAACCTGGCATGCGAGCTACCTCATGGTAAATGGTCAACGTCACTTATCATCATAAACGAGTCCGGGACTAAACAGGCCAATCCTGAGACTGAAAATGGTAAGTAAATCTCGGTGCCAGCATACATTGCCTGCTCTGCCCATTTTGCTATTTCAGGGGGAAAAAATCAGTATAGTGGTACTCATGCATACTGGTTAATGGCACAAGCATAGCCCTTTCGCTGATAACTTGAAGTTGAAAAGTTTGCTATCAAATGTATTCGTTTTTACTGTTGTCGCGGTAATGCTATAAATTAAAATGTACGTATGGGTGTATAGTAGAGCGATGTAGCGTCGCGCCGGACACCGCAAGGCTGACGCAGCGTGTGACGACCCTATACGACTACAGAATGTTTATTAAATACCACCACTTTGTTCGCTTTCAATTTTTAATTTTATCACCAAACTAAAATGTGTGATTAAAATAATTGGAAATCTAATTAAGGCTTTGTGATCTCTTTTAAAATGGGGTAACCGTTCATAGGGTGAAATGAATACACATCGATATACTTACATTTTAATAATACTTCAGTATTATTTACTAACATTATTTTGATGATTCTTTCATAAGTTAAACTAAACCTAATACAATAGATTTGGTACAACTAGAATAAAATAGAACAATATTTTTTAAAATTCTTCCCTTCCAGGTAAATCAAAACTAGTCCTTTAGCTTATTTGATTCTACAATGGAGACTGAAGAGGTATTCGAAGGAGATAGAAAGTTGGCCCAGCTACCGAATGCAGTGATAGATTGTTCAACATTATAATACGTTAGCATGCAATTCTCGCTTCATCCAATCCTAAGGACATCTAGTCCGATGATGTTACAAAGTCTAAATAATAGGAGCCTAGAAGCCTTCTTGGGCGCGCGTGACTACCATCCACCGCGCAAACACTTTACCATCTACAAGTGTCAAGTATAAGGACGTTGCCCACTGAGTTTCTTGCCGGGTTTCCTCGGTGGTAACATCCTCTCCATCTTCCTCTCAGTGGCTCCCTTTAGGCTTTAAATCATTAATCATCATAATACTAACCAACTTCACAAATGCGGAGTATACCAAAAATCATCATTCATCAAAACTTAATGTAACAATGGCCCCACCATTGTTACATTATTCTGCAGTGGTCTGCGGACAAAAAAAAGGCTGATGATGCTGACATTGATAGTGACATTATTAATACATAGACTAAATAATAGTTTAAAAAAAGAGAAAAGTTTGAAGACTATGTATCATGTTTATGCCATAGGAGTTGTAAGAGGTAGTGCCATTACACGGCATGACCGGGGTGGTACCTCTCGCACACATAATACCGGATTTAAGTGGCAGCTGTGTTGTCGCGTTTCATGCGTTTATGAGTTTCCTGCCCATTAGGGAAAATGAGGGCAACGAATCTGCATACCTTCGGATTGTGCGAATGTCTCTAAGCACTGGTGGTCATATAAGGCTCCGACTGCTCGTTTGCTTCCTTTTGCCATAAAAAAACATATTGGGCAGTACTAATCATTAACAAAATAAAGCTACAAATCATTGGGGGTATCCCATAAACTAATATTTTGTGAAACGTTTTAACAATGGAAATATGACAAAATATCTTGAATTATGGGTACTGTGTATAAAAAGTTCGCTACGATAGGAAAGGACGAAAGTATTGTTGTTATATACGCATAAAAATAAAAATTTAAGGAACTTAAAAAGTTTGTATCATATGTGTAATTGCCTTTTTATATAATAATGATGGATGGATTGTGTATTGAGTGCTATTAAATATTATTACACAAATCTTATATTTATTGAAACTTTACAATATTAAAGCTAGAATAGCAAAAAAGAAAAAAAGAAAATCTATGTACCTATATATTAACTTAATCTAATCTAAAGTGAGATTATACTAATATAAAGACATAATAAAGTACAAAGAAACTAAAACTAAAAACCTTAAAAAATTATATAACTAAAATATATTATTAAAAAGGCGTCCCTTTAGGCAAGGTTCCGATTTGCAAAGGTTTATTTTTCAAGGTTCTTATATTTTATTTGTTCTTACCGTATTCACATCTTTATATATATATATATATATTTGTGTGCGTGTGTATGTCACTGAACTCCTCCTAGACGGCTGGACCGATTTTGATGATTTATTTTGTGCGAGTTCAAGGGGAATCGAGGATGGTTTAGATTCACAAAAAAATATATTTTGTACAGGACAACGTCTGTCGGTGCGACTAGTATTATATAGAAAAATAAATATTAAATAACTCAGATGCTAAGATTATTTATAATTTTGTCTAAGATACAGTATATTTATATACAGTATATAATGATATTTTCTTTCGTCGACAAGCAAGCGACATTGACCAAATATAGTGCACCTAAAAATTATAACAAAAAATGCAGTGGTTCACAAAACATGGTATAAACTAATTGGTTTAACACTTGAGTCGTTGTCTAGCCAAGTGTCATCCTACTAATATTAAAAACGCGAAAGTTTGTAAGAATGTATAAATGTATGTTTGTTACTCTTTCACGCAAAAACTAATGATTAGATTTTAATGAAACTGTACTATAATATAGCTTTTTTTTCGAAAGGGCTACACTTTTCGGCCTGATGGCCTTTAAGCTCAATCGGAACAGTAGGTGACACATATATAGGCTGAATAGTACATAGGCTGTTGTACTTCTAAGGAAATGGGAATTACGGTGGTGAAACTGCGGGGCGCTATTAGTTGTTGACTAATGTTAAAAGATACTCGACAAAAGTACCTTCGAATTTAAATGACTTGTATGTGTGTGTCAAAATAAACAAATTTTACTTTTATTTAACTCACATACATGACTTTGAAAACTGTTTTATCTATTGCAATATGCGTTGGGAGCAAAAACAAAACCAACGAAGCGCGCCACTCCAAAATTGTTAAAGGCCGCATTCAAAAACTTATTTATTTTAGCGCATACATTAAAATTTGCTGTGAAACAGTCGCTGTGGGACATTGATCTACAACTTCCTCGCTGAAGTTTCGTCGAACTATGCAAATTTTAGTTAACACTTTGAACAAACGCGCTCTAGCAAATAATTCTGCGCGAATTCGTACCGCTGTCGTTTGTTATAGATGTCTCTATATTTTCGAGTTCGCTCACGTAATGGCACGTACTTCTAAACGTCATGCAAATAACCACTTTATAAATAGTTATGGCTGGAAAAGGTAAAAGCTTTATAGATTTCACGCTATTTCATATTTTAGATGCTTGTGGAGGCAATTCAAATTTTTTTATGCTCGATTGGATTAATAAATAATGTCATTTTTAAGTTTTTTTTATGTTAGTTGGAAAGGCAAACTGGCAAACGTGCCACCTTATGGTAAGTGGTCGACGTTGCCCATGAACATAAACTAGTTTACCTGGAACGAGCCCAGGCAACTCATCTATCCCCACCATGGTTCAAGCCTTGTCGTGGCGGTGGGGCTCAGTAACCTAGGGTGAGCCGCTGCACCTTGGGCGAAGCTAATTGGGCCAAGGGGGCTCTTTGTACCCCTCTTAAAAGAAAAGGGGACAAAAGAACAGGGGGCAAGGAGTGAGGATGGGAACCTCACCCCATTGTACTGTCTCGACGTTGGGAGGGGTTGTTCTGTGGTGCGGGAGAACCCCTCTGTGGAGGTGGCGTCGGTCCCTTGCGGGACTGACTAGCCGTCGAGGTGCCCTGTTTGTTTACTAGATCTGGGGCACCTCACCAAAGGCGGCATTGCTGTCACTCACCGGATTTTAGTGGGTAAGCATTTCCCGGCGTTAAAGAAAAAAAAAAAAGAAACTCATCTATGTGTTGCCTATCCTGAGATATAAGATGTTAAGTCTGGGTGCCAGTAATTAGACTGCCTGTCTTGCCTTTTTCTTTCAAAAAACAGCAAAGCTGTTTCACGGGAGAAACAAGCAAGAGGGTGGTACCCATGCAGCCGGGAGCGCGACGCAGCGCTTCCCTCCCACCGGTAAAGTTTAATAAATTATGACTTGATCGCATTTTATTTATCCCCAAATAATCAAGAACCTACTGAGCTCTGTGTTATAAGCTCTTTATGATGTCAAACCTTTTTAGGTGCGCATTAGCAGTGAAATCCATTCGAATGCCCTAACGACAAACGGGATGATGCTGTCATTTAAAGTCTCGTTTGATTAACATGGAAATTGCTTTTAAATAAACCAAATTCCTAGCACAACTGACGTTGTCAATCAACTTGACCTTCTGTAAAGGATATCCGCGCTCAATCTATTTTGGATGAAGGATGAAACTGACTGAAATCTCACTAGATTATTACTCTATAAATGCGAAAGTTTGTAAGTTTGGATGTGTGATGCTCTTTCACGGCAAAACGCTTTTGGCTGAAAGTTGAAATGGTAATGGATTATACATTGGATTACAACATAGGCTACATTTTATCCCGAAAAACAAACTCCCTACGGGAACTGCATTTGCTTTATTGTTAGTAGTTATTTATAATTACACCAATTGAAATATCAAAAACGACGTAATTGTCAAACGCACAATTTATATGTACGAGTACTGGCCGAACGCAACTAGTCTTTTGTTGTTGTTTGTAGTAAGTATAATATAAAGAGATGCGTTATGTACATTAACACATTTATTCATTTTATAATATTAGTATTGATAATCGCTACTTATTAATTGTTTTTTTATTTATTTCTAGAAAGGAAATGCATGAGCTACTTTTTCAAACTCCACGCGGGCTAGCTAATAATTGTTTCAATGCTACAAATTCTGATTAAAATTTCTGCAATCGAATTTAATGTTATGTTAAATTTACTTTGTGTTCGAAACTCGAGTGACTCAATGTTTACGTTTGAAGGTGTTAGTTTGGTGTACGAATTGTTGTTACTTGATGTGTACCTTATAAACTTAAGGGGGTTCCCAAATTAAGTTAACCTGCACTGGAGATAAACAGAGAATATAGTTCTAATCAAGTATGTCTTCATATTATTTGTCCTCCCACCAGTAGTCTAGGGTGAGCCAAGCATCTCGGGCGAAGCTAATTGAGCCGAGGGGGCTCTTTGTACCCCTCTTATAAGAGTGGACAAAAGAGCAGAGGGATAAGGGGCGAGGGTGGGAACCTGTTTAAACATTTTACTGTCCCGACGTTGGGAGAGGTTGTTCTGTGGTGCGGGACAACTCCTCTGTGGAGGTGGCGTTGGTACTTGTGGGACTGATTAGCCGTCGAGGTGCCCTGTTCCGGGCATAAGATCCGGAACACCTCACCAAAGGCATTTTGGTGGATAGATCTGAGTCCACCTTTCAGGCGCAGCGAGTCTCACATACCCGCGGGGAGACCCACTCCCCCGCGGGATGCCTCAGAGCATTTCCCGGCGTAAAAGAAAAAAAGCCTATTTGATTTATTAATTTAAAACGAATTTTTGAATAAGTACCTACTGTTTTTCCTTTTAGAAATTAATTATCTTTTCATTTTTTTTTAACGTAAAATAAATTCTCCTTCTACCGGGCTTTTACATGTATAATAATTATGATATTATACGTATCACGATATATTATAATTTATCAAGATACCACACCTTGGGAATAAGACATGATGTACCTATAATATGTATAAACTATGTGTTTTATTTTGATGACAAAAGAGCAAACCCTAAGTTTTTTTTCTCGTTTTTCTTGGGGGACGTTCTTCTTTTAGTAAAAAAAACTTTTGGAATGGTCTGCATTCCAAACGAGTTTTTTTTACTAAACCTTTTTATTGCCTTCTTTTTTTGACGTATTTCAAGTGTACACATTGTTACCTACGAAATAAAGATATTTTGATTTGATTTGACTACTCTTTGGATAGAAGACCAACACAAGTAGTTTTATATTTACTATATTTCTTTTGCAATGAAACAAATCATAAACACAAACACGAGAAGTCACAGACTTATTTAAATTTTTAGCCGACTTTTGTCACAGATGTACAAATAGTGGGCTCTAGCGTTTGTATAGAAAGACCCACATCAAAGACCGATTAGAGTCCAATAATTACTATAATAAGTATGAGCACTTATCTATCCATTTGACTCGGATCGGCTATGACTCATTATTTAGTATTCAAACTCATTCCATTGACACTCCCAGGCCTATTGTTAAGTGGGCGGTGTTGGAAACGTCCTACGCATCAAATTATCCATAATTAATGTACAAACAATCGATATGATACTGAAGGTAAAAAACTTAGAGTATTTGACAAGCTTCGAAATTATAGGAATGTATTTAATATGATGTCTATGCCGCAGAGTTTGAAGACGAAAGTCTTCGACCATGGCGTTCTCAAAAGCCCTTACGGGGCTCAAACGTGGCCTCTAAATTGACGACTGGTCTGTAAGTTTGCCGTAGCTCAACATGCTATGGAACGTGCTATGATGGGTGTTTCTTTGAAAGATATTATTCAAATTAAATCAAATCAAATCTGTTTTGGCGTTCACTGAGGGATGCCTATGTTCAGCAGTGAACGAATAGAAGCTGATGACGATGATGATGATGATGATTTAATATCAAATATTTTGTTAGTCTTTATTTTTAAATTACTTAATCATCTTCCAGTCAGTAATCTTAAAATCAGTATTATCAGCGCGACTCTATAGTAAAATCGTCTCGAATACCATGACGTTATATAGATGATTTAAATTTGCTGTTAAATTTCCGGTAGTAATTATAGTTCATTGGTAAATGGTAACGTAATGAAATAACAATGCTTTTGTGCTACCTATATTGATATTTCACCACAGAATTGTCCCAAAATTATTTCATCATCATCATCGTCAGCCTCTGTCCGTCCACTGCCGATCCCTTGCCACTCGCATCTCACACGGACCGGACACAGCACGGAGATCGTCACCCCACCTGGCTCATGGGCGACCAAAATTATTTACTTCATGTAAATTAAGTAACACATGTAGTTCATGGTATTTCTTGACAATGCAATGGTATCACTGAAAATGCTTTTATAATGTCGCAGGTTTTTCATTTTGTCAATTGTCTATCTTAGTATCTCTGACATAGAAAAAATCATCATCATAGTAAGAGGTGGTGCCAAGCAGCATTGCAGCCGAACTGGGCCGGCACGACAGGGGTGGTACCTCTCGGTCACAATATAACACCGGCGTCAAGTGACAGCTATGCTGTCACGTTTTGTGCGGTTTATGAGTTTCCAGTGGCCCATTGGGGGGATAAGGAAAAGGAGGGCGGCGTATCTGCTTTGCCTTGGTTGTGCGGATGTGTATGGGCATCGGCGCCGTGAGGCTCCGACTGCTCGTTTGTTCCCTAATGACATAAAAAAAATCATCAGGAAACCTACATGTCTGATTAGTTATTGTCTTAAATGTGTTCATTGTTTTGAGTTTATACAATCTCTACTTGACATGAAGGGTTGAATTAAACCTGTTCCATAATATAGTAACAACGCTGGATGAATTCCACTGCGATCAAGTGCAGTTTGACTAGCGTAACTGAGAGTCGGAATTTCGAGCGATTTAGTTGAGTTGAGGCAATCGGAGCAAAATATCGTCATTATCAGAGTCAAAGGAGGAAGCAATATTATTATGGGCTACTTCGAAGAGGTGTTATACTCGTAGAATTTAATTTCCCTATAAAATCAACGTCAATTTTATGAAAAAATATAGTTTCGCTTTTAATTTTTGAACAACAACAAAATGGCGAATGCAGTGCGGCAGTGTGCCCGGCGTAGGAGCAGATCAACGAAACCCCCAGGAGATAAAGATAGAATTATAGTGAACACTATACGTTAGAGCAGGCAGTTTCGCCAGTGTTCCGCTGATCTTACATGCGGCGCGGATAAGACTATACGAAATCACTGCGGTTCCGCTGTTATGATTTTGCAGAGGTGAGCTACCGCCCACAAACCAAACAAATCTCAAAATTAAACCGGCAACAACGTGGGTTTAGTACTTAAATCTCGATTTAACGTTGATGTCAGAATTCAGTCAATAAACGTCAAAATAAACAAGATTCGATTCACTCAACGCAAAAAAATATTACACCATAAGATAATTTGACAGTCTTAAAAGCAAAATGTGTATAATGAAACGTAAAGACCGAATCAAAAGTCGTACGACTCAATTAACGGCCGTTTTCAATATTCGATCTTGAATCTGAGATTTCTATTGATCCAGATTTTATCCGATCTCTCGATTGATGTTGAATCTGCATTTCAATAAACCAATCTCTTCTCCAAATCCATCGAAAAAAAGAGATTTGTCAAAAATGTTCGCCCTCCTTAACGTTATGTTTTACGCTTTTGCAGTAAAAATACATCACCGATTATTTATGAGTAAAACTGTGGTAGTTTTCTTAAAGCTAATCTATTTTATGTATAATCACAAGAATAACCAATAACAATAAAAATTGATTGCGAAGTCGCAGAGCAAAAGTACTTTAACTATACTATACCGTCAAGATTAGTAAAACATAAAAGTTTTGTTGAAGAGGAACGGAACGTCAGTCAATCCAAAACGTCAGTCAGTTTGACATTGATAAAACTAAAATTCTAGTAGTACGAGATTCAGCTGCAAAATTAGTGCACTCGTCGAGTATGTGCTAAAATTCCAAATTTTTAAATAAGTAAAATATTTTTAATAATATAATATATATGGACGCTTTTACACCACGTCAATCGTTCCCTTGGTAAGTCCTCGAAGAAGTTGTGTTACGGGTTATACCAGACAACGGAAATATTTTTAATACTTTTATACTATACACATATTTAAGATTTTTATTATATAATACACAGCCATGATCCAGGAACACAGAAAATATTTTTGTTCCCTGGCGGGATTCGAACCCACAACGTCCGGCTTGAGCGCCAACGCGCTTACCACTGAGCCACAGAGGTCGTCATTTTTAATTGATATTTCGGAAAAAAAATCATTCACTTGTTTTCAAATAAACTATCATCCACTTCACGGCAATATATTTTATAAAGGTTTAAAAATCACAGTTGCTGTTGCAGCCAGGTGGTATTATTATAATACATTTTTTCGTTCACATCGTACTTTTATTATTTATATTAAATCAAATTAATCTGGTCGCAATTATGGGTTGCCGGCTGTACGACGCTTTAATGCCAATGCGCATGCGTCGAATGTTACTGTTGTCTACTACCGATGCAAACCGTAGTAGGGACAACTTAATAATTAATACGTAATTTAAAATATTTCATCTCAAAATACTATCGGCCAATCAGTAGATATATATTCTTCTTATCATAAATATTCGTAAAAATTAGGTTTTTAGCACTTTACTTTTTTTAGTTTTTACTAAATACTAGTGTATAATTCTGCAGCCGGATCTTAGTCTACCGATAGAATCTCAAGTTTATTTGTTGTTCAAATAATATTAATAATTATTATATTTTTTAATGTATTATTATATTTATTATAGTTTTTAACAATTTATTTTAACATTTAATTATAATTGATAATAATATTTCCATTTTCACGCCTTTATCAGTTCAATCCAGTGTTCAATCCGTCGAAATTGGGGGATCGCAAATAAAGATCAATAACGTTCAAAAATCGATTTGTCAAAATCAGAGATCGGTTATAGAAAACGCTTAACTGTCACTTTCATAAAAATACTAATCTAAAAATCCGATCCGCCCTCCCAAAGATGGATTGTAAAAAAAGATCGGTATAACGATCCATGGATCGGTTATTGAAATACTAAAAGTAGGAAATGGATTGAAATATCAATCTTAACCATCAATTTAGGGATTGAGATTGAATATAGAAAACGGCCGTAAGTCAGTTTAGATAAATCATCAAGAAAAAAGGCAAAGCAAGAGAAATTTAAATCGGTTTAAACTTAAGCCGGCGTGGTGGTAAATCGAGTTTAAGTAAACTCTACTTATTGCTTTCTGATGTTTACGCGAATTTCACTCATTATAATAAAACAATTTTTACGGATTTTATAGCGGTTTATTAAGATTTTTACAAGCCCGACGTTTCGGATACTTTACAGCAACCATGGTCACGGGAGGACTGAGGTGTCATACGTCCTATCATTACAAAGTTATTCGAAACTACCCTATGATACATCAATATTTTGGTCAGTCCTATCTACGCAGAAAGTGTTAACTGTATCTTTAATCTGTGACATATTATGTTATTCTTGGATTTTGATTGATAATTTTAATAATGGGATCCCAAGTAGGTGGTAAAAGCCAGCCATCTTGATGAGGTGTCCTCAGTCCTCCCGTGACCATGGTTGCTGTAAAGTATCCGAAACGTCGGGCTTGTAATAAAAATCTTAATAAACCGCGATAAAATCCGTAAAAATTGTTTTATTATAATAAACTCTACTTATTATATCCTTTCTGCAAGTCGCCCTTAATTTGCTTACGTTGATTTTTTCTTATATTAATTGTATAGACAAACGGTCAGCTGGGCCACCTAATGATAAATTACGTAGCGTCGAACTTGCTACTGTGAACTTGAAAAAGTTCACAGTAGAACTTATTTATGTGTTCGGTGCCAATCCTGAGACGTAAGATAATAATTCTCGGTGCCAGTAATTATACTGTACTGTCCTTTTCCAATCACAGAAAATCCGTTGCACGGAGAAAATAAGGTAAATTAAGAAAAGTGGAGGTACCTAATCTCCATCTTTTCTATCTGCGGGGTGCGGGAGAAATATCTTTCCTCGGATAGCTCTTGAGGCCAGAAATAGATTTATACCATATAGAATCAATACAGAAAATAAAAAAGAGAGTGGACTGTATTTGCGTTCGTTAGAAATATATGAAAACTAGCTTGCATTAGCTTCTAGGTACTATTTATGGGACAGACGTAAAGTCGATGAACAGGAGGAATGCATAAGCCATATGCGACTGACCTGGTATTCTTGTTCTTTTCACAGGGATACCAGCAGCTCTCGTACCCCCTCGTACAACCTTCTAACAGTCTATAGATATGCGGGAACTACACACACACACGCGATCACGTCCTAGCAGCTTCGATAGGCCTATAGCTTATTTACAGTTTAACAATTAGAGAAAAGCGGCTATACTGGTTGCCGGCTTGCGGTAGAGGGGCGGAGTGTCTCACACGTAAAGTTGACAGGTGACAATAATAATGCAAGTTTTATTTAACTTAAATAAGGATAATAATTTGAAACTCAACAAAAAGTATTGATGTACTTAAAATAACAGCATCACGTTCCAAATTCAAAACTTACATCGTTTCAATTGAAAGAATTTCGTCAGTCGAAGTACCAAAGTTACGCCCTGCTACGAGCTACCTTTCTGACAATAGATGACGTAACAAACTGTAAAGCCTTGTCATTACCAATACACAACTGGCCTCGTGCCAGCGACGCTCTGCCATAATTTAGATTGTTTCGTGTATCATTTCAGCATCGAAAACGATAAAATTTTACGGTTATGACGCAGACTGTCGTGTGTGCTATTTCGGCGTCAGGTAATTATAATTGTTCGGTCTTTGTGTATCATTTCAGGTGTATTGAAATTTCAATGACGTTTGTTTAGAAGGTTAGATAAGAAATGGTAAATTTTCGTTTTTGTTCGTATTCGGTGACATACGCATTCAGATTGAAATCAAACTATTAATAAAAAAAGAGTTCATGTTTTTTTTATAGAAGAGGGAGTAAACGGATAGTCGGTTCACCTGATGATACGTGAAAAGCGACATCCACAGACACCCGCTACACTAGAGGATTAGCAGGTGCCTGCAACGCACCTGCTAATTGCGTTTCAGATATGAGTACGCTTTTTTTCTTGAAGGTCCCTAAGTCGTATCGGTTATATTGCGTGCGACCTATTTAATTCAATGTAAGTATTACCATTTTCATTAACGTAGACGGGTAGACGATGTGTTGGTCATTCATTAACCAAGTGGGATGATGATATTATAGATAGATAGATGTATATTGACCAACCGTGTTTGATGCGAGAGACGAGGGATCGGTCGTCTTGGCGTTCTTTGACGAAGGCCTCTGTTCAGCAGTGGACGGATAGCCTGATGATGAAGATAATAATGATTACCATTTTCAGCCTATGTCCATTTGCTTCTTAAGATAGTTCTTCCCTAAAAACGCAAACCTAGAAACCTCCTTCTAAATACCTATTTGAACCGACTATCAAACGCGAAGCGTGATCCCACCTAATAGCCGTTCAACCTACGTTACATCTACTTAAATACGATCACAGCCCTGATTTAACAGTTATTTTAAGTGTAGTTTAGGTGTAGTCCCTAGTACCGACTTTATTT
Source organism: Helleia helle (assembly GCA_963853865.1). Classification (NCBI taxonomy): domain Eukaryota; kingdom Metazoa; phylum Arthropoda; class Insecta; order Lepidoptera; family Lycaenidae; genus Helleia; species Helleia helle. The sequence continues at coordinate 11,347,918 of OY971431.1, forward strand.
TCTTTTGCAATGCTAGTTTTTTTTATATATTTTAGGACGTAGAAAAACTTACGTGTTCGATATGTACGTTATATGGATCGATACTATTTACATCAGGAAATAATTATTACTAACATTTCTCCGCAGTTTTACACACTCCATATTTTGAAAGCTTAAACAATTGAGTTTTAAAGTGCAAAAATACGTACTTCCAGAGATTATAGTGTTCAAACAAACAAATCCAGCTTTAATTCTTATGTATTTAATGTAGATAATTAATCAATACATACTTTTAGATTTTCGTATAAAAAGTCAATAACGGTTTCGTTTTGAAAAAGTCCACATAAAAACACATTGACAGTGGTGTTTTTTGTGTTAAGTGGTTTTTATTGATTTTAAGGTAATATCGGCACTATCGCATATCTAGTGCATCAGACCAGTGGCGTGTGTGGCGCCACTAACATTAGTTTTCATGTCCCTATTATCTTCAATATTATGTTAGTTTATAGCTGCACCTCACGGGAGGTAGCGTATTGTTTTAAATTAGTATTATATATTATAATAATATTATCCTTGTTACATTAGTATGATGCAATTGGGTATGATTTAATTTTTCTACATTACATCCTATTGATAATAATATAATAATAATAATATCTATGGACGCTTTTTACACCACGTCAATCTGGTCCCGTGGTAAGTTCTTGAAGAACTTGTGTTACGGGTACCAGACAACGGAAATATTTTTAATACTTTTATACAATACATATATTTAAGATTTATATTATATAATACACATATTTAATACACATCCATGACCCAAGAACACAGAAAACTTTTTGTTCCCGGGCGGGATTCGAACCCGCAACCTCCGGCTTGAGCGCCAACGCGCTAACCATTGAGCCACAGAGGTCGTCTGATTGATGAATTTCCCCTCTAAAATGTGTATGCGTATGTGCGTGTGTGCGTTCGTGCGTGTGTGTGTGTGTGTAAGTGTGTGTGGGCTTGGATTTTTCGGATTGGATTGGAAAAAACTGCATCGTAAAAAATTACTCTGATCATTTTTCCCTACCGCGCCAAAAGAGGTATAACTTCAATAAGGAGTGCCATCTCTGCTTATGAAAAATGTCGGTCGAAATGCGTTAAATAAGGGTGGCTCCACAGTCAAGCACGTAAATTTTTGAATTCATAAGTGCTAAGAAATAGCCGCATAAACACACACGTTTATAATTCAATTCGGCTAAAACTACTACTTCATACCATACTCGTTTTATACAACAGTGCCATTGTGGCCTGTTTTATTTACGGCTAAAAATGGACACCTTTTCAATTTTTATCCCACGTGAGAGAGTCATCCTTACTTTTAACTTCATGCCTGAAAGTAAAAAAAAACTTGATTATCCTTGAATGATAAATACAGAAAGATAGATCCAGCCAAATATTTACCGAGGTTTCAATACTTGTAGAAAAATAACATGATATCAGATACAGAGAGGCATGAATTAGAAAATAATATTATCAAATTTATTCTCTTTCTCTCTTCCTTATATTACATTTTTTTGTAATAAATCATTTATGTGCGCACATATACATTTGCTGCCACTAAAGAAACAACACATTTATATTGCTTTTTAAAAATAAAATATAAAAAAGGTATATCTGGCACTACCTCTTGCTTGGATTATGTTATAATAACATAATCCAAGCAAGAGGTAGTGCCACGCTGCTTTGCAGCCGAATTGGGCCGGCACGACCGTGGTGGTACCTCTCGCTCACATAACACCGGCGTCAAGTGACAGGTATGCTGTCGCGTTTCGTGCGGTTTGTGAGTTTCCGGTGGCCCATTGTGGGGGGATAGGGAAAAGGAGGCAGCACATCTGCATGACTTTTGGCTGTGCGGATGTCTATGGGTATCGGTAGTCACCATAAGGCTCCAACTGCTCAAAAAAACCTAAACTACTTACTACAAAAGGAGAGATTTTCAATCTATCTCTGTTTCTTACATAAATACTACAGTCAAAAAACTTTCAATAATTATTCAAATTGATATTCACGTCTTTAAATTGAATATATAGTAGTAAAACAAAAGTAAATTATTATTTTCATTTCTTTTTGAAAAATATATTCATAGATCATTATTATATTCGTTTAAAACATATTTATGTTCTTTTGTTTCAAAATATTTAAATAAGGTAATTTGTATAAAAAGGGTAATAAATATCATAAACTGCTTACACTAAAGTAGAGAATGTATTTTCTGCTATTTACGTTTATTGCTAAGTGTTGGGTGTAATAGCTCTTAACGCCTATATGGTTGGTGTACAGTGTACAGCAAAAAGGTAGCACAAAACATTAACTATAATATATTAAGAATGATTATTATAACTCTATTTTAATTTAAAAACAAACACGCATTATTAGCATTGACTAGCCAGTTTAGACAAAATCTCTATTTTATTTATATTTATTAAGTAAACCAACAGCGAATTATAAGACTTAGTAACTAAAAAAATGGTAATAATAGGTAAAGGCCAAGTAAAATATAAAAATATATATAATAATAATAATATCAACCCTTATATGTCCCACTGCTGGGCACAGGTATCTTCCTCAAAATTAGGCGAGGAGGGTTTTGGGCCATAGTTCACCGATGCGCTGGCCCAATGCGGGTTGGTGAACTTCACACACCTTCAAAGACTTTTAATCTAATCGGGCATGCAGGTTTCCATACGATGTTTCCTTCACCGGTGATAAATAAATAAATAATAATTAATGAATACCTATTATATTTAATAAGTAAATAATTATGTGTGTATGCGTGCGTGTCTATGTATATGTAAGTGAGTGCGTAAGTATGTGTAGTTCAATAAAATGAATAAAAAGTCTAGAATCTTCATGAGCTCGTAGAACTGACTTATACGCATAACTAGTTCCAGCCCTTGGTAGCTATACAAAACCTCGGAAAATGGTAAGTGTATTAAAACCACAAGAATTTTAGCACAAATACCGTAGAGCAACAAAAGCTGAAGCCTCAACAATATAAAAGCCGATACTAAGCTCTCAAGTTGAAGTAGCTACGTGATTTACGTAGACCCACCATTAAAAGAGGCATTCGGTCAACGAGAGAAATTAATTGGCTACGTGCAAATGTATACATAATGTCATATATCCTGTACTTACACATTGAGTGTATGCGTTGAAAGAAAAGGTTATGGTAAATCTATATTAATAACAATAATTCTTTATTTCGTTCACAAATATGTTTTTTGTAATAAGCGGCATGAATCTTCTTTTAAGCATAGGTATGCCTGTATTAGAAGCTCTTCACTAACTATGGTTTCTTAACTTAAAATATTACAGTAGGTATAATGTAATAATTATATAATAACAATGCATGTGTGTCTGAACGCTTTTTTGTTTAAGTAGTGTTTATAAGATAAAGCATAACAAAGTAAAAATATATAGGTAAAAGATGAGATTTGCAAGCATTAACTTTTAAATATACGACAAAAACTAGATAGCCTAAGATACGAATAAGGTAATTGAATAATAACAATAACACCAACAACAGCAATAATGAAACAATAACAGAGCAAATCTGCACCAATGATTAACCCTGAAGCCGTCATTAAAAATAGATAAAACAAAACACAGGCGGGTTCCGCCGACCCCTACTGCATGCAATTCAATTAGCAGCGAGTCCACATATCTCTGTAAAATCAAATAACACCAAGGACACAGCTTTGACAGATAGTGTTAATTTGATAAAGAATTCCCGTTTTCCCAATACATACATGACGTAAGCGTTTTATATTATCTGTACCTCCGTAGACACTTGTAAGAACTAAATTGTATTTAACTATAAATGGTTGTGCCTTTGTTTCTGTCTTGTATATTGATTTATTGATTTTGGTAATTATAATTTGATCACTTATATGTCTCACTGCTGGGCACGGGTCCCCTCTTTGAAATCAGACGTAAAGAGTGTTGTGCCATAGTTCAGCGAAGCGCTGACCCGATACTGGTGGTGAACTTCACACACTTTCAAAGACTTTTAATCTCAAGCATGCAGGTTTCATCACGATGTTTCTTTCACAGGTGAAAAAGCATTGATATCATGTTAAGGTGCACATAAAAATTAAGAAAAAACAATTTTAAGGCGTCATAGGGGGGTCAGGATCGAACCCGGACCTCTCGCTTAAGAGACCGAGCTCATGTCCACTGAACCATCGACGCTCACATCATCTTTGTGTGCTAAAATGTATAAAATATTGATAACATAGTATTTCCTGAGATTTGATTTTGAGTGCTTAGATATTATTTAAACATATGTTAAAGCAAAAATACATACAATATATTCAAAGTCTACGCTAGAAAGTTACGTTAGAAACTATGTATACTTTCAAAATATATATTTCATTCTGACATACAATTTGATCTGTATCTATTTACTAATCTATATTTTATTTACCTATGTAATTTTTGTTCCAAGGTATCGATTTAATAGTAGTCCAGCTCTTCTCGTTGTTATGATTCATATACTAACTACTAACTAATATCACTTCCATAAACCAAATTAAGATTAACAGCATGCCAATTCACAAGTATGTACAATTAATATTGCATCACACAATCTGGGAATGCATCCGCGGTGGCATCTGTCCTGACAGTGGCCGTTTTGATATGCACCCTACCGTGGAGACTGCTCTGTTATGCTATGATTACTCCAGCAATATACCTATGTTATCTACATATATTTTGTTTATCCTCTGATTTGTGATTGTATTTCAATAATAGAGAACAGACTTTTGGGGATGTTGAATTATTATATTATCTATTTACTATCTTAAAACAGAATTTATTTGCAACAAATTCATCTCGTTTATTTTGAGTTTATGGTTTGTTTTCTCATCATATTTCAATAATACACCACAGAATATGTCTATGATACACGACTTCTGTGTCTTTTAAAGTAAGTTATCATTAATTGGTTTAATCAAGTAATAACCGAAATATTAATTTAGTTATTACATATTATCAGGAAAGCCAATTCCAATTCCATTGATTATCATAGAGTCCAAAATTAAGAAATTTGTAGCGACAAATCCTAGTATAATGCAAGTTGATACCTACTAATATTGAAAATACATTTTCGGGATATTTAAGTAGATTTTGCTATATTCCATGCTCAATAGAATGCTTACTTTAATTGTTTATCTAACTATTTATAGCTGTAACTACGTACTTAGATTATGCGCACTTAAATTTTATTCAAACTTAATAAAGCTTAAAAACTTTCATAGCAATCAAAAGAATAAATAAAACGCAATTTTTATTTATACCAACATTTCCTCTCATCTTTCCAATCCGAGATCAGGAAATAAATGTAAGCAATGACAATTCAGTTAGTTTTTAATTCAATTACAATGCTGCAGCTACAAAAAGTTTTTTTCAGTTTATTCAACTTTTTATTGCTATGGGAAAAACAATAAATATTCATGAATACGGTCTTCGGTTCGCAGCTCTTGTATTTGAATAATTGGCTGATTTTTATTCAGTCGAATTAATGCAATTGGTACAACAGTTCGTTTTTCCACTCACATAGAATGTTGCAGCCAGGATTCGGGAAAGATCGGCCTTACATTAATCGCCTACATCTAGAAATTTATTTTGGTCTAGTTGCAATTTGTTTACTGCAGCGTTTTATTCGACCGATTTATTTTTAAACCCTTGGTCGACTAGTGTGAAAAATACTCTGAATAAAACTATCGGAAACATGATTCTATGTGTGACTTACCTTCCGTGTTTTATTCTTTTTATCTTTGATGTTTTGAATTTTTGACATTTGAATTCCAAATAAAGTTTTACGTGTTCTTACTTTTATATCGTACTATGTTCGAAATCTTATTTCCTTAAAAGATTGATATGCAAAATAATTTAAAATAAAACAAATATATTAAAAATAATATAATTTTTTAGTTTGAATTGAGCTCTTATTTTAACTCGTCTAAGTTTCCATATTTTTAATCGACTTCCAAAATGGAGGAGGTTATCAATTCATTCATCGATTTAATTTTTTAATATATTATGAATAAAAATATTTTTTCTGATAACACAAACTGAAAAAACAATTGCATTTCCTACATACAGCTTGGCAAAAAAAAGTATGGAAAAAATGAGGGCGCCACTTTCACTTAGGTATCATCATAATATAGAAAATCAGCAAGATAATTTAATCAAATTGTTAAAAATATACTCAAAATCTAGTATTTGTCGGCCAAGTATTGTCAACATCATAGGTTTCCATTTAGTAAAATATTTAGTTCCACCTGTCACCACGTCATACTCTTTTTTGCCAAGCTGTAGTTTGCTTTGGTAACGTAATTCTTTTGCCTGCACGTAGTTAGGATAAAAATATTAAACTAAAGCAAAATACTAAAGTAGAAGTAAGAAAATATGAGAACAATTTTCTTTGGAAAAGGTACACTTGAATGCAAGGAAATAAATACAGTACTTGACTTACCTTTCTACAACTGTTACTGCTGGGAGTTGTAGATTTTTTAGTTCTTTAATAACGCAAACTTAGACTACAGATACGAATGAAATATTTGCAAGTATAATTTCATACATTTTTCTTCATTTCTTTAACCATTTCTTAATAATGTTTTTACAAATGATAGATTCAGTAAGCAGTTGATAGACGAGCGTATAATTATAATGGTAATATTATGTCTTGCAGTTGACGAAATTACCTTTCATTAACCATCTTATATGCTGAGAATCATAAAAATAGCTTGTCTTATTTCGCTCTCCGCTCCCTGCAACAGTTGGCTAGTTTCATATAATAAATTTATTGGCGTAGGAGCTATTTCACAGACATCAAAATATATTCAGTTTAGTGACAAAGAGTAAAAATATTGAATTTAATCATATTATTGGTTTTTTAAATATAAGTGAGGTTATGCCAGTCACTGCTTATTAAAGGTAATTTGATAAAGTTTTTTTTTCTTAGCATTTATTGAGGCTCGTATTGAGAAATGGACGGTGGAAGACTGACGATTGTGATTACATTTAGAAAATAAGTAGATAATTTCAAATTTAGTGTTAAAATTATTTTATTTCTATGTCCCTTTACGACAGCAATTAGCCGTAATAGAATAATAACTCAATGAATTGTTCCACGCTAGTATAGACCTTTGTGCTAATTGCTATAAATTGCTTTTAATCGATTTAGTACTGAACGCTTCATTCGAGTAATTGTTTGTTGCTGTTCGTAAATAATAATTATTAATAATTGTGGACATCACTTCAATTGACATAAAATAATAAAGCTCAATTTGGCTTGTACTACTATATAGTAAGAGGTAGTGTCATGCTGATTTGCAGCCGAATTGTGCCGGCACGCGCGGGGTGGTTCCTCTCGCTCATATAATACCGGCGTAAAGTAACAGCAATGCTGTCGCGTTTTGTGCGGTTTGTGAGTTTCCCGTGATCTATTAAAGGGGGCTAGATGGAGATCCATCGTATTCTCAAATAATGAAAAATTATAAAGTCAAACTGTATTTATTACTTTTTTATATCTATCTAAATCTACCTATACCGATAAATAAAATTAAAGTGTCTGTTATAATTTCTAATTAACATCTTTTTACTAAATGGATATAAAAGTATAATCGGTGCCGACATCAAAAAAGCAAATTTAATTTTTTTGTCCGTCTGTCTGCCTGTTTGTTCCGGCTAATCTCTGAAACTCCTGGGCCGATTTTGATGGGATTTTCACTGGCAGATAGCTGATATTATAAGGAGTAACTTAATCCGGGTACGACTGTAAATCTAAGGTAACGCGGGCCAAGCTGCGGGCAACAGCTAGTATAGAATAAGGGACAATCGACAGTCTGTTCACCTGGTGGTGAGTGATAAGCGACATCCATAGACACCCGCTACATCTGAGGATTGGCAGGTGCGTTGCCGGCCTTTCTATGAGTATGCTCTTTTTTGATAGTACTTAATTCGTGTCGGCTTGGAAATACCGCGGGTGGTGGGTATAACATCAAACGAATAATATTTACTATAACTAGGCGACTGTTCTACATTTACGGCGGTACATCTGCAATGCGAATATTCATATCTGATTTATAACGACACTTTTTGATATCTACAAAATGTTTCAGATTTTCGAGTTGTTGAATTCGTGTTGAGGAAAATTCTAGAACAATTACTTGAAATTTACATTTGGGGTAAAGCAATTATAATCACACGTGACTTTTGCCAATATTAAAACGTGAAATCCATTTAAAGGAATTTTACACGTGGCACAATATAATTATTCTAACGTGCAATTAGTGAAACCGACGCCATTAGGTGAAAGTACAAGTTTAATTAATGTTGGGTTACAGTCACTCGAAAGTTCCATTATCGTTAGCGATAATGCTTCAACGATATGTTAGACGAGTGATACGCATTGTTGTACGAGACATGAGTTAAGATAGATACTTTTTTACCGGCAGGTACCTACTTTGTCGCGCAGTGGTGTGTATAGATATAACTTACTTAGTCTTTCCATGAACAGTCAGTTATTTTCAGGCAGATTTAATTACTGGTAGACCTTCAGTCTTGTTCCTAAATAGGAAATGCTTTGATGAGTTGACTGGGCCTTTTTAAAAATCGATATCAAAAATCTGATCCTGCGATGCAGGTAAATCCTTTATGGATGTAGCCAGGATCTTCCTGTAGATTCTGACCCTATATAGGACTTGCAGATTACCTGCACTACTTATACACTTTGGACGGTAAGCCCATTAATGTTATGTACATTAATTAGGCTTGCTAGTATACTATAATTTAATTGATAAAAAACCTTAGTAAAGACTAAATTTCAGTTTGAATTTAAAGATTGTTTGGTTTTTTAAGGTTTTTCATTTTTAATAATACAATTCAGAATTGTAGAGACAGAGATGGAAAGAAATACTTTTTCAATTTTAAAAACTGTGTATGTGAAAAACAATTCTTTCGTTAGTATCGTATGGAGTGCAACCTCAAAAAATATTTTTCATGTTTCCACTACAGGTTCGTGTAGCGATGCACAGAAGACAACGACTATGAAATCTATATAAAGGTGCCGTTTTTCATAGTGTGTTCAAACTAAAACAGCAGGCCGATTTAAAATTTGTAGATCCTCATTTGTATAAACGCCACCTGAAATTTTAATAAAAGAGTTAGGTACTTATTTTATTACAAACAGTGAATTAATGTAGTAAATTATAATATTATAAACTACTACTTACATGCTTTATTAATTAAAAAATATTATATTAATTATTAAAAGTTTTGAAACTTTAATTTAACCACTTTTTTGCATGTCACTCACTACCTTGTTTTGAAGTGAAACTTCTTTGCGCGCTTAAGGGTAATTTTTTTTTACGGATGAAACGTCACGAAAATGTGCAACGTTTTTATCCGAGAAGAAGGAGAGAGTGATTGAGACCGATTGAGAGAGAGAGAGTGAGAAAGGGCGAACGCAGCATGAAGCACGTAGCCATGGAGTGAGAGTAGGGAGCAAGCTAGTGAGAAAGATAGAGAGAGAGAGTGAGATAGAGCGTACGTCGCATCGCAAGTCTCTGAAATTTAAAGTTTTAGATTAGTATAAAATATATAAACAAGATTTAAAAAATATTTTGCCAAATTAGTTTTAATTTTAACATGTTTAGGTACTTTTTACGCACACACTTGTATTTGTTTTTCTCTGACGCCGGGTAATGCTCTGAGGCATCCCGCGAGGGAGTGGGTCTCCCCACCCACTAAAACCCAGCGAGTGCCACCAATGCCGTCTTTAGTGAGGTGCCCCGGATCTAATGAGAAACCTCGACGGCTAGTCAGTCCACCAAGGGACCGACGCCACCTCCACAGAGGGGTTGTCCCGCACCACAGAGCAACCTTCCTAACGTCGGGACCGTACAATAGAGTGAGGTTCCCGTCCTCGCCCTGCCCCCTGCTCTTTTGTTCCCTCTTCTTATGCTATTACAACGATCACTAAAAGCACTTCTTCATTTAAATGTTAAAATTAGATAATATTTAACATATTTTCACTTAATAATTATCACTGTTTCGTATAAACAAAGTATCAGAAAGAGAACCATTTTTGGAATGTATTTACATAATATATATGTAAAATATTATATCATAATTAGTATACGTTAATAATATGAATTTGCTCGTAATTGTCACGCTGAGTTAGCAACCGACTGCACTTAGTAACTAATGTTTTAACCACCAATTAAGGCATTTGTATTTCTAGCATATTATAGCTACAAATACGTTGATGATGGCATCAAAATATTTACGTTAATATTGTTATGTCAGGTACGTTATCGTGTCGCACAGTAAATTAACCAATAACAACACGCGTAAACAATAATTAGAACGAGCATTGCAGAATTGATTCATGTGTCGCAAATGCACGCAGCAAATGTCGCCGCGGAAAATCAAATTCATAATTACAATTTGGAAGCACACTATCTTCATGCATCGGAAATTCAAATTAAATCGCCATCGCTTACAACATTTAATGAATTCTTTGATCTTAAAACAAAATGCTAAAGGAAGAAAGAGTAATGATAATTTATATCAAGAATGGATATAAATGTGATGGAGAGCGGGCTACTTATAATATTTAATACAGTAGATATTGCAAGTTCTAGAAAGCTAACTGTTGGAATTTGATTTATTCACTCATAGTTGTGGAATTGTGAAAAAAGATATTTCACAAAATGATGAATAAATAAGACCACAGATTGGCGAATATTGTGGTGGACTGTTCTGGGTGGGTGGAGTGGGAAATTATAGCTAATTGATTGAGACTAAAAGAGTGAAGCGTGCTCCTTGGAGCCGTGCTCCTTGGGTTTCCCGCCGTTTCTCTCCATATTACAAACTAAATATTGTATCGACAGGCTTAGCAGCATGGCCTCTGGTCTTAGACGATGCCAACAAGAACGTAAAAAGAATAAGACCACAAAGCCTAAATGTAGTGATTACATCTAGGATTAAATTCTCTTGGATATATCATAAAGTCATCATAGAGCCCACTAAAGTCATGTCAACCCGATTATCTAATTAATTTTTATTAATAAAAAATGAAAAACTTTGACGATTCTCGCTTGCTTTTATTTAACTCCAAATTGCCCGATATTCAACTTATATTTAAAATTAATTACACTGTCAACGTGAAATGGCTTACATTAAAGGCTTGAAGCAGTATAATATAAAAGTTTGTTACACGAACGCAGGCATATTGCATAATTTGACGCAGTAATAGCTTATACTTGCAGAAGCACGATAATATGTTAATGAACTTCAGTAAATAAACAACTTCAATGATATAGTAGCAAATTTTGTACCGTGGATAAAACATGGCTGGCAAAAACAAGTAGGCAACAGCTGGCCGTAACGACATCACGCGAGAAAGCAATATATTGGTACAGAAGATCCCATTTTGTATGTTACAGTATAACCACTTATAAACAAGCATGAAATCCCGTTTTAGAACTTTGTTTTGATATAATAATATATTATATAATATTTTAAAATATTTTGTAAAGAAAATATACCTTTCTAGTATTCAGCTGCAATGAAGTATTTATATTTGTATTATTTGTTGTGAAAATTTGTCTGTCCACTACGAAAAGATTCACCGTTTTTGACAACGATTAGGTGTGTTTTATATTTGATACTATAGACATACCACTAGTGGACACAACAGATCTTGTACTGTCCGAACATTGGTTTTTTTATGTCATCAGGGGGCAAACGAGCAGTCGGGGCCTCGCGGCGCCGTCGTCCATACACAACCGCACTACCAAGGCCACGCAGATGCGCCGCCCTCCTTTTCCTTATCCTCCCCAATGGGCCACCAGAAACTCACAAACCGCACAAAACAGCATAGCTGTCACTTGACACCGGTGTTATGTGAGCGGGAGGTACCATACCCGTCGTGCTGGTCCAGTTCGACTGCAATGCAGCATGGCACTACCTCTTACATTTTTATTTTATTAGCTTTAGCCCACGGCTTCGCCCGTGTGGAATTCGAAATAGTAACTTATGAATTTCCGTGCTAGAATGAGATAAAAATCAAATAAATAAATAGTGTTTATTCTTACTTATATTATAAAATGTAACGTGAATTTAAAATCTCTATATACTATACTACTGAAACACTTGTTACGTTGGTATTGCCACATGTCAATTGAAAACAAAATTTATATACAGGTACTGACCGAACTCATAATAAGGCAAGTGTAATTCCCGTGAGAAGTTAGAATTTTTCGGGATAAAATGTATCCTATGTCTTAATCCAAAGTATAAGCCATCACCATTTCGACTTGCAGCCAAATCGGTTCAGCTGTTTTGTCGTGAAAGAACAAAACTTTCACCTTTATAATATTAGTATGATAGTTAGAATAGTGATATTCTGAGTATGCCTGTAGATAAGAAATATTTTTATCTCACATGTTTCTGACTTACTACATAATATTATGAAGTATTTAAAAAGTAATTAGTCATGTAAACACCATCACAACCTCATCTACCGGGTCCAATTGTATTTTGAACCATTCAGGGACCTACACACGAATTTTGACGTGACAACGTTTAGTAAATCAATGAACGCCGGCTGCATGCACGAAATGACGCGTCATTGTCCCGTTATAGTTATAGGAGAGCTGGCACCAATTTTTGGGCCGTTTTGTTATGACGTTGTCACGTTAAACTATCGTCTGTAAACCAACTTTACAGACCGGCATTTTTTTTAATGGATAAAGTAGGTTACAAATACACAAACAAAACAATTTTATGTATAGGTGCAGATATGTTTTCCAAATAATATATTAGAAAACCTATTCTCATAATCTATAAATTATCAAAAAATCGAATTATCGTTCTATCCTCCTTATTTAAAACTGAAATAAATGGAACGACATGATTACAAAAACATATTATGGACTGTTTTAAATCAGAAAGAGGATGCAGTTGTCGAGATGCATACAGTTGGTAGCTTTTTTATGTTATACAAAATGCGGTTTGTACATAAATCCGTTTCTTTTTGAAATACCTACGTTTCGGTTTTACGTACAATAAAATAAAAACGTATAAAACATTTTTATTTTATTAAAATCGATACATACGTTAATTACTTAACAAAATATATTCAGAGACAATTAAGAATATTTCGATTAATATTGAAAACTCAAGATTTAGGTATGTGGTAAACTTTCAGAAGAGGACATTTAATTTCATCCGAAAGCTAAGTTATTAGTTTCGAAGATTTATCTTGGAAAAATTCCAACGATTTTATGAAACGAAACTTCTAAGAAATTCGACAGCGAAAACAAATTTCATCAATTTTATTACGTGAAATTTCTACTTACAATTTTAATATGTTTACTTTTATTTAAGTTGTTTCACGGCTTCAATCGCGGTAATATATTGGTGGGACGATGCTGATCATAGTCATGCATTGATAACTAAGCAAAATCAAAAATGTTAATATAAAATTTACGCCAAATATTTTGCTTTCAGTTTAACTCTGAGCTAGAGTTAAACTGCCTGTCGACGGCGCTAACTCTAACAAAATTATTGCTATCTCACTTGACATAAGGCGCAAACATGTGTGCTAGAATGAAATGCACAATGATTCATTCCGAAAATGTCCTTTTAGCAAAACAGTTAATATAGAAAAAGTAATAAGTGCATCTTTTTAAAATAAATTTATTTCAGCTTTTGAATAACTAAACTATGTCTGTACGGGCTTTATTTATGAGCTTTCGTGCTCTGTATACTATTTATTTTCGCCCAAAGTTGGGCTAAAATCAGTGTTGAAATACGAAACTTTAGAAGCTTGAATTTTTTAAATGTATATTTTTTATGATTTTGGGTACATACAGACATAGATAACGACGAGATCAATATATATTACACTTATTTTTTCATGGTCAGCGTCAAACATTGTAGTTATTACTGTTCTGCGTTTGTATGGAAAGATGAGCGACTTGTGTAACCTTAATTAAAGGCCGTAGTTTAGATGTGGTCTACATTGTATACCAGCAGGTAACATTTATTTTCACAAACTTTTCCTTCACCACAGAGCACCGTAAAAAACTTAGTTCATATTATAATATTTAGTACCTATATAGTACGGTGTCAACTTAAGATGCAGCAAAGTCAAGATTGAACTCCGATCCTTGGGCCCAATCTCAAGTCCTTAGCCACTTATCTATCTCCCTTAAACTTATACATGGCAAAAACTTACCTTCTTTTTGCAGTTGTGAAAACATACACGCTCAAAGACATTAAGCATAAAGGCGAATTCCGCCATAACATACTTTTAGTGTAGCTCTATCAAGACATTGAAAGGGTGTGAAACCCCGGCTAATGGCTCGCTTGCTAACGTGTGATGACATCCCTATCGTGGCCTACATCTTGATTATGCTCTCCCAAGATCCTCGACCTTAGATCAACTTGAAGGTACGTGAATAACAAGGAAAATGTTGCATCTTAGCAATTTACCTTCTACTTATCCGACTTCTTCGAAATGTTTATATAGCATTTTTTACAATTTTTGTCTGTTTGTTCCGGCTAATATCGGCTGGGCCAATTTTGATGGGACTTTCACTGGAATATAGCTGATTTTATACGGAGTAACTAAGGCTATAAAAATAGTCATCGTCAATCCGGGTACGGCTGTAAATCCAAGTTAACGCGGACAAAGCTGCGGGCAACAGCTAGTCTAATATAAAGAAGATTGTTTAATAGTTTTTAATAATACACTAGCGGAACTGACAGATGTTGTGCTAACCCATATCTGTTTGTCAACAGTTTTGTTAACAAATTTCATTTTCACAACAAACAAACTGGCAGATGCTGCCATCACCGTCACCTATGAACATAACCTTTTTTTATATCGCAGGCAAATCCTAATATCCATAAGGATTTGAGTCTCACATAATATCATTCCACATTTGAGTTCCAAGGATTGGAGTCCCATATTGAGTCAGGATCTACCCGAAGATCCTGACCTTCCTTCCTACCATCCTTCGGGTAGATTCTGAATGAATCCGGATGGAGCTAAACGAAATTTTAAATATGAGGTATGTTTCTAAACCTCTGGGAATCATGTTATAATTAAATTGCGCAGAAATCATCATCATCATCATCATATCAATCACACTCATAAATCAATCCACAGGAATAACCCAAAATATTATTTAGGTTATAAACACACGCACGGAAGAATTTTATACATAAAGATATTAGGTATTTTTTTATTATGATTTTTTTAATTCTTGTCTGTGAATTACACCGCGAATGACTCTATGCATTTTGATGCCTAAAAATATTTTAAATAACCCATTACCCATAAATAACACGGACAAAAGGATGCGGGATGATGTTAACAGCACAACAATTAACCCTAACTCCAAAACAAACATCCCATTAATATGTATAAAATAGTTATCTCTTCCATATCGTTAGCTATTGCAACATAAAACTACATTATCAAGTGCGCATTCCCGGGGGGAAGGTAGCCATTATCGCCAACTGTTCCCATCATCCCGTAAGTTATGGTGCAGCCGGTGGTTTGACTTATGATTAATATGCTTTATTTGTGGCTTTGATATGTTTGAATGGCGTTTATTCATGTTTGTATGTTTATTGTTGTATGTATTGATTTGATTAAATCGGGCTGACATACGACATAGACATTTAATATCTATGGACGCTTTCACACCACGTCAATCTGGTCAATAGAGAAGATGGCTGGCTCTTACCTACCAACTTTTTTTTTCTTTAACGCCGGGAAATGCTCTGAGGCATCCCGCGGGGGAGTGGGTCTCCCCACGCGGGTATGTGGGACTCGTTGCGCCCGACAGCTGGTAAGTGGATGCAGCTCTACCCACTAAAACCCGGCGAGTGCCACCAATGCCGCTTTTGGTGCCCCGGATCTAACAAACAAACAGGGCACCTCGACGGCTAGTCAGTCCCGTAAGGGACCGACGCCACCTCCATAGAGGGGTTGTCCCGCACCACAGAACAACCCCTCCCAACGTCGGGATTGTACAATGGAGTGAGGTTCCCATCCTCACACCTTGCCCCCTGCTCTTCTGTCCCCTCTTCTTATAAGAGGGGTACAAAGAGCCCCCTCGGCTCAATTAGCTACGCCCAAGGTGCTGGGCACACCTTAGGCTACCTGTACCATGGTGAGGTCTTACCTACCTCCTGCTTGGGATCCCATTATTAAAATAATCAAATCAAAATCCAAGCATGTCACATGTGTAGATAGGACTAACCAAAATATTGATGTATCATATTATTAGGATAGTTTCGAATAACTGTAACGTTAGAACGTATGACACCTCAGTCCCGTAATCATGGTTGCTGTAAAGTATCCGAAACGTCGGGCTTGTATCTTAATAAACCGCGATAAAAACCGTAAAAATTGTTTCATTATAATGAGTGATATTCGCGTAAACACTAGAAAATAATATTACATATGGATCCAATCCTTTATAGCCTATATTTAATGGCGAACAGATAAGCTGTATGTAAATAACGTCATTTACATACCATGTTCTGCCGGAATACAATATAGAAAACGATCTAAAATACAATCGGAAATCAGACTAAGAAAGTCTAAGTGCGTATAGCATTGTAACTATTATTTAATTATGTACTCGATAATACTCATTTTAATAAATAGTTTGAAGTCACGTGTGTTAAAATTTCAATTGCAATAAAATGTTAATTAATGTGAAGCGTATGTGGATACGCTTCACATTAATTAACATTTTATTTGGTTGTAGTGGAAACAATCACATACATTTTCTTGCAAAGCGAAACTTGACAAACGTACGTAGCCTCTCCGTGGAGAGGCTACGCTGCGGTGGAGCCGCGCCCTTAATCTTAAGTAAACTAATTAAATTTCAGTCAAGCTATAAAATGTTTGATGAATAAGCTATATATTCATAAAGTATTTAATTAAATCGCAGACCAGAAATCAGTTACTTTTTATAGTCCAGTCCGCATGCCGGTTCATTAACGCCATGCAAATATTCACTTAGGAATACCGAGAAAAATGAAAACCGCCCGACCTGAATATATTTTGCTATCGACATTCGTGCAAAACTAACTCGTAGGTTTTTCAATAAAAGAGATTTCGTACAATCGTGTCTGTACTCTGTTTCGAGAATTACCGTTCTCGTTTGTTTTTGGAATATTTTTTTTATTTTTTAAACAAATATGCATAGATCAGGTAGTATCTTATTATTGTTGGCCCTTATTAATGAACGTCAAGATTACCTATCCCATATACAACTTTTACTGCTTATGCACGATGAACGTTGCTCTTGTTGGACGTCGTCTTACCCTTTTACCAAAACTTTCAATCAATTCTTTAGCGTATACAACCAAGACCCACAGCGACTTTTCCCCTTGGCTTTAAGTCAACAACTTTGGTTCTATGACGAAAAAATATCCTTACGAATCCTATCATTCTTAGTAAAAGGACGTTCTACAGTAAACTGAGTTAAAGTAGCTTGCCTGTAATTTTGTTGGAGGCCACACATATCTATACTAATATTATAAAGCTGAAGAGTTTGTTTGTATGTTTGAAAGCGCTAATCTAAGGAACTATTCGTCCGATTTGAAAAATTATTTCAGTGTTAGATAGCCTATTTATCGAGGAAGGCTATAGGCTATATAACATCACGCTGTGACTTATAGGAGTTGAGCAACGCGGGCGAAGCTGCAGGCAACAGCTAGTAATATTATTGCGTATTGTATCATAAATATAGATCGACTTTTAATACAGTTTGACCCTTGTGTAACCTGCTCTTGCTTACGGGTCTCCTCAAAGTTAGTTGAAGAGCACATTTCTTCATCATCATCATCATCAGCCTTTATCCGTCCATTGCCAAACATAGGACTCCTTCAATGAACGCCAAGATGGCAATTCCCACTCGCACCCAACACGGGTCACTGCACGGTTAATAATAATAATATCTATGGACGCTTTTAAATAGTCAATTATTATAATATTCTAACTCTTAAAGTATAAACATATATATCAACACTTTAAAAATAACCTAAAACTAAAAACCTTAAAAAATATAATATAATAACTTAAGTATATTAATAAAAAGGAGGGACTCCTTTTAGGCAAGGTTACGAAGATTTTCACAGCGTTCCCCCTTTGAATTGCTAGACTAATTCTTTGTCCGAGGTAGCTGCCAGCTCTTCGGTTTCCTGTGATGTCGACTAAACTTTTTGTTATTTCCTTAAAGAGCCTTAAAGCGCTAGGACCCCACGGACCAAGGGTCTCGACGCCGAATGGGACAAAATCACGTTAGTCTGGTCCCGTGGTAAGTCCTAGAAGAACTTGTGTTACGGGTACCAGACAACGGAAATATATTTAATACCTTTATACTATACACTTTTTAGATTTACTAAAGGTGGAGCAAAGCAGGGGAGGCCTTTGCCCAGCAGTGGGATCCAATAGGCTATTAATAAAAATCTTTAATACACATATTTAAAACACATCTATTCTTATTTTTTTATGTCATAAGGAGGCAAAAATAGCAGTCAGAGCCATGTTGACTACCGACGCTCATAGACATCTGCAAAACAGAGGTTATGCAGTTACGTTGCCCTCCTTTCCCCAATGGGCCACCGGAAACTCACAAACCAGAGTTTGCGACGATGGTCTAGACTCTAGTGGATATGGGCTCAGTCTCTTGAGGTGTCTGATTATATTAAAAGTCCTTGAAGGTGTGTACCCCGCTTGGGTCAGCGCATCGGTGAACTATGACTCAACACCCTCTCCGCCTGATTTCGAGGGGGCGATCCGTGCCCAGCAGTAGGATTTGTAAGAATGCCTATGGACGCTTTTACACCACGTCAATCTGGTCCCGTGGTAAGTTCTCGAAGAACTTGTGTTACGGGTACCAGACAACGGAAATATATTTAATACGTTTATATTATACATATATTTAAGATTTTTATCATATTATAATACACATCCATGACAGTTACATATATGCACGCTTACTATTGAGCCACAGAGGTCGTCATAGCCTGAGAATATTATTATTCACTAGAAGGTTTGTGGATTCGAATCCCACTAGGCGAAAAATATTGGTTATTGAGACCTGAATCTATAGAGCGTACTACCACTTTAAATTTCAGTGGGTAACTGCCTATGAATATTGCTTTGCCATGTTGTTAAATCCAACCATCATCAAGTCATCAATCTAAAGCTTTCTAGTTAATAGTATTAGCAGGATTATAGCTCAAGAAGCTACTCTATTGAGGCTAATTAAGTCAAAGGAAATGTTATTCCAAGCACAGAGCAAGGTATGCCAAACATGCGTACGAGAACATTGAAAATGCTTTGTCTATTAGATTATATTTGTGTATAAACCGAGCCTTAATTAATCAATTGTTTTATGTTAGTAAGACAGGCAAACTGACATACATCAGGAGGCAACCGAGCAGTCGGAGCCTTATTGTGACTACCGACGCCCATAGACATCCGCACAACTAGAGGTTATGCTGATGCGTTGCACTCCTTTTCCTTATCAATATTATATTCTCTCACAAGCCGCACGAAACGCGACATAGCTGTCACTTGACGCCAGTGTTAGGTGAGCGAGAGGTACCACCCCAGTCGTGCGGGCCCAATTCAGCTGCAAAGCAGCGTGGCAGAACCTCTTACACGCCGGTAAGTAGTCAACGTCGGCCATGAACATAGACAAGATCATCATCATGGACATCATAGGACAGGGGTGGTGAACCTTTAGGCATTAACGTTTTTTTTCATGTTAGTTGGATAGGCAAACTGGCAAACGTACCACCTGATGTTAAGTGGTCGACGTCGCCCATGAACTGAGAACCCTATCCTGAGACATAAGATGTTAAGTCTCGGTGCCAGTAATTACACTGCCTGTCTTGCCCTTCTCTCCGAAACACAGCAAAGCTGTTTCACGGGAGAAATAAGCAAGTGCAACGTGCCATATATCTAACGAAGCGAGAGCTACATGCCATGTTGTAAAGTTTTGCTGGCTTTTTTTTACAATTATTATTGAGTACAACTGTAAAATACTCAAATTCATCATGACATGATATTTTCAGCATTATTTATTCAAGAAAGCTGCATAAATTTGTATTTCGTATACACATTTATAGCAATATAGTACAATGATCCAGAAACCTTTGGCAACGTGCTAAATATATGACATGATCGGAATAATTAAATAACTCGAGAACAGCTTGGGGCTGGCAGGCAACAATAATTCAAAGCCCGACTCTAGTGGTAACGGGCAGACTCCGAGTAACTTACAAAGACAGGATAAGTCCCTCGGTCTATTAATTAATAATTGTTTTCTAACAAACTTTACTAACCAATTAGTAACATTCTAAAATTTAAGGTAACATTAATTTTAATTTATTATATCAATATATGTTTTAATTGTTATCATGGGTACATACTTTTACACATAGTAGTATTATCTTCTGTAGTTTAATAAGTCACATCGGTCTACTGGCTACTAATATTCTACTCTACTTTTTAAGTTAGATACTAGGTGGGAATTGCCGTCGATCAAGTTTGCATATGCCCAAGAGTAAAGTGTAAAATAAGTGGGTAAACCGCAAATACATGCTTTGTGGCCAGGCATGAAATTCATCAAAATATACTTTATCTACTTCTAAAGTAGCCAAAAAGTCAATCAATTGTAATCCAACAGAAAATATTCGCTCCAAATGTTAAAAATACTAATGTAGTGAACGGAGAGACTGATAGAGATGGATATGCTTAGCTAATGCGAATGAAAACCATTTGATGATAACATAAATATAATTCGATATCTATTTTATGTTAAGCCACCTCAATTAATGCAATATCACTTTATCCAAATCGTTGCACAATTATATACCAAATACAGAGACAATTTAGAATGAGCGAATGCATGTGTGAACAACAAAGGCCGTTATGCTTTTAACTCTTATCAGAACAATAAACGGTTTGCCTATTATTTATTATAATATAAAACGATAATGTGGACTACAAATTAATGGCGGTAAATCGTGACCCCAAATTTGTGGATAATGTTTTAGGCCATTATTATAAAGTTATTGCGCGCACAAAGCAAATACCAGCTAAAATGGCACAACCTACAATTGTACGTCATAAGATATTTTTGCGCCTTGATAATAGATATTATTATTGAAAACGCTCTAATTTATTTATTTTAAAAGTAAGTTTTATTTTTATATTTTAGGGCCAGTGAAATAGCTCTTGCTATTATTATATATTGCTATATATAAAAATAGCAAGAGAGTAGAATAATAAAATAAAAAAAACAATGCTGGCTTATATTGCTTTTTTATCTGTCAAAGCAGACATGAATTTGAATATTAAACAGTACGACGAAGATGATTCTTATAATCAAAAAGTACTATGACCAAGGATAAAGTAAGTTTTATTAAAACATATTTACCACATTTTATACTTTAAATCTGTTTGGTATAATAATATTCAAACTGCTTTGAAAAAAAAAGAGGTTTCACAATGCAGACAACTCAGAACTTTTAAGATTCGCGTCTATTTTCTTCTGGATATCGCTGTTTATAATGCGTTGTAAGAAAATATCATTACTATCAAAATTAGTTATGTTTTTTAAACTTAAATTTCACATCAGAGCCAGCATACTAGTCTGTATTATTATTGAAGCGGTACAATGTTCTCCGAATGGTTGCCTTTATTTCAGAACATCTGCAAACGTCCAATTCGTGAGCAAATTCTTAGTAGTTCCAGTGCCGCAACACATTCAGTTTACGTAATTTGTACTTCTACACGGCAGTCAAAATTTATTTCTAGGACTTGGGCTTTGTTTAAATTGCCGTGACAGTGTTGTGTACGACCACAAACATTTACAGGTAGCTTACGGGAACGTTAAGATTTCGTTATGTATACTTAGTATCCAGTTGAAGGTTAGACAGCGGCAAACGGCTGGGCCGATTTTGATGGGACTTTTACTGGAATATAGCTGATTTTATACGGAGTGACTAAGGCTATAAAAATAATCATCATCAATCCGGGTACGGCTGTAAATCTGAGTTAAGGTGGGCGAAGCTGCCGGCAACAGCTAGTATATACTAAAATTATCTAGTCATCAATTTTTCATCATTTTAAAATAACATAATAATATCATTCTCATAGTTAAGACTGATGTTAAAATCTAATTATACCTTTCAAGCAGATTACAGAGCATAATTTGACGACCCCTGTGTCTTACCACGGGACCAGATTGACGTGGTGTAAAAAGCGTCCATATATATAATATAGCTTCACTATTATGACCTATGGTCATCAGAATAGCATAAAGGCTATAAATTATCCCGTTACTCTCACGGGAATGGGATGTACGCGGGTGAAACCACGGGGCGCTGCTACTAACTAAAGTAAAAAAAAACTTCGATGAACGAAATGGAATAATGATAGCAATAAAACGTACACCTCTCCTAACTGAATAACTAAGCAATTACATTACCTTTCTGTAGATGAAACATTGAATTTGAAATCATAATTATCTACAGGAAGGCTGTTAATGGAATAATTTCACAAGGGAATGCTTACCGTTTACGTGGAAATTCGAATTGCGTGATAATTTACACGGGCTAAAGTAAATATGAAATATTATAAGAGATTTTTTTTTGTGTGTTACTTGGATAGGCAAACTGGCAAATGTACCACCTGATGTTAAGTGGTCGACGTCGCCCATGAACATAAACTAGTTTAGCTGGAACGAGCCCAGGCAACTAATTTATGTGTTGCCTATCCTGAGACATAAGATGTTAAGTCTCGGTGCCAGTAATTACACTGCCTGTCTTGCCCTTCTCTCCGAAACACAGCAAAGCTGTTACACGGGAGAAATAAGCAAGATGGTGGATGGACCCATGCAGCCGGGAGCGCGGCACAGCGCTTCCCTCCCACCGGTAAATATTTCTAAACAGTAGTTATTTAAGAACACATGATGTAAAATTCATGTTACAAGTACAAGAAATTCGTAACCTAATATTATTTAGCGTAAATATAGTTTGTATTTGGCGGTATTTGATTTCGCGACCTATGCGTGTATTACCCAGTCGTAGCTGATACTAATTTGGACAAACGTGGAAGTTATGGTCCAAGTTCTTAGTTCAATTTTATTAGTAGCTGGCGTCATTTTTACAAAAATGTTTAATTTTAGTTTTTCGTATGCAAAATAATATTGGTGTTTCAATTTTATTGATACATTTTTTTATGAAACTATTTCAATGGCTTATGGACTTTTACTAAAAGATATCCCGACAACTATATCTCTTATCTACCCCACGATGGCCCCTCTAAAATGGCACAAAGTAGTAATAAATCACTAGAAGATAAATTGATCAAGGGTCTAAAGCTTCATACCTCTGAACGCAGTAAACATACTTTAAGCTACGGCTAAGGCTGCTAGGGACAAGCTTTTATCTACGGGTTTGCGTATGTTTTGCTTATAAAAGTTATACTGTAGTTGAAAATAATGACGTAACCGATGTCCTAATCCTATTATAAGTGTTAATTTTTTTACAATCCTATTACTAGTTTGTTTCGTTGATTTTACTAAGAAGTTAGCCTTTACCCGTCCACTGCTGAAAAAGGTCTCCTTCAATGAACGTCAAGACGACCGATCCCTTGCCGCTCGCATCCAACACGGACCGGTTACAGCACTGAGATCGTCTTTCCACGCCATTTATCTTGCGCGATCACACTGTTCACGATTTAAAAAACTCATACTAAATTATTTTTATAACATTTATAGTAAATTCAGTGTTTCTTCAATAGGATAATAATGTATCAATGAAAATATGACAAGTATCAAGATTACAAATTTTTATTTACCATATTATCATGTACCTAATAATTGCAATCAGCTAATGTTGCTACGACAATAACTACGCAATAGGCGTCTTTTATATTTGTTTAATAATCAAATAATGGTCACATAACATATGATGAGGAAGTCACAACTCCTCCCTAAACTGACTTGGATGTGTCAAGACAATGACACGGGTGTTTTGGGCATGGGACTAATCACATGCCGAAACACACCAACCACAGTCTCCTCTAGGATAGAGGAGAGAGATATCCTTCAAATATTCCTCTCCTATCCATGATGTCTTTTATATCTTCGTTTTCTAAAACACATGAAAAATTAGTTGACGCGTTTATAACATTGAATGTTGCATGTCTCTGTGCGACAGTATCCTTCCTACATAGGTAATAAGTTGTGAGACGCTACATTATATACGTAATTTATATATTATATGTGTAAAGTTACAAGCGTAATTTAATTAATACACGATAGGCATGTCCTCCAAATTGTAAACCCAAGATATTTGATTTTAACATCCAAACAGTAGCTGTGTGTAAACAAAATATGTAAAGTAGGTGCGGGCTTGCGATACGGGCATAATTATGTGAGAGCACGGCAAACATCCCCTTGTTCTACATTCAGGGAGCTAATAAAAATTCAAAAAACACCTAATTATCAATTATAATTAGCTGAGGTTCAACGTGATATTTTTGGCAATTCTGCGGTTCACCTGAGAGACCGCAGATGTGACCTCTTTTTAAAGATCTACATCGAAATTAAAATGATTTGTGATCGAAGTTGTATATCATGTATTTTTGGTTTCATATTATATACTAGCTGGTGCCCGCGACTTCGTCTGCGCAGGATAAGATTTTTTCTGTCATAAAAAGTATCCTATGTAACTTCTAAAACCTCCAAGAATATGTGTACAAAGTTTCATGATGATCGGTTTAGTAGTTTTCGCGTGAAAGCGTAGCAAACAATCTTACTTTCACATTTATATTATTAGTATAATATAGATGTTCGACATAGCATTGAAAGTACTTACCCGCTTTTTATAAGATCAATCGATTCGTCAATATTGTTTGTTACATTGTAATTTACTTTTAAAAAATAACCCTAAAATATTTATACAAGCATACGCATGGGTGACTTGCCTGGGCTCAGCGGGGACAGTCCCAGAGGCCTTAGACAAAGTAACATTAGAAAAACGATAACGAAGTTCGAAAAGAATAAAATGTATGGGATTGACATAAGCCGTCGTCAATTATGTCACTCGTTATCGTTATCGCAAGTTGGTAGACAATGTTAAAATTCGTAACAAAATCATAAACTGTCAATTGGTTATCGAACACTTAATATGTCAAACTTATGTTATTTTATTATTGATATTGATTCGTTATCCGTGGGCGTGGGCCATGGAGGGCAACATTTTCACAATTTTTATGAGTTATAGTGTGTATGAGGTCTATTTACATAGAAATTAATTTTAATTTTTTGGTCCGATTTGACACTTCTTGTCGAACTTTGTTGACACTTGACAGTTGTTGTCGTTGCACTGTCACGATCTTTTATTGATCATTGGATAGAAAATTATTATCGTTATCTCAAAGACGATAACGAATTTTGGCTACAAAGCGATGTCACTTTGTCTACAGGCCCAGGTATATTTATCTTCATGGGTGACGTTTATCATTTAACATTTGGTAGTACGTCTATTGATTTGCCAGTCAAACAAAAAGTCAACAAATCTACTTTCATTGTGGCAATTATAACACCTTTAACATACGCATAAAAACTTGTGATATTATACAAAGATAAAAAAATGTCGTCCCGACAGAATCTAACACCTTGTTTTTTACCGGATGATGATGATTTATTTGTAAGACGATCCTTGGGGCTTATCTCCCCTAAGCGCGATTTATAACACCAAGATGTTTAAGATATTTTAATAAATCACAAATGTGTATCGAATTACCAAATGCCCCTTTCCTTTGTAGGGAAGGGGGTTGTTAGAAGAATGTTAATCTTGTGCACGCATTACCCAACACGTTTCGTTCTTGATCCGGATTCGTCTGTAATCTTTAATGTTTGATAATACTTGACTATAATATGTTTCGCTTTTTGATTATATCATTTGGGGTACTATACTTTAGGTTTGCTACAGCCTTTGAACATAATAAATAACAGGATAGAGCGGTTATGTTATGGTTATGAGTTTTATAAGAAAACAAATTCCGCTAAACGTGTGCTGATTGGCCGACTTGTGGCCGACGGTGGCCTTTAATAAAAGATTGGCCGATGAGACATACATAAAGATCACTATAGTTGGTAGAATTATTGATATTACATCAGTGACAAATCAGTGATCAGTTTCGGAATTTTATGGGTTACATTACTACTCTAACCGGTCATGTCCTCGATGGCTACAGCAATTATCATCATCATCAGGCCGTCATTGCCCACTGCTGAGCATGGGCCTCCTTTTTTCTGCCAATCTCCTCTGTCCCTTGCCTGTATTATCCATGTTTTGCCCACCAACCTTGCTGGCTGGCGCATTTGGTTACCGCTGTGGACTACCAGCCATTACCACGTCTAGCCAACTTAGCAATCACTTCTATTTAAAATTTACATTATGTTTAAAAAAATAAAAGTGATGGTTATCAGTCTTATATGGGTAATATCTTACAATCTTTTTACGATACTTAAATAATAAGCAGCTGGCCAAGGCGCATGAAAAAGCTACTATTGGCATTTTTAAAGTCAATTTAGTCATATTAATCTCGAATTGATTAAAATTCTAAGAACTCTTTACACATACTAAAGAATTAGTTTAATGCAATTCGCATTCTGATTTCTATGAAAAGTTTAACAAAGAAAAATTACGGCTAACGTTATACTTTCCCATTTTATTTCTGCAGTGTGTATTTCTTCGTGATTTGTGGATGTATCTGCATGTGAATAATACTTCCTTTGCCTGCAAATGCACTGGAGAATTAGGATAAGATGTAGAGTTCGTAGCTATATTACTACTAAGAATAAGGAGAATGCATTTTCCCGGACAATTTGATGTGTGGAGGAAGTATTTTTTGTTACTTGGATGGGTAAACGAGCAAGTGAACCACCTGAGAGTAAGTAGTCAGCTTCGTCCATTAACCAGTTTATCAGAACTTAAAACAAATTCTTATGTTGTCCACCTTGAGACGGAAGATGGTAATTCCCGGTAAGTAACTACTGCGTGTTTTTGTCGTACCCTTCTTTCCAAGCACCGCAAGGCAATATTCAAGCAGATTACTGGTAGAAGTAATGCACTTGCGCCGTGCGTCCGTCTCTATGAGTACCACCAACCTGCTTATTGCTTACATAAAACATGTAGTATCTTGAAGAGTAGAGGCACCAATGCGTACTGTTTTACACACAGAAATATATCGAGATATAGTTCTGTATTCTGATATAGTTCTGTGGTTTTACATCTAAAGATAGGCAACGCTTGCATGGATTCCCTTATTTTACGCCGGGAAAAGCTCTGAGGCATCCCGCCTGGGGAGTGGGTCTCCCCAGGTGGTTATGTGGGACTCGCTGCGCCCGAAAGATGGTAAATGGACACAGCTCTACCAACTAAAACCCGGCGAGTGCCACCAGTGCCTCTTTGGTGAGGTGCCCCGGATCTGTTAAGCTAACAGGGCACCTCGATGGCTAGTCAGTCCCGCAAGGGATCGACGCCACCTCCACAGAGGGATTGTCCCGCACCACAGAACAACCCCTCCCAATGTCGGGACAGTACAATGGGGTGAGGTTCCCATACTCACCCCTTGCCCTCTGCTCTTTTGTCCCCTCTTATTAAAAGAGGGGTACAAAGAGCCCCCTCAGCTCAATCGGCTTCGCCCAAGGTGCTGGGCTCACCCTAGGCTACTGACCCCCACCGCCACGTCAAGGCCTGAACCATGGTGGGGTGCATGGATTCCCTTGCCTAATTCAGGATAAACTCGTTTATGTTCATAGGCTGCTTTGACCACTCACGATCACTTTACACACAATTTACTTACAAAACAATGGGCAAACTGGACGAGCCAGTTTGCCTACACGCAAAATTATATAACTTTTTGTTTATCTCTTGATGTTACAATTACCGGTGGTAGGGATGCGCTGTGCCGCGCTCCATGAGTACCACCATCTTAATTGTTTCTCCCGTCAAACAGCTTTGCAGTGTTTCGGACAGGACAGGCAGTGTAATTACTGGCACCGAGACTTAACATCCTATGTCTCAGGATAGGCAACACACAAATATATGCCTGTGCATCAAGGTAAACTAGTTCATGTTCATGGGTGACGTCGATCACCTATCTGGTGGCACGTCTACCAGCTTGTATATCCAACTAACACAAAAAAAAAACAATTTATTTTCAGAAAAGTAGAGCTTTATAGAAATGAAACTTCTAAATAGTACCACTATATTTGTGTGACTTAGGTATATTATGTGACTTAATGCGAAACCTTAACAAATTGTTTAATGTGTTAGTTTAAGATGCACGTGGGTGATGCTAGATAAACGATAGTAGCTTGTGGGCGGAATTAGGCTGAACACAGACTAACCTATTTTGGTCGTCTACGTATTCTCTCAAATCCAGGCCAGCGTCTTTTGGCCATCTACTTTCTTTCAAACCCATGTTTTCTTTCCTTTTTTTTTTAACGCCGGCAAATGCTCTTAGGCATCCCGCGGGGGAGTGGGTCTCCCTACGCGGGTATTCGACTCGCTGCGTCC
Source organism: Helleia helle (assembly GCA_963853865.1). Lineage (NCBI taxonomy): Eukaryota > Metazoa > Arthropoda > Insecta > Lepidoptera > Lycaenidae > Helleia > Helleia helle. Next base: position 11,376,601 of record OY971431.1, read on the forward strand.
GAAAGTTGGTAAGTGGACGTAGCTCTACCCACTAAAACCCGGCGAGTGCCACCAATGCCGCCTTTGGTGAGGTGCCCCGAATCTAATGAGCATACAAGGCACCTCGACGGCTAGTCAGTCCCAGAAGGGACCGACGCCCCCTCCACAGAGGGGTTGTCCCGCACCACAGAACAACCCCTCCCAATTCCTCACCCCTTGCCCCCTGCTCTTTTGTTCCCTCTTCTTATAAGAGGGGTACAAAGAGCCCCCTCGGCTCGTGCTGGACTCCCCACCCACTCCCCACCGCCACGTCAAGTCCTGAACCATGGTGGCGACACCATTCACAGAATAAGGTTTTTTCTATACAAGCTGCTTTTAGTTGAGTGGCATAATAAAGATCTCCAGAAACTATTTTAAATAAGTTTAAGGGTATTATGTCGTCAATAATTTACAATTTTCTCGCAAAATTTAGATATGAAGAAAGTACCTATGAAGTAGCGATAACTTTATTTGCTAAGATAATTGAACCTCGATTTAGTATGGACTTAATTTAAAACGTCATTCATTATTTGAATACCATCATTGATTGTCTCCCAATTAATTTATACTTTACTAGTGGCACCGACAGACGTTTTCCTGTTTTTTTTTGTGAATCTAAACCATCCTCGAATCCCCTTGAACTAACACAAAAAATTTCATGAAAATCGGTCCAGCCGCTTAGGAGGAGTTCAGTGACATACACACGCACAGAAGAAATATATATATAAAGATATATTTTGTGTTATCATAGGAGCTTATTAATATATTTTTTTAAATCGACAAATCTTATTCATATTGACCATAATAATTTATATCGCTACTTTTAGACGATTAAAAACGATCGCCCCCGAACCACCTTAGCGCCAGTAACAAAGCATGTTCAAGCATTACTCTTAAACTCATACATGGTATCTTCACATTTTATCAAGCCTAGCTCGGAAATTCACATTTGGAACTCACGTCAGCCCTAAGACGTGATAATTCTAGACATTTCACCTGAGTCCTTTATCTTAAAATTTCATTTAATGTTATCTTTTTGTCAGTTTCACTTGGGAGTTGGTATGAAAACAAGAGGTTTGTTTGTGTATCGGCGTGGAGGTACACGGAGAGTAATTCGTAAATTATATTGATAATAACTATTTACCTACCTACCTACCTACCTACCTACCTGCCTACCTATCTACTTACCTACCTACCTACATTCTGTTTATATAATTTTTGTTGTTAACTTAGATTTATATCCGTATCCGAATTGATAACCATTTTTATAACTTATGGCGTTTATAGTACCTACAGAAAAACATGGCGTATAGGACAGTCCTTAAATACGACTACTCTATATAGAAGTGACAATAATATTACCACGTGTTATGCAATAAGAAATGCTTAGCGTAATTAGAATATAGTAAGCTTTATACAAGGCCCAGTGTGCACAAGTGATCAGCCGACTCAGCGTTCATTCAGGGAGATTTCAGCAGTGGACGGATAGAGGCTGATGATGATGATGATTTTGATGAAGCATTATAAATGACCCGAAGGCAACTCAAGGGCCATCGAACGGCCTTGCGGATTCCACACCCACAGACTATGGTATAAACAGATTGGTAATTTGAACACTTCATAAGATCGTATTCATAGTAACAGTAAGAGAGACTTCTGACACTGCAGCTAAATGGACATCTGATCTGTGGTTTTTATGGCGGTCTACTTATCTCCACGATGACAAACTTCCTACTCAACATGGTAATTAAAAGTGTCCTCATACATAAACATCAATATAAAATGCAATCTTCTGCCAACATTTGATGGTGAGTTCGTTCTTGATTAATGATTGGACAAAAAATTAATAATTATTATTGTTATTGATTGCAAAATATAAATATTATTATACGATTTTTTATACATTTCGCACATAAATATTTGAGTGATTGACTTATACTAAAGTCAGTTCCTTACTTATGCAAAAAAAAAATGATAGTAGCGGCGCCCCGTGGTTTCACCCGCGTACTTCCCATTCTCATGGGAGCACAGAAATAAATTATAGCCTTCATGCTATTCTGATGTATAAAATATGTTATTGTAAAGTGTCATCAAAATCAATTCAGTAGTTTTTGCGTGAAAGAGTAACAAACATACATCCATACATCCATACATCCATACATCCATACATCCATACATTCTTACAAACTTTCGCGTTTATAATACCAAAAAGTAATATTGACCATGTTTACACGCTCGATACTTTTTATTATCTACGAATGCCGTTTACCTACGTTAAGCTACGAATTATTTAAAAAAAATTTAATTATTTTCATTCATTGCACTTATACTTTAAAAAATATAATAAACATGAATTCCAAGAAACAAACAATTGGCGTGCATCCGAGAAACGCTTATGGGCCGGTCGTGGAAGTGAATTCAGAAATTAAAAATCCCATCGTGGTCATGCCTTGTGCATCGTGGATGTAATGAATACCTGTCAGGCGCGCGTGTGGGCGATCCAGGCTAAGTCGAACAAACATTTACCCTTCGCTCAGCAGTAATTGTTTAAAATTGAGCCTAACTGTGTGGGCCTTGCCTCCTGCCATCAAATCTTACTTTGTTTTGTGATCGCGTTCGTTAGTGTACGATTTTGTGTAAATGAAATGTTACAGATATATTTATGAAATGGTATGAATAATATTGTCACTGTTAAAGCTATATAAAATTTAGGATATTGATAATGTTTTAAATTGTTATTCATCAGAACTCGATATTGCTATATTATCTGCTTTACTAACAACATTTACTTAACATGGTAAATATACCGTTTTAAATACTTATATTGGCGATCATTTTGAATTATTTCAATTTTATCCACCTTAGTAGATAGTAGATTTCTTATGTAAAATAATAAAAAGCTTTTAGGTACAATATTATAATTTACAGGCAACGTATTGTACAACAAACAATACGTTAGGTATATGATATAGTTTGGGACTTTCCTCATAGAATACACATTTCCCCAAACTATACAAAATCTTAACGAAAAAGTCGTCAAACAATACGTTGCATATATATATATATATATATATATATATATATATATATGTCATATGTCATATATATGTATCATGTTTACCCCGACGATTATTTCAGTTTCAACAATTCAACAAAAATTATATATTTAATTTTTGTTGAATTGTTGTGTTTTACGTATCATATCTAGTTCAAATTCAGTAACACCAATTAATTAATAATTATAAAAGGTTATATTCACATCATACCCAATATTTAACTTTGTAATTTCCAAAGCAAACATACCTTTAATGCAATTAATTGTAAGCTTAAAATTAAAAGCCACGCTCATAAATTAGTACAGGGTATTTCGTTTAAATTGCCTGGCACTTTGGCGTAATGTAATAGTAAATTAGGGTATTTCTGAATAGAGAGTGACACACCTGATAAATAGTAGGCTTTGTAAAGCTTTACGTTACTATAGTTATTATCATTGGTCCCTTATCATCGGGTGCCAGATCCATTTGGTTGACAAATTGTCGTTTAAAATTTCGGATGTTTAGTGCTTCGTAAAATCATAGTTCTTCATACCACGTAATTAGGAATAAAATCCTAACAAGATCCTGATATTTTTTTCTAGATTTACATAATTATTGAAATGGTGTGCATATGATTATTATCGAATTGATCCAATTAATAATCTGTTACCTGAAGATGATAAGAGTAGCTTTCTTCACGAAAACTATTCGATCAGTGTTGACAGATATTCAAAGAAGGCGGGATTTTAAATGTTTTGTATTATTATTACTTGTATTTCAAACTCCTTCGTCGTTGTATAATTTCATCTTGTATTTTTATTGTAGTTGGATAGGCAAACTGGTAAACGTGCCACCTGATGGTAAGTGGTCGACGTCGCCCATGAACATAAACTAGTTTACTTGGAACGAGCCCAGGCAACTCATTTATGCATTGCCTATCCTGAGACATAAGATGTTAAGTCTCGGTGCCAGTAATTACAATGCTTATCTTGCCCTTCTCTCCGAAACACAGCAAAGCTGTTTCACGGGAGAAACAAACAAGATGGTGGTACCCATGCAACTGGGATCGCGGCACAGCGCTTCCCTCCCACCGGTTCTTTTTTGTTATTATTTATTCTTCGTAAAGTGTCAAATTAATGCCGGGAAAAAGGAGTCTTGGATGTCCACGATGCAAATAGCTATGCGACATAAAGGCATGGACTGTTCTAAGTTGCACTGAAATTAAAAATATGGCGCCGAACCAAAGTAATGTTGCCTGATGACACCCAAACTTCACATGAAGACGGCACCACACACATGTGTTGCGCTACTATAGTTATGTACAGTACCTCTACCATGAGTTCGCACATGACATAACTATAGTAGCGCAATACGAATCGAAAACTATACCATACCTTAGTTTTTATTCGTGTTGCATTTTTACGTAACTACTATAGTTATGTCATTTACGCTTGTAACAAAAACTCATGCTAGAGGTACTGAATAGGCCTCTTGCCATGTATGTGTGTATGGCGTTTATTGCGGACTATGAATACTATAAATATAAAAAATACAATACATCAGCGAGTACTGACTAACATGGAACTAAAATATAACAAAACATTTTACAATCAATATATTTTATAATTCCTTTCAAAAATAATTTCCAGCAGAGAAGGATAATAGAGAGATCAAATGGTAGCAATTTTTCCTTTTATTTTCATTGATAGGTAATAAAGTTCACGTTGCCAATGCCTTTCCCAGTCGATACATTTGACATAGCAAGAACAATAGTCTTTTGTACCAGGAATCGGTTCGCTGGCTCTATCGTACTCATTCTATTCATTTTATACCATGTCATGTTTTAGCGTCTATTTTAAAAGAAAATATGATTTGACATAAACGATTCCTTGGTAATGCTATCATTATAAGTTTTCGTTCCAATTGAATTTTATTTTGGGATTTGCAAAATGGTGCAATTCTCCAGATGTTTTTAAACGAAAGCCTATCATCTTCCTTTGTAAATTAAGATCAGCTACTGCAAGAAAAAGATCCTAATATCAGAAGTTCAATAATATTTCGTCTTTCCAACCTCTACTCTAGACGCTCTACTCCAGAATCCTAATGTCTTTAGGTATCAGCTGCTAAATAGTTTAGCGTATATTACTGTTGCTGTGATCAATCGAATCGTTGCACCATTTACATGCTCCGCTATAGCAAAGTCGAGCCGTTAACAAAAATTGTGGTGACTCATCGTTGAACGGTTTCACGATATTTATAGGTAATCCCAAAAACTTTTTTTTTCGTAATTGCAGCAACTTTACTGTATATTTCATAATAAATTCGATTTTAATTTATCTTTTTGCAATTTTATTTTTTATTGATTTTTCCTTCTGTGACCATAGATGCAAGGAAGAATCCGATACACCAACAATGTAAAATCTTAATAAATCGAAATTAAAATCATTAAAAGTAGTTTATTTTTACTAAGCAAAATCAGTGTAAACATTAGCAATAAATATGTGAACCGTTATTTTTGAAATAGATGACACCTTACCTTATCTAATTGGATTTTCTGCATAACATACAACAACTATAATATAAAATGATACATTCGTCAGTGCATCAATCATTCTGTATGATCACTCCAGGAATTAATCCATCATGCATTTATTGGAATATGCAAAACGTGTATTAATGAAATGGTGAAACAGATTACAAAGGCTACCACAGATGGTGGGCGAATCATACATCACAGTTCTAATTATTGTTGCGGCTCGTCTAAATCAATTTGGTTTGTGCGGATTTACAACTCATTTCTATAATAAAATGGATGCGACGCAGTAACTTATATTGTTAATGGTGCTTGTTATGACGTTTTGTTTCCAAGCCAATAAATTATTACATGTTCTATTTTTGAAATCTTTGTGACTTGGTTTAGTCTGCAGCGTTGGCGTTAATTTAGACTTAGATTAGTCCGACTCTTTAAATAACTTGATTTTGTTTGAGTTTGCTAACCTCGATTATTTAGTCCTCGATATGTCTTGTTTAAAACGATTTTTTAGATGACAATAATAAATAAATAAACAATTATTATTCTAAAAAACAGTAATTATTGATAAGGCATAGATAGCAACCATTTCGATTTTGCCGGTGGGAGGGAAGCGCTGTGCCCCGCGCTCCCGGCTGCATGGGTACCACCATCTTGCTTGTTTCTCCCGTGAAACAGCTTTGCTGTGTTTCGGAGAGAAGGGCAAGACAGGCAGTGTAATTACTGGCACCGAGACTTAACATCTTATGTCTCAGGATAGGCAACACATAAATGAGTTGCCTGGGCTCGTTCCAGGTAAACTAGTTTATGTTCATGGGCGACGTCGACCACTTAACATCAGGTGGTACGTTTGCCAGTTTGCCTATCCAACTAACATAAAAAAAGCAAGTAAGTACCTACATTTTTGTAAATTTTTAAGCACATGCAGATACAAGCTACAGATAAATAAAATTGGAGTGTCTGTTTGTAACATTAAAATAACCGCTTTTTATTAAATGCATATGGATACACGGTACATATACCAAAATAACATTTTTTACAATTTTCGTCTGTCTTTCCGTCTGTCTGTTTGTTCGGGCTAATCTCTGAAATAGTTTTTGATGGGCCTTTCACTGGATGTTAATTAGTAGTTAGTTAGATAGTTCATGTTATAAGGTGTAATAAGTTACACCTAAAAAAAAATGAATAATAATAATCATCATCAATCCGAGTACGGCTGTATATCTAAATTAACGCGGGCGAAGCTGCGGGCGACAGCTAGTATATTTATGAAAATGAATATAAGCCTTTAATTTATGAAAGTAGTTATGCATGCAAATATATGTTTTAAATAAATAAAATCATTTTAGTTTTATACTACTAACTACAAATATATAATATATAAATATATAATATATATATATATATATATATATATATATATATATATATATATATATATATATATATATATAACTACTTTATTCAATATAACTATAACTATTTTATTCAAAATTTATTTTCTTGTAAGAAACAAAAATAGGCCCTATCTTTTACATCTTAATAAATAACAAAGGTATTTCGTTTTCGGTAATTTAGAACAGCAAGTAGTTTAGTGACCCTACAAAATTTACCCCAGCGATGACCCTCCCCTGAACTAAGGTAACGTTGTTACGCCACCCCTCCCCTGAGGCTCAGAATGCCTCTGCATCTGTTGAGTTACGTATATCGCAATATACTTTTTATTATCCTGATATTTTTAGGTCACTTATTTTTATAGAAGTTTTATTAGAATAGTTTACATGTGCATGGCTTTTCTTAATATCTATGAAATAAAATACAAGGGAGGTAGTAAATATAACATACAATAGTCCAGTTTTTATGAACAAAGAAATTATTATACTGTGTCTATAAATATTCATAACTAGCTGTTTCCCGCAGCTTCGCCCGCGTTAACTTAGACTTACAGCCGTACACGGATTGATGATGATTATTTTTATAGCCTTAGCTACTCCTTATATCATCAGCTATCTGCCAGTGAAAGTTCCATCAAAATCAGCCCAGCCGTTTCAGAGATAAGTCGGAACAAATAGACAGAGAGACAGACAGACGGACGGACGGACAAATAGACAAAAATTGTAAAAAAGACTATTTTATTATATTATGTACCTACCGTGTATTTATCCATATGCATTATATAATAAAAAGCGGTTATTTTAATATTACACACATGTAATATTAAAATAACCGTATGGATACTGTATGGATGATATCGATGCTTGCTTATCATTTTTATAAAGTTGTGAATTGTTTTACTAACATTAGAATTAAGAACATTGCTACTAACAAAATATATGGATATAAAAAAATCTGAAATAAATTATTTGAATTTTAATAATATACATAATATTAAAACATTCCATAAAATACAGGTGATATACATCCGAAATGTAAAAGCAGTTCTCCGTCGGATCTTGTATTGTACTTTTCCGTAGTTCATATTTTCCATAATCTTTTACAAGTCCGGTATTGTGAATATTCTTCAATCTCACTCCTATCAAAATAGTTTCCGCAAAGAACAAAATCTTCAATGTTCAAAGATATCTCTTTTATTTCAATATTACAAACCTGTGGGTGAGTCGGCTTCGCTAAGCAATACAAGCCTTTCACAATTGAAAACTTGGGGGCCTCATCTTGGCTTGTTATTTTAGCCTTATTTCAATACGGTCGGTTTTAATATTGAAAATGGAATGGGACTAATTATTTTCTCTGTGTTCAACGTTACAAAGGGGTGGAGAGATTGGCCAAGATTTCTCAATTTATCCTTACAGGTGGTTTTTCTCAGGCATAAATGTTTTTCTATCATCTCGCCCTCGGGCGGTCCCTCGAGATCGTACGAATCGTCTTAATAGACTTAGAGACGTTCTGCAGACTGCATTCCCTGGGGCTAGCTTGTCCCCGCTTCACCCTACTGAAAAAATGAGATAAGCTTATTTCAACTTAAATTGATTTTCTAAAGGTATTCCTAAAAATATTTGTACCGTACTGGGAATATTTTTATAAATAGCTTGTGTTGTCGTAAAAAATATTTATGTACTATTATACAAAGTATTATTATATTTGAATGATATGTGGTATGATTGTGAACGATATCAGAAATTATTAAAATTATTGTTTAGTCGTTTAGATTCTGAATAGTCGTGTTTCTTATGAATAATTTGTATTTTTTTTTACAAAATTATTTCTTTCTTCCTCTTTTTCAGTTTTTATAAAAAGTATCGATACTTCCTAGTATAATGAGTGAACTGACATTATAGTAATTTTATAGAAGAGCGATTTCAAGGTAAAACGGTTACATTTTAATGAACTCAAACTAATTAAAAATAAATGTAATTTGAATAATGATTGGAAGTTCTTTCTTTGGTGTAAAGTGCTTTCGCAGATTTTTTTTAATGACATTTTATGTCTTGTAAGCTTCATCTTGGTAACTCGTTTTATAAAACACCCTAAATAGATTTTCTACTTTAACTACTATTTCCGTTACTTTATTCCGGGCATTTTAGATCCATCATTAGTAGTTGTCCAGTTGTTAATAAGTTTTTTTCATTCATAGTGTATTGAGCCGCAATAAACTTGCATCAAAGTGTCTCTCCTCACGCTCCGCGTACACTGGTACGATGTTATTTGGATTAACTAGTATACAATGTACGATTTTTACAGTTTTTTTTTCGAATTGACTGTGGCGTATTGGCATCTACAATTAATCGGAAAAGTAGATGAACAGTGGCACATCTAAAAATGTAAGAGTTATTGATATTGATTTAGTGTTTTTAACACTAACATTAAGATCACCATGATCTTGATCATCAGGTTTTCAAACCTATCTTACTTAAACCTTTATAACCGAGCTAAAACTTAAAAAGTATCGGTATGTGCTTGAATCTTTTATTCGTATTATAGGATGTGTAAAATTTTAAGAAAAATACTCATATTATATTGATGAAAGTTAGTATCTTCTTTCATTAAATCACCCTTACTAAACAAACACTTGGGCGTATTTATGTGTAATTACCAATATGCGAATTCCGTGTAACCATTATTGCAAATCAGCACGTGCCCATGACATAAATATTCACATTATTACAAGTCGTTTCTACCCTCGCTCTGTCACCGTTTTTTGTATTGTGCATTTAGATATAAAGGGATTTTGAGGCGTAGCAAAGGGAGATGGTACTGTTTCCTATTATATCATATAATGTGGGTGAAATTTAGCTTCGGTATTGTAAGGACTTTTATTTATAGGATGCCGGGGTCCGCATTGAAATGCCGGATTATTTGGCTAACAAATTATATCGAATCTGTCCAGAAGCTTGTCAATAAATCAACCCGGATTTATCGGTAAAATGTGACAAAATGATTTTGATGCGGTAAAGCGTGGCGATAATCGTTTTCAAAAATATCGTGAGTGTGAATGTGTAATTGGATTCACAAGTATTTATTGATACTAGAATTATTTAGCAAAGTCTGATATTGAGTTAAATAATTTTTTGTGCTAAATAAAGTAAATGTATTTTCTAAGATTAGATTTGATACTTATCGGATACTTTGTAGCAAATGTGTTATGACTAATAATCTAAAAAATATTAAACTTCTCGCTGTAATACAAAAACCTTTCCTTGTTGCAAACATAAACGTAACCTGTAGGGACTAAAGAAAGATTTGTGAATTAAAAAGTTTAATATTGAAATCATACACAAATTGTATGAAAGTTTTGCATTCGTGTTAGTCATTACTACGAACGTCCATAATAACATCGAAAATAACTATCTAATTGTACGAAACTAATTTGAGTCAACATTAGTTGAAATCATTATTGTGCTTAATTGGCTTACCTTGAACTTAAATGGGGGCTACTTGAAGAGTCATAAAGCTAAATTGCCAAGGAAACATACGTATAATGGAACGGTTCCCTAAATCGTTATGATTTTCATCTCATTCTACGCTGTACCTCATAATGTACTGGACGGGCCATTACACATCAAAATTACTACTCAGACGGACTATATGTCAGAGGGCTTTATAATGCAAATACGTCGTAAAGTCGATTCGGTACAACCGACATACAAATTTAGATTGTACAATTAAATTCAACATGTCTGAGATAATTCCTTTGAAATATGGCCGTGCTGGTCATAATTGATGAAAATTGATTTGATTGGTGTAAAATGAAAATATGAGCGATAAAATTATTTTTATGACTGGCATTTAGACGGATATGGGCCTAGGAAGTGCCGAGAGTATCATTTTTATTTTCATTAATGTGTAAATATGAAATCATCATCAGAAGTTAGTTGATAGAATCAAGCTTTGAATTGCAGACAAAAAAGTAACAAATTTAATTATATCATCACCATCAGGTCGAATGCATTATTTACTGAATAGGCATCTGAAATCAACAACTAAGGTAGCCAATTCCAATATAACCGACAAGTGCAATGCCGATAATTCGTAATATCCTGAAGAGAAACGATCGTGGAAGTCTTTGTCGCGTCTTCTATACCGAATCCTTATTTCTCTTTGTTCTTACGTGTTTGCGAAAGGTCGACTACCACATTAAATGTTAATATTGTGATTTAGCTTGTTCTTTGAATAATAATAATATCAACCTTTATATATCACACTGCTAGGCACAGATCTTCTCCTCTAAATCAGGTGAGGAGGGTGTTAGGCCATAGTTCATCAATGCGCTGGCCCAACCTGATGGTTGTGGTTGGTACACGTCAGACACTTTCAAAGACATTTAATCTCATCAGGCATACAGGTTACCTCACAATGTTTCCTTCACCGGTGAGGAAGCGATGGTCTCATGTTCAGGTGCACGTTGAAATTAAAAAAAACCCAAGGCAATAATTTCAAGGCATAATATGGTCTGGATCAAAGCCGGATCACTCAAGAGGCCAAACCCACAGCCACTATACCAACATCGCTTAAGTTAATGTAGGTATGCCTTGAATTATTATTTTTAGAAGCACGCTGAGCAGCCTTATAAAACAACCTAGTTATCCGTGTCCATATTTTACTGGTGGTTATGGTTTTATCGTATTTAATTTCCGGAGCGTCCAAAATTTTCCTTCAAATTTCTAATCCTCAATCCTTAGCAATTTATTCTGTGTCCAAGATTATGAGTTTGACTCTTAAGTAAGTTTGACAGTAAGATTTTTTTATGTTAGTTGGATAGGCAAACTGGCAAACGTACCACCTGATGGTAAGTGGTCGACGTCGCCCATGAACATAAACTAGTATACCTGGAACGAGCCCAGGCAATTTATGTGTTGCCTATCCTGAGACATAAGATGTTAAGTCTCGGTGCCAGTAATTACACTGCCTGTCTTGCCCTTCTCTCCGAAACACAGCAAACCTGTTTGACGGGAGAAACAAGCAATATGGTGGTACCCATGCAGCCGGGAGCGCGACACAGCGCTTCCCTCCCACCGGTAAGTAGATAATTTTACATTATGATATTTTTACATTAAGAGGAACACTAAAGTCTAATGTCATCTTTAGTATCATCTGATATTCCTCTACAACTGAAAATCGATTACTATTAGTGAAAATGGGATGTCCTATAGCAATTTGTATATAAAATTCGTAAGAGTTGTGGGGTAACCAAAATTTAGTCTTGTCAGTCGTAGTCGTAACTATTCCTGGTGGGTTAGCCAAGATGTCATTGTACAATCGTAAATGGAAATGACATTGTAAATAGAAATGACATTTTATATAGATGAAATAGAAAAAATAGTCTTAAATGTCATTTCCATACATTTATTAGTTTTCTACTAGCGTTTACGATTGTAGAATGGCATCTTGGCTAACCCACCTGATCATTTTTACGCCATGACTTTACTTCTTTAGTGAATAGTAAATAAACACTTTAGTACCAGTAACCAATAGTATCACTATTTACCCATTAAAGACATCTGATTTAGCTATACTAATTTAATAACGTCTAAGAGTTTGTATGTTGTTAATGCGCTTATCACTGGAATTATAAATTGGATTTGATTTTTTTATTAGAAGGCATATTCACGTAACAGGCTAGACTTTTTTTCTTTTTGGTACCGGTAAATTCGCAATTCCTTGATATTTGGATCTCATCATCATCATCATCACCGGTCTTTATCCGTCCACTGCTAAACATGGGCCTCCTTCAATGAATGCTATTTTATTTGGATCTATTGTGAAGTAATTCAAACGTAATTGATTAAATACCAGCTGGTTCCAATAATATATTTACTTTAAATATTCCCGTTGTTCTTGATAATAATAAATAATATAGTGAAATAAAAAAAATCGCTTAAGCTTATGAAAAGCACCGCAAGAGGATATGATATGAATTGCATTTACACGATGGAACATTTCGATTTATACTTTGTACCGTGAAGTAGTTAGTTCATATTAGTACGTACTTAAATAATTTAAACCTATAAATGAACATTGTAACAAATAAGATTGTGTCTTGGGAAAGTTGAAATAAACGTTTTTATATTAAAATATCTTCACCAGATTTATGAGGTTATTCCATTGATTTAATTTGACAAGCAAAAAACTTTCATTCACTAAATCTCAAATATTTTCAAATATTCCACAACTGTCCTTCTCCATATCGAAGAAAACTTTTGATCGTAACAGAAAAAAAAATGTTGTTTGTTTAAATTTTTCATGAGCTTTTTTTGCATTAAATGTAATTAAGAAAACCTTTTTCAACAGTAATAAATGAGACATGATGTGGTAAAACGATTTTATAGTCAAATAATCATTAAATTGCAACACATTGTTAATATATTTAGAATCTATTTTGGTGGGAGTTTAAACTTTATAACCCTTTCGTACTTTTATAGGTTGTAAATGATTCGAACATCTGTGGTGGACTTATTTCAATTTCCTTTACACTCGGAGCTTCCTTCACTTTGCCCATAAATTTTGGTTGTAAAAAATTAACTACATTTTTAGGAATAACGTAACAATGCGGAAGAGGGTTATTATTTGTACTTATTTTGGGAAACTCCGTACATTTTCTTTTACGTGATAACGTCTTATAAAACGATAAACGCCGGGTACCATAAAGTGTCACTTTCCGCCTGGACCGAGTGTGCATGTGAGAGCGCGGAACAAGCGATAGAGAGGCATACCGGTCTAAGCGTTCAGATTGTGACGCATTACGACGTTATCACTTAACATTATCGTCCGTAATCCGACATTACAGACAACATGTAGGTTTTATTTATTGATTAATTAGTCAAGTTTTTTTTTTTAAACTGAAACAAATTAATGTTTGGCATTTTGATTTTAATTGGACTTGTGGATGAGATGAATAGATTTATCGTTCTGAAGGTAAATAAAAATCCTCATCAAACTTTATGCTTAAGTAATAAAGTTATAAATAGATAATCCAAGTTTCTGTTACAGAATTTTGAAAGATGAAAAAAGATGAAAACTAACGAAAATCGATTACAAAATCAATTTTCGTTAGTTTGGAAAAAAGGCGTTTTCAGTTATTTCAACATCATCATCATCATCAGCCTATATCTATCCATTGCTGTACATAGGCCGCCATCAATGAACGCGAAGACGGCCTGTCTCTCGCCAGTCGCATCCAACACGGATCGGCCACTGCACGGAGATTATCTTCCAACCTGGTTAATACTTAATGGCCGACCAACACTTACCAATCAACGTCTACCTAAACGCGGCCTCCACTCTTGAACCTTATAGCCATTAAGTACATATGTACTTTAGCAAAATCTGTAAAATTGAGAACAGGTGTTTGCAGTTATTTCATCATCATCATCATCAGCGTTTATCCGTCAACTGCTGCACATAGCTACCTCCTTCAATGGAGCGACGATGGTCTCGTCTAGTGGGTATGGGCTCGGCATCTTGAGTGAGAAGTCTGGGTTCGATCGTGACCAGTGCCGGGGGTGAAATGGGTCTTTCTAATTTTAACCGTGCACCTGAAAATAAGACCATCGCTTGCTCACTGGTGATGGAAAACATCGTGAGGAAACCTACACCTGATGAGATTAAAAGTCTTTGAAGTTGTGTGAAGTTCACCAACACGCATTCGGCCAGCGCATCGGTGAACTATGGCCCAACACCCTCCTCGCCTGATTTTGTGAGGAGGACATTGGAGGAGACCCGTTCCCAGCAATTGGATGCATAAGGGATGATAATGTTAGATTATTATTAATAATATATTTATTATTACTCATTGACTTATTATATGACTTGACGCTGCGTGCATCAGCTAGTTACTAAGAAAATCATAGTGAGTTCATAATAATAATTAATAGAAGCTTAACACAATGTTCCTTGATTTAATAGCTGGCTAATACAAGGATATAGGACGATGACGGGGATATATCTGTCCCATGTGCGAGAATGCGCTTGACGACAGTCCCTACCATTGGTTCCAAACATATGGCATCAATTAAGTTCTTTTTCAGAGAGTTTAATAAAGATAACGAATGAATAATGAGCCGTGGGGAACATTTTACGAATGACTGCCACTTGAACAAGTGACAAAATGGATAAAAAATTTAGCCGTTAATTCGTCTGGCATGTGTTTTAGATCTCAATTATTTTTAGCACCGGTGTGAAATGTGCTCATTATTTTTCTCTTTTTATGCCAAGTATTCATTAGAAAAACCTTAGGATAATATTTTTATTTCAAAATTTTTGCAAATCTCTAGCCCGACATGAGTGCACTAATGTCACAATCTAATAACTATTAACTAATAGCATTTAAACTTAGAGTATACATAATTTATATAGAGTGCTACTGTCACGCCGTTCATTGTGCCGATTGTAAGTAGATGCGTTCCATGCGTAATACATTAAAAATATCTATATTTTAAATTAGGACATTCATCATCACTATCATCATCACAATCAGCCTCTATCCATCCACTGCTGAACACAGGCACCCCTCAATGAACGCCAAGACTTTGAATGTTATTGCTTTCTTTTATTTTGCTTCCAGGAATCATTCTTACAAATTGGCACTGCACATTTCACCATAGTGCGTGTTGTTTTGACACTGATTGAACGATTCCAAGACAATGGTCTTGTCTATGTTCATACCTGTGCTTACAGTTCATACTTAGTGACGTGCGCTCTATATAATATTATGTATACTGGGTTTACACGTTATTATGAGTAAGTTTATTGTTTAGCTTAAAACACTAAACAGGCATAGCTAAGTAAGCTTCAACGAATATATTTTTTTTTTTAAAGATGTAATTTTTTTTTGTGTCATAAGTAGGCAAACGAGCTGTCGGAGCCTTATGGTACCGACGCCCATACACATCCGCACAATCAGAGTTTATGCAGATGCGTTGCCCTCCTTTTCCCTATCCCCTCATGCCGGCAATGGGCCACCGAAAACTGACAAACCACACGAAACGCGAAAGCATAGCTATCACTTGATGCCGGTCGTGACGGCCCAGTTCGGCTGCAATACAGCATAGCACTGCTGCCTCGTACTACTTATAGTTTTAATAGATATGCTTTATTCTTTTTCGTCATCATCAGTCCTAGCTCTCCGTGGTAATAAACGATAAATCAACTAGTTGACAATTATTTTTTATTTTTTTATTTACCTATTTAATTTTGAGGAGGAACAACAGCTAAAGCACTTTCACAGATAAACAATTAGCATAGAAACATAAAGCTAACAATAGTTCCCCACATATAGAGTTTAAGTTTTTAAATTGTATTTTTTAGAGTTAAGTTTCTTACAAACTAAATTACATAGTATTTTGTTCCATATATTACAGCCAGATTTCCTTTTAGAGCTTCAATTTAAAAAGCACAATTTAGTCATTGTAAAAAACAGTATTGGGAGGAATTATCTGGGTCTTATTGTGGGGAAGCGTTAAGAAATTTACGTCTTGGGAACAATCGAAGGTTTTATGTAGCATTTATTTGTTGTACTTTACGAGATCCTGACTCAAGCAGTTTCTGTTCCAATGCAGTAGTATTCTTTACAATTATCTTTATTCTTCTAGAGATTCATGATGATGATTAATCTAGAAAAATGTTTAAGTAAATTCAGAGCAATATGTATGACTGTGATGACTATATTGCTCTGAATTTACTTAAACATTTTTCTAGATTAACCTCGACTGTAAGTTGATTTATATAGTATTTAAAATTAACAGCTTATACTTTTACTAAAATAACCCCACTGTAAGAGCTGATAAGATGACCTTGAAATTGCTAAACCGATTATGATAAAACGTGTTGAGGAAACCTGCTTTCAAATATAGAAAAATGCACCCAAATAGGTTCACCTGTTTGAGATGTCTCTCAGACACACAGATGATCAAACTTTTTTTATGTCATGAGGAGGCGAACTCACGAAACGCGACAATATAGCTCTCACTTTATGCCGGTGTTATGTGAACGAGAGGTACCAACCACGCCGGTCCTGCCGGCCCAATTTAGTTGCAATGCAGCGCACTAACTCTTACTATATTTTGTGTCAGGTATTAAAAAATAAGATGATTTTGACGATCACATATTTTGATAGTATTATGTAGCAGATGGGTCTATTATCATTTATGATGTTCGCGTATCTCGCGTGACTTGAGAATGGGACCCGCTACCGCGTTTCATACGCACATAATATTATTGTCACTATGTGCTTCGTTCATAATTTGTATTTGAAAATGTATAGCAACTTTTTACAGATTTGAGCTTCAATTAACATATTGCTATTGTTGATCAAAGGATTTTAAAGCTGTTTAATAAGTTTTTATATGCCCGTCGAATATGTACTTTACAGCGACCGATGTCACGTGAAACTTTCTATGTAATAATTATTATCTGGATACCTCTGGATAATGATACAAATACCAGTAATAAGTAAATAGAATGAAAGGTTACTGACTGAGAGGTAAAGAGCAGACATTTTTATTATAATAATTATATTATTAGTGTAATAAATAATAAATTGAGTATGTTAATTAAATCCGTCCTCTTATTTATCCACGATGATATTCAAATGATATCTGATAATTGCTTTATTATTTAATAAAAAAATAAACAGATACCATTATTGTTTGTTTTCGTCGAAGAATAAACAGCAATAATACTAAGTAAATTATAAGTTTAGTAATAAATTGACATATCCACAACGTTGGAGACATGCGTAAATATTCGATTTTTTTACACCAGTTTTTATTCATTTGTCACTGTTCAGTATTTTGACAGGCCAATTTATTTGAATTGGCATATGTTAAAAACACAGTTGTTTAGCAAAAAACAATAGGTATTCGTCAGTGTCGTTTTTGGAACTCCGAGTAATCCACCAAAATGAACACAAATATTTTTGTGACTTCAAACGTATATGTTTTAGTATGGAAATGACAGTTACAAGAAAGGGCACTTATTAAAATTGGTAAGGACTGATGTTTAGTGTTTATGCAAATCGTAATTTTGCTTGATCATGTATATGGTGACAGTTTAAGTTCTGTTCCGAGTGACAGTTTCTTCAAAGTAGCAAAAATATATTAGGATTTTATATCATTTCTGTTCTGTATTATATTATACTACGGGAATTAGTGAAAACATATTATAATAAATTTTGCCACAATCCTCTTTTTGGTACCCTAGTGTTTTGGAACCAACAGGTTTTAAAAGCTGAAGGTTTAAGTATTTTTTTCGGTTGATAGTTGAAGGACCCTTTAGGCCATAGATCTTATTTAAAGAACAACAACGTGCAAGAAAATCTCTAGCAGGTTAATAGTTTTTTTTTTATGTTAGTTGGATAGGCAAACTGGCAAACGTGCCACCTGATGGTAAGTGGTCGACGTCGCCCATGAACATAAACTAGTTTATCTGGACCCGTTCCAGGCAACTCATCTATGTGTTGCCTATCCTGAGACATAAGATATTAAGTCTCGGTGCCAGTAGTTACACTGCCTGTCTTGCCCTTCTCTCCGAAACACAGAAAAGCTGTTTCACGGGAGAAACAAGCAAGATGGTGGTACCCATGCAGCCGGGAGCGCGGCACAGCGCTTCCCTCCCAGCGGTAACGTGGATTATATACGTTGATTCATTATAATGACTTTTCCAATACTTGACCATTTACAAAAATAAATAATGTATGTAACTAGTGCCTTTAAGTACCTACGGTCCTCATTTTGTTCGGAGTCGACGCGTTCAATTAAAATTGTAATTAATTGCTCAGCTCAGCGCACTGACAGGCTTAACGGGAACATCATTCACTGTTGTATTTATGCGAATCTACTTGACAGCTGAGGTACTCATCATTTCTTATAGCTTAGTGAATAATTCCGTCATGGAGACGAGAATTTGAATAAAACTTATCAGTAAAAGCACGAAAACATAAGGGGCAGTAAACACGCAGGTGGGGGGAGAGGGCGTAAAAAAATCATGAAAAATGTGTGACGTAATGGGTGGCCCCTAACATTTAGAATATAATTTTTTCACAAGGCCTGATTAAAAACTCGTAACATAGGTCGTATAGTAAGTCATCACCCATGAGTAATAATTATTTATACCCAGATTGGCCCTTCAGATGTCACATGCCCTTGCGTTACCTAGCGCGAGTCAAAATATAGCTGCCGCCTGCCATGTTAGGTAAGCATAATTATGATACCCATGCTTTTAGACAAACATGCTTCTAGAAACTTATTGAATAGTTTCTACTTATAAAATTTGTATGTACCTATTTGTATTCTATAACACTCATAGTTATATGTTTATCGGTTGAATGGAGACAACTCTTCCATTTTTTAAGTCGGTTAGTGAAAAACAAGGGACCAACTCGAACATTAATATCGATGCTTCTTAATATTGTGTTCAACATTGAATTAATTCAATTAAACATATATTTTTATTGAAATACTTTTTGAAACTTTATTTTAAAATGAAACAAGAGGCAATTTATTTGAAGATAATATTATCTTAATATTAGCTGGATAAATAAAGTAACAGAAGACACCAAAATCATAAATGACGAATGTTAACCATACCCACATAAACGATTCACCTGTGACAAGCCCATGATCTATATCCTATGCTATAAAGCTGTTGCATAGAAGAAATACGCAAGAGGATATGGTACCCATGTAGACAGACAAGCGGTACAGCGCATTCCTTACACTGGTAATAAGAGAAGATAATATAGTATAACAAAATAATAAATATAAAATTAAGTATTTAATGGCAATCTGATTCAGAATCGGAGAATATTATAGCACATTTTTTTACCCGAATTTGAAATACACCAACATGAATTGAAACGTGTTAATAAAAAATAATTGGGGAGAGAATACACGAACGCCCAAGGACCGTATTTTTTGCTTAAAGAAGTGTAAATATATAAGTGAAAAAGGTAACTCTAGATTCTCATTATTTATAGATCCAAGTTTACTTAAGAGAGGAAATTCTTCGGGGGATGTTGCAAGTTTACGCTAGAATATTTATTTCCTACATTGTTCAATCAGGGCCTGACATCATTCAATTGACGTTTCATCAATTTTACTCACTAAATCGTTCAATCTTGTATAAAATTCATGGGGTGTAGCTCTGAGTAGAATGATAAATAAGTCAGGCTCACCCGAATATTCTCATTTAATACGTGACTTGTTTTGTGAGAGTATCCTTCGATATGTATTGCGTTAGATGGAAATGTCTGCACATTATCTATCATACATTTTTCTCACATTTCTGTGATACATTTAAATATGGTGGATAGCCGTCGACTTTGGTGTCATGATGTATTCAAAATAGGAACGTCGTTAAGATTAAAAACTCTATTTTCAATTGATTAGTTACGGTTTGAACTGTTACTGGCTTAATTTCGAGGTGACTATCCGTTCTACTAGTAGTAGGATCATAAACGTCCATGAGATTAATAATATTTCATACGAAATGAATTAGCATTATGTAAATATAGGGATTAAATGAGTTTATATTACAAATTTTTATGATCGCCGATCCGGCTCGAAGGACCAATCTCATTATAAATTTTATTTAGCTTGACCTTATATTTTAATTCGATTAGCGTTCCGATATAATTATTATTATATTATATTTAACAAATATAGAGAGACTTGAAAGTTTTAATAATTTGGCAACGGTTCTTAATCATGTTGTTCTACTTAAAAAGACAAATATTCGTTACAAAACTTTTAAAAAATGCAAAAAAATATAAAACATCAAAACACACGATTATAAAAGGCTGAGAATCCACATCATGAAAGCTACTCAGGGTTTCTTAAAGCGCATCTCATATCAGTCTACATCATACCGCCGCTTACTTAAAATGTTAAGACAATTCGTGGCTTGAATACGTAACTTGTTTGTTACAATGAGATTGTTTTGGTTCCCTTAGTTTGAATTATAATCTGTTTCACTTTTACAAGAAAGATGCCACAAAAGAAAATGTATGGAAATTATAAACTTGTCTGTATATTATGTGAGGCACTTATTTTGTCTGTCACTGACATACTCTGTTACTTACATTGTTGAGTATATATTTTTTGTATTTTTGACTAAAAGGTAATTTAATCAATATCATAATACAAATTTTTTTGTCAAGAGGTAGTGCCATGCTGCTTTGCAGCCGAATTGGGCCGGCACGACCGCGTAACTCTCGCTCACATAACACCGGCGTCAAGTGACAGCTATGCTGTCACGTTTCGTGCGGTTTGAGAATTTCCGGTGGCCCATTTCGCTTTTGGTTCACCATAAGGCTCCGACTGCTCGGTTGCCTCCTTGTGACATAAAAAAATATATATTTTGGCTATTTGAGGGCTGGGTGTAATTTTGCGAGTTAACCCTTAGCTGGTATCGTGGGTCAAATTTGACCCAGACGCAAACATTTTTAGTTATTATTCTTTTAATATTCATGGTACAAGTGCGCGCTTCTACGTATTCTCAGTACATCGCAAGCTGTGGCGGGGGGCGGACGTGCAGCGTGGTGACCATCATAGGAGCTGAGGTATGGAGCCGGGCTGGGTCACATTTGACCCATGACACCAAATACGTAACTTTTTTCACCGAGTGTAATTTCTAAACTTTTTGTTTTTAGTGAATATTTCTACAACAATAGGATGATTTTTTAACGATAGACAAATTGAGGAGTTGTTGCACGACGTAAATCATGATTCGGAGTCAGAAGATATTCAAAGGAGCCCAAATATAAATCTACTTTGTGACGATGAAGTTATCAGCGATCGAGACAATCCCGAACCTATTACTTGCTCAGAAGACAGAGTCATTGAAGAAAGTTCTGACAGTGAAAACGAAAGGGAAAATACTAGAAACGGATATACAAAAGATGAGGGGGAAGAACACGGAGATGAAGAGGAAGAAAGCAGAAATGACTATGAAGAGCGGACCACACTTCTTCAGTCGCTTCAAATTCAAATCGGAAAAGGGCCAGATGCTACCTATGTGATTGGAAAAATGACCGAAAACATTCTCTAAAATGTTATAAATGTTTACATTTTGTTTGTAAGACATAATATTCCGTCCTAAATATTGTGTACTACTTGTCAAAAAGTCTAAGACTGAAATATGACGTCATATTGTTGGTTATTGTCAAGTCGTTGGTTTTTGATTGTCATTTTTTAAATTATTAGCTGATCTCATGAGAATTATACTTTTTTGTTATTAAGAGGATATAAGAAGTGTCATTAATTTATTTTTGTTTAAGTTTTTCTAGAGTTTATATTTTTTTATTTTATTTTAAATACACTCTTACCAAAAAGTGCGAAAAACTTAGGTTAGTTACAAAATCATGTAGAACTAAATAACTTTTTAATATTCTAAAATTTAACTAAGATAATTTTGTAAAAAATAGTTTTTTTATTTAATTTCTATCCCTATTTACATAAATAAAACAAATGCATACGTTTTACAACAAATGTTTTGGTATGGGTAAAATATGACCCACGATGCCAGTAGTGTTGCCAAAAATAGCGATACCAGCCAAGGGTTAAGATTGTGGTAAATTGCTAAGTGGTGATTCAAAACTTTTTTTACTTATTGGCCTATGCTAAAATGCGAGCTAGCAGATTCCACAATACGTATTTGCGGTTAAAGAAAAACCGTAACAGACCAAGGAATATACTCAGCATACTTTTGGCACGATGAATGATCTATAGATCTTTTCTTTTAGATGTTCCATTTATCATTTGATCTAGCTCAAATATACCTACTATCAACATCAATATTTTATTTGATCTTGTACAGCAGATGCTACTATGAGTTACAAATTGCAGTACATCCATTTACAACTAGATAAGTTTATCAACTAAAAAGCTATGAAGACCAGGCATTCCGCCATGTGTTGTTTATATTGGATAACGTAATTAAATACATCAACTATCAAGGATTATCAGAGTAATTGAAATAAATATTCAAAAACTCAGAGTGTTAATAATATAGTGCCTGGTGAATTTATGGTTTCTGTATAAAGAGGAAAAATGAAGCCGCAACCTCTCAAAATTGCATTTACGTGATTGTATATAAATATTAACCAGAAATCATACCACGCGACCTGACGCCGTGAGAATTTTTGCTATGGGTAATATGAAAACAAATTTAAAACAAATAACGTCATACAAATTATTTACACTTGGCCAGATTTGAACCAGTAACCGCTGAAGTCACCTAACCATTTATGTAGCTGACTTTAAAGGTACGGCGACATAATACTTCTTTATAGAACCTTAGAAACTTAAATCTAACGTTACACATGTAAAATGCCTTTCTTGTCTATCGTATCCAGGGGTGGTCAACTTCGACATTATTTGAGACCTATTTGGGGATTGTTCAGTGCTGCAAGCCTATACATAAAAATGGGTCTTTCATAATAAAATACTTCACAAAGCTGAAGAGTTATTATTAGTAAAAATATTTAACTATTATTATTAATTTTAAAATATTAATTTTTGATCATTTTGTGTTTAAAAAGTAAATAAACTTAAAATAAAATATATATAGTGAAAATTTTATATTAATTTTATGCAATGGTAACATTACTACAATTGAATTATAGTCTGTGTTGAAGTTTTAACTTGGAATTATAAAATGGCTGCTTTGTTTGTCTTCATTTAGGTTTTCATAGTTTTTAAATATAAATGTAATTACTGTCGTTTTGTTGAAGTTTTTCTACTTTTGCGTTGAGTTGAGCCAGTCATCTCCGTAATCATGTGAAGTGAAAGTGTTGTAGGACTTTTAGTGACAAAGACAATAATTACGTGTGATTTTACTAATTAGTGATAATATCAATAAAACTAATAATATAAAGGAAGCAGTTGGAAATTTTAACGTATAAAAATTGTTAGGATTGTATATTATTGTTTATAGAAATAGTAAACTGAGGTGAATAAAAAATTAGCACAAAATTATAATTGTTTTATTTAATGTGATATCATGAATAATTTGGCTTTTGAATTGATTCAGGGCACATAAGATCTGTTTATGGAAGTGTCGATATCAATTATCAATTCTGATTTCTGAAGCCAAAGTAGGTATATTCTATTTTGATTAAAAGAACATGCTAATCAGGGTTATTTAAAATTGCCGCTCAAACAGTTTCTGTGGGACTAACAGAGATGGCAGCTGTGTCCTGTCCTAAATTTTTTTGTATGAAGTTGACCTTCTTCCCGCTAGGGTAATATTGTTCTGTGATCGTATCCTTACCAGTGGAAGAGATACCCTTTACCGCACACTTGCATGGGTACCACCATTTTCTTTTATGTCACAAGGACGCAACCGAGCAGTCGGAGCCTTATGGTGACTACCGACGCCCATAGACATCGCACAACCTAAAGGTATGCAGGTTTATGGCCCTCCTTTTCCTATACCCCTCAATGGGCCACCGGAAACTCACAAACCGCACGAAACGCAACAGCATAGCTGTTTCTTGACGCTGGTGTTATGTGAGCAAGAGGTGCCACCCCGGTCGTACCGGCCCAATTCGGTTGCAAAGCAGCATGGCACTACCTCTTACCCCATCTTTCTTATTTCTTCCATGAAATAGATTTGTTGGGTTTTGGAGAAGAGGACAGGCATAATTACTGGCACAGAGACTTAACATCCTATGCCTCAGATAGGAAAAACATGAATGAGTTTTGTTTTCGACTAAATAACAAAAAAAAAATATCCTCACTAGTAAAAAAACATAGAAATGCGTGCAGGATGGGCGTGAGTGAATATTTTTTTGTGATTTATGTATTTCGTCTCCGCAGCCGTCGCCTCGCCTCATTATAAGTCGACGTTGAATGATGATCAGTGGTAAGAAAAATGCCGTATTTAGCCTCTATACTGGTTTAATTTGTGTTTATTGACGTACTTATATAAATACATCTCTTATAAATGTATGATTTTTTTACCGATACATGTTATTTGTTTTCAAGGGTTGGTCGACCAACGAGATGAGTTGACGGTTGTTTTTTCGGAAGATGCCTTTGTCTAGCAGCGGATGAAAAAAGTTGATAGTAATGGTTGATATTTCGTAATTCATTAATAACACTTATATACCTAGACTTAAGGAGCTTTATATTTTGAACTAGGTTATATCTCTTTAAGTTTCTAAAGCTTAATACGAAGTGATTATTGATTACTTTTTTTTTCTCTTTAACGCCGGGAAATGCTCTGAGGCATCCCGCAGGGGAGTCATGGGTCTCCCCACGCGGGTATGTGAGACTCGCTGCGCCCGACAGCCGGCAAATGGACCCAGCTCTACCTACTAAAACCCGGCGAGTGCCACCAATGCCACCTTTAGTGAGGTGCCCCGGATCTAGTGAACAAACAGGGCACCTCGACGGCTAGTCAGTCCCGCAAGGGACCGGCGCCACCTCCACAGAGGGGTTGTACCGCACCACAGAACAACCCCTCTCAACGTCGGGACAGTACAATGGGGTGAGGTTCCCATCCTCACTCCCCCCCCGCCCCATCTCTTTTATCCCCTCTTCTTATAAGAAGGGTACAAAGAGCCTATTCGGCTCAATTAGCTTCGCCCAAGGTGCTGGGCTCACCCTAGGCTACTGAGCCCCACCGCCACGTCAAGGCCTAAACCATGGTGGGGATTATTGATTACTTATATATTATAATATGACTAACATACTTTTTGAGTTTATTTCAAATTTAATTTACAATATTTTTTATGTTACTCAGAAAGGCAAACTGGTAGACATGCCACCTGATTGAAAGTCATCAGCGTCATGAAGACAATACAGTAATTACAATACCTGTCTGCCTTTTTATACGAAACACAGCAGAGCTGTTTCAGGGGGAAATAAGGATGGTGGTACCCATGCAGATAAGAGTGCGGCACAGCGCATCACTCCCATCGGTAATAGTGGTTATTACTTTTAATGAATGCATTTTTAATATAGAGGCATTCATTGAACTTACTAAGCTTTGAAAAAAATCACAGTATAGGAAATGGACTGTGTGCAAAAAAATGGCGGAAGCTCCCAGTTTTTGCAGAGCAGAACAATAATACGTAGACATTAGCACAGTAGCGTTGCCGGAAACGGATGTTAGTTGGCGCGTCCGGTATCGCTCCACGAGGCACTATGCCAACGGATTGCGTGTCGGGACTTCAATATCTACGGTTTTAACTACAAAATACCTACTTGTAAAATAAATAGCCGTCCCAGGGCGCCCAGCACATTAAAAGTATATTTTTTATGTCATAAGGAGGCAACCGAGCAGTCGGAGCTTTATGGTGACTACCTATGCCCAGAGACATCCACACAACCAAAAGTTATGTAGATACGTTGCCCTCCTTTTCTCTATCCCCCAATGGGTCACCGGAAACTCACAAACCGCACGAAACGCAATAGCATAGCTGTCACTTGACACCGGTGTTATTTGAACGATAGGTCCACCCCGGCCGTGCTATCAATTCGGCTGCAAAGCAGCATGGCACTGCCTCTTACTAATTATATGTAATATAAGGATTTATAATTAAAAATCTAACACGAATAAAAACATTTTACAAAAAAATAAAACCGAATTCAAAAATACTAAACTAAAAACTAATAAAATAAATGTGTTCCTTGAATTTTTGTGCTTACAACTTATAATCAACTTAATTTTCTACTAATGTACAAACTTTGCGTTTACCACGTCTTTATAGTTACTTTTGGAGTCGGTGTCGTATTTGTTGCTGTACCCTACCTTTTTTTTTCTTTAACGTCGGGAAATGCTCTGAGGCATCCGGCGGGGAGTGGGTCTCCCCGCGCGGGTATGTGGGACTCGCTGCGCCCGACAGCTGGTAAGTGGACGCAGCTCTACCCACTTAAACCCGGCGAGTGCCACCAATGCCGCCTTTGGTGAGGTGCCCCGGATCTAGTAAACAAACAGGGCACCTCGACGGCTAGTCAGTCTCGCAAGGGACCGACGCCACCTACACAGAGAGTTTGTCCCGCACCACAGAAAAACCCCTAAACAAAGGTATATAGTAAACTATTTTAAAGTCCTCCCGTAACCATGGTTGCTGTAAAGTATCCGAAACGTCGGGCTTGTAAAAATCTTAATAAAACGCGATAAAATCCGTAAAAATTGTTTCATTATAATGAGTGAAATTCGCGTAAACATTCTAATGTTTACGCGAATCACAATATGTGAACTATTTTAAAGCCAAAACTTAACTTCACAAAATCTAACATCCAAGATACCAATCACAATTCCATCTAAACGATAATTCAATTTTCTTCCAAAACAATTATTTCCAGCGATATGTATAGTCGTTCCAGTTGAGGCAGGTTTCGTCATTGGATGAGCCTCGGGCTTTAACCGATCACTATTATTATTGAGCTTCTGAAAACGTTACTGCAACCGCTCTTTATTATAGCCACTATAATTGGTATTCTTGTTTATCCTATCTTGTATTTTTATTGATAAAATCTATAGTGTTTAATCATAGATATAAACGAGAATTATATGATTCGATATATCGATTAAAACAATTAAGATATATTTTTAAAACGATAATATCTTTTATAATTGAAAAGCAACGGCTATCTGCTACATAAATATTTATAATAGTGTGTCTTTGTAATTTTATCGTGTCGACCCGTTTTGGTGTTTATTAAAATATCCGTCAGTGGATATAATATACAAAATGCGTTGATGTTGATGTGGTAAAATTTCTTCCGTAAATAATACTTATACTAAAAACTAGATACGCAACTTCTTATCCATACTATCAGAAGTTTTAGTACAAAAAAGTTTGCTACATTTGACCATAAAAACTCTCACGGAGTTAGTACATACTAAACTTCGCCTTGGCTGTCGATCTAAAAATTATCTGACAGCTTCTATCAACGGTAAAGAAGAAACCGGTCTACCAAAATTTACGAGCGAACTTTGTACTTTACAGCTCTTATCACTACTTTGTTGTACTTCAACATATGTACTAAGGGTATCTTAAATCCATTTTAGCGCTTGCATAGTGTCCTTAAACGACGTCGATTAGTGACATAATAAGCATAGTAAATTATTTGTAGTGACATATTAATATTCGATCAGTTGGTGCTTAGTAGATTCAGACAAACCAATCTGCTCGGCACGGATCTCCTCCACGAAATTAGGCGAGGAGCAACAGTTGAACTATAGGTACGCTTGGAACAATGCAGGATTAAATTTATACACCTTCAAGGACTTTTTATCTCATTAGGCATGCAGGTTTCTTATCGATATTTTTCTTCCTTCAAACTCTTTTCCCATACTTAATTCCTTTATTTTAATCATTCATACATAAAAAGGTAGGTTACGCATTCTCCCCACCATGGTTCAGGCCTTGTCGTGGTGGTGGGGCTCAGTAACCTAGGGTAAGCTGTGCACCTTGGGCGAAGCTAATTGGGCCGAGGGGGCTCTTTGTACCCCTCTTATAAGAAGAGGGGACAGAAGAGCAGGGGAGAAGGGGTGAGGATGGGAACCTCACCCCATTGTTCTATCCCGACGTTGGGAGGGGTTGTTCTATGGTGCGGGACAACCGGGTCTCATATTGTGACGCCCTCACTAAGGCCCAGGCTCAAATAGGTGATCTGAGGGAGCTGGGTATAGGGCCTCTGAGGATAAGAAGTTCAGCCACGGGGGGCCGACTTATTGAGGTGCCAGGGCGTGCCAGCGGCGATAAGGCAGACACCCTGGGAAGAAAACTGGCGGAGGTTCTGGAGGGTGTCGCGGAGGTGACCAGGCCCATCAAGTCAACCGACTTCAAGTTGACGGGCCTGGACGATACCGCGACACCAGATCGCATACGGTCGGCGGTCGCGACTGAGGGGGGTTGCTCTCCTGGGCAGGTATGGGTCGGAGAGGTATACCACGGCCCACGCGGACTAGGGTTCGCCCGAATGTCGTGCCCCCTGACGGCGACCTAATTGCTGCGTCTGGGACACCTGGTTATCGGGTGGAGTAGGGTCCAGCTGCAGCACATTGGAGCTCGACCCAGGCACTGCTTCAAGTGCATGGGGCACGCTGCTATGGTGTGCCCCTCGGAGAAAGACCGCAGTGGCTTATGCTACCGCTGCGGGCAGCCGGGCCACAAGGCGTCCGGCTGTGAGTCCGAGCTCCAGTGCGCCGTCTGTGCCGACGCAGGCCGTAAAGCAGACCACGTGATGGGTCGGGCAGATCGTGCAACCCCCCATCTACCCGCGGAAAGGATATTCTTTCCCCTCCATCGAGGAGAGTGGCGGCGCCTGAGGCTGAGATGTCCGAATAATGACAGGACATCTCAGCTTCTTACAAGCCAACGTAAACCACTCCGCTGCAGCTCAGGACCTTCTCCTGCAGTCCATGGCGGAGTGGAGCGTTGATGTGGTCATTATATCGGAGCCCTATTATGTGCCTCTCCAGCCACATTGGGCTGGGGATGATGTGGGGAGCCCATTTCATGGTCGCGATTATCGCAAGGCCAGGCGCCGAACCACCCCTCATAACCCGAATGAAAGGGCGCGGGTACGTGGTGGCCGTTCGGGGAGGGATTGCAATTATCGGCGTATACTTCTCCCTGAACCGCAATCTGGCGGACCTACAACAGCTCCTCGATGTTCTGGGACCGCTGGTTGGGCGGCTGGCTCCCCTCCCCGTGGTCGTGGCAGGTGACTTTAACGCCAAGTCCTCGGCGTGGGGGTCTCCAGTCACGAACCCTAAGGGGAGAGAGGTGGAGGAGTGGGCGCTAGCTGCGGGACTGTCCCTGCTGAACAGAGGGGCGGTCCTGACCTGCGTGCGACGGACGGGCGGTTCAGTGGGGGACCTGTCGTTCGCCACTCCCACCGTCGCGCGTAGGGTGGACGGGTGGAGGGTGGTAACGGAGCTGGAGACACTCTCGGACCACCGCTACATACGGTTCGAGGTGTCTCCAGCCTCCGCATCAGGTACGGCGCCTCTGTCCCGGGGGCATAGCTGTTTCCCGCGTTGGGCACTCACCAAGCTCAACCGGGAACTGGCGGAAGAGGCGGCCATCGTGGGCCGTTGGAGCCTCCCCTCGAGTGAGGACCAGGGAGTGGACCAGATGGCTGGTTGTCTCGGCGACGCATTTACTGCCGTCTGCCGGGCTGCCATGCCTAGGCTGAGGGGTTCTCCCCCTCCTCGACGGGCGGTGTACTGGTGGTCGGCAGAGTTGGCCGACCTCCGCGCCGCCTGCAACGCAGCACGTCGCGCCTATGTTCGCAGCAGGCGGCGCCGCCCCCAGGACGTGGAGCGGGATGGCCGGCTTTATAGGATCTACGGGGAAAAACGTAGAATCCTGCAGCTGGCTATCAGTCGGGCAAAGGAGGCAGCTTAGATGGAGCTGGTGGAGGGTCTCGAAAGAGACCCTTGGGGCCGAATTTACAAAAGGGCGCGAGATAAACTTCGCACCCAGTCGGCCCCATTGACGGAGACGCTCCAGCCCGAGCTGCTGGGGAACATCGTCGGGGAGTTGTTTCCCGACTTCCAGGAAGGGTTCGTCCCTCCGCGGATGGCCCGATGGACGCCGGACTCGATGGAGGAGGAGAGTGTTCCGCCACCCGTCACCGACGCTGAAATGGAGGCGGTTCTGCTCCGCCTCCGTAATAAGAAGGCGCCAGGTCCGGACGGGGTGCATGGGAGGGTTCTCTCTATAGCTCTCGTGCACCTCGGAGACAGCCTTCGGGAGCTGTTTGGCCGCTGCATGCGGTCCGGTCAGTTTCCGAAAGCCTGGAAGGAAGGTCGGCTCACCCTCTTACCAAAGGGGGGCCAACCGCCGGATAGCGCGTCGTCGGTGCGGCCGATCGTGTTGCTGAACGAGGCGGGGAAGGCCCTGGAAAAGATCCTAGCCTCCCGTCTCGTTCGGCATCTGGAGGAGGGCCCGGGACCTGGACTGTCGGAGTTTCAGTTCGGGTTCCGGGTCGGTCGGTCGACCGTCGACGCCCTAGGGCGTCTCAAGACGGTGACGAGTGAAGCGGAACGCCGGGGAGAGGTGGTGGTGGCGGTGTCCTTGGACATCGCCAACGCCTTCAACAGCCTTCCCCACAGCGTAATACGGGAGGCACTTAAGTATTTCGGCGTGCCCCCATATCTCGGAAGGCTGTTGAGGGCGTATCTCTCCGATAGAGAAGTAGTGTACGAGGACCAAAGGGGGTCCCTAGTGAGTCGGCGAGTTGAGTGCGGCGTCCCGCAAGGGTCGGTTCTAGGCCCCACCCTATGGAACGTCGGCTACGACTGGGTCCTGCGGAGCGGTCTCCTCCCCGGGATGGATGTCATCTGTTATGCAGATGACACACTCATTCTATCTCGGGGACGGACATACAGGGAGGCTGCGCGGCTGGCTGAGGTGGGAGTATCCCTCGTAGTCAGCCGCATAGAGCGACTGGGGCTTCGGGTCCGTTTCGACAAAACCGAAGCCCTGCTCTTCCGCGGGGCTGGGAGGAAAGGGCCCCCCTCAGGTGCACGGCTCCTTATCGGAGAGACGGAGGTCAGGGTGAGCCCCACTATGAAGTATCTTGGGCTCACCCTCGACGGGAGGTGGACCTTCGGCCCCCATTTCCAACAACTGGGGCCGAAGGTCATAAGGGTGGCGTCAGTGCTGGGTCAACTTCTTCCTAATATAGGAGGGCCCAGCGAAGCCTGCAGGCGGCTATACTCCGGAGTCTGCCGGAGTATAGCCACGTACGGAGCCCCAATTTGGGCGGACTCCCTAACCGCTAGGAACAAGGCCCTGCTGCGGAGTATGCAGCGGGTCATAGCGGTGAGGGTGATCAGGGGTTATCGTACGGTCTCCTGGGTGGCAGCCACTGCCCTAGCTGGAGATCCACCGTGGGAGCTCGTGGCGTTGCTGCTCGCTGAGGTGCACCTTTTTTGCTCACAGAGGAGGTTGCTCTTCCGCGAGACACCGACGTGGGAGGAGGTCTCGCGTGTGCGGAGGCTAGGGCAAGAGTGGTTGCTGCAAAGGTGGGGGGAAATCTTGGCGCAGTCGCCGTACGGCCAACGTACGGCCGAGGCACTGCGTCCGGTCCTGGTGGCGTGGATGCGTCGCCGGAAGAAACCCCTCACATTCCGCCTGACGCAGGTGCTCACCGGACACGGTTGTTTTGGTGCGTACCTGTGTCAGGTGGCCAGGAGGGAGCCGACGCCAGCCTGCCACGAGTGTGGCGCTGTGGAGGACACGGCCCAGCACACCCTAGAGGTGTGCGCTAGATGGGCCGGACAGCGTCATGATCTTGTGTCAGTGCTTGGAGGGGACCTTTCGCTCTCGAGTGTGGTGCGCTGCATGCTCGAGAGCGATGAGGCCTGGCAGGCGGCGGTCACCTTCTGCGAAATCATCATTTCGCAGAAGGAGGCCGCGGAGCGGGACAGAGAGGATGACGCCGCATCCATCCCGCTCCGTCGACGTGGGACGGTTGTGCGGAGGAGGCGCTATGCGCACCTTCTGCCTCCCATCTAACGGGACTCGGGGTAAGGTTGGGTACCTGCCCCGGTAGAGAAGTTCCGGCGTCGGCGGGGGTGCTCTAGGTTGTCGGAGTGCCCCCATAATAGGAGGAAGCCCGGTTAGCCCTTTTGAGGGAACCGGCCGGTCGTGGGGGGTGTCCCGTGTTAGTCAGATCCGGGACACTCCCCTTCAAGCGGCTGAAGGCAACTCGCAGTGGTTTTAGTGCGGTATACCGGCGCTGGGTGAGCGTCGGGAGTCCCACATATCCCCGGGGACAACCCATCCCCGGGTGAATGCGCAAAGCATTTCCACTGCGTCAAAAAAAAAAAAAAAAAATGGTGCGGGACAACCCCTCTGTGGAGGTGGCGTCGGTCCCTTGCGAGACTGACTAGTGACTAGCCGTCGAGGTGCCTTGTTTGTTTTCTAGATCCAGGGCACCTCACCAAAGGCGGCACTCGCCGGGTTTTAGTGGGTAGAGCTGCGTCCATTTACCAGCTGTCGAGCGCAGCGAGTTCGTGTCGGGCGCAGCGTTACAGAAAAAAAAGGTTACGCATTCTTAATATTTAAAGTATATTAATTAATATGAATATTAGTATAATATTTATTCATTACTTATCTATACTAATATTATAAAGCTGAAGAGTTCGGGTGTTTGTTTGAACGCGCTAATCTCAGGAACTGGTCCGATTTGAAAAAAAAAAATAAGTGTTAGATAGCCCATTTATCGAGGAAGGCTATAGGCTATATAAATAAATAAAATAAAAATATTTTTATTCAATGTGTGAATGAGGGAAGCGCTGCACAGCGCTTCCCTCCCGTCTGCATGGGTACCACCATCTTGCTTGTTTCTACCGTGAAACAGCTTTGATGTGTTTCGGAGAGAAGGGCAAGACAGGCAGTGTAATTACTGGCACCGAGACTTAACATCTTATGTCTCAGGATAGGCAACACATAGATGAGTTGCCTGAGCTCGTTCCAGGTAAACTGGTTTATGTTCATGGGCGACGTCGACCACTTACCATCAGGTGGAACGTTTGTCAGTTTGCATATCCAACTAACATAAAAAAATAATACTATGAATGTTTAATTTTACGCCTAGCGTAAGTTAGTCTTGGTTTGTGGTCTTGGTGTGTAGGTATATTATTTTTGCTTTTTATGCACTGGTATTTTGTTATCTCTTCCGTGTGTCGCTAAGTGAAATGCCAAAAACTACGTCATCGATTAGTGATGTTAATAAACATGAATGGGACCG
Source organism: Helleia helle (assembly GCA_963853865.1). Lineage (NCBI taxonomy): Eukaryota > Metazoa > Arthropoda > Insecta > Lepidoptera > Lycaenidae > Helleia > Helleia helle. The sequence continues at coordinate 11,410,362 of OY971431.1, forward strand.
TTTAGGCTCGCGATAAAATAATAAATAAACAACCAATTAGCGCTAATATGTATTCATGGGTTATCAGATAAGATAAAGGCTTGTTCCCGCTATGTTTTAGCAGTATGATTCCTGTTTATAGACTCGGAGCGCCTGCGCCGTGGGTGGCGGGCACTCAACAAGCTATCGCGCATTTAGTGATGCGATGTTTTTATCGATTATGTAATGTTCTTTAATTACATTGCTTAAAAATAAAATTAAAATTAATATTATTTTTAGATCTGAATAAAATATTTTGATGATAAATGCATGGGATAAATTGCGTTTAGTACGACATTAATTTTATTTATTAGTATCGGTCATAAGCTGATGTCACTGATATTAAGTGTCACACTTCGACGATATTATAGATTATCAATCATCAATTGCATGGACTGTTAGAATATGTGGTATAATAACCCGACAGTTGTGTACGTATGATGGAAAATACAATAAGTTGATATGGATGGTTTTATACTATAATAAGATTAATTGTCTACTTGACCAAAATTATAACCACCATGATAGGGGATTTTTATAAAACAAATTAACAATTTCTTTTCCAAGAGAAAAATATATTATAAAGATAATACGTGAATAATATTAGATATGATTATATCAATACATTAATAATATCAAGATAAAAAATGTAATAACGGCTGAAGATTCACTAAGAAAAAAGGGCGAGGTACCAATAAGTGGTTTTATTACAATATAATTTTCAATAACATTTATTGCACAATCCTATCCGTTACACGCATAATAATTTAAAATCAATAAATAATAATTCTTCGATATAATCGATAATTCGCCATGCTACACCACTACGTGTACCAGCCTAATGACAGCTATTCGGTAATGGGCGCACGAACGCAAAGAGCTACATTTATGATAATTAGTGAGATACAATATTTACTCGACAGGTTTTGAAGGCTCCTTTATCAATACCAGTTCTGCTCCAGATTCTTAAAACCTTCGCGCGAATTGTTATAATCGTATTAAAGTCATATTTTCGAGTAGGTATTTGAGAATATCATGATAATGATAGTGGTGTTTTTTTAATCAAAGGGCATTTATCACATTGACATCTGTGGGAGAGATACGCTATATGCGCACACGGCGTCATGGGAACCTTATTATTTTGCTTCTGGAAAAAGAATAAGGCTGGCATTTGAATATTGAGCACTGAAAACTATCATTTTTTTTCTCTAGATTGACAACGCATGGTTTTATATTTTGATAGTGTAACTGGCAGGTGAGGCACGTGATGGTAAGTTGGTAAACATTAACAAGTTCATTTTTTTATGTTAGTGGGATAGGCAAACTGGCAGACGAGCCACCTGATGGTAAGTGGTCGACGTCGCCCATAAACATAAACTAGTTTACCTGGAACGAGCCCAGGCAACTCGTTTATGTGTTGCCTATCCTGAGAGATAAGATGAAGAAGTCTCGGTGGCAGTAATTACACTGCCTGTCTTGTACTTCTCTCCGAAACACAGCAAAGCTGTTTCACGGGAGAAACAAGCAAGATGGTGGTACCCATGCAGCCGGGAGCGCGGCACAGCGCTTCCCTCCCACCGGGATAGCCCAGGCAACTCATTTATGTGCTGCCTAGATGGTAAGTTTCGTTGACAGTAATTCGTGGGTTAAGAACCAGAGTAGCGTAAGGTCAAAAAAAAAAATCTTTCACCATTCGCTTTTTTAATCCCCATATTTTTATGTGCCAAAAAATTGGAACGATGTAGTGTATAGATTGCTTAGTACAAAAATAACATATCAAGAAAATTGATTTTCGTTTACTGCCAGAGTGAAGTGTTTCTACTTACAATAATTCTGACCCTATTTTGTCAAAAAAGTTAAGAGCACAACGATCGAAACTCGATTTACAGAGCGAATAGAAAACCGAAGATGCCTTGAAAGTAAACGCTCAAATAACGTATCTTTTCATACGTTTTTAACGCAGAAAGGTTGATTATGTAGCCAAAGCTTGTTTCATGCCAAATAAGCGTAAAGGTGCCGTTACTGCTAAAGGGACCTTGTTTCCTGCGCTTTTGTGATTATTTTCCCTGCCAAAAAAAACGCAAGGGTGCGATACGCTACTATGGCACTAAACAATTAAAGTAATGAAATCAATTTTTACGTCAATAATAGTGTAAAAGCTATATACCTACGTTCTTTTACCACGTAATAAATCTCTATTGTTCTGATTCACTTTCGCGTCTTTTTTTTTTTTTTTTTTTTTTTTTTTACTTTATTCTCTTTTAAGATACACTTTTATTTCTTATCATCTAATCGCCAAACTGTTCAAGCAGTTTGTAGGCGTTCCGCTCAAACTTGTAACATACATACATAATATATTACTAGTATTATTTCAATTTTGTATCTCTCTCTCTAACCACATAGATAATCCATATAATATACAATATTTATAACAATAAGCATAAAAAAAAATAATTATTACACATACCTAAGACTTACTTACATTTTTAGTATATCCAAACACTTCTTTCAACTTTTGTTTTAATTTAAATTTACACTTTATTTTCTTTTCTTCTCTTAGTATTTGATATTCATTACATATCTCAGGTACAATATATTTTCTAGTTCTTTCCCCATAGTAGTTATTAACTTTTACTGTCTCTAACTTTCCTTTCTCGATCGAGCGCTGTATTTATATATTTTATTTATTTTAAATTCCTCTCTATAATATGTTTCCATTGCTATCAAATATTTTACCTTTTCATTTACTGGTATAATTGCACATTCCGAAAAAAGTTTATTATAGTTATCTCTATGTTTAGTCTTTAGTTGTTTGTCTACCATTATTTTTAAGAATCTTAGCTGTATCTTTTTAACTTCTTCTATATAGGTTTTAAAAGTTAATCCGTAACAACTTAGCCCATAATTAATAACTGACTCCACTAATGCATAGTAGACCATTAGAAGAGTGTTTTTATCTATTATTCTTTTGAGGATATAAAACTTACTGAGTACTGACCTTAATCTATTACACACAACTTCTATGTGTGGCCTCCAGCTAAACGTATTATCTATTATCAGGCCTAAGTATTTAATGTTACTTACTAATTCCAGTTCATTACACTGACACCCCTGGATTCCATGTAAACAGTTGTATGTGTGCCCTACAATGCGTATCCTAACCCCTGTCCCCGCCGTTTTATTGTAAGGTGAGCATATATGCATGATTTTAGTTTTGCTGGTGTTAAGTATAATTCCATTGTCATGTGCCCATTTCATTATTTTATCAAAATCATTTTGTATCTGTGCTATCATGTGTTGCAAATTTTTACCTGATATTAATATACATGTCTAATACGGTCTATATGTTAATTTGACACTTCGACGGATTTTATCGCGGTTTATTAAGATTTTTACTTTTTTATGTTGGTTGGATAGGCAAACTGGCAGATATGCCACCTGATGGTAAGTGGTCGACGTCGCACATGAACATAAAACTAGTTGGAACTGGAACTAGGCCAGGTAACTCTTTGTGTTGCCTACCCTGAGACATAAGAGGTTAAGTAAGAGGTAGTGCCATGCTGCTTTGCAGCCAAATTGGGCCGGCACGACCGGAGTTGGTACCTCTTGCTCATATAATACCGGCGTAAAGTGACAGCTATGTCGCGTTTCGTGCGGTTTGTGAGTTTCCGGTGGCCCATTAGGGGGGATACGGAAAAGGAGGGCAACGCATCTGCATAAACTCTGTTTGTGCGGATGTGTATGGGCGTCGATAGTCGCCAAAAGGCCTCGATTGCTCGTTTGCCTCCAATGCTATTTAAAAAACCTGTCGAAATAAATATTTTTAGCTTATTGGCATTCATAAGCCAATGTCTCGTCCCCACCATGGTTCAAGATTTGACGTGGCGGTGGGACTCAGTAGCCTAGGGTGTGCCCAGCACCTTAGGCGAAACAAATTGAGCCGAGGGAGCTGCTCTTTGTACCCCTCTCATAAGAAGAGGGGACAAAAGAGCAGGGGAACAAGGGGCGATGATTGTAACCCCCATTGTACTGTCCCAACGTCGGTAGGGGTTGTTCTGTGGTGCGGGATAACCACTCTGTGGAGGTGGCGTCGGTCCCTTGAGGAGCTGACTAGTCGTCGAGGTACCCTGTTTGCTCATTAGATCCGGGGTACCTCACCAAAAGCGGCATTGGCGGCACTCGCCGGGTTTTAGTGTGTAGAGCTGCGTCCACCTTACCACCTTTCGGGCGCAGCGAGTCCCACATACCCGCCTGGGGAGACCCACTCCCCCGTGGGATACCTCAAAGCATTTTCCGGTGTTAAAGAAAAAGAAAAAGAAAAAGAAAATACCTCGTCAAGAGTTATTTTTCAAAAAGCTTACAGTGGTCACATAGCTATATCAGCAGATAAGTACCATGATTTGCAAAAGCTGTGTCGATCAGGAGTTATTCCTCCAACATATCATGATTCTTCCATTTCAAGTCAACCACGAATAATTATTACAAATTTTAATTATTACTAATTTTAGAAGATGTTGGTTATTATTTTAAGGCCATTTTAACGGAAATTCCATTGCATTCCCTAAATTATTAAATTTATATAACGGCCAAAATAACGTATGTCAACCTTTTTTTGAAAAATAAAAATAAAAACGTTTTTTAATTGCCCAAAATGTAACACTATTCTGTAGCCGATAAATAAATCTTTATTATTAGTAAAAATCATATTTCTAACTACCATAGATTTTGCCATAAAAGAGCTAAAAGATAACGAGAGGTAAATTTGAGTTGTTTTTCGGCTCTCCTGTAAAGTTGTCATTTTGCCCTAACGCTACTCTAGTTCTTAACCCGCGAATTACATTGCCTCTCCTGCCTTTCTCTCCAAAACACAGCAATGTTGTTCGACGGAAGAAAGAGGCAGAATGTAAATGCATGGATATGCAGACAGGAGCGTGGCACAAGCGCATATCTTCAAACGCTAGTAGATGGATGGATGGATATCAACTAGCAACAGCCATTGCACGATCGACATTCCATCTCGTATAAAGTTCTTCTTCTTCTGTTGGTTCTTCATTAAATATCGTAAGATGTTTACCAAATGCAAATTTTAAGCGGCTTTAAAATTGTTAAGCGGCTCGAACTATCTTAAATAGACATAATATAATAACATTGTGATATTCTGTAGTTAAGCGCAATCATTATATCAAATGATGCGATAGGTGACAGTCATCGGTGTTCGGTGCGTGTGTGATCCACTTAAAGATGATCCAATCTGCTTGCTGTATGTTCACATGTTCACTAGACAAGGCTATTGATCTATAATTAAGATTAAAAACCTCTGGTATGAAGCTTATTAGTGTAAACATATATTTTTAACAGGTGTGTCTATTAATTTTTCATTTTCATTACGATTTTTTACTGTAAAATATTAAGAATTCAGAATGTTAAGCTTTTTTAAAACAAAACCTTGACAAATTATATACTAAAACCCACCCTAGGAATTATCGTATCCATTTTTGAAAATGGCACGAAAATCCACTCAGAAGTTTTTAAGTTTACAGCGTACAGAGAGACAGATGCGGTGGAGGACTTTGTTTTATAATATATATCATTTATCATAAACCAACAAACTACAAGTATATCAGGCTGCTCATGATGACACATAGTTAAAAACCTAGAATATGTACGGTGGAGTAAATTCCTAAAAAACTCAACACATTAAAAAGCTATATCAATTTACGAATCAGCCACACTGCTACCAAAATGTTACGTGCGTTTACCCATTAGGGATAATCGAGGTAATTTTTCACGCATTTCTTCTAAAATCACGTGCACTTATAGCATTCTCTCTGTGTGGAAAAAAGTGATTGATGTTACACGTACACGTTTTTATCATGTGATCTTAGTCATTATTGTGCGAATAAACAAAAACTCCGTGTCATTTGTGATATAAAAACATTATTGATTGCCCCGCGTGTAATTATGCTTGCAATATTCGGTGCGCAAGAATATAATGTATCTTGGATATTTTTATATTAGCTTATTATGTTCGCTCGGGAGGATGTACCTTTAAAATTGTAAGATGGAAGAACCTGCTATCTTGTGGTATCAACGTCGCTGATGATTATTAGAATGCCCACCAAGGACTGACCCTTTATGTTCTATACTTTCACAAAACAACTTTAAACTTCAATACAGTAATAGGTCATCTGGTAGAGAGAAAACTATTGATGTTGATAGTTAGTGAAATTATGACAACGTGCATTTTTTAAAACATAATTTGGAAGTGAAAACTTCAATGGCCGTGTTGAGTACTTTTTGGTAGGGGAAAACCTCATAGCTTCGCGACACCGAGATGCTAATGTGACAATATGATGTTATAAAATTTTAAATTTTAATACAAAAAATTTGAAATTTCATAATATCATAGTTCTAAGACTTTTTTTTTTTTGTTATCGCAGGGAAATGCTTTTTACGCATGTAGCCAGGATCTCGGGTAGATCCTGACCCTATGTGGGACTCGCACCTGGGAGTGGCCTACCCGTAAACTAAAACCACTGCGAGCGCCTTCAGCCGCATTTTGAGGGTCCCGGATAGGCATTAAACAGGATCACCTCAGCGACAGGCTGGCCCCGGCGAAGGCCAGACTACTCCTTTTAAAGGGGGACTGCCCGGCTGCTTAGGCAGTCCCCGCGACGTCGTGTCATACTGGGCCCAGGTTCCCATCCTGAACCCGACACGAGCACAGGGGTGTTACTGGAGGCGCATTAAGTAGCGCCTCCACCCCCATTCGTCGCCCACGGGGGGAGGCCTCGTCGGCGGCCTCCTCTCTAACCCGCTCGTCGGCCTCCTTCTGGGACATTACTGCCTCGCAGAAGGAAACCATCGCCGTCCAGGACTCGTCGTCACCGAGCATCGCGGTGATGACACCCGGCAGAGACAAGTCCCCTCCGATGACCGATGTCATATCATGACGCAGCGCCGCCCATCTCGGGCACACCTCGAAGGTGTGCTGGGCCGAGTCCACCGCCGCGCCACAATCGTGACACACTGTCAACGGCTCCCTGCGGGCCGTCCGGCACAGGTACTCACCAAAGCAACCATGCCCAGTGAGCACCTGTGTTAGACGGAAGGTGAGGGGTTTGCGCTTACGGCGCATCCACCGCTCAAGGACCGGACACAGAGCAACCGTTAAGCGTTTGCCGTACGGTTGCCGCGCCAGGTCCTCCCCCCACATAGTTCTAAGACTGATCGACAGTCCCTATGAATGCTATTTTTTTATTCAATGAATGTAATAAAGTATTTGATTAGAACTTAGCCGTGGATTTTTCTAATAATGTGTAATTTAAATAATCAAAATATGTATATTACTTAGAAAATCCCTAAAAGGGATTGGAGAAAAAACAATTTAAATTAAATATATTTGAGCTTACGATATTATGTAAGTATCAATGTCATCGTAGTGTCAAAGGCTTATTATGTAAATGATCTCATCTGATGAGGGAGCAGTTTCAACCGTGGAACTTACGATCAAGTGTAAACATGAATAAAAAAATAAAAAAAAAAGTGAAACACAAATAATTTGGGGTATGCTACTTCAAATCTGACGCTTATTTCGGTTTCACGGTTACTTCTGATGAAATATTTAAAGATTTTTCTTCATTTTGTATGCAATTTAAGATAGAGTTCATAGTTGAAGAATCGATTAAAAATATTAGAATAAATGGTTATCTTGCAGAGGCAGCGTTAGTTGAATGTTGATTCGTCGTTAACGTTCTTATGTCTATTCCAGCGTCGTCTGCTTATCATTCTATTCATAGGTACATAGTAAAAGATTGGTTTGACTGATACCAAAAAGGTTTAATCCAATAGAAGATAGACAACCAAAGAACATGGATTAGTGTCTCGTCCATTGGATAGGCAAGGCGGCGAAAAAAGGGCATCCTGGGCTCAGCATATAATACCTAAAACGTGGTAAAATGAGTAAACGAGAATTGTAATGAGATGGGACGACGATTTAGTTGAATGCAATGGGTGCAAATACGCTCCAGAAGTGTACGGTAAAAGTTCATAATGATGTATATATGATATATATGATATGATATAAATATATTTAGGCCTATTTTACAATAGTTTAGACCTACAAACTAGAGAATCGGAGTTAAATAAATATTTATTCGTTCGCGTACGTTTAATTTGTACGTACGGGTATTCGTTTTTGTATTTGCTGTAGCAATATCTAACGCGGCCTAACCAAATTTAGATGTGCGACCGTTTCTACATTTTATTTTATATGACGGTGGGCTGGTCGAATGGTCAGGCAACTGGACACTTTACGCAGCGGTCTCGGATTCGAATCCCGCCATGTGCAGATAATTTGTATGAAAAATATAGATGTGTGTACCAGTTCAGGTTATATACATATTAAATTTATTTAAGTACTAGCTGTTGCACCCAGCTTCGCCTACGTTAACTAAGACTTACAACCGTATCCTGATTGATGATTATTATTTCTGAAGCCTATATTACTCAGTGTAAACGTTGCATTTTAATGATAAAAGAGTTTTTCAAATCGATCGATTACATAGTCTTTGAGTTATTCGTACATATATAAATTTAGTTTTAAAACTGCGAAAACAAATATTTAGAAGCAGTACACAGGACTACCGTTTCGGGACCGACCACGCGGCATGTTACCTCGCTGAGCTAATGGCGACCGGCTTGCACGTCATGAACAAAACTATGATATCTCCTAAGATATTCATTGAAATCAAGCAACGTCAAGGGCAATTTTGTTCAAAATTAAATCCTTATAATTAATAACGTTTCTATTTGTATAACAGTAATTAATATCATGCTTATAAAAACACCTTTGCAAATCATACTTTATTTTAAAACAAATTTGATAACCATAAAAACATTATAGTTTTTTTTCTTTAACGCCGGGAAATGCTCTGAGGCATCCCGCAGGGGAGTGGGTCTCCCCACGCGGGTATGTCGCAGCTGGTAAATGGACGCAGCTCTACCCACTAAAACCCGGCGAGTACCACCAATGCCGCCTTTGGTGAGGTGCCCCGGATCTAGAAAACAAACAGGGCACCTCGACGTATGTCAGTCCCGCAAGGGACCGACGCCACCTCCACAGAGAGGTTATCCCGCACCACAGAACTAACTAAGAGGGGTACAAAGAGCCCCCTCGGCTCAATTGCCTTCGCCAAGGTGCTGGGCTCACCCTAGGCTACTGAGCCCCACTGCCACGTCAAGGCCTTAACCATGGTGGGGCTCTAATAAAGGCCCTAAAATTAAGCAAATAACAAAAATTCCATATAAAAATGATGTGCAAACTTACAAATTTTATTATGAAAATATTATTCGTTTTAGTTTTTATTTTAACCTGTTTTCAGGATTTTTTATGTTTTTTTTTATGTCGTAAGGAGGCAACGTAGCAGTCGGAGCCATGTTAACTACAGACGCTCATAGACATCTGCACAACCAAAGGTTATGCATATGCAGTTGCCCTCCTTTCCCCTGTCCCCCCTCAATGGGCCACCGGAAAATCACAAGCCGCACGAAATGTGACAACACAGCTGTTACTTGACGCCAGTGTTATGTGAGCGAGAGGTACCACCCCGGTCGTGCCGGCCCAATTCGGCTGCAAAGCAGCATGACACTACCTCTTACTAATAATCGAATAAAGTACATCTTATCATGTAATTAGCACATCCTTTAGACATTATCTTTAGCGTAGGTATCTCTAATATTTTTTTTGAGATCGTTATTTAGTAGTAGATATCTCAAAAATTTGATTTGACAAACTCTTTTTCAAGTTTCGGCAGCGGTCACTCGCTTTAAACTAAAACATACGACTAATAGGTATATTATGTAATATAAAAAAAGGAAACTCATTTCAATCATGAATTCTCAAACTTAAAGCAATTCGTTAAGAAATATATTAGAGAACTCCTTAAATATTCACGAGAAATATCTCACTTCCAAGTGGTCATCTGTAGCGATGGGTAATTAAGAAGCTAACCTCAGACTCGCCTAAGGCTTGCTAAATGAGAACTAAGTGAGCTTCTAAGCTTGTCTTTTGAGGTATTAGATAGATATATTCACTATTCCTCATTGCCTTTGAAACGGGCTACGAATAATTTCACTTGAACGGAATTAATTGAGCTTAACTGTATGACAAGATTTTGTAGATGTTTTAATTTTTTTTAGATAAAGTAGTGCTCTATTGACTTATATATAAGTACACATATAATATATCGATGTTTGTCTCTGAAGTATAGAACAATTATGAACTCTAAAGTAGTAGGAGGAGGGGGAAGGAACGACTAAAAAAGGGAAATTTAGGAGACAAGTGGAACCTAGTTACAGACTAATAATTTTTAGGGGCTTTTATCAAAAAATTAGTTTAACAGTAGATTAGTTAACAATACATTAATCTACCTTTTGGCTTGCCTACTTTAAACTCGTAGAAAGCTAGAAGTCAATTCTTGTGGGTTGAAGGACGTATGTTATTATAGTGGTAAATACACCGTGACCATGCATGCATACAATGTATCATCATTATATTATATTAAAAAAATGCCCTTCGCTGCGTATATATATATATATATATATATATATATATATATATATTCGGTGTAAATTGGTAAATAATATAAGAATAATTATATATTTTTAATAGAATAGGAAGGAAAATGAGCCTTTCTGAGACTACTAAGCCTTTTGGCGACTGTCAACGATCATACACATCCGCCTAACCAGAGATTAAGCAGATGCGATGACTATGATATTTATCTGTGAGAGTCGAGAAAATTCAAGCCGCTCGGGAACTTACACTGAAAACGGTGCCCTATTCCTTTAGAGATATAACAAAAAAATATGTTTCAATATCCCTTTATTAGAGATCATAAAAAAAATGAAAAATAATCATCAGTCCGGATACGACTATCAATTTAAGTTAACGCGAGTGAAGCTGCGGGCAACAGCTATATAAGTTTCATAATAATATAATCTTAGATCCCATAACACGAGTTTTAAGTAAACTGAAAACTGAAGTTAGGCATTAATCGTATGCCACGACCAGAGCGAATAATATAAATGCTAAAAAGGAGAATGCGGAGTATTTTAATATTCCGTAATAACTTCACGTATACTGAGGAAAGGGTTTTATAATATTTATGAAAAAAGTCATTAGTATGCTATAAGTGTGCGCATCAGCATATGTCAGTGACTGCAGGACGCCGCAGTTATTACACTAAAAAGTGGTATTTCTTGAAGTCCTGACACGACGAAGGACCAATTTTTCTTTAAAAACCCTGATATGAATAGGAAATGATTTGGCAAAAGCTGCAGAATATTTAACCTCTTACGGATGTTGCGACATTAAATCAAGTTATATTTCGGTTTTACAGATCTGAATTGACAAGACATGATTCATTTCTATATTCACAACACGATCAAGTTTTAGATTAGAAAGGTAATTTATAATAATAGCCCCGGTATTTTTAATGTGGCTTGGATAGGAAAGTAAGCAGAAAAACCATTTCTGCTTACTTCGTGCCACTGATACACTACCTGTCCTGCCCTTCTCTCTTAAATACAGCTTAGCTATTTTCCGGAAGCCATGTAGACGGAGCGTGGCACAGCACATCACTCCTACTAGTAAGTAAACTTGTTGTACATGTATCCCCTGATACAATGAACACGCTGCTAACAAAATTATTTGTTAAAAATGATGCAAAAATAATACATTTTATAACTTACAAGCTGAACCAGGCAAACGTAATTCTGCTCTTAACCAAAAATGCTATTTAACAACAGCCTGACAATTATAACCAACACAACAAAAAAAGAATTATCTAATTTGGTGCAGTGGTTCTGAAGTTATGTGCGTAATGTATGTACGTTTCGGCGATTCATTTTTCTTTATTTCTTATTTATATATATATAAATATAAATTTCGTATTACGATGATTATTCGCGATAAACTCCGAACCTAATGAACCAATTTTTATCAAATTTTGTAAACATTTGTAATTTGGTCCCACTTGGGAGATAGGGTAGTTAATATATCAATTTAATCGCAATATTTATTTATTTCAAATTATTTGTTTATATTTTGTTACTGTATGCAGATGTCAAATTCTTAAGATGATATCAAATCCAAAACTCATTTAGACAGAAAGATGTATCCTACAAAAAACAGTTTCACTGTAAAATGTCGCGCCAAGTACACGTCTAACTATATACACGTATAGCAAAAATAAAAAAAATAAACTTATCTTTACAAAAAATATGAAATAAAAAAACCAAGTACACAAAACCTCTCGGATTAAAAGAAACACTCATTAAAAACTGTGAAAATTGAAAAAACAATTGGTGTAGTATATTTACAAAAAAAAAGAAAAATTTGCAATCTACAAAAAAATATAAATTAAAAAAAAGTAATCATTGTGATTTTCAATAACTGCAAAATTTTTGTGGCAAATTTTACAATTGAAAACAATTTTTTTAAACGTACTTGGCGCGCGTCATTGAGTACCCCAAATTTTTTCATGGCTAATCTAGAGCTAGGGTAATATTATTCTGTGATCTACAGCCAGGAAATTGGTATGGAAAAGGAGTATAAAAACAACAATTGTTGCAACCCTTCTACGCCATGTAGTTGGCCTCACTAATGATTATTTTGATGTCGTCAATCAAATCTATTAGAATTAAAATTCAAGCTCGTACCCATTTCTTTATATATTTCTTATTCCTATTACATTTATACTGATATATGAATATGACGCTTTCTTGCCTTTTAATTGATTCAAGAAATAAGGAAATGATTTTATTACTAGTAAGGTAAAGTACCCAGTAACTGCTCAGAACCACCTTTCCACTCTTTTTATTTGTATATCTGCATTTTTGAATATAGATATACAAATGAAGAGAGTGGGCAGGTACTGGTTCCTGAGCAGCTACTGGGTACTTTACCTTAGATAATGTTTATTAAATTGCGCGTAAAATTTTAATATATTAAAACGCGCGCCAAGTACGTTTAAAAAATTGTTTTCAATTGTAAAATTTGCCACAAAAATTTTGCAATTATTGAAAATCACAATGATTACTTTTTTTAAATTTATATTTTTTTGTAGATTGCAAATTTTTCTTTTTTTTTTGTAAATATACTAAGTACACCAATTGTTTTTTCAATTTTCACAGTTTTTAATGAGTGTTTCTTTTAATCTTTCATTCTTTCTTTATTTTCTTTGGTTTTGTGTACTTGGTTTTTTTATTTCATATTTTTTATTTCATAATTTAATAATAAAAGTGGTTAGTACTATTACAATACTTTTACTTTAAATGACGCTTGTGACTGACCAGTGACCAATGCAACATCGTCATATTTTTTTAAATGTTATTTAGATTTTCAAAATTAACATAGAGCATTCGTTCCTGTTATTCCTCCTGTTTAAATATTTAGAGTGTAAAAGGGAAAGTTAGATACCAGATGGCGCAACATGCAAATTGACCGGCAGTTCAAATCAATAATTACATTAAAGTAAAATATTTTATTTGCTTATTAGTAAATCATGTAATAATAAGCTCAAATATGTAATTAAATAATTTAATATTTTTTGTTCTTGTCCAAAATATGATTCATTATTATTTACCCTGAATTTATTAAGTTATAGTTGAACACTACCATGCCTTCAGAATAAAAAAAAATCAAAACTTTAGATGTATTACTTTCTTTATTGTTTTCTTAAGAATAATTCAAATCCAACTCCATACGAAGAAAGTCATAAATTTACTTGATACCAATGTACTTATTATTATGTTTATTGTCCTTTAAGGCCTTTAAATATTCTCCTTTCCAGAAGCTAAAAAAATGTAAAACAGTAAGGAAATAACTTCAAATGAAAATAATTAAAATTAAGAAATACTACACACATAATGTCTCGCAATTTTTGTTTACAACCAGCTCTTCTCCGCTTAAAGTTTTTTTTTATTGCACGGTCTGTAACAATGGGAAAACAAATTGTATTGACAATAATAAAAGTATGACAAGTCAGAAATTTGAAGTAAAATTACTTACATAATATCATAATCAATACTGAAATTAACTTGTCTGTCTCTATTTGATTATTGGAACAAATATAAGTCATCAACATATAATTCTATAACAATTTTTACATAATTATTCATTTTTGTAAAAACACATGGCTCTATACGACTCCTTTTGAAACCTAACTCACATAAACATTGCTCCACTCTCTAATACCATGATCTAGATGACTGCTTTAAACCATAAATCATCAAGTATCAGCACATGGGGTGGTGCATCGAAAACGCTACTGATATCCGTCGAGAGAGCGCAGAGAGCAATTCTCAAGGTGGCTACATTTCGCCCTTTCCTATTCCCTACTAACCTTCTTTATTAAACATGTAAAGTCCTAACAGTCAGACAACTTTTTATACTAAACATAGTACTAAAACAGCACGCAGCTCTTGCCTACTGTACTGAAGTTACTAAAAAACGAAGAAAAGATATAGTTTGCTCCCAAAAAATTGCAATAAAACATACCTTTATAACTAAATTTTATATATACCTAGACCCTTATCTCTACAACAGATTAAATGCTTTGTTAGATATTTATCGACTAACTTACCATAAATGTAAAAAAAATCTCCAGTTGTCGCTACAAAGTATGTCGTACGAAGAGACAGAGAATTTATTAATTAGGATAGAGTAGACTTTAACTATTTATACATTTATATTATAAGTTATATGTAGTTAAATATAAATGATACAATATGATTCTCTATATAAAAATATAAAAATAATCCAGTTGTCGCTACAAAGTATGTCGTACGAAGAGATAGATAATTCGTTAATTAGGTTAGATTAGACTTTACCTATTTATACTTTTATCTTATAAGTTTTATATAGTTTAATATAAATGATAAAATATGATTCGTGAAGCGAGTACACTAGCCCTTTTAGCCTGAAACACAGGATTTCCTAGTTCAGGCAGTCAGTACATATATTGTAAATACCTAAGAAACATTGCATTGTAATTATAGATTTTATTGTACTTAATATGTAAGTTTCTGAAATAAACATTTTATTAATTTTTTTTATTATAATAAATTACTTTGTTTAACAATCTTATTCTTATTTGAATCACAATTAATAACTAGTTGAACCTTATAAATGTCCTCTTTAAGAAAACCATTTAAGAATGCTGTTTTAACATCTAAATGAGTGACATCTAAATTTAACTGAATAGATAGTGCGAACAATAATTTCAAAGTAGAATGTCTGACATCTGGTGAGAAAGTATATTCATAATCAATACCAGGCAGAGGCCTGGTATTGATTATAAATAGACTTTTTACACAGAGGTGTAACCTTGTGCCCTTAGCCACTAAACATGCTCTGTAACATACACTATTTAATTTCCTTTTATATACCCACTTGCACTGTACTAAAGTTTAATCAAAAGGTAATTCACTCACAGGAACCCATGCATCATTTTCTTCAAAAGCTTGCATGCAGCTTTTCCTCTATTGCCTCAATCCACTTGTCTCTTTCTGGGCTCTCCAGAGCTTCATGGACACAGACTGGATCATTAGTAACATTTGGACTCAACGTTGTACATAGATTTGGAAATCTATAACGCTCTGTCAGCTTTTTTATTCACTTAATTTGGGTCCCCCTTTACTAAAAGTAATGGTACTGGTTCCTCATTTTCTTCTTCAGATTGCTGTCTGTGTATGATATTCCCGTAACTGCTCCATCTTTCATTTTATTCTGGTCATTTATATTCAAATGGCCAATCTCCTATGACACTCTTCACTAATTACTGTTGAAGTAAGAGTAAAAAAACATTGTTTATGTTCCATGACCAACTTATAAACACCATCTTCCCGGTTCGCTACAGCCACCAAACTGTTTTTTCTATTGTAAACATAACAGCATTTCTCCTTTAACTCCACATTGTTTCCATTCTTGATAAGTTGACTAACGTAAATCAAGGGTTGGCTATAGTATGAATATAATATATATATATATATATATATATATATATATATATATATATATATATATATATATATATATATATATATATATATATATTGTATATAAATATATAGCAAAAATTTAATACCAATTTAATTGGTAGGAGATGAAGTCAAGAAATAAACTCCAGCGGCATTTATTATGCGGTTATGTCTAATTTTTTGAGTTTTGACCGAATAAAATCGGTTGAAACTAAATAAAATAATACATTAAAATCACATTATAGCACCACAATTACATAGATAGAGATAGTACATCTCACTTTGTACTCTTTGTACTTGTAGTCTCACTGTTATTTCTCGAAAAATAATTAGACTGTATTGTCATTTTTCTTTCCAATTGGCATTTTCTGTTGGAACCGGCTAAGACCTGAGGCCATGCTGCCATATCTGTTGTGTTAACAAAAATATCTTGTCTGTGCTTTGGAGAAACGGCGGAAAATGCCAAAAAGCGCGGCTCTGCCCCTCTAGCACCCATCAATCAACTATCACTTCCCATTCTATCCACCCAGAACAGTTCACCATAATATTCGCCAACGAATCACATTACATATTACACAGATTAAGTTTTAAAAACAAACACTAAAGAAAACCACCAGAACAGTCCTACAATAGAAAACCACTCCAGAACAGTTCTCCACAATATTCGCCAACCAATCACAATATATACAGTTTTTAAAACAAACACTAGTAAATCACTCAGAATGAACAAAACACAAAATAACAATTAATTAACGGGAAACTGGGAAGAAACCAAGAAGATTGAGCTCTTAACAGAAACGATTATATGAAACAAAAGACGTTTATCAAATAAAAAATACGACAGAAAAAATATATTATACGAAATACGTTTATCAAATATAAAATATGACAGAAAAAATAAATAAAAATAAGTTATAGAGAATACAAGAAAAAAAACGAAATACTTAATTTTTAATACAACACCGTATATTGATAACGATAGGCAGCATGGCCTCTAGCCTTTGCCTGTTCCGATAGGATAAAACTAAAAAACAAGCAACCAACTTCGATGTCAAAACTCAAAATTCTCACTGTAACGTCATATAAAATATTTTCTCTAAACCTCTTTAATCGGAAAACGGCGCAAGCAATAATTTTCATGTTTGAAATGTATTAAATAACTGCTGAGACCCAATAATTTTTTGTAATATGTGTAAAATTCGAAAAAAGAAACTTATGAAAAATAGTGTGAAGTCTTAGTGTTTTGGCAATAATAACAAAATTTAGCCCCAAAAATATGAGGAGGTTATGTTTACATATGTCTCGAGAATATATACACAGTGCCTCACGCCAAACTACTTGGATGTGTTCTTGGCGCTAGACACTAACGTGTCTCCTGATTAGAACTTCATTATTGTTAGACGATTTATGTGGATCAATGGTAAAGCCACTGCAACGCGTGGCTGGGTCTACTAGTAGGATTATACAGGATGCAATTGAAATCATGAGGGTCCTTTTAAATTTAGACACTGCCCATGTAACTACTAATGTTACGAATACTAAAAATAAAATTAAAGCATGTTATTGAAAACCCTTATAATTAAATCCTGTCATAAAAAGTATCAAGTTCGGTTGGGCGCAGTTTGGTTTACGAAAATGCCGCCCGCGCCGTGTAGAATACGTAGACCTCGCGTCAGTTATACAGTACGTGACGGATACCTATCTATTAGAAATAAATAGCTTGTAAATAAATAAATAAATCCCTTGCTTGCATATTTTTTTTATAAATCAGCTTATTATTAGCCTTAATGCAAATAGTATCATTTGTAGTGTCTAAATTTGAAAGGATGCCCATGATTTCAATTGCAACCTGTATATTTTAGTTTCAACTCTGGGTTTTGTGATCCCTAGAAATATATTGTGCTGTATCAGTATTAAGCCTAATTAAGTTTTTTAATTTGATGTCGCAATGTCCTTTCCAGTATAAAAAGTTATTCATAACATATTATAGGTAGGTACTATGATTTATTCAATCGTGCGTCGTGACATCTCAAACGCCTTCTTAATAACAGGTCTGTCATACTAGAACAATGAGGCAGATCTGAATATTAAGTGTGGTTATTGCAGGGCAGCGGGACATTAGACATTTAAATGTTACTATATACAAGCATATAACAATGAACCGCCTTTGTGATGAAAATATCTGCATTTATATATCAAAACGAGTGTGATTGCCCATGTATTCTATTGTGAGAAATGAGAATACCATGAGTTATGACGTTTATTCTAGATTCTGGAGATTGGGGTCTGAAGTACTATATGTAGTATTTATTCTGTTTATTTAGGTAAAATTTAAGGACAATTAATTTTAATTATTCATAGAACCGCTAACCACTCGGTTTAAGAGTGGAGGCCGCGTTCCGGTAGACGAAATGTTGGTGGGCAATTAACCAGGTGGAAAGACGATCTCCGTACAGTGGCCGGTCCGTGTTGAATGCGAGTGGCGAGTGATCGGTCGTCTTGGCGTTCTTTGAGGGCCATTGTTCAGCGGTGGACGGATATGGGCTGATGATAATGGTGGTGATGATGTCTTTTTTTTTCTTTAACGCCGGGAAATGATCTGAGGCATCCAGCGGGGGAGCGGGTCTCCCCACGCGGGTATGTGGGACTCGCTGCGCCCGACAGCTGGTAAATGGACGCAGCTCTACCCACTAAAACCCGGCGAGTGCCACCAATGCCGCCTTTGGTGAGGTGCCCCGGATCTAGAAAACAAACAGGGCACCTCGACGGCTAGTCAGTCCCGCAAGGGACCGACGCCACCTCCTCAGAGGGGTTGCCCTGCACCACAGAACAATCCCTCCCAACGTCGGGACAGTACAATGGGGTGAGGTTCCCATCCTCACCCCTTGCCCCCTGCTCTTCTGTCCCCTCTTCTTATAAGAGGGGTACAAAGAGCCCCCTCGGCCCAATTAGCTTCGCCTAAGGTGCACCACTCACCTTAGGTTACTGAGCCCCACCGCCACGACAAGGCCTGAACCATGGTGGGGTGGTAATGATGATAGAACCGCTACTGTTTTAACATAACTTGGAATGCTAGTAACATAAGCAATTTTGTTTATAGCATAATAATATGTTTTGTGGAAGAGCTTGAAAATAACAAATTTTGGCAGTATAGTCAGCATTGTGAGCTATACCATATGTATAGTATACTGTTTATACCGAACAAGACCTGTATTACGGAACGGAGATAGGTATACAAACTATATAAACTCTAGCTAGATGTTATATATGTACTATATATAATACTAGTATTATATATAACTATGTACCATATACCTAATCTAAATATTCACCGGTGAGAGGAATTTGCACTGTGCCGCGCTCCCGACTGCATTTCGTGAAACAGCTTTCTTGTGTTTCGGAGAGAGTGGCAAGACAGGCAGTGTAATTGCTGGCACCGAGACTTAGCATCTTATGTCTCAGGATAGGCACATGAATTAGTTTCCTGGGCTAGTTCCAGGTAAACTGGTCCATATTCATGGGCGACATCGATCACTTACCATCAGGTGGCTCGTCTGCCAGTTTGCCTATCCAACTAACATAAAAACAATATAAGCTAGATATTAACGTACTATAATAAAATCTTTTAAAATGAAGTATCTTTTTATGTTAGTTGGATAGGCAAACTGGCAGACGTACCACCTGATGGTAAGTGGTCGACGTCGCCCATGAACATAAACTAAACCTGGAACGAGCCCAAGCAACTCGTTTATGTGTTGCCTATCCTGAGACATAAGATGTTAAGTCTCGGTGCCAGTAATTACACTGCCTGTCTTGCCCTTTTCTCCGAAACACAGCAAAGCTGTTTCACGGGAGAAACAAGCAAGATGGTGGTACCCATGCAGCCGGGAGCGCGGCACAGCGCTTCCCTCCCACCAGCACGATCTGGCACGGTATATGAAATACACCTTTTTTTGTCTCAGTGGAAATGCTTTGCGCATTCACCCATTCACCCGGGGATAGGTTGTCCCGGGGGATATGTGGGACTCCCGGCGCCACCCCAACTACCCCTGGCACCGGTATACCACACTAAAACCACTGCACAAAAAATCTGACTAACACAGAACAGAACACCTCCCGTGACCGGCCTGTTCCGTCGAAACCGGACTTCATCCTAGTATGGGGGATCTCCGACAACCTAGAGCACCCCCGCCGACGCTGGAACTTTTCTACCGGGGCAGGTACCCAACCTTACCTAACCTTACT
Source organism: Helleia helle (assembly GCA_963853865.1). Classification (NCBI taxonomy): domain Eukaryota; kingdom Metazoa; phylum Arthropoda; class Insecta; order Lepidoptera; family Lycaenidae; genus Helleia; species Helleia helle. The sequence goes on from OY971431.1 coordinate 11,430,669, forward strand.
TTGTGCTGGGCCAAGTCCTCCACAGCACCGCACTCTTAGCAGGCTGGCGTTGGCTCCCTCCTAGCAATCCAACACAGGTCCTCACCGAAATAGGCGTGTCCGGTGAGCATCTGCGTCAAGTGGAAGGTGAGGGTGTCTTTCGGCGGCGCATCCATATGAAATGAACCTGTCCCAACTTGTATTACTTTACTAAAACATTCCACAGCAGTAATATATACACATTATATTCAAATTTGCCAAAACTAAGTTACCTAACGCTGAATCAAAATGTTATCAGAGTCTCATAGAAACCTCAGATTTTGCATGTGAAGCCGGTGAGGGATTTTAGCGGACAATTAATTTGCATAACGGAAAACTTGCTAAGTACCTTACTATAGAGTTCGCACGGCTCCTGGCCTCATGGGAATTCACGCAAGCGCTGACAATAACAGTCTAGACTTCGATTTTAGTGGAAATTTAAAAGGGGCTTAATAATTATAGGGAAATTTGAGGGAGTTTTTGAAATTTTTGTACTTGTAGTACTTCCCAAAGGTATTAGAACTTTGTGCGGTATGGTTGAATTATATGGAAAAATAGTTTCTTTTTATATTAGTTGGATAGGCAAACTGGCAAACGTGCCACCTGCTGATAAGTGGTCAACATCGCCCATGAACAGTAGTTTAGTTGTAACGAGCCCAGGCAACTCATTTATGTGTTGCCTATCCTGAGACATAAGATGTTAAGTCTCGGTGCCAGTAATTACAATGCCTGGCTTACCCTTCTCTCCAAAACACAGCAAAGCTGTTTCACGAGTGAAACAAGCAAGATGGTGGTTGGTCTTTTGTTTACGTGGTGTGATCGTGCCAACAAGGATGAGAACAGAAAGTCCTAAATGAATTTATTGATGTGTAGAATTTCTCTCTTAAGAGGCCTGCTTATAATTTATGTCTAAAATAAAAATGCTGTGTCTGTGTAGTGTTTACACAATAAGTCAAGATAAGGACAAATTATTTAATGGTCATCAAAATTATTGCGCGTGGGAGTGGTGTAAGATGTTTTCCACTTGAAAGACTATATGAGAAGATAGAATTGTCAATTGAGTATCACACGTATTGTACGTCCAACGCGTACTTAAATTCTCATGAACGTCCTGACTATAGGATGGCTACAAGATCCTTCGTTATTATTGAGTATCAGATTCATTGTATCTGTGAATCAATGAAAATTTTATCCACGCTATATTTATAAATATTTTATCAATTATCTACTAAGTCATTATAACGTATTGTTTTCTAATATTTACAGAAATTATCTACCCACTAAAACTCGGCAAGTGCCAACAATACCGGCTTTGTTGAGGTGCCCCGGATTTGTTGAGTAAACAGGGCACCTCGACGGCTAGTCAGTCCCTTAACGCCGCCACATCCATAGAAGGTTGTCTCGCACCATAGAACAACCCCTCCCAACGATGGGACAGTAGGTACAATTGGGTGATGTTCCCATCCTCGCCCCTTTTGTCCCTATAAGAGGGGTACAAAGAGCAGCTCGCTCGGCTCAAATTGTTTCGCCCAAAGTGCTGGTCTCACCCTAAGCTACTGAGCCCCACCACCAAGACAAGGTTTGAAACATGGTGGGGACGCCCATAGACATCTGCACTGACCAAATGTGGTTGAGCATATGTCTATGGGTGGTCACGTCGTAAGTTCTCGAAGAACTTGTGTTACGGGTACCAGACAACGGAAATATATTTATATTTAATACTTTTATACTACACATATTTTTTTTATTATATAATATTATATTATACCCAGGAACACAGAAAACTTTTTTGTTCCCTGGCGGGATTCGAACCCGCAACCTCCGGCTTGAGCGCCAACGCGCTAACCGTTAATCCACAGAGTCAATTAACATGATAATTAACAATTACCTGAATAATTTAAAATTTAAAGAACACATTTGCCTCTACAATATTTCTATTCCTTGCAGTATGAATGAAAGTTTTACATCTATTTGAACATTACAAGAGAAGCTCAATATTTTAGAATTCCCAGTAGAAATACGGTTGTTTATATTATTTTATTGTTAGACGTCCGCGTGTATCACTGAACTTTACGATGCGCATCCTTCTTTATTTCCTGAAGAAGGCACAACTCGCTTTGGATTTATTGAAACTCGTTCCGTGTCTCAATCAGATTTCCCAAACGGATTTATTATGGATGGGTATCATATAACAATTACATACAACTTTATTGACATATACTTTATGTTCTTGTATTTACGCGAATTTCAGCGTACAGCAAAACGAAACTATCAGGATTTTTTTTATTTTACGTTTTTTTTATGTTAGTTGGATAGGCAAACTGACAAACGTGCCACCGATGGTAAGTGGTCGACGTCGCCCATGAACATAAACTAGTTTACCTGGAACGAGTCCAGGCAACTTATTTATGTGTTGCCTATCCTGAGACATAAGATGTTAAGTCTCGGTGCCAGTAATTACACTACCTGTCTTGCCCTTCTCTCCGAAACGCAGCAAAGCTGTTTCACGGGAGAAACAAGCAAGATGGTGGTACCCATGCAGCCGGGAGCCCGGCACAGCGCTTCCCTCCCACCGGTCACACACCACATCAGGATAATAAATACCTTTTTTTTTCTTTTACACCGGGAAATGCTTTTACGCAGCGGAGAGGGGACTCCCCACGCGGGTATGTGGGACTCACTGCAACCGAAAGATGGTAAGGTGGACGCAATTCCACAGACTAAAACCCAGCGAGTGCCACCAATGCACGCCTTTGGTGAGGTGCCCAAGGGACCGACGCCACCTCCACCGAGGTTAGCCCGCACCACAGAACAACCCCTCCCAAGGACGGGACAGTGCAATGGGGTAAAGTCCATCGCCATGACAAGGCTTGAACCGTGGTGGGGAGGAATATATACCTAATATTGATGAAGCTATAAAATTAATAAAATATGTTTCAATATAGTGACATAATATGTGTGTAGTATTGTGCTTCTGTAGTTTTTTTTTTAATAATTATCATCACATGAAACGATTGTCTATTTGTGACTTCTATACAAAAATGGTGCTCCTAGAGTTAATTAATCGTCTATGATAATCTCGTTCTCGTTCTAAAAAAGCGACGTTGACCACTCAACATCAGCTGAAGCATCTACCCCACCATGGTTCAGGCCTTGACGTGACGGTGGGGTTTAGTAGCCTAAGGAGTGCCCAGCACCTTGGGCGAAGCTAATTGAGCCGAGGGAACTCTTTGTACCTCTCTTATAAGAAGATGGGACAAAAGAGCATGATGAGGGATGGGGGCAAGGGGCGAGGATGGGAACCTCACCCCATTGTACTGTCCCGACGTTGGGAGGGGTTGTTCTGTGGTGGGGGACAACCCCTCTGTGGAAGTGGCGTCGGTCCCCTGAGGGGCTGACTAGCCGTCGGGGTGCCCTGTTTGTTTATTAGATCCAAGGCAATATTGGTGGCACTCGCCGGGTTTTAGTGGGTAGAGCTGCGTCCACTTACCAGCTTTCAGGCGCAGCGAGTCCCACATACCCGCGTGGGGAGACCCACTCCCCGCGGGGTGCCTCAGAGCATTTCCCGGCGTTAAAGAAAAGAAAAAAAAGATAGCTAGTTTATATTAAATATTAAATTTATTATTACTAACTTTTAATTTATACAATTTTATCAGAATCGCTAGATAACTCGCCTTATCAAAACAATTTGTGTTTTGTTTACTATGATAATATGATTCTTGGAAAGGCATCCATCATCTCCCAGAGTATTTTAACGTTCATATGTTGAGGTAATCGTCTATTCAACATATTATCCCTGTGAATATCCGCGCCAGGCGGTGGGTAATAAATATCGGATTCCCATTTTTATAAAGGCCACATAACCATTTACTATAGTTAATACTATTCCAATATGAACAAGCTCTTAGCTTGATTTCGCAAAACTAATTACGACGAAGTCATTCCTTTAAAAATAAAACATGAAAATCTCGAAAAAAAATATACAAATTATAATACTTACTTCTTTCCTGGGCTCTGAGGCTTATGTTACGAGCGCTAGATAAAATTAAATTATTATTTTAACATAAATATATATAGGTAGGGTAAATCTAGGAATGATGGCCATGTAGAAGAGATGGCCAACACAAAAAAATATCAAAGACAATAAGCATAATCAATAATTGTACTTACATCGATACAGATAAATAAAATTGAAGTGTCTGTTTGTAATATTAAAATAACCGCTTTTTACGAATCATCATCAATCAAAACTCTTAACCAGTCAAAAGTACTATTGACTAGCAAAATCATTACTGACTGCAACATATACACGGTACAAAATTGCATTTTTTTTTATTTTTGTCTGTCTGTCTGTTTGTTCCGGCTAATCTTGGAAACGGCTCTGTCGATTTTCACTGACAAATAGCTGATGTTTTAAGTATTAGGCTATAAATATAATCATCATCAATCCGGTAACGGCTGTAAAAGTTAACGCGGGCGAAGCTGCGGACAACAGCTAGTTTTTTTCTTATTTTCGTAATATCACGCACCAACAAAATATGATTGCGACCCAGGCGGGAAGCAAACTAGCAACATAGCAACGCAATTTCTGAATTCTATCCCGAACTTTTTTGTGTTGGCCATGTCTCTCCTATGAGACCATCTTTCCTAGCCTTCCCCTTATTTATATATTATTATAATCATCAATATCAAACTGTTTATCATCTAAACAGGGGCCTTTATTTTCGCAGGGAAATCCTTATGGATGCAGCCAGGATCTTCGGGTAGATCCTGACCCAATGTGGGACTCGCACCTGGGAGTGCCCACCCTAACTAAAACCACTGCGAGCGCCTTAAACCGCTTTTTGAGGGTCCCGGATATGCAGGCAACGGACAGGATCACCTCAGCGCCAGGCTGGCCCCGGCGAAGGCCAGACTTCTCTTCGTATGGGGGGGACTGCCCGGCCGCTACTAAGCAGTCCCCACGACGTCGTGCCATATAGACCCAGGTTCCCATACGAGCACAGGGACGTTACTGGAGGCGCATTAAATAGCGCCTCCTACGCACCCCCGTTCGTCGCCCGCGATCTAATCAGGGGCCTGATAAATGGTCGCTTTTTATTGTGCTAATGCAAAAAAAGGTTTATAAAAATTGTCGGTCGTAGCAAGATTCGAACTCGCGATCCAAACCTAGCCTTGGCGGGATTGGAACCTGCGAACTGTAAAGGAGTTATTTGTTACACGCGGCCATCATTTTTATAACGCCTTTTGGATACGTCCATAATAATAAAATCACAAAGAAGCTTTTATGAATTTATCGGTGCAATTGGCTATAAATTTAATTGCATAAAGAGTAAACCTTAAAAGTTTCCGCGCAATTGGCCTAAGTGGAATAAATCGATTGCATCATTGTTTTATTCGCTGACGTTACGGAAAAATATACATAATATTATGTACATATCTATTTAAAAGTGTAAATATATTTTCAATTATTATAATAATAATCGGATTAGAAAAGTCCTATTAAAAATCTACTTTTGCAGAAGTAAATCTCGACTTTTTGTTATAATCACACAAAAAATTATATATAATATCTATGGACGCTTTTACACCACGTCAATCTGGTCTCGTGGTAAGTTCTAGAAGAACTTGTGTTGCGGGTACCAGACAACGGAAATATATTTAATACTTTTATTATATAATACATATATTTAATATACATCCATGACCCAGGAACACAGAAAATTTTTTTATTCCTTGGAGGGATTCGAACCCGATACCTCCGGCTATAGCGCCAACGCGCTAACCATTAAGCCACAGAGGTCGTTTTATTTGTTGAATTTAATATTTAAAATACTAAATAAATCTTAAAAACATACGCATAACATTAACGTAGTCTCGTGTATTCGAGTCGTAACATAAGTTAGAACAAGATAAGGTTTTAAGTCAGAAATGTCAAAATCTTAATAAACCGAGACCAAATCGTTATAAGGTTGTTTCATACTGACTGAAAGTCACGTAAAATTTAGAAAACAAGGTTTTAATTTTACAAATGACATTTGTAGAATGAGATTTGAATCCATAACCGTATGAAATACTATGGTCAAAATATTTAATGTAATGCAGCACAGGAATTGCATATCTAGTAACCCACCAACACTGAATCGGCATACAATAAATTTTCGCACGAAATAGACGTGCGTGCTTGTACGTGTACAATAATAAATAAACTTTATGTGCACTGTGCAACTGTTTTAACATATACATGTGCAACAATTTGTTCCATGTAAATTAGATCGATATATGGTCAGACAAAAGATAGCAATACGGTCGAATTGAAAGTAGGATTCGTTAAGGTAGTAGATATTATAGTCATTCCATATTAACTTAAATTTACTATATTGTTCTTAATGTTTACGTAAATTCCACTGATTATAGTGAAACGGTATTACTCTTTATAATTTTCAAGAATTTTATCGAGGTCTATTAAATTTTTCTAATTCCAATAGCTTCAGTGTACTAGAAAGTTGTAAGAAGTGTTAGGACTTCGAAAAAAGATATAAAAATAGCACGCCTTTTTATTATGAAATAAAAATTCATCAGAATGGCCTCCTATGAGCAGGGTTGCTGCTTGTGTCCAGAATGCCAAAAAAATAAAAACCTTAAAGCTATTTAATTAAATGTAGATGTTCCTTTAGAATTAAGAAATTGATGAGTTTTATTCTATTTTTTTTTATATTTTTTTTTATGTTAGTTGGATAGACAAACTGGCAAACGTGCCACCTGATGGTAAGTGGTCGACGTCGCCCATGAACATAAACTAGTTCACCTGAAACGAGCCCAGACATAAGATGTTAAGCTCGGTGCCAGTAATTACACTGCCTGTCTTCCCCTTCTCTCCAAAACACAGCAAAGCTGTTTCACGGGAGAAACAAGCAAGATGGTGGTACCCATGCAGCCGGGAGTGCGGCACTGCGCTTCCCTCCCACCTATTATTCTAGGTTCTATTTTTTTTAATAATATCCGATTTTTTTTATTTTTTTTTATAATATTCTCTAAATAATTTATTACTAATCAATACACAACGCTAGTCTAGTGAGCGACGATGGTCCAGTGGTTATGGGCTCAGCCTCTTGATTCAGAGCCGAGAGGTCCGGGTTTGATACTGACCCCTGTGATGCCTAGATTTTTTTTTCTAAATTTCATCGCTTGCTCACCGGTAAAGGAAAAATCATGAGGAAACCTGCATGCCTGATGAGATTAAAAGTCTTTGAAGGTGTGTGAAGTACACCAAACCGCATTGGACCAGCGCATCGTTGAACTATGGCCCAAAACCCTCCTCGCCTGATTTCGAGGAGGAGACCCGTGCCCAGCAGTGGGACATGTAAAGGTTGATATTATTATTAAATCTATACACAGAGGTACATAATAATATATAGAAACGGTTATCCTATGTGTATCAATCTAACCCCACCATGGTTCAGGCCTTGACGTGGCGGTGGGGCGCAGTAGCCTAGGGCGAGCCCAGCACCTTGGGCGAAGCTAATTGAGCCGACGGGGCTCTTTGTACTCCTCTTATAAGAGCAGGGGGTAAGGGGCGAGGCCGGGAACCTCACCCCACTGTACTGTCGGTCTTTACGGTTACGTTGGGAGGGCTTGTTCTGTGGTGCGGGACAACCCCTCTGTGGAGGTAGCGTCCGTCCCTTGGGGGACTGACTAGCCGTCAAGGTTCCCTGTTTGCTCATTAGATCCGGGGCACCTTACCAAAGGCGGCAGTGGGTAGAGCTGCCACGTCCACTTACCAGCTTTCGGGCGCAGCGAGTAACCACATACCCTCGTGGGGAGACCCACTCCCCCGCGGGATGACTCAGAGCATTTCCCGGCGTTAAGAAAAAGAAAGTGTGTATCAATCTAAGATATATTTGGTCGTTATAGAAGCTGATAATTGCTAAAATAAAACTAAAGACACCTATTTTACCGCCTTTACCAAGGTAAAAGAAAGTACAGACATCAAACGATGGCAATTAAAAGCTAAACACTAACATTCTGAAGCCAACATCAAAAATCTTTAATAACACGCTTCTACGAAGGGCCTTTTTGTTTTATGTAAATAAATCATAGCGTGGCAATCTGCGTTGTCGCAAATTACAGAGTGTGAGACATGCATGTGGCTAAAGTGTTCTAAGACATTCCATAATAGTAGGACTGAATTTGAGCCTAGATTTCGCTTCGGGCTAAATCTGATTTTATTATAAGGCAACGCATAAACCACGAAACCGTACATGCCTTCAATAGCATGTTTTATGTTGGGAATACATTATATATGTAAAAAATAAAGCTGAGATGAATATTATAGATGTTTCTGTTAGAATGAATTTTAAAACATGGCATTGATTTGTCATCTAGTTGAAATAACTATATAGCTATAGTGATATAGTATGTTCTAAGCGTATTCTGAGGATTCAATATCAATATTTTATTATTTGCGATTTCTGGAAGCGTGGTCATTACCAGGCTCCAACAAAAAAAAATCCATCCAACATTACCTACTTGCATACAAAGGTTTTTTTTATGTTAGTTGGATAGGCAAACTGGCAAACGTGCCACCTGATGGTAAGTGGTCGATGTCGCCCATGAACATAAAGTAGTTTACCTGGAACGAGCCCAGGCAACTCATTTATGTGTTGCCTATCCTGAGACATAAGATGTTATGTCTCGGTGTCAGTAATTATACTGCCTGTATTGCCCTTCTCTCCGAAACACAGCAAAGCTGTTCCACGGGAGAAACAAGCAAGATGGTGGTACCCATGCAGCCGGGAGCGCGGCACAGCGCTTCCCTCCCACCGATAGTATATAGTACCTAATGCATAAAAAGTAGCGTAAGGACAACTGTGGTAAAAATATGATTAGCTTCTGAGTCAGTAAATTTATCTTTCCATCCCAAACAAAACAAAATATTCCATCAAAAAAATAAGGTACGGGATGATTGAATATTTTGACTTGATGATTGATTTTGAAAGCACTTGGTCTTTATATATAATTCAACCTTCTCCTGACAATAACAAACACAACAAAAAAAGAATTAGCGAAATCGGTCCAGCTGAAACAGGGAAACAGGGATTCATTTATATATATTACTAATTACCGTGCCATCTTATAAGGATTTTAGCGCTTCTAATTAAAAAAGAAACAGTCGTTTGTACCATCAAAGTTACACCTGCTTACTACATACATATTTTGTGATTTATTTTATGAAGTACTAATAATGCTTTACAACTTATATTAATTATTATTTTCAAAATCAATCTCAGTTACTTAGATTCTGCTACATCATACAAAATTTACACTATACGAGGAATATGAGCTTCAAGTCAGCTTCTTAACGAATACAATATTCAAAAAGGATTCGTCTTTTATACCGTAGAGCCACTCTGCGCGTAACTAACCGTGATGAGAAGTCAAAGAGGGTACGTAAAGGAACTTATCAGTTCATAATTTATTTATCTTTTTTATAGTAGATAAATAAGACTTGTACTAAAGTTTGTACGTATATAATAGGTATTGTGAGTAGAGTGACACATTTGCAAGCCAGCATACTGTTTATTATGCATCTAAGCGTTGTATTATCGGAGACAAGGGCGCCCCTCATGGTTGAGGTTGGCGCGGACCTGTCGCTCCCTGGGGTCAGCGATCACTGTCAGTGAGAGCACGTGGCAGGTGGTCCTCTCCTTCTTCGAGGACGTGATGTCGCAGAAGGAGGAGGTGGAGCGGGAGAGGGAGCGCGCTGCTGCCACTACCCGCAGGAGAGTACGGCGGCGACAGGTAGTCGAACCGCCTTGAGGGACCTGTGCGCGGCCGATCGGTCGGATATTCTTCAAAAATTTAATTAAAGTGTAATTAATACCCTGTAATTTTTACGAATATTATTTAAGCAACGTAATATATTATTGTTTATACGCATCTGGCCAAGAGCTCAAAGCGAACTTTCGTCAAAGTTCTATTAGCGTCTTCCCATTTGATCAGCATTCCATATTCGTCTACTGGTCGACAAAGACAATAATTAAAAAACCTAGGACGGCTGTCACCCCACCACTGGAATGCAACTTTCGTTGTAATACTACTACATATATGTATACTCTTTATAAAAGAGGGAGCAAACAGAGAGACCTTTCACCTGGTGGTAAGTGATAAGCTACCTTCGTAGACTTTTTTTATAATCTATACATATATATTTATAATAAAATTAGAGTCTCTGTTACCACGTCATTATAGTTACTTTTGGATTCGGTGTCAGCCAAGATAGGTAGGGTACAGCAACAAATACGACACCGACTCCAAAAGTAACTAGGTACAATGACGTGGTAAACGCAAAGTTTGTACATTAGTAGAAAATTAAGTTGATTGTAAGTTGTAAGCACAAAAATTCAAGAAACACATTTATTTTATTACTTTTTAGTTTAGTATTTTTGAAGTCGGTTTTAATGTTTTGTAAAATGTTTTTATTTCTTAATTTTTAGTGATTCCGAAATTCGTCGTCTTGGTGTTCATTGAAGGAGGCCTATGTTTAGCAGTGGACGGATAAAGGACAATGATGGTGATGATGATGATTACGATGATGATGAGGATGATGGTGATGATGATGATGATGATGATTACAATGACCCCGACATACTATGGTGTGCTACGAAAGCATCCTATACAATTGTTACATCGACAAGTAATAGTAGTAGTATAATAATAATAATATCTATCGACGCTTTCACACCACGTCAATAAACCGTGTAGTAAAAAGTAAACAAAAACCGTGGTAAGTTCTCGAAGAACTTGTGTTACGGGTACCAGACAACGGAAATATATTTAATACTTTTACACTATACATAATATATTTAAGATGTTTATTATATAATACACATATTTAATACACATCCATGACCCAGGAACACAGAAAATATTTTGGTTTCCTGGCGGGATTCGAACCCGCAACCTCCGGGCTTGAGCGCGACGCGCTTACCACTGAGCCACAGAGGTAATATTAATAATGTACTTATATATAATTAATTTGGTTCAGTCGTTTTGACGTGAAAACACGATAAGCAAGCAGAGTTACATTCTCATTTATTAAAAAATAATAAATAATATTAAGTAATGGAGTTGGGCGTTTAAGCGATAAATGCTTAAAAAATCTGTTTTTCAAAATAAGGATTTAAACGCGCATACGGATTTAAACCCTTATGTCCTTGCTGGGCACGGGTCCCCCTCGAAATCAGGCGAGGAGGGTTTTGGGCCATAGTTCACCGATGCTCTGGCCCAATGCGGGTTGGTAAACTTCACACACCTTCAACGACTTTTAATCTCATCAGGCATGCAGGCTTCCTCACGATATTCCCTTCACCCGTGAGCAAGCGATGATCTCATGTTCAGGTGCACGTAGAAAATTTTAAAACCTCATTTCTAGATATCACAGGGGGGTCAGGATCGAACCCGGACCTCTCGGCTCTCACTCAAGAGGCCGAGCCCATACTCACTTGGCCATCGTTGCTCATCAAAAATCATAAACCGCTATAATATCCGTAAAAAGCTTTTTCATTAGAAAGTACTTTGGGTTTACTATCATTTGGGTTATTATAGATTACTTAGAACCAGTAAATTGGTTTAGTTGTATTGAAGTACGATGATGTCAGATTAATCAGTAGCACTAACAAATAAATAATAAAGAAGCATAAAAACAATAAGTGTATAATTAATAAGTGATATTTTTTGTCGAAATACAAATCGGAATCCGATTTGGTAAAATATGACTCGTTCATTCCACTCAAATTATTCGACATTTATATCAACCGAATTTCGAAGTGAAATGCGGTAATTGTAGTAAATGAGGCGAATCGCATGTTAAGTGGTCCAAGCACTCACAACGCACTTTACTTAAGCTGTATATTCAAATAGTTTTATCCCACTCACAACACTAATGCACTTTTTCGAGGTAGCCGTAATAACCACCATTAGCTGACGTTAGTGATGGGAACAAAAATCGATGCGGATTTTTTTTGTACATGAAATAGTTTTGATCTTGTTTTGTTTAAGAGAATCTTTTTATTTGTGGTCAGTTCTGTTTCTTATGCCAAGTCAATTGTTCTATGACATTCGTTAAAAAATAACACAATGTTCATATTAAGAAAAAGTTCTAAGATTGTGTGCTATTTTAATTTGCGGGATTTGAAAGTTTGGATCGGAACATCTAAGGTATTTCGTGCAATGTTTTAATTTTCTCTAAGATCCATCAACACCCGCTGGTGACAGAACGCAGCGTCATAGAGTAGATTTTGTGTCAGAGAGGTGATGGGAAAAGCTCCCATTAAAAATACAATAAAAACTCTTGCCAATGTATTAAGCAAAAGCTGATAAAAATTATAAAATATAAGTGTTCCCCCATAATTAAGGACAAAAATTTGGGAGCCTTGTATGTAATCATTCATGATTACATTTTAATGCCACACACATTTTAAAGTTATATTTGCACACTCGTAAATAATGTCTTTACTGTATACATTTTTTTACTCCTGTTGACGTTATAAAAAAAAATCACTTTTAAGCTTTTGATTTAATGTTGTGAGACTTAAAAAAATATAACATTTTACATTATAGACGGATAGATAGTAATTAACCTAGAGTGTAGGAATATGAAACAACTAGATAGGACGGCAATATTCGTACAGTGGCCGGTATAAAATAGGGGAGTAACCAACTGTCCGTTTGTCCCCTCTTCCATAAAAAAATATAAAAACCCTTTGGGTGGTCATTGAAAGAGATCTATGTCCAGGGGATAAACGCGCTGATAATAAATGATTATATATATTATTGTAGGTGACCATACCAAAATTATAAAACAACCACAGATAACTCAACGTTCAATGGAGCATGCTGTGCTGGGTGTTTCTTTGGCAGATAGGATTCGAAACGAAGACATCCGCCAGAGAACTAAAGTTAGCGATATCACGTAAATAATTAGCTCGTTAAAGGGCTGGTCACACTCAGGAGAACGGTTGGCCATTGGGCCAATAAGGTTCAAGAGTGGAGGCTACGTTTAGGTAGACGAAGTGCTGGTTGACCTTTAACCAGGTGGGAAGACGATCCATAGAGGGACGTCTATTTTCAGCAGTGATGATGATGATAATGAACCACAGATAAACCGTAGACAGTAAACAAATATATCATCGATAAAACAAAACAAAGTTGACTCGTCTCCTTTATGAATTGTCTCTGAATTAGCAAACATCGAAGCAAATGTTCAATAACTTTTAGTGAGGCGCATATTTTAGTGCAGAGGTAAAATGCAGCTAGCAAGGCTCGTAAAATTTTACGTCCAAGACGAAGCCATTTCAATTACAATTACAAATTATTGCAAATTTTCAACCGAAGCCTCACTAGTATAGTAAGTTATACGAAAAACTATTCAGACGATACTTTACGTTGATTTTATGTTGGTTCTCTTTGTGAGTGGCAAATATGGTAATGAATTTATGTTAGTTCGCTTTCTTGTCACAATAAGTACACGTGTTCTTTTGTTACATTGTTGGACAGGTTGTAGCATTACACAAAGCGATCACACTCAAACATCGAGCATAATATAACCGGAAAGTGCAGTAATGTGATCCATGAAATTCCGAACCTGGTCAGTGATTTGTCACTGAAGTAATAGAAATTCAACTGACCTCTGTATGTACTTCCCATCTGCCAATCATCCATCAGTCTCTCTGTACATCAGTCGGCCAATCGGAGTACAGAAACAATGCAACGTCGCAGCACAAATTTGGCGAAATTTGTTTTCATACAAAACACATAACATTACCGATCTATTCCGGTTATATGTTCGATGCTATCAAAATATGCCACCTCTTAAATGTACATTCTATAACCGCCACCAGTATGATTATACCGGTGGGAGGGATGCGCTATGCCGTATTCCTTTTTTTTTATGTCATAGGAAGGTAACCGAGCAGTCAGAGTATCATTACTACCGTGCCCATACACATCACACACAAGCAAAAGTTATGCGAATGCGTTGCTCTCCTTTTCCCTATCCTCCCCAATGGGACACCGAAAACTCACAAACCACACTAAACGCGACGGCATAGCTTTCACTTGACACCCTGTCGTGCCGGTCCAATTCGGCTGAAAAGCGGCATTACACTACCTCTTAGAATTGTCTGTCTGCATGGGTACCACCATCCTACTCATTTCTTTTCACAAACAGCTTTGCTGTGTTTCAGAAAGAAGGGTCGGACAGGCAGTGTAATTACTGGCACGAGACATACACAGCAGGCAAAACATGTATGTGTCTTCTGGGCTAGTTACCGGTAGACTTATTTTCATGGTCGACGCTGGCTACCATCAGGATGGTCTTGTCTCTATCCACCTAACAAAAATATACAACAAACATGACTCAGATTTTGTGGGTAAAAGTTCATACAAAAGGATGAACTATGATAGTTACCAGTAACTGCCCTTGCAAAATGTGTACAATTGCCCGTACTAAGTGTCACTAGCCCTCCCCTATTTTATCCCCAATAGGGTGAATTCCCAACATTATTAACTATATTCCCCTTTATTAAAGTGAGGGAACAAATACTTTAATTTATCGATTTAATTTGAAAATGGCTTTTCATCCTATATGTTTATATGTCTGTCTTTGTTTATATACCAGATAGACAAACTGACAATCAAGATTGCTTGCTTATTTCTCCCGTGAAACAGCTTTGCTGTGTTTCGGAGAGAAGAGCAAGACAGGCAGTGTAATTACTGGCACCGAGACTTAACATCTTATGTCTCAGGATAGGCAACACATAAATGAGTTGCCTGGGCTCGTTCCAAGTATACTAGTTTATGTTCATGGGCGACGTCGACCACTTACCATCAGGTGGTACGTTTGCCAGTTTGCCTATCCAACTAACATAAAAAAAGCTGTTAACAAGAAGACATCCTCACTCATAAGCACCAACTAGTTCAATGGACTTTTATTAGTACCAGTAGCTACGTAGTCCGTCCAGTGTATGGATTAGCTTCAGAATTACAATATTGTAGCAATCTATACGAATAAATAAAATTGGAGTGTCTGTTTGTAATATTAAAATAATCATTTTTTAATGAATGCATATTATGTAGATGTATACACGGTACATATACCAAAACAACATTTTTTACCATTTTTGTCTGTCTGTTTGCTCTGGCTAATCTCTAAAACTGGCTGATGTTATAAGGAGTAACTTAGGATATAAAAATCATTAATGCGGCTGTAAATCTAAGTAACGCGGGTGAAGCTGCGGGCAATAGCTATTCATTATAATATGTAGTTACAATCTTTTTAAAAAAACTTTTGATTCCCACTAATAAGGCTTTCATAAAGAGTACATAAATATCAAGCTTCGTGGAATAATAATAATAAAAAAACATTTTTTTTAAATAGATTTAATATTAATAAATGGTATTCTACGACCACGTAAAATTGATTTGGATACTACTTGATTGGCAATAGATAAGAAAGTTAATAGAATCAGGCGTTACTTTGCGGAAATCCATTATATAAGATTAAATTATAATTTAATTAGCAATAATCCCGCAAAACACGCAGTCTTTACTGCAAATGTGTGAGTGCACGCATATGCATGCATATAGCACCGCCCTCCTTTCCCACACTGCATATGCGTACACTCGCATGCGTATACCCCACATGCACCACAACCACAGTTAAAGACCACCACCACACAATCTACGCACGTTTCGCACGTTACGTTAAGTCAAACGATTGCTAATCGTAGAGTCTACATCCTGAGGATGCCTCGGTGTCGGGGCGAAACGTGCGTAGATTGTGTGGTGGTGGTCTTTAACTGTGGTTGTGGTGCATGTGGGGTATACGCATGCGAGTGTACGCATATGCAGTGTGGGAAAGGAGGGCGGTGCTATATGCATGCATATGCGTGCACTCACACATTTGCAGTAAAGACTGCGTGTTTTGCGGGATTATTGCTAATTAAATTATAATTTAATCTTAAATAGATAAGAAACCATGTTGTTAGTCACTGGACCCTTCCCCTAAGTATAGGGCTAATTTAGTCCAAAGGGCTAAGTTAGTAGTCATTTATTATTATTTTATGTATTATTAAAAAATATATGCTAGGTAGTCAAGTAAATCAAGTAAAACATTCGTTTTCTGTTTTTTTTTTGGCCTAGAAAACTATTTCTTGACAAATAACAATAAGTAAATAATAAAGAAATTAATAATCTTTTCCTTACTATAGCTATGAGAAAGCGAATATAAGATATCTTTGTATGTACATTTGATGTGAAAGTAATTTTAGTTTGATCGCAACCGCATTGGAATGTTAATTAATATAATATAATGAGTGTTTAGTTAAGCGCATGAAGACAAACAATGGACATAAACTTTCTCACAGATGATAATATTTTGACAAGTGCGACACGAATTTAACAGTCAATGCAAACACCAAACTTCCTAGAATCAAAACCATCAGACGAGTAATAGAGTTTACTGAGAGTAGAAAGCAAATAAAATAACAAACGGAGAATTGTTACATTCCCGAGTATTAAGCCGAGAGCCGGAGGCGTGAACGGGACAAATTGGAGGTAATCTGTTCTAGAATTATACACACAATAATTTTAACCATTCTTTCATTTACGACAATAATGTAAAGGTTTTTTTTAAATTCAATTGTAAAATAGAGGATAAAAAATATTTGCATCTTATAGTTTTTGCTTAAAATGACTGATTGCGTCTTAAAGTGTAAGTCAGTGCACACTGTGACACATTTCGTGAAATAATTAAAAGTATTATATAGTATAAGTATTATATGCAAGTAACTTGCTGGTTCTAGAATATTCTAGACTTAAGAATGGACAAGTTACAAAAGTCCATATTTCATCGTAAGTCGTATACGACAGTGTGTTTGCTGGTCTTTTTTTTTTTTTTTTTTTTTTTTTGTTCTGCAGCGGAAATTTGCAGACCAAACCGTAACTAGGACCGGGGTGAGTTTTAAACCTAGCCGTGTGTGGGGTTCGCACTAAGATGCGTTACCCACTAAAACCGCTGCAAGTGCCCTCAGCCGCCTTTTATGAGAGTCCCGGATCATGCAGGCAACGCAGGACCCTCGGCGACAGGCTGGCCCCGGCGAAAAGGCCAGACTCCTCCTCTAAAGGGGGACTGCTCGGCTGTTCGTTTGTTTCGATACTTTTAGCAGTCCCCGACGACGTCGTATCTAGCTGGACCCAGGTTAAAACCCCATCCTGGGCCCGACACGAGCACAGGGGCGTTACTGGAGGCGCATTAGGTAGCGCCTCCTACGCACCCCCGTTCGTCGCCCGCGGTGGGAGGCCTCGTCGGTGGCCTCCTCTCTCACCCGCTCATCGGCCTCCTTCTGGGACATTACTGCCTCGCAGAAGGAGACCATCGTGTTTGCTGGTCTAAAATGTGTAAGAACAGACCATAAAGCTATGGATTAACTTTATTTAGGACAATTTTATTTATTAATTTTCCTATAATATTATATACATAATCATTATTTGCATTTGTACTACTAGACATATCCCGTCCCTAATTGAAACATTGTTCGTAGATTTAATATTTTTATCGCATTCGCCTCTCAGCCTAAACAGAGGCTTGCTTGTAAACCGACCGGGTGTTTTATCCATTCTGTTAGTTTCTTTGAGTCGATACCTACGTAGCCTTGTGTTTACGACAGCTTGAATCGAACTCTATTAAACTTATACTTTAAGAGGTCACCCACGTTTGGCGACTATTGATTTGTTTTTTCCTACTTATAACTTACTTGGCAAGGAAAACAATATTCAAACTTCAATTGAAGTTGAAGTGATGGTTGATCTGTAAGCATATGGAATGATCGTAGTATATACTATACCCTGAGTAGTATGTAACAAACTAGACCTATCATCAAGCTAACACCTGATCAACTTTGTCTGATAATGATAAGATTAATAAGCTCTCATAATAATTTTCATTGTATTAAGACTTATTTATGCTGTGAGAAATTTTTGATTGTTAATACTTCTTTACTCTAGTAAAGTTTTAGCTCTCTAATAAAGTTATTATTATTATCATGATTCATTCATCATTAGGACAAAAGTTTAGAAAAAGTATATTTAGAAAAATAAATGAATGTATTTTTTCTTATACTTTGTGACATGTTTTTGGAACATTTTACATGAAAAGATTAATCACAGCGGAAACTCGATTAACTGGACTAAAAATTGTCATTAGGTATTCGGATAATCGAAATACTCGAATATAATATTATTAAGTAAAGCGGGTTTTGTGCATATGTATATGTAGTTTTGTATTAATAGTATATTAATATATTGTATTAATATTATGTATGAATTAGTATTATAATACATTGTTGTCTTAATCATGAAATAAAATATTTAAGTAGGTATATACGTATAATTTGTTTACGATATTATGTTTTTGGTCATTTGCATTTTTATGCATTTATATATTTACATTAAAATATTTAAGTTTAATTTGGTTTAAAATATTAGTAATTATCATTTGACGTAATGGCCTAAGATCCCTATATAAAACGACCTTCACCGAGCTGGTTATTGGATGAAACTTATTTTATATTCAATTTAATATGTCAATAAATATATTGTATGTGGGTTGTCTAAAAAATTGCAGTCCAGGATATGATTAATTAATAATTTAAAAAAATATATTTTAACTTTTTTTTTAAAGGTCTTCGTTAATAGACAAATTCCATACCAATTGAAAGTATAAATCCCATAGAATATGCAAACGTTAGGTTGTCTTTCTTTTTCCCGTCACAACTCTCGGGTAGGCTCACTCACTAGTGACACTAGGTGCAAGCTAAGTAAACCGGTCTGGTTAACGAATTAAAATTAAATGAAAATAAAGATTAATACTTTACGATCACGGTGGTATATGGTTGTGTATAAATTTATTTTTGTTGTAATTTTTTTTTAATTATTAATCAATAATAATCCTGGACTGAATTTTTTTAGGCAACCCATATGCAATATATTTATTAATATATTAATTTGAATATAAAATAAGTTTCATCCAATAACCAGCTCGGTGAAGGTCCTCTTTATATCGGGATCCTATACTATAAGCCACTTTTTCTTTTCATTACTGCCATAACACTTCGTTTCAGCTGTAGCAAACTCACAGTATCATTTTATGTTTGTTTTTCAAACCACTTCCAAATTGTATCCAGGGTCTGAAGTGCTTTATCTTGAGAAACTATCGCTAAGTAACTAAAACAATAACGAAACACGTGGGCACAGCACGTGGGGCAGCGATCCCGCGGGACGCGGCAGGGTAATGCCATTTCCGACACGTTGCCTAAATTCGACTTAATTTAATATAATTGATGGCGGTTGGTAGTGCGGATAATCGCGAATCCGTTTAACCAGATCATCGAATTAGTTTTCTAAAGCTAATGAATGGTAATTAAAGGAAACTTTCATTACCGGTGGGAGGAATGTACCGTGCTCCTGGCTGCATGGGCACCACCGTCTTGCTTGTTTTACCAAGACTTAACATCTTATGTGGATAGGCAAAGTATAAATGAGTTGCTTTTTTGATTTTTTTCTTTGCATGCCGCGGGGGAGTGGGCCTCCCCAGGTGGCTATGTAGGACTTGCTGCGCCCGAAAGGTGGTAAGATGTACGCAGCTCTACCCACTAAAACCCAGCGAATGCCACTAATTCCGCCTTTGGAGAGGTGCCCGGATCTGTTGAGCAAACAGGGCACCTCGACGGCTAGTCAGTCCCTCAAGGGGCCGACGCCACCTCCACTGAGGGGTTGTCCCGCACCACAGAACAACTTCGGGACAGTACAATGGGCTAAGGTTCCCACCCTCACCCCTTGTCCCCTTGCTCTTTTGTCCCCTATTCTGATAAATGTGTTCGCCCAAGGTGCTGTGTTCACCTTAGGCTACTGAGCCCCACTGCTACGATAAGGCTTGAACCATGGTGGGGATAAATGCTGTTGCCTGGGCCAGTTCCAAATAAACTAGTTTATGTTCATGGGCGATGTCGACCACTTCAGGCATATCAGCCAATTATCTTATCCGACTAACATAAAAAACCCTTAAAAATACCTTTAAAACAGCTAATAGTAATATTTTGATAATTATGATCATGATCAATAATGAAAGTAATAACCTCCTCCTTTTTGATGTCGGTTAAAAATACTGATTACTAGGCGCCTGGACGCTGCTATATACATCGTGTTCAAAGCTGGTTGAACCTAGCTGCACACAATGTGCAAAATTTCATTAAAATATTTTGTTCTGTAACTTTCCTCAACCACGATAAACTCCTATTTCTTGCGGACATGAAGTTATTATTTATTTATTTATATTTTGGTTCATCAACAATTGAATACTCGTAGTACAATAATTCTATAAAATACATACACTAGAGAAAAAGTCAAACGCATAACAATCACTTATAGATGAACAACAGTTCATCTGCTGAGTTACTCAGCATACTAAAATAAAAATAATTAAGTATTAGAAATAATATGAAAAACAAGTACTAATATTGGCTCATTATAACATTAGGGATATTATGTCGACTAAGAATTATAGCTTAAAAAATTATTAAAGAAAATAATTATTGATTAATTTAATACTAAACAATTAAAAAAGAAGAACAAATTAAAAAATATTTCAATTTAGGTAAATACCTATAATAGAAAGTTAAAAAAATAACTTAATTAAAATAAATATAAATTGGATTAAAATAAAAATAAAAATGTCATCAAAATAATTAATCAATCAATAAAATTATCTAGATAACAATTAAATTCATAACAATGTTAAGCAAATGTTTTGAAATATAAAATTCTTTATTATCCTATAACCATATCATCATAATATTATGTCGCATATTACACGAAATTACGACAAGCTTTCACACCATTGATCAATCAAACTGTGAAAGAATATCACGTGGTGTCCGTGACTCATTGTTGCCCCTACAGGGGCGCGACTTGTCCCGCTGTCACTCTGTCAACGGTACGTCACGCGAAATTTGAATACAATTTATCAGTATTTTGTCCCTACCAAATGCTAATTGTTACAATTTTGTGACACGTTTGACATTTACCAGGTGGTCCGATTGTGACGTAGCTTTTCATGTGGCTTTGCCCCGTGTTGAGGTTTTATAAACTTTTGTGCGGGCTTGGCTCTCCGGTCATTGCTGGGCTTAAACTTTGTACAATTGAGTTTAGTTTAAACACAATGTGTGTATTTTAAATTTAGAACAAAATTGTTGTTACTTAACAGTATTATATATTTCTAACTAGCTATTTTCTGTAGTTTGCCTGGATGGTACCTATATAAAGCTACAGTGGGGTCCTCATATAGATAAATTGGCGAAGAGACTCGGTTCTGCAGCATATGCAGTCAGAAAAATAAAACAGTTTACTGATGAAGATGCGGCGCGAATAGTTAATTTAGTTACTTTCACAGCGTTATTGCTTATGACATACTATTATGTGGAAATACTGCCGATATTAACAATATTGTTGTGCTGCAGAAGCGGGCTATCCGTGCAATTTTTACAAGGTGCCCTTTTATACATCTTTGAGAGACAAATTTAAAAAAATAGTATTTAATATCAAATTTTAATTCTAACTGTCGCATCTCAATTATATATCTTAGAAAATTCGCTATATGTCCGGAAAAACATAAGTGAATTCTATTTTAAAAAAGTGACATCCATAGTAGGGATACATGGAATAGACACAGGCTAGATGTACCTGTGATTAGACTCACAAAAGTAAGCAATTCTTTTAAAGGCAACTGTATACGCTTTTACATCAGAATCCTAGAAAGTGTACAAGTTACTATATGACTTTGTTGTGGTAAAGGATACTATAAAGTAAAATATTTTATGGAAAATACCACACCTTGGGAATAGGGATTTCCTCCAAGGCATTGCAGGATGTAACAACAACATGCAAGATTTGTTATGAAATATTTGAAAAGATTAGTTCCACTGCGTTAGTTTCGCCGGAACTTGCCTTGGAACCGGTGGTAGACTCAATTGACGTTCAAAAAGATAGTTAGTTAGTAGTATTAAAAAAAAATATTTTGATTAATTTGGTTTTTGATATAGTAGGTACCTATTGATATTTTACTTCTAGACAAATTTTACTAATAATATATTTTATCATGTGAAATTCTGAGAACAGCTACAAAATAAACTTTTCGCTATATAATAAATAATAATAATAATAATCCTCCAGACCGATTTCGGTCACGGCGACCACTTCGACTCCTTGCTATTGGTGTCGGACGTGTGCTCTAACATGGCTTACGTACCCAATTTTATTAATAAATGTCCGCGCACACTGTGGACATGTTAGAACACCGTTAAAGAAGTTATAATTGATAGCCGTTGATGGTCGGGCTTTCAATTCGTCACGCTTGGCATCCAGCTCAGATAGCCGGCGCGCTTCAAAGTCGCGGACTTTGGTTTCACGCGTGACCTCCACTCTCCGCGGTGGGATGCTAAAACCTCCCACAGAGAAGGATCTACGTCACATCCTTTCATGTGGCGCTTCAGCACATCCTTATATCTCAGGAGTTGTCCGCCATGCTTACGCTTGCCCACCTGGAGCTCGGAATAAAGGGTGCGCTTTGCCACTCTCTCCTCCGACATTCGCGATACATGGCCGCACCAGCGAAGCTGTCTCCTGATGAGATATGACTCAATGCCACCTACATTGGCTCGTCTCAGTATTTCAGTATTACGCACACGATCAAACCAGTGGATTTTTAGTATGGTGCGGAGACATTTGAGGTGGAACCGGTCCAGCTGTCGAATGTGGCATCGGTACGGCGTCCATGTTTCAGCGGAGTATAATATATTAGGCAGCACGATAGTCATATACACTGATACCTTAGTGGCTAACTTCAGGTCATGTGAGCAGAATACCTTGGCGTTAAGTATACCAAAGGCTGCCGCAGCCGCACCAATTCTGCTATTAATTTCGGCATCAATGTCGCATTTCGATGTTACTGTGCTCCCCAAATAGCGAAACTTGTCAACTTGCTTCAGTACGTCTTCTCTGAGCTTAATTGTCAGCGCTTCATGACCGTGAATGTCTAAGGACATAACTTCCGTCTTCTTAACGCTGATCTTCAGGCCGAATTTGCAGCATTGCTCGTAAAGGTTCGTAACAAGACGCAGAAGACCATCCGGGGATTCAGATGTAAAACACAGGTCATCTGCGTACATAATTGCTGCAATATAAGCGTAGGATACTTTCGTGCTAGCCTTGAGTCTTGATAAATTGAAGAGGCTGCCATCTGTTCGAAAGCGAATTCGGACTCCCTCAGTGGAAGATTTGAGAACTTCTCGGACTACAACTGCAAAATATAAGACAAATAGAGTGGGAGCTAAGACGCAACCTTGCTTCACTCCACAGGTAACGGAGAAGAAACTTGATTGTTCGTTGTCAGCGCAGCACTCCATGTCGTCATGCAGGAGTCGCAGGAGTCTCAAAAACTTCTCCGTGCATCCTAATTTCTTAAGCACCATCCAGAGGGCCTCACGAGGAACACAATCGAAAGCTTTCTCCAGGTCAATAAAACAGAGATATAGGTTCCTGTCCTGCTCTCTACTTTTCTCCTGGAGTTGTCGGACTATAAAAATTGCTTCGCAAGTACCCCTGTCAGGTCGAAATCCAAATTGCGTTTCGGGTAAGATCTCTTCGGAGAGCGTCCTGAGGCGGTTAAGGAGTACTCTGGCAAATATTTTCCCTGGTGCCGAAAGCATTGAAATACCACGGTAAGAATTGCAATCCGCCCGATCACCCTTGTTTTTATAGAGGGCTCTAATTCGAGACAGCTTAAAAGATTTCGGAACTTGCTCCTCCTCCCACATACGTACAAAGAGTTCCCAAACCAGCGAATGCAATTCCTCACCGCCGTACTTCAACAATTCACCTGGTACAAAATCGATGCCGACCGCACGCTTGTTCTGTTGTTGCTTTATCGCACACACAACCTCTTCTTGTGTCAAGTCTTTATCCAAGTCGGCTGCAATTTGGAGTTGTGGCAGAGCGTTAATGTGATGTAGATCAGCTGATCTATCCACGTTTAGCAGGGTATTAAAATGCTCTGCCCAACGCTTGAGCACATCTTCTTTGCTCTTTAAAAGACTGATGCCATTCCGTGACTTTAGGGGCACACTTTAATGAAATTGGCCATACCAGTTAGTTTTCGAACTTCATTATAAAATTGCCCGAGTTGATTACTATCAACAAGCCATTGCATATATTCAGCCTTGTTTCGCCACCACTTGTCTTTGGTTTCTCTCGTCAACTTACGAAGCTCACTCTCACTAGTTTTAATCTCCGCGTTACTACTATTATTGGGTGCTCTTTTGTGTTGTCTAAGGAGACTCCGATGCTTAGAGATGGCGTCCATCAAAACTTTGTCATTTTCGTCAAACCAGTCTTCATGCGTCCGGGGTTTTCGGCCTATAGTGTTGATGGCAGTTTCCAATATGGAAGATGACAGAGTTTCCCAAACAGCATCAATATTACCGGCTTGAGAGTTGAATGGCACAAGCGTACTACCCAACGCCTCCGCATATGCTTTCCTCGTCCCGGGATTTGCTAGCTTCTCCACGTTTACACGACAAGGCTTTCTTCTGTTTAATCTACAGGGACGACGAAAACGAAGACGTAATCTAGTGATGACAAGTCTATGGTCCGTCCAGCAGTGTGCACCACGCATGACACGGGTGACAAGGACATGCGATATATCTTGTTGTCGTACGATAGCAAAATCAATAAGGTGCCAGTGTTTGGACCTGGGGTGCATCCATGTTGTTTTGTGCTTAGCAGGAAGACGCAACATAGTATTCGTGATAGCCAGTTGGAATTGCGCACATAAACTTAGGAGCAACTGTCCATTGGAGTTCATATTACCAACTCCATGTCTGCCTAACACTTTAGGCCAAGTTTCATAGTCACGCCCTACCCTGGCATTAAAATCTCCCAGCAATAAAATGCGTTCTCAGATGGTATATTGTTAAGGCAGTACGTTAGGTCTTCATAAAATTTATCTTTAATATCATCAGTACTATCCAGGGTTGGTGCATAGACACTGATAACATTAAGAAAATTGTCACTGTCTAGGTGGAGGCGCAAAGTGGAAACACGGTCTGAGATGTGCACCGGTCATTCCTGAAGATCTTTAACCAGGCTATTTTTGATCGCAAACCCAACTCCCGACCTTCTTGGTTCAGAGGAAGCAGTACCCTTCCAATAAAAGGTATAACCACCTCCCCGCTCAACTAGCTCACCTTCGTCGGCGAGGTGCGTTTCACTGATGGCAGCCACATTGATGTTGTACCGACGAAGTTCCCGAGCAACGACAGCGGTTTTCCTTTCAGGGCAAGCATTTGAGTCACGATCAAGTAGTGTTCGCACGTTCCAAGCACCAAAAGTCAAAATAGGTGTTTTAATAGATTTATTTATCTTCTTGTTACGTCGACCACGAATATAAAGATGCGGATGCAGCCGTGGTTACTACTATCCTAAGGCGTCGGGGCGAGCATTTGTTTGGGGCACCTTTTCTAGCCCCCTCCCCGGCTGAGCAGGGAAAGCAGTGCTACCCTAAATAGGGCTGCTTTGTCACCCTGGGTGCTGCCGAATTCACTTTGTCCCCCCATTTCAAAGCAAAAGCGACCACGGCATGTACTCACACCCCCAGGGCCGCAGGTGTGCAGATCTTGGACAAAGCTCGGCTTGCATCAAACCGAACCTCTCTACCTCAACCCATCGCCACCTGACTGTAGCAAGATCGGAGTCCTTTATATGGAAGCGGTCAGATGCGCAGGAGATATTTAAGTGCTCAGACGTGCGCGCAAACGCAAGAGCACTCTCTCGTCCAACCTCTCTGGATCCGATGGAACGGAGGACCGTTACGACCGGAGGGAGGCAGGATGCAGCAGTATGGCAAACAATACCGAGATCCCTATTGCCGCCCTAAAGCCTTCCTGCGGTTGCATTGGTGTCTTGCCACCCAAAGTAGACTGCAAAAGAGCCAAGACACAAGTTCGAGGGATAATCGAACAAGCTCGGAAGATGTTATACTCGAACCCCCTCTTCCAAGTTTAGCCCACGAGTTGACGTGGTTACCGGGGTGTGGCCGCTGGAGGACACCTTCTAGGAGCCACTGGAAGAGAGTTTATGGACTGGCGACGAGTTATTTGCACTCTGTCACCTTTGTAGGTCGACTGACAGAGTGCAACGCAGACAGTCCACTACACCCCTATATAATAAATATAATATGCATTAATATAGATAGAAAAATTGGTGCAAGAATTCATATATAGCATCTGTAATTATGAAACACGTCCAAATAACATACCCAAAAACAGACATGACCATAACGGTCCGTGAAACAATAGTACAAGCAAATGTAAATATGTTTGCCAAAATTGAATGCTAATTAATAACCTAAACAAACGACATCATAATTGCAAATTATTTTTTACTAACGGTGACAGCAAAATATTTTTGATTTACTATGCACCGCGTAAATTGAAACCTTATACGTTTCACCAAACGATTTTGAACCTAACAACTTTGATATGAGTTGCAAACTGCCGTGCCGAGGTCCAAATATAAAGTAATTAGTGAATATTCAACATTATCTAACGAGCAAACTCCTATAAATGTTTTATGTAAATTCTATGCATAGATAAATATATCGAGTATGTTTTAATTACTATTACAAGACCAATCAAACGGACAAATAGTCTCATAATAGGTTTTGCGGTACAAAGTTGATATTAGATAGAATTTATTAGTTCTGATGTGAATGACCACACACGCTGTTAAAATTTCCTGTTTAGGATTTATCTATATTTATCAAGTTTCGTTTTTGATATCCGAGACGCGATGACAGGAAGAATAAATAACAAATTATAAAAGTCGTGATTTATTTTTATTAGAATATTTAGATTATTTTTATAGATTATATATGATATATGATATATATATATGATTATATATATAGATGATATAGTGATATATAATATAACCGGTGTTTTAGATCTTCAACGTTTAAATTAAGATAGAAAATGATAATAATATGTTTTAAACATTTGTCCCTCAATCAGTGTATGTTATTAAGATAGAATTGATGATGTTATTACAATAACTTTATTATAAAACCGTAAAAGTACAATGGAAGTTAAAACATAATCTGTAAAGTATTTGTTGACTGAATCGTGGACATTGTATTTAAACAGTAAAATATATAATGAAATACGACAATAGTATAAGAAGGGAACAAAGTAGGCTGTCAGAAAATGTATTAAGTAGAGTAATATTATAAACAGGATGTTCCAAGTTTCGTCGCCTCCGCGTCTAGATATTATTGTGCCTCCTCCAAGAATCTCCATTGACTAGTCCTGTACTGTACGCTCTTGTGGTAAGCACATTTTATCTACAACACATTAAAACGTCGTCTTACCAAATGGTATTAACACAACTCTGAGAGACTGTCATAAATGGCATCATCATCATCATCAGCCTCTATCTGTCCACTGCTGAACATAGGCCTCCCTCAATGAACGCCAAGACGACCAATCCCTTGCCACACTCTCGGACCGGTCATAAATGCCCTATGACATAGCATTTCTCAATTCTAATCAAATTGCGATTCGCACTTCGCTTAATCCTTATCACATCTACAAACACGAAAGCCCTAGTTTATGCATACACATACATCAGGTGTTCCATGACTGTTACTACGTTAAGGGATCCGCGCCCATTACTTCAGATTATGACATTAATATTTATCACGCAATAAATACACTAGGAATTCTCTCTCGCTTTGGAATTATCCCTAACTTTATTTAACTATTCACCAATAAAGGTTACGGTGCATGTTTAGGTGGGTATAAACAGATATAATGATAAAATATATTTGCTTAAGCTAAACTGTTATAGTAAGTTATAGTGATTTTATCATTATGATCCCGTTGTTGTCCAGTATTGTATGTTACTGTAACTAGTAATCAGTCAAGAGATTTTCCATTAGGAAAGATATTATATTATTTAATTTATATGCAATTCATCAAAATAATTAGTAATTAGTCTCTCTCTACCTTTCTCTTTACCTCTCTATTTAAGAGCTCTGCTCTTGTCGGTGGAGCAGTCGCCAATTCTTCCTTCTCTCCGCCAACACCTTCACCTCCTGATACGATATGACCTATATCCTTTATCTGTTCCATTTTTTTTTTCTTCAACGCCAGGAAATGCTCTGAGGCATGAGGTATGAGGTATATGGGACTCGCTGCGCCCGACAGCTGGTAAGTGGACGCAGCTCTACCCACTAAAACCCGGCGAGTGCCACCAATGCCGCCTTTGGTGAGGTGCCCCGGATCTAGTAAACAAACAGGGCACCTCGACGGCCAGTCAGTCCCGCAAGGGACCGACGCCACCTCCACAGAGAGGTTGTACCGACACACACACAGAACAACCCCTCACAACGTCGGGACAGTACAATGGGGTGAGGTTCCCATCCTCACCCCTTGCCCCCTGCTCTTATGTCCCCTCTTCTTATAAGAGGGGTACAAAGAGCCCCCTTGGTCCAATTAGCTTCGCTCAAGGTGCAACGGCTCACCCTAGGTTACTGAGCCCCACCGCCACGACAAGGCCTGAACCATGGTGGGGATCTGTTTCATATAAGTTCTTATCGGTCTACTTCTTCCTCTCTTTCCCTCTATCCTTCCGTCTATGATATTTTTATAAAAAGCAGGTCGTGTCGTATCAAATGACCCATCATATTTCCTCTTCGGTTCTCTATGGTTTTAATGATGTTTCTTTTCTCTTTTACCCTTTCCAAGACCTTTTCATTTGACACCATTTCTGTTCGACTTATCCATTCCATCCTCCTCCAGCACACCACATTTCGAATGCTTCCAATCTTTCTTACCTTTTTGTGTCATTGTCCACGATTCACTTCCATAAAGTGTAATGCTCCAAATATAAGACCGGATAAATCTTTTTATGATGTTTATGAGATGTTTTTTACGGCTAAAAGCTTGTTTCGCTGTTGCTATTCTAGTAATTATGTCTTGTGTGCATCGAGAGTTACTATTTATTATACTGCCAAGGTATTGACATTATTAACTTGGTCTAATATTTTGTTTCTTTTTTTTATTCATTTTTATGTTTATTAGATAGGCAAACCATTCATTAATATTTTTCGAAATAATGAGTGTTCGTTATCTGTACCCTAAATAGACAGATAAACATAATGCAACCTTTTTGGAATACTCTCACGATAAAACATTTTAAAGTTTAATTAAGTGATAAATATAGCCATAAAAAGGACGACTAAGGGAACAATGATAAGAATTAAATAAAACCATACATTTTAGTGATGGCGCCATTTTATATTTGATAGTGAGTTCCAGTCTAATAAATCAGGAGCAAGAATGTTGGCGACAATAGTAAAAAAAATGATAAAGACCTCATAGTAAGTAATGATAAAAAAATACACAAAAGAGTTTCGTTTCGAGTTTATTTTTGCCACGGGACTAAATAAATAAACTTTTATATTAATGATGTTATTAAAATATGAATTGTGAAAATTTAGTTTTGATATGTGATTAACGTTATCATTTTTAAGCACTTCGTTATACTTTCGATTAAAACCAAAGTTTTTTTTAATTTTGTTTTTTTTTTTTTAATAAACTGATATTATAATATTCACAAAACAATTTCTCAACTTTTAATACATTGTATTCCGCAAAGAATCTTATAGGCTCGAGCCATTTGTTCGTTGTCTACTCTAACATAAAAAACGTGTCTAATTATGTTATTTCACGGTAGTCGTATTCCGGACTGACAAATTAGGGGCTATTGTCTGCGGCGGTAGGCTTGTGTATTTTAGTTCGTAATGTGCGTATATGTACTTTCAATTGTGGTTATAGTACTATGGTTTATTAAGTAAGAGGTAGTGTGATCGGGTGGTACCTTTCGCTCTCATAACAACAGCGTCAAGTGACAGCTATGCTGCCGCGTTTCGTGTGGTTTGCGAGTTTTTGGTGGCCCATTGGGGGAAGGGAAAATGAGGGCAACGCATCTGCATAGTCGGTAGTCACTATAAGGCTTTGACTTATGACATAAAAAGCTTAAAAACTATGACCCTAGTACAAAAAAATGGGTTTAATTTTTTTCTTGAAAGTACGTTAAAATTTAGCCTATATGATTCGGAAGACGTCACGTTATATAAAAAAATCGACTAACACCTCATCTCTAAAAATCGTATAAGTGAGCGCCAAAATAAGCCTTTCTTCGACTTTGCCACAGTCGGGTAAAATGTTAACCGAAACTAACCACTCATCTGTACATGCTGTAAACAGAACTTGAGTTGCTACTGAGTTTTGCAACTAGCATGTCTAACTAAAAGGACAGGTCTCGAGATCTGTGTTTCTGTCTGTAATAGATGTAGGTATGTCACAGTGTCAAACATTATTGTTATTAGAAATCATATATAGTAAAAGTTTTCATTGAGGAGCTGGATACTAAATATTTTTTTTATTTTTATAGAAGCCCCTCTTCTGCAAGCAAACGGAAAGTCGGTTCACCTGATGGTAAGTGAATAGCGACATCCACAGATTAAATATGCATTGGACCATTGGACACTACTATATAAATATACTCGCAAGACACGTATAATATAGTTTTTTATTAATCGATACGATCTTGTGGGTGCAGTTTTAAAAACACCTCAATCAAAAACCAGTAATACATAGCATATAGTTGGTAGCCTTAAACTCAACTTAAAACGTTCACACAAATTGGTGGAAGGGATGCGCCTAATGCTGCGTTGCATCGGCAACGTTACCATCACCCTGATTATGTTTTACTTCAAGCAGTTTATTGCATATTTTAAAAAGGCAACAGGAATGGATAGATTAAGATAAGAAATCCATCCCCACCATGGTTCAGGCCTTGTCATGTCGGTGGGGCTCAGTAGCCTAGGGTGAGCCCAGAACCCCTCGGATAAAGCTAATTGAGCCCAGGGGAATAAGAGGGGAGGAAAGAGCAGGGGGCAAGGGGCGAGGACGGGAACCTCACCCCATTGTAATATCTCGACGTTGGGAGGGGTTGTTCTGTGGTGCAGGACAACCACTCTGTGAAGGTGGCGTCGATCCCATAGGGGACTGACTAGCTGTCTAGGTGCCCTGTTTGCTCATTAGATCCTGGGCTCGCCGGGTTTTAGTGGATAGAGCTGCGTTCACTTACCAGCTTTCGGGCGCAGCGAGTCCCACATACCCGCCTGGGAAGACCCACTCCATCGCGGGTTGCCTCAGAGCATTTCCCGGCGTTAAAGAAAAAAAAAGGATGGATGGATAAATTGCCTGGACTGAACTGTATAGGCGACTCGCCTACCAACTTGCATTTCAACAAACAAAATTTAACTTTGCAATAATGGAGAGACGACCCAAATACTTGACAGCTCATCTCTTGGCTATAATAAGATAACATTTTCTACTTAGCTACCATTCGAACTTACTTAATCAGCGTTAACATTATGACTAATAAGGCTTTTTCCAATGACAACATAAATAACTCTCGCAACGAGCCAATGAGACCACTAACTGTAATACGTTATAAGATTAAGTATACGTATCGGGAGTCATTTCAAACATCACTGATAACAGATCCAATAAATTACCTTACATATTGCAAAATTAATGTGGAACTAAAAGGATTAAACGCGCCTTCGATGGTATCATTTAACAAATAATCATTAATCCAGCTTACGTAATAACCTGACCGAAGATTAATAGTAAGGGCTAATAGAATATTCTGTCGCACGCAACCAGCGGGTTATAAAATTGAAGTTTGTGATAAATTGGCCTTATCCGTCACGATTGGTCACGGAAGTCTACGAACCCGATATATTCCTTAAAAGCATTATACTTGACACTTGAAAAAATCGCTTAATGTGTACGCTAGAAGAAATCGTTTAATTTATCTTGATACTTTTTATTGATGGCTTATAATATTTGTTTAATAAGAAGCAATCTTTTCTTTTTTTAATGTTATAATCATATTTTTGTTGATGACAAAAATAGTGAATGATCAGGTCATTGCTACTAGATTATGCTAAAAACACAACATTAATTTTATTGACATAGTTGACGTATCATCATCATCATCATCATCATCATCACCACGATCATCATCTTCATCATCATCATCAGCCCCTATCCGTCCACTGCTGAACATAGGCCTCCCTCAAAGAATGCCATGACGACTTAATATAAGTTTACAGTTGACGTAAGTGGTTAAAATTTATTTGCTAATAAATAATTTTGCTTCAGAAATTTTATATGCCAGATGCTAGATCTGTTCTAGGTCTGTTCTGGTCTGTTAATCTGTTATCAAATGCATTGTGAATCTGAGACAATCAAAATACAAATAAACACAAATACCCCTCCTCATCATCATGACCTCTGGCTGTGAGTGGCTAAGGATCAGCCGTCTAGAAGTTCATTAAAGGAGACTTAAACTAATTATTATTGGATTTTCATTTTTTTACTAATATATGGCCAAATTTGGTACATATATAAACAAGAATACCCTTACATATGAAATTATGTAAAAGATAAAAAAGTAAAGTAAAAAGAAATATTTTTAATCAAGTGTCTTAATGTACGTACAATAAGACACTCTCAGCTCTCTCTTAGGAAAGTTAATTTGACGTACAATGTACTACGACTACGACTTTACTATCCAAACTAGTACTATTCCAAAGCTAGTTCATTGAGAAAAACCGCCGGAACAAACTCAGTGTAACTAATCTTATATTTTCCAATTCCTTATTCCTTTACACAATCAATTTAGTAGAGTTTTTTTGGAACTCATTTATTGATAAATACATTTAAAAATATCCAATATTTATTAGTCAATAGTATAATGAACACCAATTAACGGATCCGGAAGTGAAATAGTGCGCTATCGTCCAAACGCCCTACGTTTAACAGCGCAATTTCGAAGGGTTATTTAACAGTAACGAGTCATTATTTCACCATTGTTGCGATACAGGAAGCACGCACACAGCCCTGTTGTAAACGATGCAACCCTGGGGTTAAGCATTTTTTATCCCATTATATGTTATTAGATCTATTTATGATATGGGGTGGATTTCACCGAAATAGAATATATCTTATAGGAGTAAAGTTAGAGATACATTTTACTCCGAGAAGCTTTCATTTCACCGAATGATCATTCAATCATTAGGAACTATTTCTTAACATGGAAAATATTATTCTTTTAAGGCGCGGCTCCACCGCAGCATGTGCAGAGGCTACGCACTTGTGTTAAAAGTCAATTGCGAAAAAAATGCAATTAATGCGTAGCGTGTCCGTGGGTTGCAGTGGTTGTCTTAAATAAAATAGACTCGAACGCCGTGACGGCAAACGATTCGTGTCGATTTTATTTAAAGCGCGGTTATATATTTTTTATTTTATTAAATTTTTTGTTATAGGTTATTCTTAATATTAATAATGAAACCTAATCTTAACAAACATTTCACATCTGTCGGTCCTCCCGTGACGTCCAATTTCTTTTGTGATTACGATGATGATGATGATATGGCATGACGCTGATGACTTATAGGCTTACTTAAGTTAAACGGCGATTTAAAGACGTCTTTGTTCCACAGTGGATGCAAATGTTGATAATGATGTTAATAAGTGTAATGTAAGTAGATTAATAATTATAATAATGATGTACGTAGCTCAGTCTTCCAATAAATGTGTCATGGTGAAGTCGTTGTTTCATTACCAATAATTTCTCATGTTACTTTTTTACCAACATCCCATTTTCAAAATATCATTAATCAAATTCTCTCTTATTAAATCATTAAGTCACAACCATCTATTTATACATGCTTAATATGATTTTTTGTATAATCTAGATCCATAATGAGAATATATTTTTATTACGAGCGGGTCGTTAACAACGATTTATACAGAACATGTGAGGCGATGACAGGGTTTATTTAAAACGTAAGTTGACTCGATGTTAGTTGATACCTTCACAAATTAGAAAAGGGTAATAAAAATATTTTCCGAGGATTAATTGCGTCATTATGATACGTATGGAATTAAATTTGGAATATTTCTATCACCATCATCATCATCATCACGATAATCATCATCATTATCATCAGCCCCTATCCGGCCACTGCTGAACATACAGTGGCAAGGGTGGCCTTGCCACTTGCATTCAACACGCACCGGCCACGGCACGGGGATCGTCTTCCTACCTTTTTTTACTTTAACGCCGGGAAATGCTCTGAGGCATGCCGCGGGGGAGTGGGTCTCCCCAGGCTGATATGGGGTGAGGTTCCCGTCCTCGCCCCTTGCCCCCTGCTCTTCTTATAAGACGAGTACAAAGAGCCCTCTCGGCTCAATTAGCTTCGCTTAAGGGCTCACCCTAGGCTACTGAGCCCCACTGCCACGTCAAGGCCTGAACCATGGTTGAGGAGCCCTACATACCCACCTGGGGAGACCCACTCCCACGCGGGATACCTCAGAGCATTTTCCGGTGTTAAAGATAAAAAAAGGCTAACATTGTGTCCTGAGACATTATTTATGTATTAGGCACAGCGCTCTCACCTTATTTATTTCGAAAATTGACGATTTATGTGCAGTGGGTCCTAACTAAATTAGCATTTGCTTTAATATTCGATATTTTTCACATTGATTGAAACAGGCTTTAGAGCAAAAAGGTTCTTACAGGAAACCCATGTATAGTTGATAGTGACAATAATCAATTTTAGTTACTAAGAAATTTAGTTAAAATTGAAGATTTCTCACTTTATGGTGTTGGAATTATTTCTCGTATAATTATATCCGTTTTAACCCATTAATCACAATAATTATTACTAATTAAGTAAATTAGACATAGGTGTTACCTATGTCTAATTTATAACAATATAGCATTAAATGCTATATTGTAATAAATTAAAATAATAGATGACCCTAATGGTTGTGTGAATAATTAATTTCTAATGTTCGTATGATCTCACACTGTTTACTGGTAGCGTCAAACGTGTTTAATGTATGTATTAATATTTAATTTATTTATTTCTTAGCATTTTATCGTGGCTTGATTAAAGACCTGGTAATTTTTATAACCTATAACCGCATGATAATGAGAACACATGCCGTTAAATGACGAATTAAAAAAAAACTTTTCGATGCTCTAACATTAATGAAAATATGTTTTATTTTTTAACACGAAAGGTGGGTGAAGATAATTAAAAAGAATGTATATAAAATTTTACTTAAAATTATATGACTACATATTTTATGGAAAACGAGTACTATATGATGAAATTGTTGTCATTTTTATTACCCGACTGAGCCAGAAGGAGGGTTATGTTTTCGAAAGTATGTATGTATAATTGTTTGGCACGCTCTGCAGCCTGAACGGCTCGATGGATTTTAGCTTGAGAGGTGTCGTTAGATTCGTATTAACTGTGAGAGTGACACTAGGTATATCAAAATATATAAAAAAATAAAATGGCGGATTTTGGCACTAAATTCATTTGCAGTCGGGTTTTTTTTTAATAATTGCTTTTTTAGGCTTCTTTTACTAAAAATGACATAACAGGATATATATAGGATCACTTTGCGGACTGTCTGGCTGTCTATCAAACCAAAATCTATAGGATACTTCCCTACATATCATAATCATGAAATTTTGTGAGCAGAGAGCAGGGAAAGATATGAAAACCGTGAAACCCTCAGCGTGAAAGACACACTCGCTGTCGTCTGTAGTTTTTTTTTGTCATTTGACGCAATGGGCAAGTGAGAAGTTTTTTTTTATTGGCTGCTAGCTGTTGCAGCTTCGCCCGCGTTAACTTAGATTTACAGCCGTGCGTAGATTGCTGATGATTATTTTATAGCCTAAGTTACTCATTATAGCATTAGCTATCGGACAGTGAAAGTCCCGTCAAAATTAGCCCAGCTGTTTTACAACAGAACAAACTGACAGACAGATAAAAAAAATGTACTTTCATTTTTTTTATGTTAGTTGGATAGGCATACTTTTTTTTTTTTTTATGTTACTTGGATAGGCAAACTGGCTAACGTGCGACCCGATGGTAAGTGGTCGACGTCGCCCATGAACATAAACCAGTATACCTGGAACAGCCCAGGCAACCCATTTATGTGTTGCCTATCCTGAGACATAAGATGTAAAGTCTCGCAGTAATTACACTGCCTGTCTTGCCCTTCTCTCCGAAACACAGCAAAGCTGTTTCACGGGATAATATTATGCATATGCATATTATAGTGAAAAGCTATTAATTTGAATAGATTGGACGGATTTATATAGATCCAGCTTGGGCCTAGTATGGAATAAACCATGTCTCTTTATTATATTTTATATTATATAAAAAAATCCTATTCAGAAACAAATTCCAGATTATTCTATTACGTTGTTTTCAAAATATGAGCCGCATAAAAGGTACACGCTATCACCGAAAATTCATATGACACCGTGCATATGGCGTTATAATGGTTTCCTGCTTCCTTAAACCTGCACAATGCTGCCACGAGACGAAAATAAAATACACCGACGAGCTTTTCCCAAAATGAAAAATAACGAGCCTTCTTTGAAAACGATTTGCATCGTCTCTGCGAATTTTGTTTTAAAATATGAAGACTACAACTGGTTTTGGAGAATTCAAATAAAAATACCACATCGTGTTTTGAATAGCCCCTCCAGTGGCACGGCCATTTTGCGTGTTTTGACCGAAGTGGCACGCCATTTTTTTTACATTTCGCGATATCGGCAGAGCCAAATAAAATGCTCATATCTCAAAAATTTTGTATGGTAGCTGTACATAAAACGTTTAACAATCAAAACGTTATGAGTTTTGCTAACATATTAAAACATGACAGTTGTAATTCCAAGTTTAAAAATATTGTCTAATTGTAGTTAAAAGTTGGAAAACGACTTTTTTCTGCTTCTGTATAAGATCGTTAAAAACCATAAATTAACTCACCTCTCACTCAGTTTATTACTTTATTGAAGTACCTTAATATACACTCATTCACAATAACATAAACAATAACACTTCATAATACATTTCGTTTACACTTCAAGCGTTATAAAAACACGACCCACTTGAATGACTCACATTACGGACTAAAAATAGCCAATCGTTTAAAAATACATTTGACAAGCATTTTATGTCAAAATGGCTTAGTAAACATAAACTATTATAGAATTTACTACCTTATTACAACAATTTAAGCTATATTACTGCCTGAAAACGGGCTCAACAAGTTACTGAAGTCGTTTTCGGCCGTCTTCCGGCGGGTGCCACTTAAAAAAATTGTATGTCAGTCGCCGGAATCCGGCGAGTGCCACTGGAGAGGATAGAGTAATGCTCGTAATATATCCCAGAATTTCGTGTAGGTGGAAAAGTTTACGAGATTGAATATAATTTTTATATAACAATTATAATTCAATTTTGATAAAATATGGCTTAATATTGTTGTATGTCTCATAACCCCACCATGGTTCAGGCCTTGACGTGGCGGTGGGGCTCAGTAGCTTAGCACCCTAAGCTACTGAGCATCTGAGATCCAGCACCTTGGACGAAGCTAATTTAGCCAAGGGCTATTTTTACCCCTCTTAGAAGAAGAGGGGACAAAAGAGCAGGGGGCAAGGGGCGAGGACGAGAACCTCACCACATTGTACCTTCCCGACGCTGGGAGGGGTTGTTCTGTGGTGCGGGATAACCCCCATGTGGAGGTGGCGTCGGTCCCTTGGGGGACTGACTAGCTGTCGAGATGCCCTGTTTGCTCATTAGATCCGGGGCACCTCACTAAAGGCGGTATTGGTGGCACTCACCAGGTTTTAGTGGGTAGAGCTGCGTCCACTTACCAGCTTTCGGGCGCAGCGAGTCCCACATACCCGCGTTGGGAGACCCACTCTCCTGCGAGATGCCTTAATGGCGCGGGATGAGCATTTCCTGGCGTTAAAGAAAAAAAAAAGTCTCATGAAGTCGTCCTATAAATGACAAATTTGTCGTCTATTGAATCGATAGAGGGTTTCGTCTACTCTTTTTTTTATGTTAGTTGGATATGCAAACTGGCAAACGTACCACCTGATGTTAAGTGGTCGACGTTGCCCATGAACATAAACTAGTATACCTGGAACGAGTCCAGGCAACTCATTTATGTGTTGCCTATCCTGAGGCATAAGATGTTAAGTCTCGGTGCCAGTAATTACACTGTCTGTCTTGCCCTTCTCTCCGAAACATAGCAAAGCTGTTTCACGGGAGAAACAAGCAAGATGGTGGTACCCATGCAGCCGGGAGCGCGGCACAGCGCTTCCCTCCCACCTGTAGGTTCACTCTCTCTTAATATTTACAGGTACATTTTTTTTCGTTACAGCAACAATTTGCTTCGTGGAAGAACTAATTGCTCTTGCAGACCCAACGCATAAAGTGCATCCCTCCCACTATCTATCCAATGTTTTACAATATGTAGTAAAAATCGAAAACCGAAATTTATTACCCCAGTTCCAATCTACTACAGTTTTGAGATCATCGAATTCAAATGACGGGCCGTAAAAGCGACATCCGTGCAGTTGAGGCGTTACTCGCAGGGGGTCAGTGAGGAAGCACGTTCTTCGCATTCTTTCCGAAATAACACCCGTCGTGTGTTACGTGGCACTCGCACGATTAATCACTTCACACTAAGAACAATTTGGGAATAGATTATTTTTCCCTAACTCGAACGGAACAGTTTTAGATATTTTTTCGAAACGTTTCACTATTTGAAGTATCGATTCGTCACCATCATGATAAAACTACTTCGAACGTACAATTTTAAGTATTTATTTTCATTATCATCAGTCTTAAGCTTTTAATAAAACTGCAGCTGGACATGGCATCCTTTTTTTATTTTTTTTCTTTTGCGCTCGGAAATGTACTAAGTATTCCGCAGGGGATGGGGGACTCCCCAGACGGGTATGCGAGACTGCGCCCGAAAGATCAGGTGGACACAGCTCTACCCACCTAAAACTCGGCAAGTGCCACCAACGCCGCCAAATGCATTTGGTAAGGTGCCCTGGATCTGTTGAGCAAGAGGAAACCTCGATGGCCAGCTGTCTGCAGTCCTCCAAGGGACCGACGGCAGCTCTACAAAGGGGTTGTCCCTAACCACAGAACAATCCCTCCTAACGTCGGAATAGTGTAACAGAGTGAGGTTCCTATCCTCGACCCATGTCCCCCCCCCTCCTGCTCTATTGTCAAAGAGTAGCGCCCTCGGTTCAATTGGCTTCGCCCAAGGTGCTGGGTTTTCACCTTATGCTACTGAGCCCAACCGACAAGGCTTGAACCATGATTGGGAGTGGATATAAGCCCACTACAGTGAACGCCAAGAATAAAGAAGAAGTTACATACTTTAATTCTAAATCTACAATTGTTAGATTGAAACTTTGTAGCATTGAAATGTTAATAAATATAACGGAATAAATGTAATGACGAAACAGAATACAAGGTGCATTAAAACAAAAAGTGAAAAACATCCGCATCATCGCAAATAATGAGGCAACCCAAGAAGCGTAATCAAAACGCCGCTCTGTTATTACACCGAAAAAACTAAAACGAACAAAAAATGGCCATCGGCTTTTCGGGGACAGAAATGACAAAGATATTGCGTTTTAAAGTAGCTCTTTATCGAAGGGCTAAATGAACAACCGATTGCTACCATAAAGATAACAGTAATTAGCCGTAATCACGTGGGTATGCTTTTTTAGATCCAGTGGGCGGATTGATGGAGAGATAGGACGTCCATCAAATCATATGATAATCGGGCAGAGTTAATTCCATTACCAATAAATGCATTAAATTAGACCTTGGAGTTGACTGCACAATCATTCTTATATATGATATGAATAATTTATAAGAGAAGCGACTTATTATTGTTTTCTGCGTTACGCCATGTGTCGCTAGTTAGATCGTACACGATTAAACGAGCCCATAAAACATAATATAGACATCGAATAACAGTCTAATGATCTATACAGATAAATAAAATTGGAGTGTCTGTTTGTAATATTAAAATAACCGCTTTTTATTAAATACATATGGATACACAAACGATACATATACCAAAACAGCCTTTTTTTACAATTTTTTTTCTGTCTGTCTGTCTGTCTGTTTGTTCCGGCTAATCTTGGGAACGGCTGGGCCGATTTTGACGGGACTTTCCGTCGGACGCTTATAAGACAGGCATTACAACGGGTTTTTTCCTCCAATCAATAGATATATTTAAGTAAACAGTATACGAAAGTAATGGAGTCTGTAGATACAAAGACTTTTCGTCCCGGAGAGATAATTTTAAAATAGCCCTACCTTTTGATGAAGGACCATTATATCATGATATATGATATAAGATATTATTTATGAGGCGTATATATCTTTTTAATTTCCATAATATCTTTGTTTGTGTAATCTAGACGCCTACAATCTAACGCGAGAAAGTTGTATTGTTAGCAGCTGTCGCCCTTTACGCCTATAATTCATGTATATTTTTGTATGGAACATAAATCGTGAACTGTCTCAAATGCGACGCGATATACAACGATATTAAAGCAATGTGAGTGCTTATAGGTGTTGTAATTTTAAAAAAAAAACAGATTTTTTTATAT
The DNA here is from genome assembly GCA_963853865.1 of Helleia helle. Taxonomy (NCBI): domain Eukaryota; kingdom Metazoa; phylum Arthropoda; class Insecta; order Lepidoptera; family Lycaenidae; genus Helleia; species Helleia helle. Next base: position 11,471,460 of record OY971431.1, read on the forward strand.
CCTATGATCGATATGATATGATTACTAATTTAAATAGTCCTATCTACGCTAAGTGTTAACTGTGTCTTTGAATAAAATTTGACTAGGGAAACATTAGAAAACAATATGGGCTTGGCGTTCATTGAAAAGGGCCTATGTTCAGTGTAAGGAGAAAGTTCATGATAATGATATTATATATTATTCACAATATTCATGATAATGATAATCATCAGATAATGATGATGATACTGATGATGATGATGCTGGCCGAGCTTCAGCGTAATATACATAGGAAGTTTAGGCAAAAGTTATTAATATTTAGGCCTCCATTAGATATTTGTAAACTATTTAAAAATATTTAAGTAAATGTATCGAGTAATCCCCATTATTGAAATAATATTACCCATTTTATTTTATTTTTTTGTTTTCGCTGGTCAATGCGTTTAGGCATACCACCGGGTCCGGGGGGACCCGGGGTTATGTGCGACTCTCTGCGCCCGAGAAGATGGTACGGCCGAAGGTGGACGCAGACTCTACCCACTAAACCCTAGCGGTGTTCTCCTCGTCGTCTGGGTGACCCGGAGCGAGAGCTGAAGACGTCCGCACCGGGCCACAACGGTGTGCCATCTGGCACTCTCCTCTGGAGGCAGGGGGGGCGACATCCCCTCCTCCAACTCCGCTTAAGGCACCCTTTGTGTTCTGGTTCATAGCCCGGGCTTAACGTGCGCGGCGGATCCCCCGATAGGCCGCGCACAGGTCCCTCACGGCGATGCGACTGCTTGTCGCCGCCGTGCTCTCCTGCGGGAAGAGGCGCCAGTGCGCTCTCTCTCCCGCTCCGCCTCCTCCTTCTGCGATATCACTACCTGAATATGGGGGAATAAGGTTTATACGTTTTGATTCTGATTTATTTTATATTTATACGTTATAATAGATTTAAGTAATAAAATATGTAACGTTTTAAAATAAGGTATATATATACCCCTATAGCATCTTATTTCGAACCCCTACTTCTATCTGGTGACTGGTCGCATCACGGGTCCTACCACCCCCCATACCCGGCAAATAATATACTGAAATAATATTACTTACATATTTTCTACTGCCATAGACATACGTCCACTGCATGATATTGTGATAACAATTATCTAATACATTCACCAAAACAGTTAGGCGCATGACAGCGACCAGCTAGCACGAGGGTGTGCGGGGCGAAGGCGGGGTTGGGGCGGTCGCTGTCATGCGTCTAATAATTGTTATAATGGTACTTTGTACATATGACATATGTTACTCATTCGCTTTGTTCACAAAAATTTAATATCGTACAAGACTAACCAATATTGTTGCTATTTTCAGAAGTATCAAATATATTCGATAATTTGAAACTTAGCACTAGATCGTGTTTAATACGTTCGAATATAATCATATTCGAACTTGTTAAATTAATAACTAAGGCTGGACTCACGTTATCTTATGTATAGTGTCGAAGACTGTAGATAGTAGAGTGGATGCAATTTTTACCACTCAATGTAAATATAAGCCAATGAACGTAAATTGGATCTTACACAATAAAAAAAAAACATAATTAAGACGACACTATAATTTCTTGAAAATATACATTTGGTACTAGTTTGGCTCCTAGACACACTGGTAAACTGTTTCTATGTTGTAGTACAGCTAGAATTTAAAAGTTTTAACGTGATTGGAATAATACTAAACTTCTCCATTACCATGTAAAGTATGAATGCTATTTAGATATAGGTTTTTAATTCAACTTCCACGGATTTCATCGCAACTTATAAAATTTTACTTATAAGTCGTAACACATTTTGCTAACATTATTTACGTTTCATTACCGCGGCCATGGTCATAGGATATGCTCTTCTAAAAATCTTGCTAAACTCTGATTTTTTATTCCGTAGAATTCTGACAGCTATCTGACAGCTACACCTGAATTAGTAGGCAGTGATTCCAGCTAAAAAATATTTTTTTTATTTATTTATTTATTTAAGGACAACCAGTTGTAGCTACAATAAATACTTACAATATATGAAAATATTACTGAAAGCATGATATTATTGCACTACATATAGGTGCCCTCAAATTGGTCAAATTTTTCCCCTTTTTCGGTGGAGTGCTTTACTAGTAGCAACATTAAATAATGTCAGAATTCTACGGAACAAAAAATCTGAGTTTAAAATTGCGATAAAATTCGTAAAAAATTGGTTTCATTGTTATTATATATTGATACAGTTATAATATAATCTACCTACAATTGTCTATGAGTTTAATATACTAAGTACTATAAATAATCAATGAATGCTAATAACAAATAAAAATATCGTATAGCGTGCGCACTGCCTTATCCTTTAACGCACGTTCATCGTGATCGGATATTTTTAGAAGCGTAATCTAATGAAGCACTTTTATGCTACGGTGATCGTTTTAATAATGTAATTAAAACTGACACATGAACATAGGCAGCATGGGCTTTAATAAGGGCAAATGCACCGGAGTATTAAATAGACAAAAGTCGTAAAAACTTCTCAATTACCGAATACACAAGCTTTCTAGGTTGTTGGAACAATTTAACGCTTTTCATTAGGTCAGTTGCTATGATAAAATTTGACGGGAGGATCATGGTTGCTATAAAGCATTCAAACGTCGGGCATGTATTTAAGTAGGTAAAACACGATAAAATATGTAAAAAGTTGTTTCATTGAAATAACTGAAATTTGCGTCAACATTAGAAAACAACTTTTGTTGTTTATTATGCTATTTTTGATAATAACGGTTATGTCATCCAGACATATTATGACAAACACCTTTAATTTTGTTTACCAGTTCATCCACTTGGACAAAGTGCAAAGAGGCGGGCCCTCTTTGAATATCTACGGACAATCCTCGAGCGCAAGATACCCGGTAGGAAGTCAAAGCGAGAACTGTTTGACGACATCAATGACTGGACCGGACTAGATACCACCAGATGACGAGAATATCCCATGATCGAACAGAGTACCGAAAACTGACCTCTAAACTTTAATATGAAGATTCCTGCTTCACTCGACTAGGTACTACCTATATGGAACTAGCTGCCTACGGACTTTCCGAACCGATACGACTTAGGGACCTTCGAGAAAAGAGCATTGTCATTTTTGAGAGGCTGGCAACGCACTAGCGGGTATCTATGGATGTCGCTTATCACTACCACCAGGTGAAACGACTGTCCGTTTGTCCCCTCTTCTATTAAAAAAGGAATATTGATCCAATCATGTAATTAAGTTCTAAAAGGTACCAAAAAAAGGAGGTTATTAAAGTAAAATTTTCTCTCAATAACTTCACGGGTGACTTACGTCAAGTCGTCTATTTGACTCTTTCCACTAACATAAAAAAGTACATATAACAGGAAACATAAAAGTTGCAAATAGAATAAAAGATATTAATTATGAGATATGAAAATGACACGTTACAAATTGAATTTAATATGTCGTTTCGCACGGTCGAACTAATTCAGACTAATTACAGTATAAAAGGCATCCAACCTGAACGTCACTGGTCGGAAATTGACAAACTAATGGAAGCGGTCGACCAAATCTGCGGATATCCAAACATCGGCCCGAATCGAATAGACAGGAAACAGAAAATAACGAAGACTTAAATAACTATCAATATGTTGTCTTCTAATGTGTACGTGAATTTCACTCACTGGTATGAATTATGAAACAACTTTTACGCATTTTATCGCGGTTCAGATTTTTAAATGCCCGAAGTTTTAGATATTTTACAGCAACCATAGTCACGGGTGGACTGGCGAGTGACTATCAATATATTTGAAGATTGTCGATAGTTTAAAATAATAAATAGAAACAGCTTTTCAGTTCCTGTAATTACTGACAGTTTTAAGAATTGTCTGTCTGTCTGAAACTAGGAATGAAAACGGGGCCTTATTCTATTTCGATATTCAGCTATATTTAAGACATATTGTGATCGATATTGACTAGTCGATATGGGATCGGCCTTTTGAGTGAGAGGTCTGAGTTCGATCCTGATAGGTGCCGGTGGTGAAATGGGTTTCTCTAAATTTCTCCGTACACCTGAACACGAGACCATCACTTGCTCCCGGCGAAGGAAGTCATCGTGAGAAAACCTGCCTGCATAATAAGATCAAACGATTTTTAAGGTGTGTGAAGTTCACCAACGCGCATTGGGTCTGCGCATCAGTGAACCAAAGCTCAACGCTCCTCGCATGACTCCGAGGATGAGACGCGTTCTCAACAGTGGGACATGTAGGGGGGGTTCTGGGGAATTCGGTGAAATGGTCCCGTTAAATGAGGACTGATCACCCGTATGGCCTCGCTGGTGTCCCCACCCTTAAATAATAATAAGGGGGTTGATATTAAGAATTATAGAAATGAAATGCTTAGCACATTGAGCCTGCCGGAATTTAGCCCACGCGGTCAAAGCCACCAAGCAATATGGGCAAGAGGGTCTAGAAATAATAACTGGGTTTATTAGCAGCACTAGAATAGGTTACCTAGTTAGTAAACAGAGTCCATAATTAAGGGCCACTTTCGTTTATGATTTGACATACTTTCTAGTCACGTCAAAGTGAAGCTTTCATAAGTGAAACATATAATGTTGTTTGTTTGCGTATAATGTTGTTTAAGGAGTTATTCACAACCGACCCCAGGAGGCCGTGTGGTCGCAGACTGGACGGTTGGCGGGGGGCAAACCCCCACATTTATAAACCAAAAGTGAGCCGAATGGGCTCACACTAATCCGATGTAGCATTAGGGCCTTCGGGTCGTTAGCATAGATCCATCCGAAAAAAAAGGAGTTATTAATAAATTTTAATCACTATATCATTTTTAAGAGCTTTTTTATATAAATCTCCAATAGCGTAACGTATTTGTGTCAATAAGATTTTTTTATGTAAAATAAAACCTTTACTTTCCCAAGCCATTAGCATGAGTTTGTTGCATATCATTGTTGTTGTTGAACCTCTTTTTTTGCAAACTAGGCACCTGATGGTAAGTGGTTAACGTCGCCATTCAACGAGTTCATGCGGCAATAGCTCTTTGAAATCTCAATCTCATCTTTGAAATTCGTAGGCTATTATGAGACATGGTAAATTTCCTTCTTTCAGTGTTTATACTCAAATAATTTACTTAGGTACTATTTATAGTTAAACATTCAAACGTATCCACAATTAATGAAGCCCATGGAGCATACAGCCGGATATAGTAGTAATATGAGCCATAAAATTCCGAAACAGGTCAGTGATTTGTCACCGACGTAATGGCAATTCAACCAACCCGTGATCTGTATGTATGTCCCATCGATATTCATCCATCAATGGCGTCGGCGAATCAGAGCGCAGAACCGGCACAGCGTCGCAGCACAAATTTGGCGAAATTTATGTTCATACAAAACACATCAAATTACCGCTCTATTCCAGTTAAAGATCGATGATAAAATCCACAGATAAAATCCTAACACCAGCTGTACGTATAATCGAAACTTTTTAGTTAACACCATCAAACTACAATCAACGATATAATGAATGGCGCGTCACAGACTAATTAAAGTCGTCCAAAGACGACAGGTGCGTTCCGTAGATAACACGGAGACATCTAAGAAAAGCTTCGTCCCGTCATTGGTTTATTTGTTGGTGTAATATCTTACCCGTTTTGTTCTAACAGGTGCTTCTGAAATTGTTTTGGGATGAACAAATGATGAACGTAGCTTGTTTTTGTGATAATATTTATCCTACTAATATTAATGTCGCGAAAGTTTGTAATGTATGGATGTATGTTTATTACTCTTTTACGCATCGGTCATGGGATACTTATCTCTGCCGAGCGTTATCACCGCGTTGCTCAGGGACGACGATTCCTGGAGGCCGACGAGCGGTTGAGAAAGGTGGTGCTACTTTATGAACCCCCAGTAAAGCCCCCTTGTGTCAGGTCAGGATGGGAATCGGGTCGAATTATGCGCAGCGTTGCGAAGACTACTTAGTGGCTGTCGAGCTTTCCCCCTCACAAGGAGTACTGTGGCTGTCGCCACGGCCAGCCTGTCCCTGAGGTGATCCTGTTGCCTGCAGAGCCGGGACCCTTAAAAAGCGGCTGAAGGCGCACGAACTGGTTTGGGTAGGATAATCCCAAGTGCGAACCCCACGTAGGGTCTGCGTCATCAAAGAAAAGGCTACTCATATAATCACGTCAATCTGGTCCCGTGGTAAGTTCTCGTTCTAAGAACTTGTGTTACGGGTACCAGACAACGGAAATATATTGAATACTTTTATACTATACATAATATTATATTTAAGATTTTTATTATATAATACACATCCATGACCCAGGAATACAGAAAATATTTTTGTTCCCTGGCGGGTTTCGAACCCGCAACCTCCGGCTTGAGCGCCAACGCGCTTTCCACTGAGCCATTATAGAGGTCGTCATCTCTCACTCATTTATACCTTGTTTATTCTGAGACTTAAAATGGTAAGTCTCGGTGCCAGTTCTGCTCGTTTTCCGAAAAAGCTATTTTGTCCTGATCACAAATTATTAATGAAAACACTATAATTAATTATTTGTTCTTGAAGTCTACATAATCGAAGAATGTTCACAACAGTTGAAGAAGTTTGCTGGAATCATTACAAAAATCTCTTTACTTAAATTCTATAAGGTAATGAAATTTGGAGCAAAAAAGGACAAATGAGGCAACACAGTCGTAATTAGAGCCCGATGTGTTGTTCTTTAAATTAACTTTGTACTTAAATGCGAGGGACAAGGTGGGCAGCCTTTAATTTAGAATTTATGTCCAATTAACTTAGTGTTAAGTTAAATAAAGTGACACAATCCAAGTACGTTTATGGCCTTCGCTAATGCTACAGACTAAAAAACATAATCAGGATTGTGATGGTCTGACGGCATTTTTGCGTTTGTAGGGTCCGAACCTTTTCTTTTTTATACACAGGGTAATTTTTTATGCATGTGGGCAGGACCGGGATAGATTCCCTGTGCGGGACTTGCACTTAGGCTGTGTATACCCAAACTAAAACCACTACTTTGTTTTATATATTAATAATATACATCAAAGCTACCACATTAAAGTAGTTTAAAACCTGTTAATGGAATTATTAGTAATTTCGACTTTTATCTTCCATTACATCACCACTACAATCTGATGATAAATTGTTTTACTTTATGTTTATTTATTTGTATAACATCAATAGTACTGTATTTAGTAAAATTTTGTCGTTCTTGATGATCTTCACAAACGGCGCACCTTCAAAGACTTTTAATCCATCAGGCATGCAGGTTTCCTCACGATGTTTCTTTCACCGGTGAGCGAAGGTCTCATGTTCTGCACATCAGGATCAAGCCCGGACTGAGACTCAAGAGGTCGAGTCCATACCCACTAGACCATCGCCACTTACAAGCGAATGATTACTGTGAAATAAATGTGTCTCAAACCTCAAAGACAAAGTAAGATTATTATTACAGCGTTTTATCCGAGAATATTTTTTTTCTTTAACGCCAGGAAATCCTTTGAGGTATCCCGCGGGGGAGTGGGTCTCCCCAGACGGATATGTGGGACTCACTGCGCCCAAAAGCTAGTAAGTGGACGCGGCTCTACCCATTAAAACCCGGCGAGTGCCACCAATGCCGCTTTTGGTGAGGTGCCCAGGATCTAATGAGCAAACAGGGCACCTAGACGGCTAGTCAGTCCTCCAAGAGACCGACGCCACCTTCACAGAGGGGTTGTCCCGCACCACAGAACAACCCCTCCTAACTTCGGGACAATACAATGGGGTGCGGTTCCCGTCCTCGCCGCTTGCCCCCTGCTCTTCTGTCCCATCTTCTTATAAGAGGGGTAAAAAGAGCCCCCTCGGCTCGTCACGTCAAGGCCTGAACCATGGTGGGGTTTACCCGAGAAATGGTTTCAGCTGAATGCCGCAATTTTATAGTGGCGGCAGGAACAGTCATTGCCAAAGAACTTGCACCACTTAAATGCTTAATAATTTACTGGATTATTGTTATTATTAAATTAAGAATCTTGTGAAATGGAATCGCTATTACAAACTATAGCCAAGGCGGGCGTGCATGAAAACTTTTTACGCAGCTTATGTCGCGTGGTCTCTCGCGACATACATTGCTGCGCTGTTTGTATTGTCTACAATATTAAATGTAGGTTTGTGGGTAGATTAGATGAGAGATAACGTCAATCAACTTGTCGGATTAGTTTATAATTAATTAAGGGCCCTTTGAATTACGGCACATTGACACGACTTGTCCCCTATTCAGTGAATATTAAAAGAAAGTTTGAGCAGAGTTGATTAGTCACTCTAATGTGTAGCGACTTTGAAAGGCTTTTATAAAACTAGTTATTCGGACAAACTGGTAGACGAGTTAACTAAGTATGAAATAGTTCTCCTGGGACTATGTTATGTTAGACATGGCAGCGCAGCCTTCCCCCCGCAGGTGTCGAATGGGGGTGCGTAGGAGACGCTACTCGATGCGCTTCCAGTAGCGCCACTGTGCTCGTGTCGGGGTTCAGGATGGGAGTCTGGGCCCAGTATAGCATGACATCGCGGGGACTGCTTAGTAGTCCCCACTAACGAGGAGTAATAAGTCTGGCCTTCGCTGGAACCAGCCTGTCGTTGAGGTGATCCTGTTGCCTGCAGATCCGGGACCTTCAAAAAGCGGTTAAAGGAGCTCGCATTGGTTGTTTACGGGTAGGGCACTCCCAGGTGCGAGTCTAGAGGATCAGGATCTAACCGAGGCTGCATGCGTAAAAAGCGTTTCCCTGCGAAAAAAAAGACATGGCAGCCTGAGCTTATCTTTCGTAAAGGATACTACAAAATAAAAGAATTTATTGAAGATACCACACCTTAGGAATAAGGCATCCTTAGGAACTTAGGAACGAGGCTTTTATGTATAATTATATCATATTATGTACCTATATCGTAAAATATTGAAAAAATTAGTTTCACTGAGTTTGTTTCGCCGGTTCTTCTCAGTGGACTAGTTTTGGAACCGGTAATAGAGTCATTTGACGTTCAATAAGATACTTTGATGTACAACATTGAATAAAAATATTTTTATTTTATTTTATTTTGTATTGGGTCTTAGTTTCAGTAATTACACTGACGTTAGGTCTCAGAGTCAGTAATTGCTTGTATTGACTTCTAAATCGCAGCAAGGCTGTCTCATGAAATAAGTAAGCGGGATAGCGGTTCCCGCACCCGATCAACGATACCCGCATAATGAGATACCACCGCATCTCTTAAAGGCGCATGATGTATACCACTGGTGTGGGTGTCCTTTTTTTCCTTTAATGCCCGGTAATGCTCTGAGGCATCCCGCCTGGGGAGTGGGTCTCCCCAGGCGGGTATGTGGGACTCGCTGCGCCCGAAAGATGGTAAGTGGACGCAGCTCTACCCACTAAAACTCGGCGAGTGCCACCAGTGACGCCCTTGAAGAGGTGCCCCGGATCTGTTAAGCTAACAGGGCACCTCGACGGCTAGTCAGTCCTGCAAGGGACCGACGCCACTCCACATAGGGGTTGTCCCGCACCACAGAACAACCCCTCCCAACGTCGGGACAGTACAATGGGATGAGGTTCTCATCCTCGCCCCTTGCCCCCTGCTCTTTTGTCCCCTCTTCTTATAAGAGGGGTACACAGAGCCCCCTCGGCTCAATTAGCTTCGCCCAGGGTGCCGAATAACCCTAGGCTACTGAGCCCCACCGCCACGACAAGGCCTGAACCATGGTGGGGGTGTGACCCGTTGCACTTGTGTCAGTTGTGAAAAAAAAATTCATAAATTTATATAAAATCATATACACCCGTCCATGACCCGTTGCAGACATCTATATTCATACAAATTGCACTTTTTCGGGATTCGTACCCGCGAACTCTGTGTAAAGTGTCCAGTAGTCTGACCACTTTTGTAATACATACTATATTACTATATAAATATACATAATATACATTTTCTGCAATTGATCTTAATATTGGAGTTTGGAGGTCAGCTTTCGGTACTCCGTTCGATCATGGGATATTTTGTTCATCTGGTGGTGGTAGTCCGGTCCAGTCCTTGATGTTGTCAAACCACTTTCGCCTTTGTCTTTCTGGTGGCGTTCTACCCGGTATATTGCCCTCGAGGATTGTCCGTAGATATTCGAAGACGAAACTTCAATATGAAAATGGCACCCCATGATCATGATGTAACTGATCTACGAGAGACATACAAAGAAGACATTGAGTGTTCTGCGATGGTGTATGTTTATTCTTTATATGATAAAATTGGCAATACAAATAAATATTGTTTCAACTTTGAGCTGAATTCAAGTGGAAAATTTTAAATTCTATTTTTAAAACTGCAATATGTCAATAAAGATACGGCGAAGAAAAATATTGTAAGGAAATCTGAATGTTACATTAAAGTTTACATTTTTACCCGCGACGGAACGGAGACTATACAGTCAGTGCGTTTGGGGTGAGAGGCAGTTTGTGTGTGTAAACCTATTTTGCCGCTTATCTCCAAGACTACTTGTCCGATTTTGATGCGGTTTTCAGAGATGGGTTCGGATTAGATTGGTGCATATTATTAGATATTAGACGACGGATTATATTGGGTTTTATATTAAGTTCATAGGGACTTGAATAATATGTTATTTCCACATCTACGTCTTCGAGAACCAAATAGGTGCGTAGGGAAGTGCTATGAAAACTGATACTCTGTTGTTTAAATGTCGGGGTTTTTTAATTATTTTATCATTTTTCAATTATGTTTTAACCGTCGTGGGTTTTTTTCAAAATTATTAATTTTGCTTTTTATCATCTAGGACGATTTAAGGCAAGCGTTCGCTAATTTTTAGAAAGAAAGATAAATAAAGAATCCATTAGCGTAAAAACGGGGATCAAATTATCATGACAGCTGAGTCAAATCTGCGATTAGTCATCATCTCTCTCATACATACCGGGTGTATTTTGAACGCTTGCGAAGATTTAACCCTAATAACATACTATTTATATACTATGTAATTCATATAACCATTTATCTCAGAAACGTTTTTTTAACAAAATTTTAGGACTTATGTATTTTGCAAACCCGCAATGTATGTATACACGCGAACTATGTCAGCTGATGTAGTCCGCTAGCCGGCGTGAACCATAAACCAATTAATTTGCCGTTTTTTTATAAACGATTATTTTAAAGCATTATCAAATTTCTGTAACATTATGTTTACTAAACCGGATTATACAAAAAAAGGCTACCAAAAAAAAAGAAACGCGTTTTTTTCACTTGTATCATGTCAGTCTATGCCAACACTATCATACCTCTTCGTTTTTGCAAGCGTTCCAAATACACCCGGTATAATGTACAATCCTTTTTAATCAATTTCATTAATAATTTTCTAGTACATCAACCCAACTTCCATTTTTAGGGTACCCAAAGTGTAAAACGGGAACTCTAATACTAAGACCTCGCTGTCCGTCCGTCTGTCACCAGGCTGTATCTCATGAACCGTGACAGTTAAACAGTTAACATTTCCACAGATGATGTATTTCTGTTGCCGCTATAACATCAAATATTAAAAACAGAATAAAATTAATATTTAAAGGGGGCATACCATACAACAAAAATATTTTTTTGTTAGTGTCTAATTGTATATATATAGGTACGGAATCTTCGTGCGTGAGTTCGATTCGAACTTGGCCGTTTTTTAGTATTTATCAATAGAAGAGTAGACAGTTCTGAGAAGTAAGAATATGGAAAGTCTCGGTCTTACGTCAAGATGGGCGACGCATGAAAAAGTAACCCTATACCCATTTTATTATAATATTATCATAAGGTTACACAATTCGCTCATCTTTCCATACAAACGCAGAACAGTAATTACTACAATGTTTGACTTTGACCATCAAAAACTAAGGATAAAATAAATTGATCTCGTCATTATCTATGTATGTGTGTACTCAAAATCGAAAAAAAAATACATTTAAAAAATGCAAGCTTCTAAACTTTTGTATTTTAACACTAATTTTAGTCCATTTTTGAGCAAAAATAAATGATATGTGAAGCACGAAAACTTCAAAATAAAACAGACATAGTTTAGTTATTCAAAAGTTGAAATTTTAAAAAGATACACTTTATTTTTTCACAATAGTTTTTCTATAATAATTGTATTACTAAATGGACATTTTAGGAATGAATCATTGTGCATTTCATTTTAGCACACATGTTCGCGCACTATGTCAGGTGAGATAGTATTATTTTTGTTGTGAGTCAAGCTACATCTTCATAAAAGACTCAAAACTACTTGTTGCTCACTTCCAAACAAACCAGTTAATAAATTGATATCAATAAACCTGTAACGGAACGCTCGCACCGATACAACTTAAATGGTAGTTTTTATCTGGCCATAAATTAAAAACCTACTGACTACGTTGACCCCGAAGCATTTGAATAAATACATCCAGTTGATTTATGGCGTCAGTTTTAATAACTTATTCTGAATTAAATATTTAAAGCAAATATTATAATTGGAATATCTGACGATAAATAAAAATTGAATTTTGTTTCACGATTAAAAATATGTTTTATGGCTACGATTATAAAAAGTTAATCATTATTTTGGTGATGCATAACAAGATGAAGAAAATGATGAATATGATAATGATTGTTTTGATGATGATAATATATGATCCATCTTTATAATATGTATCTTCAGTTCGATGAAATAAATCATCGTGAACCTTGCTACTAGATTAAAGCCTTTGATGATGTATGAAGTTCGTCAACGTCAGGGCATAGGCGAGGACGAATAGCCTCCTTGTCCTGAGTGACGGTTCGTACCCGACCCAAGGTAACTATCCTTGTTTTTCTTTTTTTTTCTTTAACGCCGGGAAATGCTCTGAGACATCCCGTCGGGGAGTGGGTCTCCCCAGACGGGTATGTGCGACTCGCCGCGCCCGGAACCTGGTAAGTGGACTCTACCCAATAAAACCCGGCGAGTGCCACCAATGCCGCATTTGGTGAGATGCCCCGGATCAATTGAGCAAACAGGGCATTTCGACGGCTAGTCAGTCCCTCAGGGGACCGACGCCACCTCGACAGAGGGGTTGTCCCGTACCACAGAACAACCCCTCCCAACGTCGGGCACAACCGACGCCAGGAGGCCGTGTGGTCACAGACTGCACGGTAGGCGGGGGGCAACCCCCCAATCAAAAGTGAGCCGAATGGGCTCACACAAATCCGTTGAAGCATTAGGGCCTTCGGGCCATTAGCATAGATCCATCCGAAAAAAAAAAAAAAAAAAAAACCCAACGTCGGGACAGTACACTGGGGTGAGGTTCCCGACCTCGCCCCTTGCCCCCTGCTCTTTTGTCCCCTGTTCTTATAAGAAGGTTACAAAGAGCCCTCTCGGCTCAGTTAGCTTCTTCCAAGGTGTTGCGCACACCTTAGGCTACTGAGCCCCACCGCCACGTCAAGGTCTAAGCCATGGTAGGGGAGGGTATGAACCTCCAACGTGCTTGGGTTATTACATATTATTATGTATAGCTATGATGATGATGATGCATTCCAAGCCGATTTCGGCTACAGCGAAAAGCTTAGATGAATTAATACACTTAAGAAGTCAAGTGTCATTACGTTGATGGGCTCTCACATAGCTAGCATAGCCTATCTTGGCTTGGAAGGTACGTGAGCAGCCAGCGCATATGAGAACACCATCAACATAGTTGTATTGAATATTAGAAGGTGGTTTGCATTTTGCATACATTATAACTATACAAATATGTATAGTAGCAAGAACTTTTTACAGATTTTGTCGGTGGTTTATTAAGATTTATACAGTCCCGATCTTTCGGCTACTTATCAGTAACACATTCACTCACGTGACCATGGTTTCATTATGAGTAAAATTCGCGTAAACAATAGGAAACAATAAACGTAAGTAGTGTACATAATAATATTGTAAATACAATAAAAATAGTATTTTAGATAGTTAATAAACTTCAAAAAAGGAGGTTCTCAAATTATGTATTGTTATCCATTTTATTATAATATAGGCGATATCTCTGAATCATTTCTAATGGCGTCTAAAACATTTCCGAAATATTTTAGAAGTATAAAGTGATTAAAATACATCAAGTTGATTTATATTACCAGTTTTGATGACTTATTCTCATTTAAATATTTAAGGCAAATATTTTATTAAAATAGAATATCGTCATAAATTACCATAGAATTGTTTATAGAAATTCTGCTATATTATGACTTTAATATGATAACTTTATTACATGCAGATTGATGGTAAAAATATTGTTGATCTAGATATTGTGTTAATGTTTTTGCTATGTTTGATGGCTATTGTTTTAATTTATATAATGCTTCTACTTATAAAACTCAGTCTTTCTTCAATGTTTTATGAAGATAATTTAATAATAAGTTAGTAATTTTATTTAAATTTATATTCACAGCTCTTAATATGTATAGGGATAATTTTAAATTTATTTCACGAATACCAATATGAGGCGAACCCTTCGATTCGTTCAGACATAGGGTCTTTAATAAAGAGTACAATGGAGGCCAAACGCCCGGGGCCCTAGACGTGGATTAGTCTTAAATTGTGTAAGAAAGGGGATACCGAAGTAATTAAAAAACGAATTTAGGAAATATTCCGGTAAAAGTGCACATTAAATATCTGGCATTTATAAGCGTGTGCATTATGGAATGGAATATTAGATTTTTTGGCTACGTTTAAATTGTAAAGTTGTTTGTACTTGACACAGGCCAAGATTTTGTCAAAGATTTATTTGCTGAAATAAATATGAAGCTTAAGTACCTACTACACGTTTGGGCCACGTATTAATACAATCCTTAATATAAGTACTTGCAGGTCGGAACTTATTAAAAATGGTTTGATTACCTTTATAATTTCAAAAATATAAAAATAATATATTTAATTAAAAAAAGAAGATTTAATTCCATTATATTTCATTTGTAGTTTTATGATTTTAATATAATGGTTAAGCGAAAGAACACGGGCGTTAATCAGACGTCAATTCGGATTATTTGGCACGTTATTATTACATTTATATATCGATATTATTAAATCATTTATATTATTATTAAGTTTATATTTTTTCTACATTTCTTGGAGCTTACAGATAGATATAGATATATACAGATAGATAAATCCAAATCAGGTCCAAATATACTAATACAGCAACTGCATCATGCTGTCATCACTTGTCACAATTGGTTGCTAATTGAGGTTCTTATGAGTCTTTAGAATCCTTTATTACTAAATAGTACTAATTACTATTATTACACATTGATTTTATCTATATTTAAGAACAATAAGTTATCAATTCATTACCGAGATGAGATATAATCATCTGACAGCGAAACAATAAGTAACGACGGGGCAGCCTCTTATTGTTTGCTCTGTCCGCCCAGCTGGAAGCCGCTTGTATCGACAAATTGACGAAATTGTTAGTTTTATGTAATATCCATCTAAGATGTTTCTCGAACCAATATTGGCAACGTTGTTTATGGTGCTTTATGTAACCCGCTATGACGATATTATTTTTTCAAGCGTATAACAAGTTTGTTTTCATTTTTTTAATTTATAAACGCTTTTGTACTAACATACTAGATTTAGTCAAATATGAGGTTTCATCAGGCTGCTATGTATGATTTAACTAATCATTCTAGAACACGATCGAAAGAACTATTCATATAATTAAGTACTTACAAATCTATTTACACTTTAATAAAATAGCAATATCAGTTTGCTTTAGGTTTGTATGAGTTGTCGTTTTCATTGATTTAAATTATAGCTGTTGCATAGCATCATAATGGTGATGAATGCAACTATGTTTTCATATACTTGTTTATGTTAGTTGGATAGGCAAACTGACAGACGTGCCACCTGATGGAGCGGTCGACGTCGCCCATGAACTAGTTTACCTGTAACTTAACTAGCCAAGGCAACTTATTCATGCGTTGCCTGGCCTGAGACATAAGATGTTAAGTCTTGGTGCCAGTAATTACACTGCCTGTCTTGCCCTTCTTTCCGAAACACAGCAAAACTGTTTCACGGGTAAAACAAGCAAGATGGTGGTACCTATACAGCTGGCAGCTCAGCACGGCGCATTCCTCCCATCGGTAAACACTGCATTAAACTGCTCAATATTCACTACTTTCACTGAACGGTAAGGTCGATCCACTGCTACTCATATCCTATAGGCCTGATCGTCATCCCCCCTAGATAAATGTCTACCGACAGTAATAGCAGTAATTGCATTCGCTTTTTTAATTAAGAGTCCTCCAATGACAGCAATCGCTTACACGAAATCGTTACAGAAGTTTTTATCATCCATTCCCCCAAACCGATCATTGTGTGCCATAATTAGTTTTGTCACTTCATATTGACAAATCCGCTGGTCCCTACCACTTATGTCGCACCAAACCGGCTCTTATCAAAGCGAATATTATTTCAAACGCCCCTGTCAACCCCGACGGGCTTTTGGACCCCAAATCCAGTTTGTTATGAATGAAATTACAGAAATCGAATAAGGTAAACACAACTGAGGACCAACAAAAGCTTGCTCAAAAAAATCCCGAATTGAATTCAAATTGGTTTCGCCGGGTATTAGAAATAGCCTGGGGACTCGAAGACTGTACCGAATTGAAAGTATTTTTTTACTGTACAAGTCCGTGAGCTTTTTATACTAGTTATTAGTAAAGATAATTGGACAATTGACCTTCGGTTTGCAACTTTTGCAAGCGCTATTAAATCGTTTGCAAGATTGGACTAATTAAATTAATTGCTTTAGTTGCACTGATCGTTCTGGCCTATTTTGAACTATTTGATCTTCAAAATAGGTTTTCGAGTCCGCATAGTATAGATTTGAAGAGTGTATATTTTGATGTAAATAAATATATAAATACCCCTTGATGCAAAACGAATGTAAGTCCCTAGGCAGTGGGTGGTTGTCATGCAACAGAACACGCTATTTGCATGTTTTACACTGCAGATCTATGTTCTAGGACCCTAAGTGAAATAGGTAAAATCGGCAAATGTGCAGTCAAATATACATTTTGTAGGGTTCTGTTTAATGATGTATGAATACTAAGGTGCCGTTTATTTATGAATCACGCTTCAAGCAATGTTATAAATGGAAAGAATCATTATCATCACCCATCAGGATATCAGTATTTTTTCGTCTACAGCTGGATATAGACTTCTTTCAATCCCCACCATGGTTCAGGCCTTGTCGTGGCGGTGAGGCTCAGCAGCCTAGGGTGAGCCTAGCACCTTGGGCGAAGCCAATTGAGCCGAGGGGGCTCTTTGTACCCCTCTTAAAAGAAGAGGGGACAAAAGAGCGGGGGGCAAGGGGTGAGGATGGGAACCTTACCTCATTGTACTATCCCGACGTTAGGAGGGATTGTTCTGTGGTGCGGGACAACCCCTCTGTAGAGGTGGCGTCGGTCCCTTGAGGGGCTGACTAGCCGTCGAGGTGCCCTGTTAGCTTAATAGATCCGGGGCACCTCACCAAGGCGGCACTGGTGGCACTCGCCGGGTTATAGTGGGTAGAGCTGCGTCCATTTACCATCTTTCGGGCGCAGCGAGTCCCACATACCCACCTGGGGAGACCCACTCCCCAGGCGGGATGCCTCAGAGCATTTCCCGGCGTAAAAGAAAAAAAAAGACTTCTTTCAATGCGTCGTCTTGGCGTTCGTTGAAATCAACTGTTTCAACAAACCTAATGTGCTTATTGCCAGGTTAATACATATAATATGAATAACGTTATATATTTCGTCACTTTAGAACATTTTGTTACAAGATTCTGAATGTAGACGGTCTCGAAAATGAAAAGTTTAGAATGATTCGAGAGCCGGAGCATTGTCTCTAAGCTAATTGGTTGTGAGTTTCCAACAGATGGACGCAATTCCTTTTAAGTGCCAAAGTTAGGCACTTCAAAATAATGCAGATGTTTATTTTTGATAAATAACATAATACACGTGGTTCCCACTCCACAAAAATGTACCTGATTTAAAATCATGTTCTAAAAATCATAAATATGCATACAAAGTAAAGTACCCGATAATATACGGTATCAGTTTCAAATTTGGGCAAGTTGATATTTTAAAAGCTAATCATTCTTATACATACGAAAGTAAAACAGTAATTTATTTGAGTTATTCATTAGAATGGAAAGAATCGATCCATGTAAGATGATACTGGGCACATAAAAACTTGTAATATCGAAATACAATGCATAGTGGATGAAGTATTACGAAACAGAGATCTTTATCGAAATTCAATGTAAGTGAAGTATTTTTTTATCGCAGTCTTTTGAAGATTATTTTATTTTTATGTAGTATACAAATGTTTATTTTTAGTAAAAAAAAATTATGTTAGTTGGATAGGCAAACTGGCAAACGTGCCACCTGATGGTAAGAGGTCGACGTCGCCCATGAACATAAACTAGTTTACCTGGAACGGGCCCAGGCAACTCATTTATGTGTTGCCTATCCTGAAACATAAGCTGTTAAGTCTCGGTGCCAGTATTTACACTGCCTGTCTTGCCCTTCTCTCCGAAACACAGCAAAGCTGTTTCACGGGAGAAACAAGCAAGATCCCATGCAGCCGGGAGCGCGGCACGGATATTAAGTTCGCTTTGATTTTTTTTCTACAATCTGAAAATGTTTTTACAACAATTTAATTATAACATATAAACAACCATATATACAACCATGGTCACGGGAGGACTGAGTCCTCCCGTGACCATGGTTGCTGTAAAGTATCCGAAACGTCGGGCTTGTAAAAATCTTAATAAACCGCGATAAAATCCGTAGAAAAGTGTTTCATTATAATGAGTGAAATTCGCGTAAACATTAGAAAACAACAATTTAATTTTTCAACTGCATAGACTGACATAGAGTACATAAATGGCACATCCAGGCAACAGGTTCGAATATTGTTTTATAAATTATAATTTTTTTTATATAAAAATTTCAATTTAATTAAAAAATTATAAATTAAGCAATTTTATATTAAAAAAATATTTACTGCTTTTATAATCTGATGCCCATAGAATGATTTTTTATACGCTTAATATGACAATAATATTATATAAGTTCGTAAGAATTAGTAATAGCTCCCAACTGACTGCCCTAGTCAGTAGTCAGCCCTAAGGGTTCAGTTTTATATCCATGCTTCACTTCTAAGTTTTACATCACAGTTTCAATGTTCAAAGGATGTAAAATAAAGTATCAACAGGTATTCGCAAATGATATTTTTAAAGCATTCATACTGACGCTTGAAATATTGAAGTATTGAAACCTACAACTCTGATCATAAACTTTCAAATGCACGGTTTACCTGACAGAAAGCTGTGGTTAACCGCGCAAAACGATTTGACTTTGTTGCCTGAAGCATATTTTATAACGGTTTGTTGGATTGAATTTTGCGGTTATTTATTTTACTAGAGGCAGGGGTGATATCCATCACTATTTTACTCTAATTTGGTGAAGTAATTGATGCTTTGACCTTCTCAAATTACATCACTATTTTGCACTATATTTTATTTAATTTTCTAACTAGTACTTAGTATTTACTACTACGATGTAAACTATGTAGTGTTGCACTAAATTTACTATGTAGTGTTGCATTCGAAATCGTTTTATGGTTCTGTAGTCAATAATGATGATAGCTGAATATTGGAATGGAGTTTGAGGAAAGCATGGGCTTTTGTACCCAGGTCCAGTAGTGAAGGGGTAAGGGTTGATGATGGTGGTGATGATGATGATTGTGATGATAATGATTATGATGATGATGAACCAATTTTATGACAATTCTCTTGGACTGTAATAAATATAATCAATGTTGATAAGCCCTTATCTACTTCAAACGTTTTCTGAGAACAGTGACCTTTGTTATTCAACCTTTGTAAAGCTACAATGACCTTTATTCCTGGCAAAGCTTTGCTCCGTCTCCAACAATCTCGTTTTAGTCTATTAGTGTTCATATAAACGTCAGCTAACTAACTTTTACTATTTATGACTGTTATTTATTTAAGCGATTATAATCTATACCGGTATTTATGATTATAATTTAATGTTGTGCTATTTTAATATTTAATCATTGTTGCACGAATCAGCAGGTTAACGTCACACAAACGTTGATGAATAAAGTTAAAAGAAAAAACAAATAATTCATTTTTTTTAGTAGAGTGAAGCCATACATATTAGAAAGTGTATGGCTGGCCGTATCTATAAAAGATCTAGCTTCAGTGGCATTTTTGCCACAAAATTAGAGGATAAAGATTTCTATAGGAATCAGAGGAATACATCATCTAGAACACATTGTCTCCTCAAAAAAGATCATTGCCACATTTCCACTATATTATAGTGCTGTGATCAGAACGAAAGTAAATTAAAAATTCGTATGATGAGTTTTATTTAAGAACATAAGGTCATCATCACCTTAAAATCAATGATGTGATATTCGATGTACATGTTGTGATCACCTATGACTATGAATGACTATGAATCATCAGAAAAAAGATCTAGTTGCTAGTAGTTTAATATAAATGCAGACAGAGGCTGGTAATAATAAAATAAATACAGCAGTAGTCGATATCAAAATAAATGAAACCAAAGTCTAAAAATGTATCGCAAAAACTGGCCACAATCTTAATGGCCTATAAATGTATCTGCCTACTCCAAGCAGGAACATTTTAAAGCTGGATCCATTAGCGTAATCGTTTCCCCGCCAATATTACATACAAAAGTGAATTAAGGATGCTGAAGAGCTTAAACTGAAACTGTTATCTTTATTAATAACAACTTGAAATTTACACACACGTTATATGCCGATAATAAGAAATCATATTTCAAGGGTTTTTACATTAGTACGTACAAACATATGCATATCAATATTTATCACTTCAGATGTGAGAAGTAAGTTTACTTATATTATAATAACCTCACGAATCATCCTTGGGAAGTACCAAAAATGATACTTGAACCATCATCATCATCTCACATCTATACACATAAAAGAATTGGAGTGTCTGTTTGTAATATCCAAATAACCGCTTTTTACTAAATGCATACTTGCATTGTTTACACGGTACATATACCATTTTTTTTTTGTCTGTCTGTCCGTCTGTCTGTCTATCTGTCTGTTTGTTCCGGATAATCTCTAAAACGGCTGGGCTGATTTTGACTGGATTTTCGCTGATAGATAGCTGATATCATAGGGAGTAACATAGGCTATAAAAATAATCATCATCAATCCGGGTACGGCTGTAAATCTAACTTAACGCGGGCGAAGCTGCGGGTAACAGCTAGTATGATATAAAAATAATAGTAAGCCACGATAAATTGTAAAGATTACATTATATTATTTTTTAATGTTACGCGAAATTCACTAATTCCATTGACTTTTATTCAACTTTTGTAAAAGTTTTAAAACTTCTATAAAATTAATCGCGGGAAAATCCCTAAATATTTGATTATATAACGGTTATATTACTAAAAATAAATATAATATGACGCTCAGATCCATCCAAACTAACATTTCTTTCTTTTTCTTTTTCACACGTTACCCTGATAAAGGACAGATTACATCCAGAGGCAGGTTTCTATCTAAATCCTCGCAATGACGAAATGACTAATGAAATAATGCATTCATTACATTAATAAAAGTCAGCCGGCAGTTATGATTCGTCTATATTAATACACATAACATACAATTCATAATTAATAAAAATCTATTACAAGAGATGGAATAAATTAAGATTTTTTTTATGTAAGTAATAAGAAGGCAACATCAGTCGGAGCGATGGTGACTACCGACGCTCATAGACCACACAACCAGAGGTTATGCAATGCGTTGCCCTCCTTTCCCCTACCGCACGAAACGCGACAGCATAGCTGTCACTTGACGCCGGTGTTATGTGAGCGAGAGGTACCACCCCAGTCGTGACAATCTAATTCGACTGCAAAGCAGCATGGCACTACGTTTTCATCAGGTTGTTTGTCGTCACGGTATTCGAATCGATTTTAAGTCATTCCAATAATGTTTCATATAAAAAAACCTTATAGGGCTCAATATCTCTACTAACTAGTTTCATTGGAACAATACTTAAAGTTTAGATATACACTAGATATAATGTTTTATATATTTATTAGCGAGTGGATGCCAGCTGCAGATTGGAGGCATGGCGTGCGCGTGACGTCACGTCGGCGGCGCATCGGTTCACCGCAACTGACGTGCGTCCGTTCCACACAATTTTGGTATATTTGGTATTGTCTGTCACTATTAGCGCACACTGCAGGCCATTTGTGTCTTTATGTGCATGCTCAGAATTTCCAACAGATTTTCTATATCTGTCGGAAATATGATTTCAATAAACCGCTGAATCTGCATTAAAAAGGATAATAGGTACATATTTTGGATTTTCAAAAATTGTTTATCTTCTTTTCAAAAATGGGCATATTGAAAAGACCGTTGAAGCCCAACAGTTGAACGTGTGCAATAATTGTACATAATATTAACTATTAACACTTCATAAACCTATTCTCTTTACTTTTATTGCGTTAACTTGAATTAATATCAAGATAAAATTAATTATTTAAGTGTAGATGATATAGCTTATGTATACAATCTCGATACAGACATCTATTATCACCATGCATCATGGCGCTAAGAATACGTAACCGTTACATCTGCACTGAATACTTTCTAGCCCTTGGTAAAGCATATTGACTAGCCTGTTGGTCTGGTGGTTAGTGACCCTAACTGCTAAACCAGAAGGTCGTGGGTTCGATCCCCACCCAGGACAAATGTTTGTGTGACGAGCATGATCATTTGTTCTGTGTCTGGGTGTAATTTATCTATAGTATTGTATTGTAATGTATTTAGAAATATATGTATAAGTATGTATCAGTTGTCTGGTTGCCATATTACAGGCTCTGCCTAGTTTGGGATCAGATGGCCGTGTGTGAGTTGTCTCAACATATTATTATTATTAGTTATTTCTTATATTTTTTATATTATACTATATAAAAAAGGCGCAATAGGAAATCGTCGTCAGTGTGCGCGTACCATTATTGCGATTGCTCGTAAATGGGTTTCGTGTGTTTCGTCTTGCTTATTTAGGACTCAACCTTACTATTGTGTATCGGAATATAGACCCTATTTTAATTGAGATTTCATCTAAATATATCAAAATGAAATGAAACTTTTAAACATTTTAATCTTTGGCCTTGACAAATACGTGCAATTACGTGCTATCAGTATACAACGCAGATATCGAAGAACATACCTACTAACGAAAAAGTTAGGAAGGATAAAAGAAATCCTTTTTTAACACATTCAACATTCTACAGCAACATTTTCATACTACTTCAATAGTCGACTTAAAATTGCTTTTCAACGGTTAACTTCATTAAGTTGTGCCAAAAGTTCTGTAATTTAATCGCGTGCTATTTGCAACGCTGTAAATCATTCTTATCACGCAAAGCTCAATCCTTGACTAACTTCCCGTTTCATTATTTCTTAGTGCTTAATACTCAACTATTTTAACGAACTAATAATGAATAAAGACGGCGAGATAAGATTCCCGAGTTTAGCATAAATATTTGCACTAGATGCTTGTTTGTTGCTTGTTATTCCGTGCTTGTGATATGTCTATTTGATTGTGATGCTGTATTGAGTCTTGTTAGGGTTCCGTAGCCAAATGGCAAAAAACGGAACCCTTATAGATTCGTCATGTCTGTCTGTCTGTCCGTCCGTATGTCACAGACACTTTTTTCCGAAACTATAAAAACTATATTGTTGAATCTTGGTAAGTAGATGAATTCTGTAAACCGCATTAAGATTTTTACACAAAAGTAGAAAATAAAACAATAAATTTTGGGGGTCCCCATAATTAGAAGTGAAACTCAAAAATTTTTTTTTCATCAAACCCTGTGTGGGATTAAAAAAAACCTCTATATCATATAGAGGTTTTTTTTAATACGTCATCAATCGTAAACCACAATTTACCTTTTATTCAATCAACTTAAATATAAAAAAATTACATTTTATTTCATAAACATAAACCATTTTTTTTGTTAAACTGTCTAATGTTGTATATTATGTAATGTACGGAACCCTTCGTGCGCGAGTCCGACTAGCAGTTGACCGGTTTTTTTTTGTTGAGTTGTTCTGTTGTTAAGTTCATGCAGGTCATCGAGCATATAACTGGATAGAGTAATATTTGCCATAAAATTCCGAAACAGGTCAGTGATTTGTCACTGACGTAAAAGCCAATCAATCAGTGATTTGTGTGTACGTCCTATCGGCCAATCATCTATCATAGATACACGTCGACGATGTTGCTCATGAATGTATGAGTCAAGATTTAAGAGTTCTAGAAATCCATATGATGTGATGTTTTATACCGCCACCCTTTCCTTGTAGGCTATTGAAGTACGCATAGATTAGTGGACTACTCCACAGTAACTAGCTCAAATTAAATGTTGCTTAATTTTTGGGATAAGAATCCTTTGGGATTAATTTAACAGCCATGTTTGAATTTTTTTATTAAAAAATATACATATCTCCTAATACCCAATAGAGCTTTTGAGTTTTAGTATTTCTGTTGAAAAACCGAGAGATAAAATATCCTCAATAAAACTCATAGTGCTGTTGGAAAACGTTTTTTACACCACTCATTTTGTTTACTTTATTACTCCGTGTGGTCAGTGGTTAAAACATTAAATGTTTTTGTAATTATAATTGCTTTAAATATTCCGTGAACGTCAGGGACAGGCATTCCACAAACCCGCATCGGGAAACCGCAACCGAGCTACATTATATTATATTATATTATATACTACATTGTACATACTTGTATTCTATACATGTCACATACGTATAGAATACGGACAGAATATAATATTATGTATAGAAATAGTTTCGTTATGTAGATTTTATTAACCTTTTTTTATCTTTTACGCCGGGAAATGCTCTGAGGCATCCCGCGGGGGAGTGGGTCTCCCGACGCGGGTATGTGGGACTTGCTGCGCCCGAAAGCTGGTAAGTAGACGCAGCTCTACCCACTAAAACCCGGCGAGTGCCACCAATGCCGCCTTTGGTGAGGTGCCCCGGATCTAATGAGCAAACAGGGCACCTCGACGGCTAGTCAGTCCCCCAAGGGACCAGCGCCACCTCTACAGAGGGGTTGTCCCGCACCACAGAACAATTCCCCCCCCAACGTCGGGACAGTACAATGGGATGAGGTTCCCGTCCTCCCCCTTGCCTCCTGCTCTTTTGTCCCCTCTTCTTATAAGAAAGGTACAAAGAGCCCCTCGGGTCAATTAGCTTCGCCCAAGGTGCAGTGGCTCACCCTAGGCTACAGAGCCCCACCGCCACGTCAAGGCCTAAACCATGATGGGGAGATTTTACTTACTACAATGTCCAAAGTGGATGCGTAATTATTATTGTATTTTTCTAAAATTATTGTCATCATTGAAAAATATCTGCTTCAAAATTGAGTTGCAATATTCCACCCAGAAAAATATACGTAGGTAGGTATAGGTACACATAAAGTTAAATAAAAGCTTATAATTATAAAATGTATTGTTTAGTATTTAAAAAAAACTAAAACTAATATATGACAAACTAATAACAAAAATATATAGCATATCGATACTTACGATATGCTATATATTCGACATAATAATAATAATAAGCCTTTATTCCTGTTACTATGATTTACATTCTTTCATATTTTTGTTACTGACCATCGGTTTTTCCAACAACAGCTTGTCCTTCGACAAAGGCCTCCTCCAAAGACTTCCACCTATCTCTGTCTCTCGCAATTCTAGTCCATTCTGGGCCGGCAACTCTTTTAAAGTCATCTTCCCAACGTTTTATTTGTCGACCTGTACTTCTTTTGCCATCCCTGGGATACCACTTCTCTGGGATTCAACATAATATTTCGTTAATAATAAAAATTGGAGACAGTAAATTAAGCGCAATTTAATAAACTTAATATTCAAGTACACAATGCTTCTAATAATTCAATTTGAAGTGCGCTGGTCACATACTCTGGAGAACGGATGGCCGATGGGGCAATAAGGTTCAAAAGTGGAGGTTGCGTTTAGACTTTAGACAGACGAAGTGTTGGCCTGCCATTAACCAGGTGGGAAGACGATTTCCGTGTGTCGGCCGGTCCGTGTTGAATGCGAGTGGCGAGGGATCAGTCGTCTTGGCGTTCATTGAGGGAGGCCTATGTTCAGCAGAGGACGGATAGGGGCTGCTGCTCCTGCTGCTGATAATGATAATGATAATTTAAAGTGAATGGTTAGATTTGACTGTAATGAAGATTGATTAAGCTAACTCTTCAAACACAAGAACCTATACCTACCTACTGCTATCCTCATAATTCACGTCATGACTGGGGCTTAAAATTATAAGAATATTATTATAATATATCATTTTAAAACATCAATAAATAGGAAATATCACATTAGACAACGCAATAAAATAACCGATTTAGCTAAATATCCCTAAAACAAACAGTTGTTTAGCCCCTAACATAACGCGCGGCATGGTGTCCACTATTATCATTTGCTACAATGAAACCGTCCCATGATATCATTCCATCCCAATAACATCAAACATAAAGAAACAGTGGGGTATCACTGTCACCCTTTTATGAGACCTCGTCTCATTTTTAAATAAATCTATTGCATTATTTCCTCCATCTCAAAATGATTTATCCGGTTATAAAACTTTATAGTCATGTTCTGTATATTGTATTGGGGGCATAAAATTTAATAATGGATTGTTATTAAAATTATACTTTTTGTATTGTATTTATTAAGCTGTATTGAATAAAACAATAAAATTTTATTGGTTTTGTTGATCTCTTTAGTTAAACTAATAAAAAGTTGAGTTCAATAAAAATTACATTAAAATATGGATCAGTTTGTGTTTTACAGCAATATTATTGAAGATTAGGACGAATTGTAGGCAGTTATTTTTTCTATTATTCACAATAGTTACAACTAGTTTTCTCATTGTACCATAATTATTTCCTTGGAATTTTATTTCGGTTTATTAAAATTTTTTGAACACTTGCTCAAATAATAACGTCGTTATAAACTTTGATGTGACTAGTGGTAACTTCATTAGCCGCGTTGAGCCCTTTTTGGTAGGAAAAAATCTTATAGGTTCGTGACACCGACATGCTTGTGATATTACGAAATTTCAAATTTTTTGTATTAAAATTTTATATTTCATAATATCTTAATTCTAAATTATAATTTTTCACTTCACTATGACTGGCAATTATGAAGTGAAAACTTCTTTAGCCGCGTTGAACACTTTTCGGTAGGGGAAAATCTTATTTGGTTATGCCAATTTAGTTATAATATGTGAGTGATACGTACCACCAGTTTATCAATGATAAGAATATGTGTCAACTATTTGATTTATACCTATTCCTTTTTTAACTATTTAAAATTGGATAAATATTATTTACCATGTTATTTATTACGCGGAGCTCGATATTTCGGAATTGTCCTTTCTCGGCCCTTTCTCGTGGTAAATATAAAAAAGGGAAATATCCCGTTTTTAATAGTTTTATTATAAAAAAGTCCAATACAATGTAAGCAATCTGTCCCTTTGTGTCCCTCTAAAACATCAAAGAAGTGGAATTATATTTAAACAAAAACAAGCCGATGCGATAATGGTGTTATCATTTGCGCTGATTACATGTTGCGTCTCACGACAGAAGGCGATGCTATTATATTGTCATTAAAGACGCCTCGGTGTCATCTGCCTTCCATTTTCGAGGGCCGGGCTTTTTGCCGTCTACTTGGTGATTTCGCTCCTGGTCTCCTCAATCTAACCCTTATATACTGAGGATATGAATGGTATTACATTGGTATAGTCTGTTAATGACACTTTTTGTAATTTGATGTAAATTGACCATCGTCTGACAAGACCGAGCACGCAACGTCACTATGATATATAAGTATAGTTTAATTCGTTATGATTAATGTACAAAACACTCATTTGTAATTGTTATTGTTTCGTAGCGTGTGAAGCTCCTTGGCAATCTTTATTGAAAGAGTATTAAAGTGACAGCGATCAATTTATATGGACATAACGTGGAATAAATGAGCAGCGTTGACACAGTAAAATTACCATTGGTATTGATTGGTTTAGACTTGAGTTTTGCTTGGAGGGGGTGAACCTTCCGCTTTCGAGGCTGACCCGCTGCATGCTCGAGAGCGATGAGGCCTGGCAGGTGGCGGTCACTTTTTGCGAAACTGTAATTTCGCAGAAGAAGGCCGCGGAGCGGGACTGAGAAGACGACCGGTGGGAGGGAAGCGCTATGCCGCGCTTCCAGCTGCATGGGTACCACCATCTTGCTTGTTTCTCCCGTGAAACAGCTTTGCTGTGTTTCGGAGAGAAGGGCAAGATAAGCATTGTAATTACTGGCACCGAGACTTAACATCTTATGTCTCAGGATAGGCAACACATAAATGAGAGTTGCCTGGGCTCGTTCCAGGTAAACTGGTTAATGTTCATGGGCGACGTCTACCACTTACCATCAGGTGGCACATTTGCCAGTTTGCCTATCCAACTAACATAAAAAAAAACGACGCTACGTCCGTTCCATTCCGTCGACGTAGGACGGGCGTGCAGAGGAGGTGTTACGCGCACCTCCTGCCTTTCGTCTAACGGGACTCGGGGTAAGGTTGGCCCCGGTAGAAAAGTTCTGGCGTCGGCGGGGTGCTCTGGGTTGTTGGAGTTCCCCCATACTCGGATGAAGCCCGGTTAGATCTTTTGAGGGAAGCTGCCAGTTGTAGGGGGTGTCCCGTGTTAGTCAGATCCGGAAGACTCTCCTTCAAGCGTCTGAAGGCAACTCGCAGTTGTTTTAGTGGTATAACGGCGTCAAGGGTAGATGGGGGGGGGGGCAAGTCCCACATATTCCCGGGGACTACCCATCCTCGGGTGAATGCGCAAAGCATTTCCAATGCGTCAAAAAAAAGGACTTGAGAGTTAGGTCTTTTATTCAATCAGCAATTAAAATGACATATCTAAGACGACGTGGTGATGATGATGATGATATAAGTCACGTACTATCGTACGTCTGTTATCGATGTCTTTTTTTATGGGCAGGGGGGACTCCCCAGGCGTGTATGTGGGACTCGGAAAGATGATAAGGTGGATGCAGCTCTACCCACTAAAACCCGGCGAGTGCCATCAATGCCGCCTTTGGTGAGGTGCCCCGGAACCGGTAAGTAATAGTTCACCTCGACGGCTAGCTACCACAGAGGGGTCGCACCGCACCACAGAATAACTCCTCCTAACCTCGGTTAAGTGCATTGGGGTGAGGCTCCTACCCCGCCACCTTGTCCCCCCACTATTTTGTTCCCTCTTCTTATAAGAGGGGTACAAAGAGCAGCTCCCTCGGTTGAATTAGCTTCGCCGAAGGTGTTGGGTTCACCTTAGGCTACTGAGCCCCACCACCACGACAAGGCTTGAACCATAGTGGGGATATATCACTAAATGCAATTCTGTCGTATATGACAAACTCAAACGAATAAGATAAAAAAACTCTCAAATTTTGCAATACATTTTTTTAAAAGACAATCTGATTATTTATATATTTTACGATTTTTTTGGAATAAAAATGACTTTCTTATTACCATGTATAAATGGTAGATAAAGATAAAAGCATTCAGTAATCTGGACGCTCCGATGTCCGAACGGTAAATGCGTATTGATGATTGTCACGGTAATTCCGGAGCCTTCCATTACCGGACCGAGAAATTACCTCAGCCTTTCCATTGCGTAATAGCCGATGTGACCGCGATATCTTAATAAGAGGCTCTTGATCGATTTTCTTCGAGGAATCCTTTTGCATAATTGTTAATTGCCTTCGTCTCTGTTTATAAACAGCAAATTGTTTTTGTATTACCGTACTTTGGTACTTTTGTAGTGAATAATATTGTACTTTGTGAATTATATCATTGCGTCATTTTTATTTTTCGACTGTAGTTTAATAAAAGTGTACAAAAAATTACATATCAAAGAGAAAAGATAAAAATCAAAATTATAATATGAAAATATAAAAAACCAAGAATTTTAAGGCAACTATGCAGATTTATTTAATATGGCTAACACCACGTTAACGTAAAGTAATGAACGGATGGATGATGGGGCAATAAGGTTCTAGAGTGGAGGTCACGTTTAGGTAGACGAAGTGTTGGTCGGCCATTGACCAGGTGGGAAGACGATCTCCGTGCGGTGGCTGGTCCGTGTTGGGTGCGAGTGGCAAGGGATCGGCCGTCTTGGTGTTCATTAAGAGAGTGCTATGTTCAGTTCTGATGATGATGATGATCAATCAAAATGGAGAACAAAGTATAGAGCACAAGCTGAATCAATTCGGAATTATGATGATTATAACAATGGCTATGTTAGCGTTAGTGGTATCCTACGTTATCATGAGATATTGTCGACAAAACATGCAAAGTTGGCTACGAATAGAAATGGGTTTTGTAGCAACTCAGCCACCACAGGTGGTTATAAAAAGCTCGCAACCCCAACCAGCTGCCACAGGTACAACTTATATGTAGCATCGTACCTTTGTATAATTCATATAATCTTTGTATTGTTTTAAACAAGTGTATATCGAATGTATTTAATTATGTACCATGTCGTTATGTAATTTAATTTGTAATTTTTTATATATAATGCTTACCTTGTAAACCTGTATTGTGAGTTTATTAAGTACATAAAAATTTGTTTGTTTTAAAAAAAAAAATTTCAAAATTCATTGATTGTTTAAACATGTTTATTTTATTTTAATGTAAAATTTAAAAGGGGGGATGATGTAAGGGATATGATCGACTAGTTAGTATGTCTTAAGGCGTGGTAGGGTTTACACGCACGCGCAATAATATATAGTATTCAGCGCTCCTCTCAAATGTAATAGTGTAATATACATATCTACAGTGAATAAACTTTAATATATTTCTGGGTCTTGTACTTTCATTAACCAAATCCTTAGGGCATACTCCTACAAGCACCACTTATAGACAGGTACATAAAGGAATGTTTCAAAAATATGCATCCCGTTTAAGTGTTGAATATATTGTACATGCAAAATCAATATAATAAAACCTTCGCGCACGTTTTATTTTACACAAGGCGACTTTACAAATGTGAATTAAAAAAAGGTCTTTTGTATACAATGTTCCATTCGGTTACAAGATGCGATTGTGTTCTAAACTTAGTTCCGAAGTAATTAGAAATTCAGAATCGGGACCTATTCTGTGGACAAAATAATTTCCCTTTTTACAAAAGTTATTACCGAAAAGATTCGATAGGTCTAGTAATACTAAATCTATAGTATAATATAAAATCAAGTAAGCTAAATTTTTGTATTTCGTAATAAGTAGGGAAGCGCTGTGCCGCGCTCCCGGCTGCATGGGTACCACTATCTTGCTTGTTTCTCCCGTCAAACAGGTTGGCTGTGTTTCGGAGTGAAGGGCAAGACAGGCAGTGTAATTACTGGCACCGAGACTTAACATCTTATGTCTCAGCAGGATAGGCAACACATAAATGAGTTGCCTGGGCTCGTTCCAGGTAAACTAGTTTATGTTCATGGACGACCTCGACCACTTACCATTTGGCACGTTTGCCTATCCAATTAACATAAAAAAAGGAAGAGGCCAATGTCTAAAAGTTGACGGAATTAATAATGGTGAAGATTGCAAAGTTTGCAAATAGATTCACTACCAAAATCTGATAGAATAGCCGTAATAATGATGATGATATAATATTAATAACAGTAATATAATAAACCATTCCGTACACATATTATACTGAACGTAAAGCAGAATGTATTTAATTTATCTAGCAAATCCTCACGCTTCGCCATTTCACGAGTGTACTGTGTATTTAAGTGAAACCATTTGTATAATGTAGCTTATGTTCTTAGCACTAGTGCAAGAACATCCTAGACAATATTATGTACATTTATATTTATAGATAACAACATTTTAATGAGATCATTATCACCTGTGTTTAGCTGTACTTGTTTAAAGTCTCTTTATCTATGAATAACTCGCTTCGCTTTCGCAGACTATCAAATATTGTAAAATATTTTGTATTTGCTACATATTTAGTTAACATGATTTTTTATTTTATTTGGATTGGAAGGGACGAGTTAGGTTAGTTAGGTGAAGATGTGGAAGGAGCGGCTGTAGGAGCCGAGTGCGGGTCATTGCATGGCGTCGGCCGTCGATCCAATCCTGCAGCGGTGGGTTGACCGACAGCACGGGATAATAACTTTCCACCTTGCGCGATCGTGACGGGGTACTGCTGTTTCGCAAGATGGCAGTGATGGAGGACTCACCAGGGTCTCATCATTGCGATAGCAGTGAAGACACTGCCCACCACACCCTAGCAGAGTGCCCTGATTGGGCGGAGGAAAGGGCGCCACTTGTCGCCGAAGTGGAGGCGGACCTGTGGCTCCCTACGGTCATCCGTGCGATGAACGCCAGCGCATGGAAGGCGTTCCTCTCCTTCTTTGAGATAGTAATGTCGCAGAAGGAGGAAGCGGAGCGGGAGAGGGAGCGCACTGACGCCTCTTCCCGCGGAAGAGCGCGGCGGCAACAGGCGGTCACGCCGTTGTGAGGGACCTATGCGCAGCCTATTGGGGGATCCGCTGACGGGACGTCACCATCCCTGTCTCCAGAGAATAATACGTACAGCCACACCGTTGCAGGTGCGGACGTCCATAGTTCCCGCACCGGGCCAGCACGACGAGTTGAAGATCGCCCGGTTTTAATAGGTAGAGCTGCGTCCACCTTACCATCTTTCGGGCGCTGCGAGTCCTACGTACCCGCCTGGGAAGTTCCTCCTCCTGGAATGTCTAAGAGCATTTCCCGGCGGATAAAGGTGGTAAGTCGTTAGCGACGCCATGAACAGAGAGTTCGCTTAGGATTCGCTCAGGAAATTCATTAAATCATGCGTAAGCTATCTTAATGCATAAGCTGGTAAGTTGTGGTGCCAGTAGCTGCACAGCCTAAGCTGTGCTTCTTTTTGAAACACAGCAAAAATATTCCACAGAACAAACCAGGGTGGGGATACCCTTTGACTTAATTCGACTTTTTTTGTCTGTATGAAAATTGAAAATGATTCAATGTTGTAAGAGCCTACCTGGCTTATTGTTTACTTAACGATTGATATTATAGAAAGCCTTGTTATGAAACGAACAATAGCCATACAATATAAAAGCCTCGTGAATATTCGTGGACAATGTCGAAATTTCGAGACTCGAAAATAAAAATAAAAACATGATTAATATCACGTTTTACATAGTTTAAACGAAGTGCAATATAAAATGATTGTGTAACAAAAACAAAAGATTGATTATTTGGACAAATTTAGCAAGTGAATCAGATGCAATCCGTATTGGGACGCTACGTTTATATGCGCATAACATTATCGCGAACATTCCGATCCAGAAAGCTTCCGATGGAGAACATAATAACAGCAATTCGCTGACGCTGTTCCTTCAAACAAGGCAGCTATAGAGACTTTATGTCGCCATTTTCAGTCTGTAATTTAGCTTTCAGCTTAAACGTTATATATTGCTCGCAAACTTGTTATTTACATAAAATTATTGATTCGTAATTCAAGCTCGCTATTAAATTTACAATGCAAGCATGACTATACCGTTCGAGCTGTGTAAATATATTATAAGGAATTCACTTTTGTATCATTATTATGATTCATTATTAGTATCATTATTATGATTCATAACTCAGATAATTTTTGAGCTCGTTTTTGGTGGACCTGTATTCATCAGGTCTCTTAATATTTGGTAGTAAAAAGAGTGAATATTTTGTTGTCATAAACATCATTGATATTTTAATAAATGTATACACACTTTGTTTTGTATATTTTACAAATTTTTATAAAAAAATCCAACCAGTTACAGGGACTGCCGATAGAAGTGAAAAACAAATCAATTAAATTCAAATACCTATAATACAGGCTGTAAAATATTATGACAACCTGTACAATTTAAACATTGCCCAAAATTGCCGCATGATATCATTTAGAAGCAACACAATTTGCAAAACAAATATTGCATAATCTTATTTAAATAACTCAAACGTCAAACTGTTTTTTCCAGCGTTTCGCGTCCGGTGTCGCGAGTCCATGTCATATAAACGTAGTTTGACGTTTATATGACATGGACTCGCGTTCCGTGTCTCCAGCGTTTCGTGTGCGGTGTCGCGAGTTCAGAGATGTTATCACTTCTAAAATTAGGCGTACCGCGCTAAAAGAAGTTGACTCTTCAAAAATCATGTCACGTCCTGGACTAGATTTTAACATTAAATAAGTATATTTCTATTAGCATTTAGCATTTTATCTACCTACAGATTCATGTCCCTCTTGACCGTCTTTTGTTAGTAATTTGGTAAAATATATGTAAAGTAATGAAGCCCCTATTTTATTTACTAAGGCCCGTTATTGTCTTTGTTAGCCAAGGCTCTCTGTAATTGCTATTATCTAAAGGTCAAGCGTGCTTGCTAGATCTCGGATCGAATCAAATTCTCCCAAGTTAAGCTCATCCTATAAAACGACTTCTGTTTTATAAATCTCATTATATTTTGTGAGCGAATTAAATGATAAAGATTTCAGATTTATTTAAGGCTCGTGTTGTATGCGAGTGGCAAGCGATCGGCCGTCTTGGGGTTCATTGAGGGAGGCTCTATATAGTAATATAGGTACTAATTATAACTTTATGTCAGGGAAGGAATTTGTTTATTACGACTATACAATATGATAATAGTAAGAAGTAGCTCTCGCTCACATAACACCGGTGTCAAGTGACAGCTATGCTGTCGCGTTTCGTGCGGTTTGTGAGTTTCCGGTAGTGCATTGGGGGGATAGGGAAAAGGAGGGCGGCGCATCTGCGTCGCATTGGTTTTACAGATGTGTATGGGCGTCGGCGCCGTGAGGCTCTGACTGCTCGTTTGCTCCTCGATGACATAAAAAAGCAGGTTCCCAGTTTACTTCCCCACCATGGTTCAGGCCTTGACGTGGCGGTGGGGCTCAGTAGCCTAGGGTGAGCCGCTGCACCTTGGGTCGAGGGGGCTCTTTGTACCCCTCTTATAAGAAGAGGGGACAAAAGAGCAGGGGGAAAGGGGCGAGGACGGGAACCTCACCCCATTGTACTGTCCCGACGCTGGGAGGGGTTGTTCTGTGGTGCGGGACAACCCCTCTGTGGAGGTGGCGTCGGTCCCCTGGGGGCACCGAGACTTAACATCTCAAGTTTATGGATAGTGAAATGTTTTATGTTCATGAGCACTTACTATCAGATGGCTAGTATAGTTTGGCTATGTAAGTAACATAATAAAACAAAATATTCGTTAGTAGAAGAAGAGCGTATCATATCTTTTATTAAATACAGCATACATTTAATATTACGGCAAATATGATGTCATTAGAAATACATTTTTATAAGGAGTCGGAAAAGGGATTCCAAGATATACTGGCCATTTTATATTCAGTCCAAGTCCCACTTGTTATGCAGAGATCTCCTTAGTATGCGGGGCATGTAACTACACTTATTAGTCTCAAAAATTTCGAGAATCTCCCTTCTTTCGAATCCTTACTAAACTAAAATATCCAAACTCTGCCCGCATTTAAAAGTTAGGTATCTATGTTTAATACATGGTAGATATTGCTTTTGATAAAGCGGTTTAAACGAATCTGAAATTTAAAGCGCCATCGAATGTTAATGCTGTTAGGTTTTGTGCGGCCATAAATATTGAACCAACTCTGTTTACATTTACAACACGGTTAAGAATATATTATAAGACATATATTTCTTACAAATAGAGATTGTATTTTGAGCAACAGTGGGCCATTAGTTAGGTTTAGACAACAGTCTATAATGACTGTAGGAAGGTATTCTAGGAAGGGTATCAATTTTTTTTTCTTTCGACTGTACTACACAAATAATGTAGATCCGTGATTGCAAACTAAATGGGTTGTTTGAGCAACTTAATACAAACATTAGATATTGAAAAATATTAAAATAAGTAAAAATCCCGATACTAATGATAAAATAAAAAAATATATATTATGTAGCCATTATTATATTATTTCTTATTTAAATATTAGGATAGTAGGAAAATAAGCGATTCCAGTTTCTAATATATCGTGAAATCCCTAACTTCACACATCACATCTTAATTAATTCTTAAGTAGGTAGGTACATCAAAAACATTCGAAACTCGGTGAGCTGATGAAATTTGAAATGAAAGATAGTGAATAAATTATTGATTGCATATTGAGACTTTATAAACTATTTAGGTGTTTTTGTGGTGTTAATGAATATTTTTTTTTTGTTTGACATTTTTTTTTCTTTTTATAGCATAGGAAAACAAACGAGCAGTCAAAGCCTTTTGGCGACTATCGACGGCCATACACATCCGCACAACCAGAGGATATGCAGATGCGCTGCAGTCATGGTTAATCGTCTGGTTAATAGTTGGTTAATAGTCATGGTACGTTGCACAATGACGATCATTTTCGACTCTTATTTAAATAATTACCAGGGTGTCTACAAATCGAGCAACATTATTTTTTATAACATTTTTTTTTTATGGCATAGTAGGGCAATGAGCAGTCGAAGCCGTTTGGCGACTACCGACGCCCAAACACATCGGCACAACCAAATATTATGCAGATGCGTTGCCCTCCTTTTTTTATACGCTGTGCTGCACCTGCATGGGTATATCTTGCTTGTTTCTCCCGTCAAACAGCCTTGCTGTGTTTTGGAGAGAAGAGCAGTGTAATAACTGGCACCGAGACATAACATCTTATGTCTCACATTTTTTTTTAACGCCAGGAAATGATCTGAGGCATTGGGGAGGGGGAGGACTCCCCAGGCAGGTTTATGGGACTTGCAGTACACACAATATGGTAGGGTGAGCGCAGATCTATCCACTAAAACCCAGCGAATGCCACTAATGCCGTTTTTGGTGAGGTGCCCCGGATCTATTGAGCAAACAGACGACTAGTCAGTCTCTCAAGGGACTGACACCACCTCCACAGAGGGGTTGTCCCGCACCATTATTTGCTTCGCCCAAGGTGCTGGGTGCTCACCCTAAGCTACTGAGCCCCACCGCCACGACACGGCTTGAACCATGGGGGGATAAATGAATTTTCTGGGCTAGTTACAAATAAACTGGCTTATGTTCATGGGTGACTTCGACCACTCACCATCAGGTGGCCCGTCTGCCAGTTTGCCTATCCAACTAACATAAAAAAATACCTCATCCTTATAAGAGGTTGTATATGGGCGTTTAAATGATTGTACATGTCGAATCAAAAAAATATTCAAATTCGACTCATTGTTCTGTGATGACCTACAATTTTGGTCGTCTACAATCATGTTTGATAGAACGTAAAATGCTAATTCAATCCGTCACACCGATGTTATAAAATGTAAGCACAGGGTGCCTTGATACGGAACCGTTGTAATGATTTGATGTTTTTTTAATGTAATTTAAATGTGAAGCAAATGATTACAAATAAAAAAAATATTTCATCACATAAAAAAGTATACGAAAATGACATTAATATAGATAAATAACAATTTTAATTAAAAAAGCTGTAGAAATACTCTACTAAATTGTAATTCTATTTACCTACTGATAAAAGCCTCTACGAAGGTAAAAAATACCTGATCTTAAATAAGTGTAATACTATACATTTGAAAGGAAATATAAAAACAATATTTAATCTCAAGTTTTAAGCAAAAATCAAAATTATAGTATGAAATGATTAAATAACATAGCTCGAAAGCGTAACTACAGTCCACAGTTACGATGGCAATTTCTATTAAAGTATTTCAATTATCTTATTATAATAATAAGAAGCCTCGCTCTGGATTGTCTTAAGTAAGGAACAAAGGATTTAGGTTTTACTATGAAGCACTGGTTGCCAAAATTCAGTTGCCATGACGAAAATCTATTGTACTCAGGTAAAAATATGTAGTATCGGGAGATATCGTATAATACGTGTTTATCTGTATTAAAATTTAAAGTCACGGAGGCTGATGATAATTATGTATCATTAATTTGGCTTTAATTTAGGGTGCTGATCCTACTGCGCGCGGCCGGCGGTCAGAGTTCCAAGTTCTGCGTTCCGCGTTCACTGTAACCTATGTGGCGGCTTAGAATCCTACTACACCTCAACCGCGACGGTCAAAGCGAACGCACGTTCTGTTGGAGTTCTATTTTTGTCGAAAACAAGTGCACGATGTCCGACGATATCGAACATATTATAGAGTTAGTGAGAAATAAACTCTACCTTATAGAATTTTATTTTTTTAAAGGCTACATTACCTACTGAACACTAAACTAGACCGCTCGCAGTGTACGCAAGTGTGACCGCGGATCGTAGAACTCGGAACTCTGACCGCTAAATCGCGCAGTTGACGCAGTTCGTCTTCGTCTTCGTCTCGACTTCGACGTCTTCGTCAGTAAGGGTCGGCGCCTAATTACCTGTCACAAAAGTTCATATGACCTTATCATGGTACTAGGTAATTTTTTGCAAAATTTTTATTAAAAAAAATATCTTAAGAGCCCAGACTATGAAATCATTCAATCTAGAAGCAAAGGAAAGCTTCAGTTAGTTATCTATATATTTCGAAACTGCATAAATTTTCTTATAAAGTAAACATTGTTTACGATAGCCGGGAAACTTATTTCAACCTATTAAGATCTAACGGAACACTGCAATATTGCAACACTGTTATGCAAAATAATTAATAATGTATCTATGAAGCATGTACAAGACATTTATATTTATAGCATGAACTGACACGAACTTATATATAGTGAAAGCATTCTT
The DNA here is from genome assembly GCA_963853865.1 of Helleia helle. Lineage (NCBI taxonomy): Eukaryota > Metazoa > Arthropoda > Insecta > Lepidoptera > Lycaenidae > Helleia > Helleia helle. The sequence continues at coordinate 11,510,426 of OY971431.1, forward strand.
GAATTATTAAAATAATTATTAATAATATTAAAATGGTATTATTAGCTGAAACTGCTTGTCTTACAATGTTAGAAGAAAACATGAAGCTTTCTTTTTTTTTCGGATGGATCTATCCTAACGGCCCTTTTTTTTCGGATGGATCTATGCTAACGGCCCTTTTTTTTTCGGATGGATCTATCCTAACGGCCCGAAGGCCTTAATGCTACATGGGATTAGTAGCTACATTTGGCTCACTTTTGGTTTATAAAAGTGGGGGGTTGCCCTCCGCCAACCGTGCAGTCTGCGACCACACGGCCTCCTGGCGTCGGGTTGGAAGCTTGAAGCGTGATTAAAGAAATGCATAGAAGACATTATGTGCAGCAGCAAACCTGTTCAAATAAATCAAATCAAATTAAAACAGAAAATTTGATACGATTGATTAAAGGCTGAAGTTCTTAACACCAAGACAGATTGTTTAGTATGTGAGATGACTTCTTGCATCTAGTAAGCTGATATACCTTTCTCTTATATAATATTACATACTGTTTTTCAGCAGATCTCACAGAACACTCTTTATTTTTCAGGACACCTTTACTAACTTATAACGTTTATATTAACATTATAAATATCGTTAAATACAATGGAAAAAATACTTATTTAATAGTGGTGGTGGTGATGCGAAGTATAGTTTGTAGGATGAATATAGATATAATTTTTTCTAGTAATTGTACTCATAGCCTAACCTTACATTCCCCACCATGGTTCAGGCCTTCAGTACTGTCCCGACGTTGGGAGGGGTTTTTCTGTGGTGCGGACAACCCCTCTGTGGAGGTGGCATCGATCCCCTGAGGGACTGGCTAACCATCGAGGTGCCCTGTTTGCTCAACAGATCCGGGGCACCTCACCAAAGGCGGCATTGGTGGCACTCGCCGGGTTTTAGTGGGTAGAGCTGCGTCCACTTACCAGCTTTCGGGCGCAGCGAGTTTTACATACCCGCCCCCACTCCCCCGCGGGATGCCTCAGAGCATTTTCCGGCGTTAAAGAAAAAAAAAAGCCTAAGCTTACATTAGTACGACGGGATTTAACGTGGTGGTATTATTTGTAAATATTTTATTCTTCTAAGTTCAACGCACTCAAACAATCATTAGAAATTTTGAAAGGAAATATTACAATTCAAAATGCACTAGAATTTCTAGTGCCACAGCGCGAGTCTTAAATGTTCAAACTGCTATTTCCGTGGCAATTGTTTCGCCGGCCACAGTTTCTAGAGAATTACTTGCAGCCACACGTCTACGTTTTATAATAATTTTAACCGATAATGCGAAAAATACGTGCCTTTCGCGCTCTCAGCTATTGCCGTTTATTGCTTTCGAATGAAGCCAAATTATGTTTTTTATATCGATTATTCACTTTTGTTTCTTATTGCTAAAGTAAACAGGTTTACGCAGCAGTAATATTTGGTTTTTTATAAATCTTTTTTTAGCTTCTAAGACTACGTTATACGTATATATATAGGTATAACTTAGAACTTTCCCTTTCTGCCTTTCTTTTCAATTCATTTCTGAATAGAATGACGAATATTAACATTTATAGGTAACATAAATAAAATAAATTTGGATCTAGTTTGTAGCATATTATGTAAAATTTGTCGTATGATCATATCGTAAGCAATCGTGTTATGCATCTACATTTTTGTCTGATATTACGACCGAGCTTTTCATATATTGTCTTTATAGAAAAAATATTAATAATCCAATTGCGTTTAAAATAAAGTGTCACTTTTGCATACACATTCCATTATATTATACGAAAATATGTAAAAAAAAAATAATTCTCATAACATCCATCCTCTTATCTCACGTGTACGGCAAGAAATGTTTCAATTTATTCAATACAAGATTGACTTCTCCAACAGACACTCAGAAGCGTCGATCTCGCGATAAATAAATGATAAATGATGATTTTGATAAGTGACTTACAAGATCTGCTTGTGCTATAGTTCAATATTTTAGTTATATCTCTCCATTTTGTACGTATCGTGCGATTTCTGTTGGTCAATAAAAAATTATATGACTAGCTTTATCACAACGATAATGATAAATTAGTTCCATGTAAATAATTATGTAGAAAGATCATTACTAGTACTCAATAATATTTCAATGTAGTAGCAATTTAATTGGCAATTATAAAATAATACGAAGCTCTTAATCTACCGTGAATATTTATGCTGTGGTATAAGTGGTCAGATATCTGCGTCATAAATATGATAATATAAGAGAAAACAGATTTCATTAGTATTTATAACTTTATTAATTATTATGTTGGTACAAAATATTTCTATAATGTATCATGGAACTATTACTTCATTACACGTGGAAAACCATGAGTTACCAAGAATGAAATGTGAAAACAAAAAATATGTACCTTTGCTATATTTAATACATAATGTCGTTTGCTGTAACATTGCTACTTCATCTTTAACTTATTTTAAATATGTGTAAATAATATTGTATGTTAGAACTGTTTTTATGCCTAATAAATAAATATATTGTTGCTCCGTAGACTCTGTTCCTAACTAAATTGCTTTTTTAACCGACTACAAAAGAATGAGAAAGAAGAAAGAAAGAAAGAAAATATACTTTATTGTGTACATGAGAATATATACATCAATAATGGAAATTACAGAAAAAAAAATGTACACAAAAGGCGGCCTTATCGCTAAGGTAGCGATTTCTACCAGACAACCTTAGGGAGAGGAGAATTTGAATAAATATAGGGTCGTTATGAAAAGAAAAGAAAAAAAAGAAAATAAAAGAAATATACAGTATACCTACATTTAAATAGATAATATATATATAAAATGATAATGAGGTTCTCAACTCCAGTGTATATTTTCTGTGTGTGTAACACAGTACATTTTTCTGTGTGGTGGGTCTACTTCTCATGAGGTCCAATTTAAATTTCATGAATGTCATTAGTTTTTGAGTTATCCTTTAAAACATATTTAGCCGACTTCAACTAAATTGTTATTCTCATTCACATCGACTGGATATAAAACGTTGATTTTCTTTTTCATTAGAATTTTATTTACAAAACATTCATCACAATCGTAATTTCCCCGCTGAGCAGGTGGCTCGATCGACGAGCTAAATAGATTACTCCGACGACGCCGCTGCCTGCCACCGCGATCAATGATTTATATACCACTGTTGTGGGCAGACTGCACGATAGTCAATTCTATTTCAATACTATCAAGACATTCATTGATCATTGTACTTACCTGTACACTGTGACGTCATCAAAAATGATTTAGCTACTACACTTTATTTGAGTACGAGACATACCTCGACATTCTGAAATATTTCAATTCTATTTTAGTTTTCTATTAATACTCAGAACATTTTGGGATACTCATTTCTATTTCAATGCTATCAACTACTAATACTACTATGTATTAACTTTAATCGAACTCAGTTATTTTCAATTCTCTATTATTACACTTGATCAAAGGACAGACCTGCAATAGTCATTCATATTTCAATGCTTAATACATATTCATTGATTAATTCCTATGCGACGTCATCAAAAGAGTAATTTTGTAATTATATTTTAATAATAATAACTTGATTGTTCAAACACGCTGCACTATTCATAAAAATTTCAACTATAGGTGATACATGAATACATCGAGCAATACAGTAAAAACAAGCAACTTAAATATTTCGTTTAAACTTTGTGTTATTCCATTTTATTCTTATAAAGGTAGAAATCGAGGAATATTAGAGCTCAATTTCAATTTTATAACATTGGGTTTTTATGTGATAAATGTAAAGTCTGTTTATACTACTTAATTTAACGACTATTTGCACTACATTTTTATAAGAAATCCATAATAATATTACGTTGCTTTCTTCATTCACGGTACGTAGGCATGTCACTAATAATAATCTTAAATCAAAATCAGAAACTCAAATGATTTGTACTTGTGAGTAATAAAGTGATATGTCGGTAATACATAACTACATATTATAATATCTTGCAGTCTCAAGCAACGTTTTTACGTATTCAATGTCTCATAACATCATCCGATATTCCTATTGCTTTGAGCTCGAGCATTCCTTTCAAATTAAAGTACTTATATCCTTAGTTCTTCAACCAGCGATACAATAAATAAGAGACATGTAATGCGCTAGTTATACGTCTAGTATCTGGTCATAACTTTGTCCGGTTATGACAACCGGGCTCATGGAATGCACATTATTACTGTTGATTTCTTCAACAGGCATCTCTGAATTAATAAGCTTTTGTTCTGGTGTATCTAATTTAAACTTATCGGTCTTAAACGTTGGTATTTATATTCCATAAAGATACAAAAACTTATCTCGTTTCAAGTCAGTACTTTCAATAAAAACTTGTTTCTTTGAAAAGGTTGTAACGATAATGCGAGTGCAGTCTGAAACAGCTTGTCACTGTAAATCGAATTCTCATATAATTGTGAATAATATTTTGATAGTGGCTTTTCGATAATTTTAGTTTCAAACTTTAATTGGTTTATTACCATAAATAATTAACATTGATTGAATGAAAACGCAATAATGTATTTGACAGTTAATATAAACAACAAACGCAAAGTGCATAGTTTCCGAGATATCGACGAAAAACATATTTTCAAGAGGGGAGTTGGAACTCCACTGGATCTGTCAGCATTTTGTGATTTAAGCTCAGTAAGTGACCCTTAACCTTATAAGAAAAATTGGAGTGGAAATTTAGTGCGAGGTTAAATTCATTTTTTACTATACTAATGAATGTCTACATCCGCCATATTCGAGGACATCAGCGCCAAATTCCTGGTCAGGAGTCTTAAGTGGTCGCCATGGCCGAAATCGGTCGGACAGCTGTTAATCAAATGAATATCTGCAAAAAAATGTTATTATTGTAAAATAATACGCTGCTCAAATAAGAAAAAATAATTTTATTCGATTACTAATACTCATATGCAAAAAAAAATATTTTTGAGCTGATACCTACTATAATGTTAAAAAAAATACATTCATATGGCATTAAAAAATATAGACGAGAAAGTCTCATCATTTCCTAAAACTCATTGTTATAATTAAATTCATCTTCATCAATTTTATTACCTTTACCTGTAATCTATTACATATTATATTATTTAAGACTAGCTGTTGCCCGCAGCTCCGCCCGCGTTCACTTAGGTTTACGGCCGTACTCAAATTGATGATGATTATTTGTATAGTCTAAGTAACTACTAATCAACTATCTGCCAGTGAAAGCCCATCAAAATTGGCCCAGCCGTTTCAGATATTAGCTGGAACAAACAGACAGACATACATACAAAAATTGAAAAAAAAAATGGTATATGTACTGTGTATATATTATTTATCTTTATAGATTATTTATTATCATAAATATAAATTTAGTTTTCTAATCCTAAATTCTACTATTGTTCATTAGATGCCAATACATACGTTTTACTGTTCTATTAGAGCCTTAAATTATAAACAAAAAATAACCGCTCTCCTAAATGTGTTCGTAGTCAGATCAGAATGTAATCTAGTGTAGACTAAAAAAGCAGATAAAAAATGATCTCGATTAACTTAATAGCGGATATAATATGCGAGTCTTCTTTTTCTTTGAAGCATCCGGCGCACAATTATTAAAAATAATTTCATTCACACATCCAAGTCAATACAAAAAGATTTCGATTTAAATACCAGACAATATCCTGACATTATAAATTGCATGGAACGTTAAAATTAAAAAAAAAAAAAAAAAACACTGCCTAATTATTGTAAGTTGTTATCTCGTGATAACAACTTACGCCATTTTTTTAACGTCGGGAAATGCTCTGAGGCATACCGCGGGAGAGTGGGTCTCCCCAGGCGGGTATGTGTGACTCGCTGCGCCCGAAAGGTGGTAAAGTAGACGCAGCCCTATCAACAAAAGCCCGGCGAGTGCCGCCAATGCCGCCTTTGGTGAGGTGCCCCGGATCTAATGAGCAAACAGGCCACCTCGAAGGCTTGTCAGTCCCTCAAGGCACCGACGCCACCTCTACAGAGGGGTTGTCCCACACCACAGAACAACCCCTCCCAACGTCAGGACACTACAACGGGTTGTGGTTCCCATCCTCGCCTCTTGTCCCCCTGCTTTTTGGTCACCTCTTCTGTGCTGGGCACACCTTATGCTACTGAGCCCCACCGCCACGACGAGGCCTGAACCATGGTGGATATAAAAACTTACGCCATGCTTAACAAAGGTTTCTTGTTTTTTTATATCATAAACTACGAACGAGGCCATCATTATCTTAGTACATTTATCGATTATAAAAAATCGTAACCAAACAATCTAATCAAAATTTCAAAATGGATCAATTAAGCCATAATAAAGTAATTAAAATGAACCGTATTCGTAGAAATATCACAAAGGAGTCCCATAAAAACAAACAAACCGAAATCAAACAACTGCAAAGTGGCTTTACATTAAGCCTCTGTTTATTTACGACTCATCGAATGTTTATTGTAAATTATATGAGTTTTAAAACGATAAACGCACGTAAAACACATACGCGATTAAGCGTAAAAACCGGAGTGCAATTAAAATTAGTCAAATGTTAAAAGGAGGCTTTATTGACCGCAAGAATCGTAAAGTTGGCCAATTTATGTTGAGCTGGCTGGATTGACCGCTATTTATGTCTGGCCTTATGACTAACTGTTGGGCATTTTTAATTCATGTTTGTGGGACTGTGCGTTAAGATGAGTAATGCTATGTTTAAATATAATAAGTAAAATGAATATTTGACGGCTGGTGTTGTCAAGGGACGAGCTGCAGTGAGTTTCCGTTTCACCTGCGTTTTATTAACAATCGGATATATTATGTTGATGATGATGACTGTGTATGTATTTGGTAACGGTTATAATAAAACGGCATGCCTAAGGTTGCTGTATAGTTGCTGTAATCTCAGCAAGTACATCGAAAGCAGCTTAGCGATACTTTATAGATTAATTATCAAATATAGTTCACCTATTTCAAGGTCATCAGCTCTATTATTACGTATATATTATATAATAATATGTATATCTATTGCGTTAAGGTTTTTCCATATATATGTATAATTAGTAGAAAGTTTTAAAGTCATTGGGGGTTTTCAGAATAGCTAACTGCGTTTCATATTCAAGACCATTTTTCATTAGATAAACTACCAAGTGGGTGGCTCTTCCTATGCAATATTAATAATTTTATAAGTCCTCGAGTAACTCTAAATCAAAGAAATCCTATTAGCATTATATTGAAAGTCCCAATAGTAATATTGTGCTTATGAAACTTAGTATTCCTTGCGACCTTGCCTTTCACTTGGCTGCAACCTGTTACTAGTATTTATTGGTTTTGTTGGATCAATATCAACTAAAGTACAACACTAAATAATGTGCTAATACAGATTGTAAATAACATTTTAGGTTTACATAATCTACGTTTAACGATCGATTAGTTTTATTCATTTTTACTGACTTCGGAAAAGCGAAAGGACAAATTATGGTCGACTTCAGAGCGTAAACTACGTTTCCGAATATTTTGAATAATCGATCCGTCATTACATTCACTTGTGTGGTATACATTTTAATCGATTAAAAAAATAACAGGTTTTCATAGTCAAAGTTTTTAAACATTTTACTTGTTGTGAACGAGCAAGAATAAGATAGGAATTAAAAATGGGACAAGAACTTTGATTTGCGAAAGGGGCTTCGTCTGTTACTCCTACTGCAGAAATACATTAGTTAATATTACGGCAGCAGTTACGTCAATTACAAAACAAAGGCCTGTTGGGTTAGCCAAGATGCCATTCTACAATCGTAAACGCTTGTAGAAAACTAAAAAATGACATTTAACGTGATTTATCGATGTAAAATGTCATTTCCATAGATTTATAATAAGTTTTCTACTAGCGTTTACGATTATAGAATGAGATCTTTACTAACATGACCACCATGCCAAACGATGCCTAGACGAACTTAAGAGTTTAAGACAAACGAAAAATTCTCTAGTAGATAAATATTATGTCCTTTCATACGACAAAGGTATCATACATTTTTAAGGATTCGGCCAGTGTATTGCGGTACGTGACAACGTTATAAATTGAACCCCGTAGACAACAAATATAGTTTAGCTACATTCGTGTAATTTTATTTTTAAAATTCCTAGACACGGCTGGAACCCTTTTTAATATTCCTCGGGAATTTTATAGTAAGGTACTTTCTGTTTCTGTACGTACCACCTTAACCTTGAGCAAGTTTAATATCATCGTATTTTAAAAAGTGATGTAATGTGCATTTTTGTCTTTTTACATTATTCGCTATTATCTCGTTTATACCTTTTCATTATCAGCCCATATAAATCAGATATAACTATTGCTCATAACACCTTTTTTCTTATAAATCCTATATTTGAAATCATTGCCATCGTCAGTAGACCAAATAGTCATATTTTATTCACGATAGGTTTAATATTCACAATGAAAATATAATTTTTAAATTTTCGTATGACAGACTTTGTAAGAGGGTAAAAAAAGTCTTTCACAATAATAAATAGCACGTAATACACATAAATGCCAACGTATTTCATGTTTTTTTAATCCTATCCTTAATTTTATCACATCACACATAAACTGTACGTTTTGATGTATGTTATTGTGATTGAAAATCCATCTATTTTCTTACAACACAATATACGGAGAAAATAAGTTGGCAAAGCAATAATTCCGCCCTGTGGTCACGAGAGCGTTTCACGCATCGATTACTATCCAATTGTGAGCCCAACTACTTGTCGGTCGATCTTTGTCGCCTCCTTCAACTTATGTATAATATACTACATCAAATGCTTTTAAATAGGTATAATAAAAATATTATGTGAAAACTAAGACTTTGAAATGGGTAAGCGATAAACCAAAATTCATTATCTTCATCATCATGTGCCTATATCCGTCGACTGCCGGTGGGAGGGAAGCGCTGTGCCGCGCTCCCGGCTAGATGGGTACCACCATCTTGCTTGTTTCTCCCGTGAAACAGTTTTGCTGTGTTTCGGAGAGAAGGGCAAGGCAGTGTAATTACTGGCACCGAGACTTAACATTTTAAGTATCAGGTTAGGCAACACATAAATGAGTTGCCTGGACTCGTTCCAGGTAAACTAGTTCATTGGCGACGTCGACCACTTACCATCAGGTGGTACGTTTGCCAGTTTGCCTATCCAACTAACATAAAAAACTGCTGAATATAGGCTTCCCTCAATGAACGCCAAGACGACCGAATCCTTGCCACTCGCATCCAACATGGACCGATTAAAACAAAAATATTAATCATGAATTTGACAAAAAAAAATTTGACAAAGTTTGCATTATCCAGTACTGCAACTTACTCTTCTTGAATAGCCACTTTAAGCTATGTCTTAAAATTGTGCATGTTTTCTACTTTATGCAAGCATTACTCGATCATGGGTGGCCTAGATGGTGCCTGTCTAAGCTGCTTAACGAAAGAAATGAGCATCATGATAATATATAAGTAAAAGTCCCAACGTCGGGACAGTACAATGGGGTGAAGTTTCCATCCGCGCCCCTAGTCCCTGCTCTTTTGTCCCCTCTTCTTATAAGAGGGATACAAAGAGCAGCTCCCTCGGCTCAATTTTCTGTGCCCAAACTACTAAGCCCACCACCACGACAAGGCTTGAACCACGGTGGGGAATAATAACACAGCCTGTCCTGCCCTTCGGCTGCCTAAATAAGTAGGACGGTAGTACCTATACAGACGGGATCGTAGCCCAAGCGCATCCCTCCCACCGGGTAACATTTTGTATTATAAATATATTTCAGTTCATAAGTAAAATATATTTTACTATACAAACAGCGTTGCGTTATTGTTAGCATTTCAAAATATTATATAACACTAGTGGATCTCTTGGAAATAGGTCAGATGGAAAGTGGTTCTATTACAAACATTGGTTGGTATGTGTTATATAATTTTCCAATTTCTATTTTCAAATAATAGAATATTATGCTTTAGTAACGACAATAAAAATGTCTTCACGCTTTAATGTGCAATAAAATAGGAATTAATTCCCAAATATAGAATTCCTTTGTAAGTATGTTTTTGTATCACAGGGAAATCCTTTATTAATGTAGCAGGATCTTCGGGGAGAACTATGTAGGACTTACACCTGGGAGGGCCCTAAGCTAAACTAAAACCACTGCGAGCGCCTTCAGCCTCCTTTTGAGGGTCCCAGATCTGCAGGCAACAGGATAATCACAGCGACAGGCTGGCCCCGGCGAAGGCCCGTCTGATCCTCTCAAGGGTACTACTTCCCAGCCGCTACTAAGCAGTCTCCGCGACGTCGTACCATACGGCTGCCACGCCTGGTCCTCCCCCTATCTCCATTCCTAGTTGGTGAACCCGTAGAAACTAGGATCCCGTCCGGCGTAAGACGTGGTAAGACTCTCGCCGAGAGACCTTCTATCCGAAACATTTCCTCGTGCTAAGGTGACCCGCCCAGATCGGTGCACCGTACGTTGCCATACTCCGGAAGACTCCGGAGACTGCTTTCAGGCGGTGCCAAGCGCACGTGCCGCCTTCACGACCTTCGGTCCTAAAAAAGGGATACTGTAAATTGTTTTTACTTATATTATGCTGAATAATTGGCGTTAGAAAAAAAAGTGACAGTTTTTTTTCACGTTGGTGGGAAACCGTGAGATATAACTAGTATACAGCGAGCGCTGTACAAGTTTTGAACCCTATCACTAAGTCACTTGCGTGAGACGCATTTCGTAAACCTTCTATTAACGTAAAAGGGTTGTGTATATAAAAGTTGAACATCTATTGTTTTTACGTCCACCGTGGTCATTTACCAGGCTTTCAGGCATGATCTAATCAGTACATGTTATTTTAGTAACAATAGTAATTTTCATATCTTCTTAATGGTCCCGTTTACCTAGAATATTTTGAAATAAAAGTTGAGTTCTAATAATGTTTCTTTTTTAAATAGTTTGGTGAAAATAACCATTTTTTCCTTTAACGCCGGGAAATGCTCTGAGGCATCCCGCGGGGGAGTGGGTCTCCCCACGCGGGTATGTGGGACGCTGCAGCCGAAAGCTGGTAAGTGGCACGCAGCACTACCCACTAAAACCCGGCGAGTGCCACCAATGCCGCCTTTTGTGAGGTGCTCTGGATCTAATGAGCAAATATGGCACCTAGACGGCTAGTCAGTTCCCCAAAAGGAGCGACGGCACCTCCACAGAGGGGGTGTCCCAAACCACAGAACAATCCCTCCCAACGTCGGGACAGTACAATGGGGTGAGGTTTCCGTCCTCGCCCCCTCGGCTCCATTAGCTTCGCCCAAGGTGCAGCGGCTCACCTTAGGCCACTAAGCCCCGAACCGCCACGTCAAGGCCCGAACCATGGTGGGGATGGTCAAAATAACCATAGTAATAAATTTATAGACAATGTTTAGTACTTATACAATGAAATTAACGCAGTAGTGGACTGCTTGTATCAGATAATGTGATGGAAATGAATTTGTGTTTGTCACGAGGTGATATTTTAATGCTATTTTTTTTTCGTATATACGTATATTCCTTATATAGCTGCAATAAAATATAATATTCTATTTAAAGTCACCCAAAAAAAACAAAGAATTTTAAAGATTTAAGGTTAAATCCTTTTAAATCTGTGTGCGATAAAAATTAGAACCAAATGCGTCGCGATGAAAGCTTTGAAAGTCCACAATTAAGCTACAAGGCCGGTTGAGGCGAAATCTAAACTCCATCGTCCCTAATCCGGCAGCCAGTATCTAAAACTCGAATCTCGTGTACAACAACACAGTTTGCAAGTAGGATTAGTTTGAAATTCACGTACTCAGCGCTGCAAAATTATAATTAACGTATTATTTACTATGAATAATATAATCGATGTTTAGTTGTATGTCGCGGAGGATTATTGTATCATTTATATGAAGACGTTATACGTAAATTGCCACTGAATTACATATTAGTTCGAAAATTCAATATTCTTCGGAGTATTTTAAAATTAAAAAAATATATATCACACACACACAAAAATATAACTCTGATTAAGTGAGGCCTATGTTCAGCAGTGGACGGATAGAGGCTGATGATGATGATAACTTTTCATCCCTTTTACAGCTACATGAAGGTCCATTCAGACTTCTAAAAAGCGGTCTGAGCACGAATAGATCTGTCGATAAAATGCAAAATCTTATTTTGGGCTCACAGCGCTTGTCTGCTGCAGTAATCTCGTGGCACCTCAAAAATTTGAAGGGTCGCAAGTTTGAATCTAAACAATGGCAGCCCCCTTTTTTACGTGCTATGCTGGATATCAGTCTTTCAATGAACGCCAAGACGCTCGATCCAGATTCCACCCCCACTCACATATAACTTGGACCAGCTACTGTACGGAGGTCGTGGTTCCGTCTAGTAGAAAATCGACCGACCCTCCTCTACTAGCCTCCCTCCATAACTAGCTAATTTTGTTTGAATGGGTAGCACTGTGCATGCGGTAATCATCATCAGCCTTTACATACTATCCCACTCTTGGGAACGGCTCTCCTCTAAATCAGACAAAGAGGATGTTAGATCATCGTTCACCTATTCGCTGGCCCGATGTGTTTTGATGAGCTTCACCCATCTTCACAGACTTTTAAACTTATCAGGCATGAAGGCTTCCTCACGATGTTTTCCGCCACCGGTGAGCAAGTGATGTTCTCATGTTCAGGTGCACGGAGAATTTATAAAAACCCATTCAGGGCACTCGATCAGGATCGAACTCAGACCTCTTGCTCGAGGCCGAGTCCATACTCACACTACCATCGTCGTTCATGTGGTAATGAATTAATGTAATTATTAAATTCTCACAAATTAGCGTTTATTAGTTACTACTATAATTATTATAATTACACTGGCTAGTATTAAAACACCACAAAATCGTAAAAACTTACCTATCTACAATTGTACAAATCAGAACGCGTAATTGCAACAAAGCTAGATGTTCGATCGAACTTTAATTAAATTATGGAGCCGGATAAATGGTACAAATTAGAGCACAGTAAGCTAGTAACAGAACGTCTGTCAATCCATATCTAGATTGGATTGTACAGATGTATGCATATCGTGAATCTGATGCCGATGTAAAAAATGCTTTATACGTTACTTTTCGGATACTGTTTTTTGTTGTTTTGTTGGATACTGGGTGTTTTTCCACTCACCGGTCCGGCAACGGCACCGAAGACGGCGCTGGCACTGGTCAGTTGACGGGGAAGCAAAAATGTACAAAAATTTATGGCTCGTTTTCCCATTTAACGGCGCAGGCGACGGCCCAGCATTGCCTCTCGCTGCACCATCGCTAGCGCCGGGAAAGCAAGGTTTCCACTCGATGCCGGCCCGGTAAAAGTGTATGTGTACTGTATATAAATTGTAGCCATAGCGTGTGTGAGTGAGGAGGACGTGGAGCGGAGAGATACTTGTATTCGAATTTAAAGTCAGTACTGTGTGTGTACTCAAAAACGGACGTAAACCGGCATCGTTACTGGCTCAGTGGAAAAACGCCGGTCCGAAACGAAGGCCGAAAAACGAAGGGCCGGTTTCGTGCCGGTGCCGGGCCGGCTAATGGAAACGCCCAGATGATCTGATTCTTCTATCGATAGATAGACAAGAAGATAAACGGACAGACGTACGTGTATTAGACTTAATCATGATGATCGTCATCAGCAGCCCATATCCATCGACTGCTGAACATAGGCTTCGATCAATGAACGCCAATACAAGACTTATATTTTTTTTAAGTTAATAGAATCAGGCGTTACTTTGCGGAAATCCATTATATAAGATTAAATTATAAATTAATTAGCAATAATCCCGCAAAACACGCAGTCTTAACTGCAAATGTGTGAGTGCACGCATATGCATGCATATAGCACCGCTCTCCTTTCCCACACTGCATATGCGTACACTCGCATGCACCACCACCCCACATGCACCATAACCACAGTTAAAGACCACCACCACACAATCTACGCACGTTTCGCCCCGACACCGAGGCATCCTCAGGATGTAGACTCTAAGATTAGCAATATTTTTTTAGTTAAAAGTAAGTGCAGTAGCAGACGAGACACCTGGTGATTGGTCAACGTCGTTCAATGGCGTAAACGAACCTAGACCTAGCTCTTACTGTTTTTAACTAACGCACTTATTTTACTATTACTTTTTTAAACGGGATATTTACACATTTTTCACTATTATTTCATGGAATTTGATATGTCCGTTCCATTCGTTTTAGTTCCTTGAGGCGTTTTCTAGAAATGCCTTGCTCACAAAACGATGGAAGAAATAAGCATTCTACCTTCACAGGTGAAAAATGTTTAGGACATTAAAAAAAAGATGGCACCATCTATCATTACCATGCGGTAGACAGGCAAAAAACATAAATCTAGAAATTATATTATTAATCAGTAATTTAGATTTGAGCCCAACGTCATGGATTCCTTTGTTTAATTCATAGAGTTTAATTCAATCACTTCAATTAAGTCGTGAGTGAGTGATAAACTATTCAAATCTTGCTAATCCTAACTTTGATGCATATTATATTTACTTAGTCAACATAATGTAATGTCACCTGCCGGATTCGATTCCTGTTATATAATTATATGGATATTCCTGTTATATGGGCTTCAGTTTCCGACTGCTAGGCCTATGTCTCTCTATATACTTTTGTGTTACCTAGTTCCTGCACATTTATTTCCTTAAGTACTGAACTGATTTTAATGACATTTTGCACACTGTTTATAATTTTGGCGAACGTAAAGATATGATAGACAAGAATTGTGAAACAGATTGGAACCCCTATAATATTAAAAAATATTTAATAGTTTAGGCACAAATTCTTTTTTCCATTTTCATAAGTTTTACGCACACGCCTTGACGCCAGTGTTATGTGAGCGAGAGGTACCACCCCGGTCGTGCCGGCCCTATGCGGCTCCAAAGCAGCATGGCACTACCTTATACAAAAATAGTAAATCATAAAATTAAATAGAGTTACATTTTTTTACGATTATTTTGCTACTAGCCGCTGCCCTCAGCTTCGCCCGGGTTAACATATGATAGGGTCGTTTCAGAGACTAGCCATATTAACATATAACAAATAACAGATAACAGATAACGGATAACTGATAACGGGAAACGGATAAGGGATAAAGGACGGCGGGTGACGGACGACGGACAACGGACACGGACAACAGATAACGAACACGGAAATGTCTTGCTCACGAGACATATTCCGCTATCCGTTATCGTAGCAAATAGTAAATAGCAAATAGCAAATAGCAAATAGCAAATAGCAAATAGCAAATAGCAAATAGCAAATAGCAAATAGCAAATAGCAAATAGCAAATAGCAAATAGCAAATAGCAAATAGCAAATAGCAAATAGCAAATAGCAAATAGCAAATAGCAAATAGCAAATAGCAAATAGCAAATAGCAAATAGCAAATAGCAAATAGCAAATAGCAAATAGCAAATAGCTATTTCAACGGACAACAAATAGCAAATAACTGACAACGGACAACGGATAACGGACAACGAATAGCGAATAGCGAATAACGAATTACGGATTACGGAGTACGATTACAGACAACAGATAACAAATAGCAAATAACGGACAACGAATAACGAATAGCGAACAGCGAATAGCAAATAATGGACAATGGAAAAAGGAAAACGGATATCGGACATCGGACAACGGACGACGGATAATGGACAACGGATAATCTATAGTAAATATTAATACTATTATTTACCGGTGGAAGGGAAGCGCTATGCCACGCTCCCGGCTGCATGGGTACCACCATCTTGCTTGTTTCTCCCGTGAAACAGCTTTGCTGTGTTTCGGAGAGAAGGGCAAGACAGGCAGTGTAATTACTGGCACCGAGACTTAACATCTTATGTCTCAGGATAGGCAACACATAAATGAGTTGCCTGGGCTCGTTCCAGGTATACTAGTTTATGTTCATGGGCGACGTCAACCACTTACCATCAGGTGGTACGTTTGCCAGTTTGCCTATCCAACTAACATAAAAAAAAAACAAAAAAAAAATGTATGATTATCCTAGGAACAGGCTCTGCCTAGTTTGGGATCAGATGGCCGTCTGTGACTTGTCCCAACATATTTTTTTATTATAATTTGAATTATTAAAGCAAATAGTATCATTCAGTATCTTTATTTAATACTATTTTGTTATGTAAAAGGTATCTTGAAGAACTTTTTTATTTAGTATGTCGTTCTTGCAAGACACATCCATTTCATCCATGGGAAATGACAGTGAGCTAGCATTTGAACTGATATACAGTCAAGACGATAAAACATTTGGGTACTTAGGAAATTGGGACATCAATATAAGTTTTAACTACATATTTGTCAATCTAAAAGAAAACTTTGTAAAAGTTAAGTAACTCATACTAAAAATCTGAAAATCAAATATACCGTTTTATTGCTTCCGTTATTGATAAAATTGGCTTACAAATATCGTTAGTACAATAAACAGAATGATTTTTGTTTTGAACTAAGTTAAATGTCTGTTTTGTTGGACTAATGCCATCAAACAGATACAAGCAATCAAATCAAAGTTCTGAAAATAGAGATCTTTTCGATTTGACAAAGGATGATTTCAGTTTACACAAAAAAGGAAGATATTTGATACGTATTTTTGTGTAAAATATTATATTTAATTCTTTCTGGTTCTTCTGGTTCTGGAAACAAACAGAGAAGAAAGATAAGAAGAAATCTTATATGTATTTACTTTTTAGGTTTTGATACATATAATATACTAATCATTATTAAGTTCATCATCATCATCATAATCAGCCTCTATCCGTTCACTACTGAACATAGGCTTCCTTCAATGAACTCACATCCAACACGGACCGGCCACTGCACACAAATCAGGCACGGCTCGACCAACACTTCGTCTATCTAAATGCGGCCTCCACTCTTGAACCTTATCGGCCAATCCATCCATTCTCCTGAGTGTGTGATCAGCCCATTGCCACTTTAACGTGCTTATTCGTCGCGTAATATCGGTATCGTTAGCATTCATTGAAAGACAGACTTTTCCAGCATTAGACGTAAAAAGTTTGTTAATAATAATGTTGATGATAATCTATCTACATGTATGATATAGTATGCCTCTTTGAACTAACGCCAAGGCTGCCCAAACAGCCGTATCGTATAGGACCAACATTCTGTGTTCTCGAACGCCCGAAATCCCTTTACAATTACAAATTATTCTCAAAATATCAAACTTTATATTAATAAACTTATTTAATAAGCTTGTTATAGGACAATGAACTTGAGTTTGTATTCCTCCGCCTTCGTAAACTTCCAAGTAAATAAACCCTTAATTAGTAATTCAAGTCCTCAAAGACACCACCATTCTATATCGGTTACCCTACCTACTTTAATCCACTAATTGTTCAATATACGAAGTTTGGTCTCGTAACTAATATAAGATGTTGCCTATACTCATGTTTGCTTTGCCCGAAGAAATTATATATCTAAAAATGAGGTTTTTTAATAAAAGTTGGTACTTTGCGGGTGGGAGGGATGCACTGTACCGCGCTCTCGGCTGCATGGGTACCATCTTGCTTATTTCTCCCGTTAAACCATTTCGATGTGTTTCAGAGAGAGGGACAAGACAGGCAATGTAATTACTGGTACGTGGACTGTTCTTATATCTCAGGATAGTTAATACATAAATAAGTTGCCGTTGTCGACCACTTACCAGCAGGTGACACGGTTGTCAGTTTTCATATCCAAGTAGGTAACATAAAAAAATCACTGCATACTTATGCCTGGCGTCATGATCAGTCATCTTGGCTTTCATAGAAAGAGACCTATATACAGCAATTGATGAAAATGGCTAATAAAGTTGATGATGATTATTTAAAATGGTAAACGCGGTGAAGTGGCGGATGTTAAGAACCGGCCGCTATGGCGTTCTTTAAATAAGCACAGTGTTTTTTAATGGGTCATTAACAAGATAAGCACAAATTGAGACATCATCCCAAAACTATAAAAAATGTATAATTATTGCCAATAACCATAATATTCAACCTTATTGGAACGTAGTTCCTTATCGCGAGTTACGAAAGGGGGCTAGACGGAAAAAATTAAGATGAAAAGTTGGAACGACACTTTTTGCTATAGTTGTAAGCCAAGCGGGTTTTTGATTGACACATTACTGCGTTGGTAGCTGTTTTTGTTACACTATTGGGGCTGCTTAGTAAAAAACCCCAGTTCAAATCCCACCAATTTCGGTGACTTCTTTTTGTTTTTTTTTTAATTATTTTACGCCGGGAGAAGCTCTGATTTTTATCGATAAAAAAATCATAAAATAATTATACCTACCCGAATAATTATTTTCCTAACACCTTTTTTTTGTTTTTTATTACAATTCCTTCACTAATTAATCAACATTATCCAGATATTATTAGATACTTAAGCCCATTCATTCCAGCACAAAACATTGTACAATGGACAAAAATATCTATATCTGTGATTGGTCGGTCTCTCCACATATTTCTTCGTGGACGTTTTAAGCACATTAATCTAGTGACAAAACAAACACAGGGACGGACCATATTATTATCCATCTGTAAAGGGAAGTGCGAACAGAATTAACATCACATTAATAATATTTTAATAATTGTCAAGATGTTTATTGTCGGTTCTATTTTAATAACCTGGAGTTTATTTAAAGTTTATTAACCGATTAAGCGGCTGGAGCGGATGGAGAATAAAATTGGTAGTATTTTGTGTCTTTTTACATGGAATGGCAATCTAGTAGGGGAGCTGCCTAATCCCCACCATGGCGGTGGGGCTCAGTAGCCTAGGGTGAGCCCAGCACCTTGGCCGAAGCTAATTGAGCCGAGGGGGCTCTTTGTGCCCCTCTTATAACAAGAGGGGACAAAAGAGCAGGGGGCAAGGGGTGAGGATGGGAACCACACCCATTGTACTGTCCCGACATTGGGAAGGGTGGGTATGTGGTGCGGGACAACCCCTCTGTGTATCATCAGGCACTCCCCCCTTTTTTTTTCTTTAACGCCGGAAAATGCTCTGAGGCATCCCGCCCGGGGAATGGGTCTCCCCAGGTGGGTATGTGGGACTCGCTGCGCCCAAAAGATGGTAAATGAACGCAGCTCTACCCACTAAAACCCGGCGAGTGCCACCAATGCCGCCTTTAATGGGGTGCCCCGGATCTGTTGAGCAACAGGCCACCTCGATGGCTAGTCAGTCCTCCAAGCGACCAACGCCACCCCCACAGAGGAGTTGTCCCGCACCACAGAACAACCCTTCCCAATGTCAGGACAGTGTAATGGGGTGAGGTTCCCACCCTCGACCCTTGTGGGGGACAAGGGTCCACTTGTTCTTTTGTCCACTATTTCTATAAGAGGGGTACAAAGATCTGGGTAAAGTCAATTGAACCGAGGGGTTTTGTCTATTCAATTGGCTTCGCCCAAGGTTCTGGGTTCATCTTAGGCTACCTAACCCTACCACTACAACACGGCTTGAATGATAGTTTTCCCGGGACAAGCGATTATTATATTGGACCTTACCGAAACAAAGCTTACATACATAACAAATTTGTAGGATAGTGGTTTTTCTCTTCATCCTTAAAAAATATGAATCATATTTTCAATTATTTGGATTAGTGGCCGCAGAGTTGGTGCTATCATGTATTAAACTTAGCGATCTTTCAAGTTGGAAGAAACTGCACGAATTCTGCAAAATATCAGTTCAGTAGCTTAGAACTACGTCGCGGACAACGTAACATAAAATTTTAGTTTTCTAATATTTACCTACGCGAATTTCACTTCATAACATTAAACAACTTTGATGGATTTTATGATGGTTTTTTTTACGTGCTCGACGTTTTAGATACTTAACAGCAACCAAAGTTACGGCAGACCAGTGGGCTTACTCTTGACACTCGATCCTATTGAAATTTAGGGTTGGGATCGAGAACTTGTTGATCGGTACTCTTGTACGCTACACTAGCGCACAATTTAACTCGATTACAGTGGAATTTTAAGTAACTAATTGAAATTGGTATTTCTCAATCTCGTATATTTTTCGCACTCTTAGCAATATTTTGAGGTTGAGGTATCGACTTCTAAATCGAGTTTGGGATCGAATGACGAATTTACATAGTTCATCGACATCACTAATATTCGATGTAAGCTTAACCGTGATAACAAAATGGTATTAGTGGTATTAGGTACCTCTCGAGAATAGAACCAGCTTGCCCACGTTCTATAAATCACTGGCAGCCGCAACCGATTGAGATTATCGATGGAATAGGGTGAGAAATAAAATAAATACACAATACATCCAGTACAACATTTTAAATTTTATTTCTTCAATCAAAAATCATCATTTTCGACATCAATAACATGATCCAGCCATTTTCTTTCTTCAAACCTCAAAAACCATGGACACGCACAATCTGTCGGAATATTATGAAAAGGTCACGATAGGACTTCCTACTACTAGTATTATAAAGGTAAAAGTTTGTAAGAATGTACGGATGTATGGATATATGGATGTATATTTTTACTCTTTCACGCAAAAAATACTGAATAGATTTTAATGAAACTTTACAGTAACATAGCTTAGACATTAGAATCACATTATAGGCTATAATAATTTTATTTATCCCTGTACTCCCACGGAAATGGGAAGTATGCGGGTGAAACCGATGGGTGGTGCTAGTTATTCATAATTTTAACAGTTGTCAAACGGGTTAGCGATAGCAAAAGGATAGCAAAATTCACGCTACACCACTGATACAACAACATCAATTCATTATTCAGCCAATTTCATGTAGTTTACTGATGGAAGCTATGCATACATATGTATTGGTAGTTGGTACTAAAGTCACTGCTATTTTTCCCGCGAAACAATTATTATGTTGTGTTCGCGGTTTTTTTTTTGGAAGGGCTAGACTGGCCTTTAAGCTCTATCGGTATAGTAAGTGAGCAGATGGCTCATTTAAGAAATATTCGAAAGGGGGTCGCCCCCTCCTCAACCTGCAGGGGCGTGGCTCATCGCGCGCGCTGATCGGGAGAGCAGGATTTAGACTAGTCAAATCCGATACGGTCGACGAATCTTTAACGGATGAATTTTACCTATATAGCGGTGCCCACGCAATCTAGCGGTAGCGTAGTGCTACCGTTGTTAGCGCGGTCAGGGTTTGCGTCTACTCGTATCGGATTTGAATCTAAGCTTTCGCGATCGATCCAGATCGATGTGGTATTGTGTTCCCGGAGAAAGACATAATAGGCTATGCATTGAGTGCAGGACAGAGACTGTATACTCTCTCACATATCAAAATAGGCATCGCGTATATGAGTTACCATTATTTTTTTTCGCAGTGGAAGGCCTTACGTCTTCATCCGGGGATGGGTCGTCCCCGGAAATATGTGGGACTCCCCGGTGCTAGACGCGGTGTACCGCACTAAAACCAATGCGAGTTGCCTTGAGTCACTTGATGGAGAGTGTCCTGGATCTGACTAACTAACCCCCAAATACTCAAACGAATCTCAAATTTAAGACGTACTTAAACTCGTGCTACGACGTGTCAGATTCAAAGAAAAAAAGAGGTACATATATATATATATATATGGCATATATTATATGCATAGCAAGTCGGTAGATCAAACAAGATGCTCAGTCATTTCATCCGGTTCCAGCAACTAAATTATATCTTTGGAGTAGTGATCATCGTGTTACACTCAAGTCATGACTTTTAAGGACAAATTAGGCGAATCATCTCACTTTGGTAATTTAATTACGACAAATCAGAGAACTTGTGATTACGGTTGTCTTGATAATAATCTCCAATGTGTTAGAAAGTAAAATTAAGAATTTTTTACTCAGTACTTAAAGCGTTTTCAATTCAAATTCTCTTCAAAGATCTGTAGTACTGTCTCTGGAGTCGAACATTTAATTGGACTATTTTTAGGACGTTTATTGGCATTTTGCAATAAACGCTTAGGCGCTATACAGTGCGACACGGACGGTCTGCGTCACTCTGTATAGCGCCTAAAGTTTATAACATTTTGAAAATTCAAATAACATTTTTTAATTTATTTTTATGTCAGAATCAAAATAAAAATATCGGAACATGTTTGGCTACGCTAGTTTTATCCTTACTCCATATTTGAACTTGATAGTTCCTCTGTGTTTATTCAAAATGTGTTTTAACGCTGTTGCTGATGACGTTTGCTATTTAATCCCTATCAATCTATCCAGTAAATAGAAATTCTACTAATAAATAATATTCGTAATAGTAGTTAAAAAATTATGAAATTATCGTCACGTCATTATAAATATCAAAGATATATACATATATGTATATGGGATACATATATCTTGAGATATCGATAGTAAATCGATTTCCAGGGCAGGTGGTAAACTTATAATTTTTTCGTACGCCTTTTTTAAAATAAATACCACTATGCAAATTCCTAACCGCTTCCATAAACATTTTAATGGTAGATATAAATTGCGCTGTGAATTTCTAAAATATTTTCTCAAAGACGTACTAGATTGATTATGCAGTACCAGTAAAAAGGTGCAACGAAAGCTGGCTAGACCGGCAGAATCGCCCCAGGCGGAATCCGATAGAAAATTATTAAGAAAATTAAATGATCTACCGCGTACGTCCAGATACGCCAATTATAGATACCATCTTCTTGGAATGGTGAAAAATATGTGGTACGATTTTGATCTGGCTTGGTAATTGATACTAATTTTCAATTACATTACCTATGTTAATATTTATTCACATTTTTATCTGATTCAACTTGTGTCAATGTTCATTGATGTTAACGTTAACATTAACTTTAGTATGTTAATTTATTATATTTTTATATTTATGTATAATGCATGCAGCTTCGATACAGATCTTTTTCATTTATATGTATCGTGGTTAGTTCAAATGTAGGTATTATATTCATGTGTTCTAGCGCTATTTGATGCTTTTAGTCAGCTGGATATATCTACTCCATAGATTTTTTACACTAACGATAACTAATATTTAACCCTCTAATATTAGGAAGGATAAAACTAATCACAGAGAGAGAGAAGCCTTTGCCCAGCAGTGGGACAGATAGGCTAGAAAAGAAAAACGAATAATTAAATTGTGCTTTTTCTGTGCTGGTTATTGTGGTTATGTTCAGTAATAAAACGGAATATTTACATGGGTCTCGCGAACAATACATTCATAGGCAGTGCCAAAACTTTGCGCTCAGTGAAATAAAAAAATATGGTTTAATCTGTGTTTTTTTTAATGTCATCAGGTGGCAAACGAGCAGTCGGACGCCCATACATATCCGCGGAACCAAGGCCACGCAGATGCGCCGCCCTCCTTCATCTATCCCCCAATGGACCACCGGAAACTCACAAACCACACGAAACGCGACAGCATAGCTGTCACTTGACGCCGGTGTTATCTGAGCGAGAGGTCAGCACCCCGGTCGTGCCGGCCCAGTTCGGCTGCAATGCAGCATGGCACTACCTCTTACACTCTCACTTAATTATATTTAATCATCAATAATGACGTTACCCTAAAAAGAGGGAAGCCAATAGAAGGACTCAAGTAAAATGAGCAGCATTTAGGAAACTTAGCCATATTTTCATGTCGTCTATGCTATAGACTTTGAAGACGAACGTCTTCAACCAATGCGTTCTCCCCGTGATGACCTATGGGGCCGAAATGTGGCCTCTAAATTTACGACTGATCCGAAAGTTTGCCGTAGCTTAACGTGCAATGGAGCGTGCGATGGAGCTGGTGGGCGTTTCTTTGGCAGATAGGATTCTAAGGGAAGACATCCGCCAGAGAACTAAAGTTACCGATATCACGCGATGATTAAGCTCATTGAAGTGGAAGTGAGATGGTCACACACTCAGAAGATCGGAAGGCCGATGGGCCAATAAGGTTCAAGAGTGGAGGCCACGTTCGTGTAGACGATCTCCATGCAGTGACTGGTCCGTGTTGGATGCGAGTGGCGAGAGATCTCTCGTCTTGGCGTTCTTTAAGGGAGGCCTATGTTCAGCAGTGGACGATAGGGGCTGAGGGCTAAGGAAATAATTGAAACACTCTTGTAATTTGCAAAGTATCTAGTAAGTAGTAACTTCTGTATTATTATATTTTAACTTTCGGCGCATATTTGTGAACTTTGCTGACAGTTAATTTGGGAGACCGCGGTAGTTCCTCCTACTAACATGATTACGGGCCATTTAATTTAAACTCATCGTAGGTTTTATATATACAATGCGCCCGGGTTTGCTCCTACTGTTATAATATATAATTTTTATTAGTTTATATTTAGTTTAGACGATGCTTTCATATGTAGACCGTTGCTTGCATTATTTCACCTGAGAGGTTTTTTTTTTTATATATAGAAGAGGGGGCAAACGGACAGTCGGTTCACCTGATGGTAAGTGAATAGCGACATCCACAGACACCCGGTAGACCAGGAGATCAGCAGGTGCGTTGCCGGCCTTTTAGATGTGAGTATGCTCTTTTCTTGAAGGTCCCTAAGTCGTATCGGTTCGGAAACACCATAGGTGTCAGCTGATTCCATATATTTGTGGTGCGAGGCAGGAAATGCCGTAAAAATCTAGATGTTAACTTCGGAACCATCAACCACTCCTTCGATTTCATATTCATTTCACAGGTATAATGCCATCGCCATGCCATCACTGAGTATCACACATATGATAATCACCAGTCCTGACACGGCTGAAAATTTAGGATAGCATTTTATATTTTACATAGTACTGGTGCTTTTTTCATTCCTGCATACCTGAATGCATGTATGCTTGATGCGGCAATAGTCTTTAAAGGTGTGTGAAGTTCACCAACCCGCATAGGGCCAGCGCCTCGGTGAACTATGGCACAAAACCCTCCTTACCTAATTTTGAGGATGGAGATCCGTGCTCAGGAGTAGGTCATATAAGGGTTGATAATATTACCATTTATTACATTATTCTCGCAAAATTTTCTTCTATGGTACTTAATATTAACAAAGCTTGTAATATTTTGTATATTTCTTTTAAAACTAATGCTATTGTTATTTTTGACGTGACAACGTCTTATTATTCGATGGAGCCGGCTGCAAGAATGAAAAAACATGACGCATGCGGCGTTACCTCGCTCTGAGGCGTTCCATTTTCTTATGACATTGTCACGTTCAACTATCGTCAGTTAACCGACTTTACAGACAACGGATTTTTTAAGGTCGTTTTTGACGTGACAACGTCTTATAATTCGATGGAGCCGGCTGCAAGAACGAAAAACATGACATACGTCATGTATGCGGCGTTACCTCGCTCTGCGGCGTTCCATTTTCTTATGACGTTATCACGTTCAACAATCGTCAGTTAACCGACTTTACAG
Source organism: Helleia helle (assembly GCA_963853865.1). Lineage (NCBI taxonomy): Eukaryota > Metazoa > Arthropoda > Insecta > Lepidoptera > Lycaenidae > Helleia > Helleia helle. The sequence goes on from OY971431.1 coordinate 11,535,931, forward strand.
ACAACCGATTTTTTAACAACTAAGGTCATAACCAGTTTTTACATTGTGTCACCAATAAATTTACTTTCTTTGTCTTTGTTGAGACTTAGAAAATATTACTACAATTCGATAAAAAGCTAAGAATCTTCGTATCCAATATATTTGACACCTATAACAATTATACTCATTGGAAAGTTGCCGCTAATCCGTCGCCAGCTCATCCTCAACCACGTCACGTAAACAATAAAACTCGACTGCACGACCCACAAAAACCATCGTGAGACATGAAGGTGAATTAGGAGGTCTTTTTATATGCCGACGTGGAACAAAGTTTTAAATGGCGCCATTTTATGTTTAACATCTTTTAAAGGTATATTTGTTGTCTGTATCCAGAACCACATGGATTCATCATCATCATCATCATCAGCCTCTATCCGTCCACTGCTGAACATAGGTCTCCCTCAATGAACGCCAAGATAGCCGATCCCTTGCCACTCGCATCGCACATGGATTAGTGTTTTTAAATTGAAACCGTGAACTTTGTGTGTCATTGATTTGAGGTGTGTATTATTTAATTTAGGGCTGACAACACGGAGTTCGTCGTTCCATCTGGATGGAGGCATCGACGAACTCCGGTGGGAGGGATGCACTGTACCGCGCTCAAGGCTGCAACCACCATCTTGCTGGTTTCTTCCATCTAACAGCTTTGCCGTGTTTTACGTAATTACTGACACCGAGACTTAACATCTTATGCCTCAGGATAGGCAACACATAAATGCTGCCTGAGCTAGTTTCAGGGAAACTAGTTCATACTCATGGGGAACGTCGATCACTTACCATCAGGTGACACGTCCGCCAGTTTTCCTATACTAGTAGGTAACATTATAAAAAACATTGCGACTGCGTGTTTATGCTTCGCGTCATGATCAGTCATATGCTTGGCTTTCATAGAAAGAGACCTATATCCAGCAATTGACGAAAAAGGTTAATAACGTTGATGATGATTATTCAACATGGTAAACGTGGTGAAGTGGCGAATGGCAAGAACCGGCCGCTAAGGCGTTTATTAAAAAAATAATTTATAAATTACGAGCGAGAGGTACCGAGGCGGTACCTCTCGCTCTCATAGCACCGGCGTCCAGTGACTGGGTGCGGTTTGTGAGTTTACGGTGGGCCATTGGAGGGGATAGGGAAAAGGAGGGTAACGCATCTTCATAATCTCTGGTTGTGCGGTGTGTATGGGCATCGATAGTCTCCAAAAGGCTTCGACTGCTCATTTACCCTCCTATGCTATAAAAAAATATTAAAAAATACGTCTATTAAAAAAAAAACGGAATAAATAAAAAGTTTTTAATACGGAATATTAACACTGACAAACGCGTTATAATCACCACTTCACAGTTACCATACGATTAATTCAAACGTGTGAGTGTTATGTGGGGTTAAAAATGAGGAACTATCCCCTACCATGAGCTCGTGACATTTGATCGCCTGTTAAATTAAACATGAATTGCCATCGCCGAAAAGCGACCACGCCTCACCACGCGGGCGCCGCCCACTACGCCCATCTCTAATTATTATAACCGGTTGTTTGTAACCGTAGTAATTAGTGGTCAACGCCACCTGTTGGCCGCGTCACTCACAATTGCTCCTATCTTTAATGATGATAAAATGATTTGCTGTTGAATTTACTGCAGACATTTCGACGGCCGTCCGGTCCAGTGGTTAGATTACTGAACACTTTGCGCGGCGGTCGCGGGTTCGAATCCATTCAAATATTTTTTTATGATGACTATAGATTTTCGTTCCTAGTAACCACAAGATATTTTTTTACGAACTTACTACGGGGATAGGTAATTAACGTGGGGTGATTGTTGAATAATATTATAATATATTTTTTAAGGAACCAAGACTTTAATAAAGAAGTTACTTATACCGTATAACTGCTGACCTTGAAACTGCTGAACTGATTTTGATAAAACATACCTAAGAAGCACTAATAAAAGCGAACTTTCAAATAAAAAACTGCATCAAGATCGGTTCACCAGCTTAATAAATACAGACAGACACCACTCAAACTTAGTAAACCATATATTATTTATATTAGAATCGGGCGTTGAAAACTATGCACGTGATCGCCTTGATCATAATAGCTGATAATAATAATAGGTATAGTTATCTGTTAACAAAATGTTATTCTGGTTAAAGCAGTAAATTTTAGATTTTAGATATTGTTGATTTTCATATAGGCAACGTTTTATCCATCGCACTAGTAACTAGACCAAACTTCACGATCTAGAAACGTTTGCAATTCGATTTCAAAAGTATCCCCGTAACTTTATGTAGTGTAAATTTGAGATGAAATAGTAGTGCTAATATGAATTACTTTGAATTCTATCCAATTTACCTTTTGTTTAGCTACAAGCGTATAAATCGTTATGCTAAAATAGCAACATAATTTATTAAGGCATTTATATTTTTAGAACCAACGACATATTTGTGTAAACAAAGTTCTTGTGCCCAATATATTTGATAAATATGTATAAGGCTTTTGTTGATATATTATAATTTGTATTCACGTTGAGGGAGATCAAAGATTCTTATCATCTTTAGTTTTATGTTGGTACTCAGATCGATAAATTTGTTTATCAACCATCGAGCCTACTATAACCGGAATAGAGCGGTAATTTTGTGTTTTGTATGAAACCAAAGTGCTGCCACGCTGCGCCAGTTCTGCGCTCTGAATGGCAGACTGCTGGCAATTGATGGATGATTGGCCATCGTGACGTACAACAGATCAGAGTTTGGTTGAATGACTATTACACCAGTGACAAATCACTGACCAGTTTCGGAATTTTATGGCTCACGTTACCACTCTATGCGGTTATATGCTCAATGTTATAAATACTCGAAGACACATTATACAATTTATCTAAAAATATTCTTTCCTCAATAATATATGAATACATTGAAAACTGATTAAAGCGAGGAATTAGACCTAAATACCCCTCCAGTTCAAATTCGTTAGATATTGAGGGAAGGATTTAGGGAGGATAGGAGGAGGGTAGGAGAATAGGAGGGTAGGTTGGTTCACATAATAATGGTAGTACCTACTGTGATTACCACCTACTTGTGAAACTAGGTAGTTCTTATCTCTTACAAATCAACATCATAATTTGACACATTCCTGTATAGTTTATTTTATTTCTTTAGTCAAGCTAACAATAGATCAACGGACTGAAAATGATTAACACCATCTTCGACTCTTCATCATCATTATTATCATCATCAGCCCCTATCCGTCCACTGCTGAACATAGGCCTCCCTCAATGAACGCCAAGACGGCCGATCACTCGCCACTCGCACCCAGCACGGACCGGCCAATGTTACCGGACCTGATTAATGGCCGACCAACACTCCGTCTACCTAAACGTTATTAATTTTGACCTTCTTCTGGTCACGGACCTCCTCGAAATCAGGCGAGGAGGGTGTTCGACCACAGTCCACATATTATGTGCTGGCCCAATGTAGGCTGGTGAAATTTAAACACCCTCAACGACTTTCTAACATACACTAAATTTTAGATGAAGCGAGTTAAAATAAATTAATTGTAAGTTTTTCAAATAAAAGGAAGGACTTAATGACGTCATAACAAATAATCGCTCCGCCCGAGTTCATCGATTAACAAGATCGATATCTCGAATAATTTGATATCGATGCTTACGGCCGCCATATTTTGAGATAATTCTACACTTCCGAGAATTATTGATTGATCGCGAAGGCTGCGTGGAGCCGTAAACGACTGCATGTACAATAACTTTGTTATTCATAATCGTTGGGCAATCGCTCTATAATTATTAGAAAGTGGCAAGCGCATGCAGGTGTATTTTAGTTCTTAGATATTATTCTAAATCACACTTTAAGGTATGGAACTGTCACTGTAAATTAATGATACTTAGACTAGAGCTTTCCAAAAAGGACACAAAAACCCAGAACAGGTCAGACAAAGGTCTAACCTTTGTCACTCAGGTCTTTGTTAATATTTATTGTTACGGCTAACCCTCAGATATTTCGTCTACCGTCTTTTTTATGTCACAATGAGGCAACCGAGCAGTCGGAGCCTTATGGTAACTACCGACGCTCATAACCATCCGCACAACCAAAAGTTATGCAAATGCGTTGCCCTCCTTTTCCCTATCCCCCCAATGGGCCACCGGAAACTCACAAACCGCTGTCACTTGACTTTCAATTGACGCTGGTGTTATGTGAGCGAGAGGTACAACCCTGGTCGTGCCGGCCCGATTCGGCTGCAGAGCAGCATGGCACTACCCCTTATGACCGTCTTGCTTAGGATTATTAAAACAAAAAAGCTCAGGAGCAGATTTTTTTTGCGATTTCCATGTATGGTACGTTCTTGTGTATCAGGAGAATAAAGCCTCGACATTGATTACACATGGTCAAAATGATTGCTCAAAATTCAATTAAAAACCTTCTCACATTTTTAACACGTTCAATACAAGCCTATCAACCGCAAACATATCAATGTCGTATATGTTGAAGGAACCGAGGGGATTACTGTAATTACTTCGAAGACAAATATTTACCAGCATGTACGAGGCGATGTTTAGCGGATCGCCCACGCGCTGACAGCCGCCCATTATGGTGCGCAGGCGCATGGCTCCCTCAGGGATCGTTCCATACTTTATACCAGAGAAAAAGCAAAGAGATTAAATTAAACTTCTCGAGAGTAATTAGATACTATCAAATACAAGTTTTATAAAGGTTAATGATGACTATTTAAAGTTACATTGTTTGATAAGATGTTTATTTAAAGATTGGGGACTAACAACAACACTTTCCTGACACAATGCTGAACTGGACCATTTTGACCCACACGTGAGACACACACTTTATTATTAAAAATAATTATTGTCTTTAATTTTTTTGTCTTATTTTTAGGTTTGTGCAATCAAAAATGTTTTGCTGTGTATCTCTTTCTATCTCTGTGTATCTCCTGTTTGTGTCAAATTAATGTTTCTTTATTTCTTTCTTTTATTGACTGCTTAACAGTACTTTTTACTGTTAAACAGTCAATAATGTTCCAAAGTTTCCAGTCACCAAATAAAAAACCACAAAGGGCTTAAACAAGTGTTAAACTTAAATCTGACGGCGTCAAGGATTGGACTGGACTAAGTTACCACCAGATGAAGAGAATATCCCATGATCGGACGGAGTACCGAAAACTGACCTCCAAACTTCAATATGTAGATGGCACCCCATGACGATGAAACTTAAATCTACACCATTAGTTTTAGTGTTACTTTATATTTTTTTTATTAAATTGATTTTAATTGCATTTGTCAAAAAAAAAAAAAAAGATTTGTCGGACTAGACTTAGAGCAATGACTCTTTGCCATTATTTAGTCAAGTCCATTATTATGACTGTCATTATTGAATAAATCTATTTCAACTCCAATTTTGAACTAGAATAAACACATAAATCCAGCTCAGAAGTATAGGCCATTAGTTTTTATTGTTCTTTCAATTGGCCTTTCTGTTAGTGCACTTTTATGTATTCTCTCGTACGAATTAGTTGATCCCTAAAGCCTCTTTTCTTTTTTAAAAGGAAACTGTTAGTGTGTTTTATATTTTATCTCGCGATCAATATTTGTCACCATACTATATCAGTAAAAGTAATTTATTTTAAAGATAAGAATCGACCCTAAAGTTAATGTGACTAACAAATTCATTTGGACACATTTTCGTGAGAGTTGATTGCTGATATTAAGGTAGCATTTTGTGCCTCATCTATGTCACAAAGTCGTGACTTCGTGTGTGAGTGTTGCTTCAAGTTTTTTAAATATAATATCGCTTTTATTTTGTTCAAATATTCAACCGGTTGCTATAGCTGACGTTTTGTGGTAGCCAACTTAATTACCGGCTATCTCTCCTGATTTATCGACACTATACTAGTCCGTCCGTGCACGTTTTATGCCTTGAACATAATTCTTAATTATTGTGAGTGGAATAAAAAAACTAATATTTAACACTTTAGAAGAAGCCATCTTTATTAAAGACGACTAGATGATCGAGTAATATTAAAATTATATTGCAAGTGACATAAATTAGGCAGATGGTAAAGACTTTAGTAAAGAGTTAAGTGTGGACTAGAAGGAGAAAAGTGGACCAATCCTAGGTTAAAGTACACACCCCACCATGGTTCAAGCCAATGTCGTGGCCCAACCCAGCACCTTGGGCGAAGCCACTTGAACCGAGGGAGCTGCTCTTTGTGCACCTCTTATAGGAGGATGGGACGAAGGAGTGGGGGACGGGGTGAGGATGGGAACCTCACCCCATTGCACTGTCCCGACGATGGAAGGGATTGTTCTATGGTGCGGGACAGCCCATTTGTGAAGGTGGCTTCGGTCCCTTTAAGGACTGACTAGCCGTCGAGGTGCCCTGTTGCTCAACAGATCCGGGGCACCTCATCAAAGGCGGCATTGGTGGCAATCGACGGGTTTTAGTGGGTAGAGCTGCGTCCACCTTACCATCTTTCCGGCGCAGTGAATCCAATATATTCGCCTGGGGAGTCTCCCCTCCTCCACGGAATGCCTAAGAGCATTTCCCGCCGCAAAAGAAAAAAAAGGTGATAGTACACAAAGAAATATGTAATTTTAATAAAGAAGCAGTACATCATCCTGTTCTTTCGTAAAACAGCTCTCATATTATGTTTCGTATAGAAGGGCAGAACAAGGGGTATGATTACAAGATAAATTGTCTGGGCAAGTCTCATGTAGACTCGGATGAGTTTGTCTATTCAACTAGTAAAAACATAGAACTTCTTAAACTAAATTACCCTTTAACTCTTGAAACGTGTTGCAAAAATATCGACAGCTAAAAGGACTGCGCGAAAGCCCTACTGTGATAAATGTGTACCCGCGAAGCTGATAACCGGACAACCTAAGTCTTGAAATGTCCATCTGACAGTAACTCCTGTGGTAATTGCGTTACGTGAATTTCCGACATTCAATAGGAATTGTAAGATGACTTTAGATTATGTATTGGTTGCTTGTTCAATGTGTTTGTTGTGAATTTATACTAGCCTTTCTGGTATAGCGGTTAAATAGTGAATTACTGTTTCAGATATGCAAGTTGATTCTGCCTAAAAACATATCACTTTTATGGAATTCGAAACAGGGTAACATAATTAGCAATATTAATATGAGGCATGTACTTATAAACTATCCATACAACAAATCTTGCGGAAACATTGAAATAATTAATGAATTAATTAATTAATTAATTAATGAATATACTTTATTGTGCACACACAAAATTACAAACATAAAACACTAAAATGATATTAATATAAAAATAATGATATTTATTTACTATCTTTATTAAAAACACTTTTATTTATCAAGGTATATAAATAACTCAGTAGATATTATATTTTTTTAAGAAGTATCATTTTTTATCTTTTTATTAAGCTCGATATTTATTATTGTAAAGCTTATACTTTTGATTAAAGTTTTTCTTTTCTCCTTGAGAAACTTTAATAAAGTCTGTTGAATGTTTTTGATCAATACCTACTATTACGTCGTGTTCTCTGGACACACTGCATCTTATTTTATCAATAATTCGGCATTTGTTAAAATAAGTAATTCAAATTAAATTTACTTGTTTACTTTGTTTGATTATGAGTGCTTCTTTTGAATTTTGTATTTTGCCTTTAGACATTACGTGGTTAAAAATTATGATTTAAGTATATTAAGTAAAATTGTGACCTTATTAAGAAAGAAGCGTATATCTCATATCTATTAGTACTCCAGAAAAATTCCAAAGGTAAACGATCGTTAATATTCCATAAAATCACATAACAAGAATGTTCCTCAGACGATCGACACACGTTAACAAGAAAGACTGTTCTATACCTCCGCCATGCACCAGCAATTAAGATAAAAGTGACATAAAATATATCGATTGCATTTTATATCTGCCTTCTATCTCTTGCAGCGCCGTAATCGTCGAATAATCCTGTTTGTTGCTTCTAGTGTGTGTAATACTTATCTTATTGGCAATCAAATTTCATGATGGTGGTATCGTCAATTCTTAATCTTCCTCGAATAGTCCTAGTAAAAACTTTAAATTCTATTTTACAATGTACTATGTTTTCCATTATATTGGTAGGGTTTGAATATTGGCGTGGCAGCCGTATGGCAAAAGCTTAACGGCTTCTCCGGTCCTCCAGTAATAATGTTAACTGAACTAATGCCCCTTCAGTATCGCCCCTGTGTTCATGTCGGGCTCAGGATGGAAACCTGGATCTGTATGGTATGACGTCGTGGGGACTGCTTAATAGCGGCTGGGTAGTTCCACCTTACGAGGAGTAGTCTGGCCTTCGCCGGGGCCAGCCTGTTGCTGAGGTGATCTTGTCCGTTGTCTGTATATTCGGGACCCTCAAAAAGCGGCTAAAGGCGCTCGCAGTTTTAGTTAGAGTCACTCCCAAGTGCGAGTCCCATATTGGGTGAGGGTCTACCCAAAGATTCTGGTTGCATTCATAAGGATTTCACTGAGATAGAGGGGAATAGGGGAGTGACATATTACTTATATCCACTAGTGTGCTGAATACTGCTTATCTGGTTGTACTCGAGGAGAAGGTGCATCTCATATGGTTCATATGCATATTGTGTATTATCATTGGTCTGTATATTTATTCTTTCAAATATGTATATAATTATCTGGTGCCCACAGCTTCGCCTGCGTTAACTTAAATTTACAACCGTAACAAAAAAAGGACATAAGCTATAATTATTTTTATAGCTTATGTCCTTTTTTTGTTATAGCAGGGAAATGCTTTTTCTAATCCAAGGTATAAGCATTATTTCAACTTTCAGCCAAATCAGTTCAGCAGTTTTGTCGTGAAAGATCAACAAACATTCAAACAGCCAAACTTACAAACTTTCGCTTCTACTACTCTACGTCGGATAGACTACATGTTTAACATATTTTTATGGAGTATATGTATTTGCCTTTAATAATTGTAGGTACTATCTATCAAAATTAAAGTGATTCTCTATTTTTACCTTCACTTAAAATCTAAGTCAAACGATGTACGTCGTTTATTTAAAATAGGCAATAGTCAGGTTGTTCACTTAATAAAACAACTCAACAATAACAGTATATATTTTATCATTCCATGTAATGTATACCATAAATCCAAATAGTGTGATAGTGTGCAAATATAAGCAAGTTAAATGTTAATAAAAGATATCGATGCATGGAAGTTTATGGTGGCATTATATCGATGATCAGCGCTTGCATGTTGATCCTCTCTCGACGCTAGTATTATTATTTACGCTCTCAGTAGCTTGGGAAGCATAAAGTGCTGCCATTAAAACAACATTACAGCGCAGTTTACTTGCTCTACCTACAGCAATAAAAAATTTAGTAGGTAGTTGTAAGATCGAAAAAGAATACAAGAATTAAAATTGAAAAAAATCAATTTCAGTTTTGAGAAAACTGCTTTTTTTACTTTTCGAGAGCACACTCTACGTTACGCTTATGTGTCATGCAACATTATTTTCAATGACTTAATAGAATCAGTAAATACCATCAGCTAATTATAGTCTACTGACTAACATGGATATCTTAAGAAATCAATAAACAGTCCATAATATTGAAATTCAAACTTGCAACTGCTGAGTGAAATACTATGCCATTTTAGTAGGCAGTATTTATAACGATCATAAACAAATAATTGAACTCAATAATGTTTGTTATGTTGAATAAAAATATACTAACTTTATTATTTAAAGGTTTTTGAGCGCTATTAACTGTTTCATTATATTTTACTACCAGTATTCTTAATTATGTCCTTATATGGAAATAAATCGAAAAATGCATAAATCTTAAGGGTCGCAAAGCATATAAGGAATAAGAAATGTGCTTAACTTCTGTAATAAATCTTAAAAGAATACTTGGTCGTTCCCAAAAGGATACTCGTAGGAGCGTTCACCTCCTATTTTCCCGTTATTTATGAACCTCTATGCTTTCAACTGAAACCGCTGGTCAAGATTAAAACGGGCAACCAAATATATTACATTATGTTGGCAGAATTTTGCATTCGTAAACGCGAGATAGTACGGCGTGAAAATATAATGATGCGTCAGAATCTACTCAAGTTGGCGTGAAATTCCAAGTAACGTGGAATACGTTTTATTGTAAGGCTCAATGGGTATCTTCTAATGAGCGTCAATATATTTATCATTCTTTGATTAAGAGATCAAACCATTCCAATATGTTAATGGTTCATAAAACATCTTTAGATAAACAATAGGAAAGGGTTTATACGAGGTAAAAATAAAAATACCTTTATCTTATCGCTAAGGACTTGATTAATGGAGAAACGAACCTCCGTATTCTATTATAGTTCAAATGTTGAAACTATCTTACACAGTTAATTTACATCGGGACCCTTATATTTGCATACTGGAACGACCTTCATAATTACCACATTGTAGACTCACCTTAATGGATTCCACAATTTATGAAATCTAAATTGAAACTATTTTAACGAAACCTCTTGATTTGTAGATTTATTCTAATGCATTCTTGATTCTTGACTAAGTTCTTGATATTTTTATTTCTTAGAATATTTTGCTTACCGTACCTCATATTTATATGATATACCTATTGTGTTAGTGTTTGCATGTAAATAAAGTATTTAAGTTCGAATCCCGTCAAGCGCATATTGGGTTGTGGACGCATATTTCGATATTTCTTGTTTTTAGCATCCTTAACACATTTTTACAAGTTTAATTAATGGTTATGAACATCGTGGTAATGTGGTAAATACAAAATATTATATGGACAGATTAGAATTTGTCCATATAATATTTTGTATTTATCATAAAAAAGCTTTTAATTTTTTATTTGGATTGCTTTTTATGATGGTACAATTTTAATTGAAGGGTACCATAGTAATATTTTTGTTTAATCAAGCATCTGTTGACAACGGGTTCGTTGACGTTAATCCCATGACAATGGTACCGTTTTATCCGACTGGCAACGACAAGCCAACCAACGGTGTCCTTTGTGTGCCTAAGTTAATATTTATATAAAATATTCTCTTGGAATTGCTTTTGTCAAATTCTGTCATGCGCATGATTTTTTCAAATGATTGTCTTTCAACATATGCGCCGCCAATACATATTACAAATAGATGATCAATATATTTAAACATCGGTTTGATAATAAATATTGTATATACCTATTATGATAATATCAAAAGGTTAGTGATAAATATACATCATCAGACGGATAGAGATCCGTCCACTGGTGAACATAGGCCTCCCTCAATGAACGCCAAGACGACCGATCCCTCGCCACTCGCACCCAACACGGAACGGGTCTAGATAAACCCGACCTCTACTCTTGAACCTTATTGGCCCATCGGACATCCGTTCTCCTGAGTGTGTGACCAACCACTGAGACTTCAACACTTTAACTATTTAATATATGGTTATTATCAATTTATTATACTATGTTGATTATTTACTCTGGTCGTTAGTGGCTTAATTTTTATATTTCAATTTTTTTGGCTCAAGCCAACGTATGATCCAATGATTGTCCAATTTTGCCATTATTTTGGTAAGTATTATGAATCAATATTCCAAAATGTCAGGTGGATTTTCAATAGCTTCTCTAATACTCTCTTTACATTGGTATAGTAATAGCAGCCCAATTATTATAGGTTATTGGATTTGGATAATAAATATTTGATGTTAAAGATAGAAACGAAAAGATATCACTTACCATTAGCCTCGTAGCAATACACAATACAATATAATATGCTATGGAATAAATAAAAGTTGTTTTTAATTTGGCAGACATATTTATTTATACTTGTTAAAGATCAGCTTCATTAATATAGCACGTAATATTATTTACAAATTGAAGACAGGAGAAAAATATTCACAAAAAGTAATAAATAAATTTAACTAAATATAAAACTTATGCTAAATGAATTTGGTCACCCAAACCAAAACTTATCAACAAATATTTTGGTCTTTTCTAACAAGAAAGTTAAGTACAAAAGTATAAATCGGAAATAAGCTAAAAGTTCATTACTATAAGGTAATTCAAATATTTGAAAGATTTTTTTATCAAAGCCAAATTCTTAAACAAATTGATAAATATGTTATTATTTACTCAGACATTTTAACTTTTACATATATATCTGTTTACGTTCAAGAAAAATATAATTTCTCTGTTGTTTTTACAATCATGTTTCAAATATTTACATATACATACACGTATTTTATTGCTGATGAAATCGTAGTTTCTAGAACGAGCAAATTTATTAAATAAACTAATAACTATATCTAAATTATGATAAAGACTAGCTGTAAAAATAGTTTTTGTGTAACAATCAGCTCGTAATATACATTTTTAATACAGGATGTTTGATATACGTTTATTAATCACGTAATATTTGTGATAATCTTTAAACCTTTAGAAAATGTTGCACATACACAGATCAATCTTAGGGTAAGAGTCTTATCAATAAGAGCGATACCAATAATGCCTTAGACACTCATATTTACAGCACATTTAAATCTGTTACTGTTTAGAAAATTATGGTTTACTATTTCAACCTCATAATATTTACATTTCTAATTTTTGTGGTGTTAACCTTACTGAATTCCATAAATACATTTATAAGTACATAATTGAATTTACAATTTATCTAATAACTACGTGAACGAGAACATAAAATACATTTTATTACAGTTGATTCACAGTGTCTTTCAAGTTCTTGTTATATCTTAGGACAAATCACTGGAAAAGTTGTGAGTTATCTTTAAAGTCCGCAGTCCCTTTTCATTCACTGATTTTACTATCTCATTTGTATCACATACAAAACATTTTTCACGCTTTGTTTAAACAATTACCTAGTCGAGAACATTTCGTCCAAAGCTTTAGGAACTGAAAGAGCGGTCTTCTAACGACAGCATGTCATAACTATGACGTCACACAACAACATCACGCAAGGAAGTTTGATTAGTGGGAGTTTCAGGAGCAAGCACTGGTTGGAAACAATGTACTCCCGGAGTGAAATCCTCAACTAATTTTCTCTTAAGAATAGAAGATGAACCAACATATACATTGGTACCAGGAAATGTTCCTCTCCGTCTTCGTCTCCATATAATTGCTGCAAATACTGCTAAGCCAAAAGCAATCATAGCAGACAAACATCCTAATACAAGTTCAGAATCTGGTGCACGTTCTGGTACTCGTTCACCTCGCATGGAGCTGACTAGAACTGACATGAGACGATCACCTTCGCTGACTTCTACATCTTGAACGCTCTCGGTCGATACTCGTTGGGCATGACTTGTATCAATCGTCATCGTTTCAGATTTTTCATTCTCTACTCCTGGAGTTCGTGAAACAAGCTCTACTTGGATATGGTAAATAGTATCGGGCCAAAGGGACAGGGTTACTCGGGTAGAATCTGTGAAAAGATTTCCCTTCAAACCACCACCGTCTACCTCCCAAGTTACTAAATATACTCCGCGTGTTATTCTCGGTTCCCAAGCAATTTCTCCAATCACAAGAACTTTTTGGTGAATAAGAGATATTTCTTTGAGCGTCCATTTATGCTCATCATGACTAGATGCATTTGTATCATGTGCAACCCAAGTTTCATCGGGACTGTAAATAGTGACCAGACCCTGAGGATCCACCACTAGCACTCTAAGAAGTGCACCTTCATTGTTTGATGGTACTCTAGTTGCTAGGGATTGTGTCTGAATAATTTGACGCCAAGGTCCTTCGGCAGCTCTACGCATCACAACGTATACAAGAGGTGCTGGGTTGGAAGCCGCCCTGGGCACTGGAGGAGGCCAACGTGCCAAAGCGCCGCTAACTCTCATCACTCCTTCTCCTTTTGTATGAATAACTGGTTGTGTTTGTGAAGCTCTTGCAGCACCGGTGTGGAACTCACATGCCACTTTACAGCCAGGGAACTGTAAAAAAGAAAAAATAATTAACAAAAGTTCATATGTTATTATATTTAGTAAATAAAATATTAAGAACTTACACAAATATCTTTTTCATCGCAAACTGCACCCCAGACTTGGTAGTTTGACTGAAGGAGTTCACAATTTTCCCAGCACTGCAACAATAGAAAGTTATGTCAAAATATAATTTACTAATTTCATTTTGATTAGTTAATAATGGTCGTCTTTGTGTTAATTGAAAGAGGCTTCCAGCGCACGAAACGGTGGAAAATTATATACATAGCATAGCAACCAATAAATTACCTAGCAAACTTAAGCTTCAAGATTACTAAAGAAAAAAAGTCGTTATTTTGATTCAGTGGCAAAATGTACAGCAATAAATTATAAATCTGAGGAATACAAATCATGCCACCTTAAACCAACTAGGAGTGGTAAACAAATAACGACAAATTTTATTTGATGGCCGACTCAGATACAGCATTTGTCATTTGAAACGCTCATTAGTCGGAGTTGACGTTAACTTGACGCCCACTCTCGGCTCTGTAAGCTTTAATAATTATAAGAACGGGCCTGAACCGCGGTTATTAATTACTGGTATTGACAAAACGTTCTGTCGTCCGCAATCCGCGGAACGTTTGAAGTGGCAATATTATTGATTTTAGCGATTTCATCTACTTTGAACGTTCCAAGCTCGAATGCAATTTGCCAACGGTCATAAAACTGACATAAAATATTCTAAACAATATACTCATCGAAATGGAAGTGTTCTTACACAGTTATGAGAGAGGTAAGGTGTAATACTTGCTTAGAAATCTTACATCCTATTTGAGGGCCACTCAATATCTCTACTCTGTCTCTGAGATAGCCCTGACTTGATACAGTAAGACTAGTTGTGGTACTAGGGTTTCTAGTAGTAGTACTAGGGTTACATAAACTCCCCACCATGGTTCAAGCCTTGTCGTGGCGGTGGGGTTCTATAGCCTAAGGTATGCCCAGCACCATGAGCGAAGCAAATTGAGCCGAGGGAGCTGCTCTTTGTACCCCTCTTATAAGAAGAGGGGACAAAAGAGCAGGGAGGACAAGGAGCGGGATGGGAACCTCACTCCATTGTACTGTCCCGAAGGTTGGGAAGGGTTGTTCTGTGGTGCGGGATAACCCCTCTGTGGAGGTGGCGTCGGTCCCTTGGCGACTGACTAGCCATCGAGGTGCCCTGTTTTATATATGGATCCGGGAAACCTAACCAAAGGCGGCATTGGTGGCACTCGCTGGGTTTTAGTGGGTAGAGCTGCGTCTACCTTACCAGCTTTCGGGCACAGCGAGTCCCACATACCCGCCTGGGGAGACCTACTCCCCCGCAGGATGCCTCAGAGCGATTCTCAGCGTTAAAGAAAAAAAAGGGTTACATAAACTCGTTTATGTTAATATGTCACGTTGACCAATAATCACTAGATGGTTCATCTGCCAGTCTACCTATCTCCAAATATAAGATAAAAAAATGTATACTAGATTTGGTTGCTTTATCCAATTAAATGTTTTTATTTTCAACGAGTGGACATGGCTAGTTCATTATTACATGCATTTATATTCAACTTCAGCCTCAGTAGATGTTATATAAATAAATATTTATGTGGATCGCGATTAAACTACGCCAATTAAGAGCCTAGGCGCTTGAAATAAACCGTGTTTTTTACGAGCTAATATTTCAATTACCTTTACGATGATTCGGCAAGCGGTGATGATGTTAGAAGTAAATTATTAGAAGGCAAGATAGCGGTAAATTTTTATGGCTTAATACGTACATTTGTAAGATAATTGCCGTGTGGTTCCGACATTGATTGTGGCGATGTCGGCTTCGTGTGAGTCTTACAGTATAAACAGTTTAATATGGACTTAGTATGGTAACATATCAATTCAATTTTTTATAGAAGTATTACGAGAAAACCGATTTTTTATATCGTCATTTAAAAACGAAGACGTCTAATAAAACCTTTATAAAAATAATGATGAAATAGCTTTTAAGCATGGCTTTGCATGATTTGACTCTTAATACTAGCATTACATCTTATGAGATGTTCTCCGTCAATATGTGACAGCTACAAACCAGTCTGAGTTATCAGCTTCACTATAAATGCTAATATTCTATAGCGGCTTTAAAGGAAAGAGATCGTAAATAAAAACATTACTCACCATAAAGCAATCAGGGCCTTGCAAACAAGATGACTCGCCGCCCGGCCGGGGTGCTGCGAACTGAAACAAATAAAACAACTAAATTAGAATAAGCTCTTTTAAAATGGTTCTTATAACTACTATCTGTATGGTTAATATAATATTTATGATGCTTAAGCCTGCGCATCGAGCATATAACCGGATAGAGTAGTAATGTTAGCCATTAAATTCCAAAACTGGTCAGTGATTTGGCACTGATGTAATAGAAATTCAACCAACCAGTGATGTGTGTACGTCCCATCGGCACATCATCCATCAATAGCCATCAGTCGGCCAATTAGAGCACAGAACCGGCGCAGCGTCACAGCACGAATTTGTTTTCATACAAGACACATAAAATTACCGCTCTATTCCGGTTATATTCTCGATAAACCTGCGTTAGGTTTTGAGTATAGCTGATATTAGACTGTTTTAAATTCAATCTTTACTCTACAACTATGATTCGGTAAGATAATACGGATGTTACATGGATAAAATCGTTATTTAGTCTTCATCTCTTAGCCTCACAAGTAATAAAAAAGAAAAGAGACAGATATAAAAAATAATAAATTACATCAGCCCCATACATTGGTAAAAAATGCGTTAATTGTGACAGTTGTGTACTTATGGTGTTATATATTGGAGGGAGAGGATTATTTTGAATTAATTTGAATGTTAAATAGGTACTGGCAATTAATAAAAAGGTGTACAATATAAACAAAGAGTTATGCTAATTTATGTCGTTTTCGATGATATCATTTGTAAACCCTTTTAGTATTGTAACGATCGAATTCCTAATTAACGATTGCATTTTCATAATGGAAACATACAAAATACGTTTAATTATTCCTCAGAAGCCAAATACACTTACGTTATCTAAGAGAGCGTTTACGAATGAAAAACGAAAACGAACTGCGTACAGCCACTCAGTTTAATGTATTTGATAAAGTGACAGGCTGCCTTCTGTCCGGACGGTTTTAATTGCTCCACTATTTAAAAGTCGCCACTAAAATCAGTTGCTTCAATTATCGAGAATAAAAATAACATTGGTACTTTAAAACTTAAGATCAATATAACGGATTATTATTATCAGTACCTCTACTGGATAGTGATAGATGAAAAATTCATCACAACAACAAATAAAATTAGTATAAATTAGTAGGAAGTAAGGATAAGTAGTATTCCTGAATTTGAATGAACGAGATCATTTATGAAACTATTCGCACGATTTATAAAATCTTTTACAAGTAGAATGTCATGTCATCATTAAGTTGCCCGGTGCTAAGTTGACTACGTGTGGTTACTGATAAATACTGAATATTTTTTAAATTTCCTAACACGATAGAATGCGCTGATTGTGATGATTTATTTTACGAAACACTAGGTACATCTCATTTTATCTAATTAATTGTACATAATATATCTATTTATAAATAAATGTAATTTTAATATTCTATACACCTGTCTTCCAATAATAATACTACTAATTGAGGATATGATAAAATATTTATCATTAAAATGTTTATGGACATATCTGTACAAAACATGTATATTTATCTCAATGTGAATGTATGAAGCTATAATCATAAAAGTCATATCTATACTTAATTAAGTCTGTATGCTTTAGCACGTTGATCTCAAAACATTAAGTAACCATTTAAAAATTGCGTTTTGACTTTGATAAAACGTTTATTGAGGAAGGGCTTTATAAAACGCATAGGAGCGGAGCAGTAACCATTATAATTAAATAAATGAGCCCGCAATGGCAGAGCCACGGGAAACATAACTTCGTTCTACTTAGAACTGGAAAAATCACTTGAACTTACTTACTCAAAGAATATGCGAGCTGTAAGTAATAACTTAAAACTTAGAGCGGTAAAAGTTGCTTATGAAGGCCCTGCTGCAATAAGCTAAGCGTTGTTTGAGATGTCATACCATTATATTGGTGCCAGTTATTATCCTGTCTGCCCTGCTTTTCTATTTGATAACCAGGTAAGCTGTTTAACTGTTTAATGGAAAACAGACGCTCTACATATAGAGAATAAATCATATTTTTATTTAAATATAATTCCTAAAGAAACTGTAACCTAGTGAAATTATCGAACCACTTAAAAGTTTTCTAATTTATAGATAACGCATTTGACACTTTAATGTCGTTAAATATCTGCCATAAAACGTTGTGACAGTGAAGGTAACAATTGAAAACAATGAAGCCATTTAAAACAATAGAAAGAAAAAAAATTGTCACATCAACACACCCATTTGCATCGGAGTGGCAAAACAAAAGTACAGTTAGGTTACTATCATTCCTAATGAGGCCAATCTGAAACAGGCCAGCAAACAACCGGTCCATTATTAGATGTAATCATCGTAATTTTTCACACAATTCATTTTTTTTGGATCACGAAACATGCCACAGAAGTGTTATTTCCAACGGCTAATGACAACAAAAAATCATCTCGAGTGCTCACAAGATATGCCCTTTCTTATGTTCTATAGAAAATAATCGACTGATGTTGATGTATTTTCGTTTAATTTGCCACTTTTGTTATATTCATTATTTTGTTCTATATATTTTCCATCTCATTCACAATTCATTTACATTATCATCATCATCATCATCATCATTCATTCACAAAATGTGTTTAAAATTAAATTATGATAATACTGTTATCATATTTACTGCTTCTGCTTTATTTTTTTTTTTTCTAGTATTCGTGAAGGGATCGGCCGTCTTGGCGTTATTTAAAGAGACCTATGTCTATCAGAATGGAAGCAGGTTGATGATGATGATTATAATTACTTTCCTTACAAAATACTTATAAACACATATCCCTTACAATGAAATAAGTTTAACGGATATCGTGTTTAATTAAAATTACATTATCAAGAAATGAAATAATAAATAAGTGAATTTCGCGTAAACATTAGAAAAACTACCCGTATTTAAACGGTCAGGGCAAATGTTGTGTAGAAACGGAAAATGCGATTTTAAAAGCTACTTAAAACAAATACAAACATGTTACGCAGTTTCAAGCAGTAATGACTTTTTAACGTCATAACTACATAACTTCTTACTTACTGATAAAACCAGTTATGACTTTATACTCATAGTAACGGAAACGGCAGTCTTGATGTTCATTTAAGTGCCCGTGTATTGATGATCTTGGTGAATAATAACAATTTTTCTAAGACCTCATATTTCAATTTAAAAACAAGCAATAAAACATAAAATGTCCATAATAATATTCACCAACAAGTATAAGACTTTGAAGAGTTCAAATGTGAAAGTTAAACAAAACAAAATGGACGAAACTTCGGCAACTGGAAGGGGAAAAGAGTAATGAATGAATGCGATTGAAATCATTTGAAGTGGGCCTACATTTTAGATGCCGCCGTAGATTATTCTTTTGTTAATCAAACAATATTTATTGAATATTATTCAATTAATCTTACATTTGACTTAAACACTATTGCGGAATTTCGAAAGTAATAAAACATACAGTTAAGATCAATTCAAATTAGATTTAATTTGAAAGTTTCCAGGACATTTTTTTTTACTATTTTTTTAAGTTTAGAGTATAATATTATAGATTAGTAAATTTATATACAGTTATATATTATTGGCGATTATTTAGGAATCTTAAATTTAGCTAATGTAACTAAAGCCTTGCTTCCAACACGCACTGACGGAGATCGTCTTCCCAACTGGTTAATGACCGGCCAACACTTCGATGCGAGTGGCGAGAGATTGGTCGTATTAGAGGGTTGCCTACACAGGAGAACACATTCAGCAGTGGACGGATAGGGGCTGATGATGATGATGAACTGAGCCCATTCAAATATAGATTTTTTTTTAATTTCGAAATCAATTAAACAAGGCTATGGCTCAGAAAGATCACTACTATTATTATTAATATAACATAAATTTTACCGTTAGCAAAGATAATTATTTATAATATATTGACGGATGCACAACTAATAAAATTACGTTTAAAATAATTACTACGCAGGGTAACAAATGCTTTTAATATGACTAGGAAACAATTATCGTTTATGGATGTGAGCAGTCCATTTCTAACTCACCGCCTTGAATTACCGCTTTAGAATAGTTATTATTAGTTTTTGTATCAATTGAATACATTAAGTGTATTATCATTATCAGCCTCCGTCCCCCTCACCATGTTTCTAGCCTTATCATGACGGTGGGGCTGAGTAGTCGAAGGTGTCCTTAATTGTACCCCTATAATAAGAAGAGGGGACAAAAGAGCAGGAGGACAAGGGGCAAGGGTGGGAACTTCACCCCATTATACTGTCCCGACGTTAGCAGGAGTTGTTGTGTGGTGTGGGACAACCCCTCTGTGGAGGTGGCGTCGGTCCCTTGGGGAACTGACTAGCCGTCGAGGCCTTGTTGCTCAACAGATCCTGGGCACCTCACCAAAGGCGGCATATGAGGCACTCGCCGGGTTTTAGGGGGTAGAGCTGCATCCACCTTACCATCTTTCGGGCGCAGCGAGTCCCACATCCCGCCACAACCTCCACCGCGGGATGCCTAAGAGAATTTCCCGAAGCAAAAGAAAAAAGCCTCTATCCGTCCACTGCTGAACATAGACCCTCAATGAACGCCAAGACGGCCGATTGCCTCTAAAATTCAACACAGACAGGGTATATTTGTTGGGGCACGGAGATCGTCTTCCCACCTGGTTAGTGGCCGACCAACACTGCGTTTCTCTTTACTGCCAATGAAATAAATAACTTCCGACTCTATTTATCCGACTAATTATTTTCTTTTACAAAACTAAAATATCAAAATCCATAACTATCTTGCAACTATAAAGTCAAGCTTATCTTAAAAGCACTCGCATTATAAATACCACCTGTCCAACTAATGATAAAAATAACGTCTCAATATTTAAAAAAGTCCGAAAATAAAATTGAAGATGGTCGTAAAAAGCGGAATATGTGATAATAGTTTTTTGAAACAGCACCCTCAGTATGGATTTAAAATGTATAACACTTAACATTTTCGAAAGCCATTAAAAGTAATCGGCTAAGCTGGGCTCGGGTAAAAACTAATCGATGGGCGCATACGTTTACAATCAATCCATCAACGTTCATAACCTAACTACCCATGATCTCCATTTATCATTTTGTTTGGTGAGTAGCGAACGATCGCTCTTGGGGGTCATACCAAAAACTAATATTGTTGAATCCAAACACGTTCGAGTTTGATCTTCACTTGAGATAACCTTGAAGAACTTGTGATTAAAAACTTTTGCTACTGAATAAAACTTGATCAGTATTCGCTTGCTCACCGGTGAAAGAGACATCGTGAGGAAACCTGCATGCCTGATGAGATTAAAAGTGGTTGATGGTGTGTGAAGTTAACCAAGCCGTATTGGGGCAGCGCATCGATGAACTATTGCCCAACAACCTCCTCGCCAGATTTTGATCTACTGCTTTCAGCATATCCTAACTAATATTATAAATGTGAATGTGAGTTTGTTTGTTTGTTTCGCTTTCACACCTTAAAAACTAAAGTGATTTTAAAAATTGTTTTATTGATAGAAAATTGGCAAATGAGACGTCGAAGCTTTAGACTACCAACGCTCATACACATCTACACAACCAGAGATTATGCAGATGCGTTGCTTTCCGTTTTCCTATCCCTCCAATAGACCACCGGAAACTCACATACCGCACGAAACGCGACAGCATAGCTGTCACTTTACGCCGGTGGTATGTGAGCGAGAGGTACCACCCCGGTGGTGCCGGCCCAAGTCGGTTCCATAGCAGCATGGCACTACCTTACATACATAATAAATGTCTATCCTATTCCATAATTTAATAAGTACATAGTACTTTGTTTTGTTTGTCAATTATCTTTCTAAAACTACGAAATATCTTAGGTTAAGTACTTATAACTTAAAAACGTTTGCTAGTATCTGTCAACAGACTTATACAACAAATAAATTGGGTAAAATGCCAAGAAATTCGTAACCACTTGGCAGTCTATTCAAAGTGCACTCAAATATCACAAGGTTATGTGGTTATTAAATTTTACGATATCATAATATTTAAGTACCTTTATACAAAATTTCACGTACAAATTATTTTTACAGAATATTTTCGTTATTTTTTTCTATTTAATTTTATGGTGTTTCTAAGTCTTGAAACTAACTAAAGGAAGAAATTAAATGGATTGATGTATAAAAAGAAATATCTTTTATAATCGTATGAATGGTCATTGATTTTTTTTTTAATTTTGAGAGGTAGGTAAACTAGATAAGCGAGTGGCGAGGGATCGGTCGCCTTGGCATTCTTTGAGGGAGGCCTACATTCAGCAGTGGAAGGATAGAGGCGGATGATGATGATGAAACTAGATAACGGTATTATCACACACCGGTGTAAAGTGACAGCTATTCTGTCGCGTTTCGAGCGGTTTGTGAGTTTCCGGTGGCCCATTGGGAGGATAGGGAAAAGGAGAGCAACGTATCTGCATAATCTCTGGCTGTACGGATGTGTATGGTCGTCGATAGTCGCCATAAGGCTTCGACTGATCGTTTGACCTCCTATGCGATAAAAAAAATCATAACTAAGACTATAAGGGCTAAAGTATTCAATCCGTGGTTTGCTCCGTTACCTTTTGTAAAATATAATTTTAATAATATTGAAATATTAAATCCCCTAAACACGTGAAACATAGCTTAAGGAAGGCCAAGAAAAGAAAAAGAAGTGTAATTTTCTTGAGAGAGCAACCGCGTCTAGACCGGAACAAAAAAGTTAAAATGCGAAGTTATGGAAATACTTTATATCCATAACAGCACTTACGGTATATAATTATATGAAACGAAACAAAATAAATAGTTATGGTGAAAGTAGAACATAATATTATGAATGGGGGAAATGATACAAAGAAGGAAATAAGGAAAGACAACATTAGTTATATAATTAATTATTATACTCATTATAATGGTCGTCTTGGCGTTCATTGAAGGAGGCCTATGTTCAGCAGTGGACCGATAAAGGTTGATGTTGACGATGATAACTAAATTAAATAATTGATCACTTCTAATGTAATAGTTTTATCGGTGGGAGCGAAGCGCTGTGCCGCGCTCCCGGCTGCATGGGTACCACCATCTTGCTTGTTTCTCCCGTGAAACAGCTTTGCTGTGTTTCGGAGAGAAGGGCAAGACAGGCAGTGTAATTACTGGCACCGAGACTTAACATCTTATGTCTCAGGATAGGCAACACATAAATAAGTTGCCTGGGCTCGTTCCAGGTAAACTAATTTATGTTCATGGGCGACGTCGACCACTTTCCATCAGGTGGCACGTTTGCCAATTTGCCTATCCAACTAAAATAAAAAAAATAAAAAAAAAGTTGCTATGAGTAATGAATATAAGAAACTAAAGTTTCTTGATTACAAACAAATTAGAGTTTAACAAATCAACATTATGGAACTATGGTTCATGTGATATGATTTAATCAGAAACATACCAGTATCAAGATTATTTAGACCAACAATAAACTGACTAAAAGTCTTCTTAAATAAATTACTCCATGTTCTCAAATCCAACAGATATCAATGAAATAGTGCATTGATAACGAGTTGTTTACGCTTGTAAGTTTTTCTTGGATCATGAGTAAAATGTGTTGAGTGCATAATAATCTTTTTAAATGATCAAATATAGACCCAATTAAAAATAAAAATGGAATAACAAGACGTATTCTCTGATTACAATGTCAGCCGGACGCGATGGGAATTAGGATAATAATATTATAATCTAAATGTAAATATAATGATAATTCACTTCCCTATTTTAAGCACGTATTGTTATACACTTATAATAACAGAGGTATTCAAAAGTGATAATTGGAAACTTATAAATAATTTATGACGAAAATAATTTTTACCTTCATGCCTAATTATTAACATTAATTATTCGATTTAACATTAATCAAACGATTTTTAAGTTACTTGGATTATTTTTCGCTTAATATAATATTTGGGTATAATATAAAAAGGAAGATTATATTAAAATAGCTTTAAAATATGCAGAAAAACGTACTAATTTATATCCTAAATGATAACGCATTTCTCGTCAATAGCAGAAACACGTTTCTAGTATCGAAATATATTTTCGAATATCGTAAGACTAAGCGACGAGGGTCTAGTGGGTATGGACTGGGCCGGAGTGAGAGGTGCATGTTCAATCCTGACCCCTGTGATGCTTTGCAATGAGTTCTCCTAAATTTCTAAAGTTATTGAACATGAGACCATTGCTTGCATACCAGTGAAGGAAACATCGTGAGGAAACCTGCATGCCTGATGAGATTCAAAGTATTTGAAGATGTGTGATGTTCACCAACCAAAATTGGGCTAGAGCATCGGTGAACTATGTCGGATGTCCCAAAACCCTTCTCGCCTGACTTCAAGGAGTCCCGTGCCCAGCAATGGGCACTAAATTAAGACTATTTAATACTGATACTGATACTGATATGGTTGATACTATATTAAGACTATTTAATATACCTACATATCTCGTATAGTGAAAAAATATCGTATCTGCTGATGATGGAACATTACGTAAAGCTTAAATTATAATACAAATCGAATAGTAGATATCTTTTCTTACCGTATCTCCAATACGGTCGATAGCGGGCGTATGCTTGTACCGAACGTTATTTTATTTGATCAGTTGAAGGTAAACTCTATTACGGAACCGTTTTTAGAAGAAGGAATTCAATTTCAACTCCCACTGTGTTCTTAATAGAAACTAGGTTATTGGATATGTAGATACAATAATAATATAAGTCGAACACATATTAGTTTGTGGATGGAAGTAAGCAAATGATAATTTTTGTTATTATAGTTTTAGTATCAACATTGTTTTTCATAGTTCTTTAACAAAAAATATATTTCCGTCAAAAATTATTGAATTTTCGTATTTTTTCTACAAAGCTTTTGCTTATTAAAGAACACCATCTTGCTTGTTTCTACCGTCAAACAAATTTGCTGTGTTTCGGAGAGAAGGGCAAGACAGGCAGTGTAATTACTGGCACCGAGACTTAACATCTTATGTCTCAGGATAGGCAACACATAGATGAGTTGCCTGGGCTCGTTCCAGGTAAACTAGTTTATGTTCATGGACGACGTCAACCAGTTAACATCAGGTGGTGCGTTTGCCAGTTTGCCTATTCAACTAACATAAAAAAGGCAGAAATTCTGTCTATTTATTTCACACAATTTCTTTAAAACAACTCACGGAAGTTAAAACAAATTTGACTCTTTTAATCTAGTTAGAACTCAAATAAAAACTGGTTTTTAAAGATAAGGTGTGTTATAATAAAAAAAAAGTTTCATTATTTATATGTGTAACAAAGTAAAAATAAAAACGGTGTATCATAAATGTATTTTAAAAAAACATGTAGCGAGTGTCAACACAGAATACGCGTTAATGAAAGATATGTCCCAGTTGGCAATAAAAGATGGCGTCGGCATCATTAGGCCGCTGCGATGATATGAATTTTTCATGAAATATGGACTCGGATCGGTTTATTGTCACGATACAAGGCATATGTTCAATCGATTCTTTCACCTTTTTACATCGACTTACAATTTTATCTCGCAAACAACTATAAAGTGTCATTAATCGAAGAATTCTAAAAGAACTATGTTATTATATTGTATACAATACCCGTTCTTATAAGCCCATTGACGTCTCGGTATAAAGTTTTAACTAAGTTACCTAAATATGGCTTTTAATGTTAACCCAAGCGAAGTTATGGACCATTTACTTACGGGCACACCCTGCCAATTTTCTCTATTAAGGCTTTTTTTGACCTATTCCGATTTCCGAAGGTATATAATTATACGACTATCCTTAAGCTATTTTTAAATTGACCGCGGAGGTCTAAAAGTCTAGTTTTATTATAAAAGGATAATAGATATGCCCCGTGATCAATAATAACATGATTGGCGTCCTCATAAATTACATTGAAGTTTTTATGAGAGTTATCAAAATAATTACATATGGTAATAAACATCGATAAACGATAGCATTAATACAAGAACACGTCCCTTCTTTTTATTAAAATGGTAGCTTATTTTGTATGAAACAACCGTGTCGAACCATTTCGATCGATTACGTCGAACGTGTGAAGATAATGTAAGTTTAAAAGTTAGTTATTCCACTGATTCATATGAAAATGCGAAGTAATTTATTAAAATACTCTTCAAACTTGATATACAGACGTATACACGTAGTATATGTAGTATTTGTGAAATGTATGATTCAAACGCACAATCCAGGACTAAATTACAGCTTTATTCAGCATCCCACACGTTCTGGTGACACTTTCGCCTGTATGTAGGTGCCTCAACATATACCATCGCGGCACATTGTGCCAGCGGCCGCATATAAATGCGCTAAGAGCAAATAAAACGGTGCTATAATTTCAAATCATACGGACAGAGAATGGGTGTGGACGGCGCTCTCATTGTGTGGAAATGATGTTACCACTATTAAAAGTGTGGGTTGTATCCCTTGAATATTTCTTGCAACGAAGACGTCGTAAGGTCATATCGGTATTTTATATCTCGCCCGAGACAATAGCATACGTTCCCAATAAGAAAACTGGATCTGTTAAGTGGTTATGGAGTCGCATTTCAAAATCAACGTCAGACTACCGATACAGTTCATAACGCGATTTAATATCGAATGTTATTATTGTAGACATCTTCTAGTATCTTTAATGATGCGATATTGCTTCGTTTTAAATCATATTCAATAATATTTAATCTAATGGTTATAGGTAAATTGATGGAGTATCTTTGAAGACGAGGAGTAGTAAGGCCAGACTAGGCCTTCGCTGGGGCCAGCCTGTCGCTGAGGTTATCTTGTTGCCTGCAAAATCCGAGACCCTCAAAATGAGGCTGAAGGCTGAAGGCGCTTGGTTAAGTGGGGTATTGCATTCCCAAGTTCGAGTCCCCACATAGGTCCAGGAGCCATACCCGAGATAAACCTGAGTCGTGCGATAGCATTAACCTACGTCATCAAAAAAAATCGTGTTAGGTACTCGATTTTTTTTTGATGCGTTTTTTGCACAAATGTACATAATAATGTAAGTTTTTACAATAACATTCAGAGCTCTTGCACATTCATTTATTGATAGACGCGATTGCTAGTAAGTACATAGCTATTGTTTTCTAATGTTTACGCGAATTTCACTCATTATAATGACGGGTGGACGTACGACAGTCCTCCCGTGACCATGGTTGTTGTTAAGTATCCGAAACGTCGGGCTTGTAAAAATCTTAATAAACCGCGATAAAATCCGTAAAAAATTGTTTCATTATAAAAAGTACACAGCTAAGTAAAAAATGACTGATTTTTTAATTATTATTTAATATTGGTGTCACTCAATGCTTTTTTTTTTATTTTGCTACTCACAATATCAATAATTTTAAAAACAAGTAATTGTACAAATTCAAATAATAAATTTTAGCAAGAACCAAAGATATTCAATATAATTTAAAACTATAATTTTTCACGTGAAACGGTTTTAGAATAATATAAAATTCATAATACAACGGAAGCTCGCAAATAAGCAGATCGTTATTTGTAAATTATGCAAAAATGGCATTGTATCACAGTAGGGGAAACAATAAACTACGAATTCAGAAACACCTCGAAAAGGTTTTAAGTACAGAACAATATTACCCTAGCGGGAAGAAGGTCAACTTCATACAAAAAAATTTAGGACAGGACACAGCTGCCATCTCTGTTAATCCCACAGAAACTGTTTGAGCGGCAATTTTAAATAACCCTGATTAGCATGTTTTTTTATTCAAAATAGAATATAACTATTTTGGCTTCAGATATAGATTTGATATCGACACTTCCATAAACAGATCTTATAAGTGCCCTGAATCTATTCAAAAGCCAAATTATTCATGATATCACATTAAATAAAACAATTATAATTTTGTGCAATTTTTTTATTCACCTCACTCAGCTAACATTTACTATTTCTAGAAACAATATACAATCCTAACAATTTTTATACGTTAAAATTTCCAACTGCTTCCTTCATAATAATAGTTTTATTAATATTATCACTAATTAGTAAAATCACACGTAATTATTGTATTTCTCACTAAAAGTCCTATAACACTTTCACTTCACATGATTACGGAGATGACTGGCTCATCTCAACACAAAAGCAGGAAAACTTCAACAAAACGACAGTAATTACATTTATATTTCAAACTATGAAAATCTAAATGAAAACAAACAAAGCAGCCATGTTATAATTCCAAGTTAAAACTTCAACACAGACTAAACTTCAATTGTAGTAATGATTGCATTGCATGAAATTAATATAAAAATTTTCACTGTATTTTTTTTTTAAGTTTATTTACTTTTTAAACACAAAATGCTCAACAATTAATGTTTTAAAACTTATAA
The DNA here is from genome assembly GCA_963853865.1 of Helleia helle. Lineage (NCBI taxonomy): Eukaryota > Metazoa > Arthropoda > Insecta > Lepidoptera > Lycaenidae > Helleia > Helleia helle. The sequence continues at coordinate 11,564,615 of OY971431.1, forward strand.
TAATACTTAAATATTTTTTACTAATAATAACTCTTCAGCTTTGTGAAGTTTTTTTATAATGAAAGACCCATTTTTATTTATAGGCTTGCAACACTGAACAATCCCCAAATAGGTCTCAAATAATGTCGAAGTTGACCACCCCTGGTTTTAAGAATACTTCGGTTTCACCAAGAGCCAACTCGCGTCTCATAAATTTAAACACCTAATGCAATAAAATTGACATTTATAGATCATTAAATGTTTTCAAAGAAAATAAGAATTCAATTTTAGAACACAATATTACATATAAGAATTATATATAATTGATTGTAAATCATTTTTATATGATCACCGAACCCACGTGTTATTGCTAAAAAATAGTTGTAATGTTACCTATATTTTATAATAGTCACTAGTATCATATTACTATTTATGTTATAGATATTATACCGAAACTAGCATCGCACAGTGGTTTCTCCCGCGTGCTTCCCGTACGTAGGTAACTGAGGGAGTACATGGATATATACACATAGCTTGTACGTCATAATAGCCTGTATGTTATTCTGATGTACAAGCTATGTGATTGTAAAGTTTCATTAAAATCTATTCAGTAGTTTTTGCGTGAAAGAGCAAAAGACACGCCCATACATCCATACATTTTTACAAACTTTCGCGTTTATAATATCAGTAGGATTAAATATGTGTCGTGGCTTGTGTAGGAGTGATCGTTTTACATACAATTATTGTATTTTTTTTTATAATCAAGCTTTAGATTGATTTTTATATTGTAAGTTTTATACTAAGTTTTGGACGAGATAAAGAGTTATTCTACATGTTATTCTCTCTGTAGATAATTTTTTTACATAAATAAAAAACAAGCCTGTTCGTAGACAAATTTCATACAAATCCGTAAACTATTTTTTTAATAATCGACTGTCAAAAAATAAAAAGAATTTTAAATACAATTACTTATATTGTTATTTTGCTTATTAATATAATAATGGTACTGGTACTGGAGGCTGACCAAAGGAGATCAAGTTTTAACGTGTGGGTGTTTACGAGACACAAACAAGAAAAAGGCTATACCGAGTAGCCCCGTAATAACAAAAGACTATAAAATGAGCTGGCAACATACTGCATACATTAGCTGACTTAAGTTGGGTATGTAACTTCACTTTTTTGGGGATTAAAAATTAAATTGAATTTTAGAATACGTTCTAAGTAGAGTTCCCTCATAAATACATTTAATTTTATACAGTCAATATATAATTATAGCCTTATCAGAAATATAGCAACCCTGCAGTGGTGTCGCCACTGTATTTTTTATTCAGTAACGCATAGTATAATCCATACAGAAATTAGTTCCGAAATTTTCCGCAATATGGCGAGAGTTTATAGATTTCTAGTCAAGCTACTCGTAACAACAACAAGTAAGATAAGACTTTATAGTTTCTTACTACAAATTATCTAGTACCTAATAGTTTTGCATCAAATAGTTATCGCCATCATCATCAGGTTTTATCCGTGCACTGCATAACATAGGCCGCCTTCAATGAACGCCAAGGCGACCGATCCCTTGCCACTCGCATCCAACACGGACCGGTCTCTGCACGGAGATCGACTTCCCACAATAATGGTCAACGGCCATTGCGTATACCGAAACGCTATAATGAAAGCTTATACTGAAAATTACATGCAATTTTTAGAAATTGTAATATTATACAATAATTCATAATCAAATTCCCATAACAATGTAATTAAGTTTTAAATCCCGCCTCCAGTATTTTTAGTAAATATTTTCTAACTTATTCATCAAAGTTGAAGGACAGATTTATTCCTCGTTGAGGATTAATTCCCTCTGTCCCTCTCGGACTTGCACGCTGTCCAATAAGCCTGTTTCACTTTATCTGATCTCTTCAGTTTTTGTAAGTCTCAGAAGTTCTTTGGAGCATGCGACAGATGTGCGCATGGCTGCGGTCCCTAACGAAGCGTATTCCGATTGGGATAATCAATCAAATCTTTGATTGTTTGACCGGCGGATCTCTGATTTTAAATGTTATGTTAGAGATTGTATGGCGTATAGTTCATCGATAAAGGTATCATCGTGAGGTTTTTGTTACTGAGCTGGACGTGAGACAGCAAGTGAGCTTGTAATCCTTATTCAAAATTTCTATATACCATTTGCTTATATCTGCCATGCTGAGCAATAAAAAAACGTAGACCTTATAACACCCTGCCAAAGTTATAAAAAATATAGATAATTGGATATAACTTTTTATAAACTTACCTTTTTACTTATTTTAGTCTCCCATTAAAACCACTAAAGTCCGTATCTGTGCACAATTTCATCAAATCTAAAATAATATAGAATATAAGAATTCCAAGCTTAAAAATATAGATAAACGATCATTACTATTTATAAATGTACTTTTCAACTTATTTCAGTCGTCCATTAAAAACACCAAAGCCCGTATCTGTGCACAAATTCATGAAATGAATAAAAAAACAATACTGTACATATCTTACATAAACATTCACAGCTATAAAAATAGCATATAATAAATCTCCCCGATATCATAATAGCATTTATCTTAATCCTGAAGCCGACACCTAAAGCGAGAGAAAGTACCGGAGTAGACTCATACCGACACTTCTGATATCAAACGCAGCATCAAAATCTTTATCTCCGTGTCAGTCTGGATATTAGTTTATCTGCTGTGGAATCAAAAACTGCCGAGCGAGGTTTTATTACCGTTTTACTGTTACTTAACCAATGGCATTTCAATAGTAAGAACGTATAAGATATATTAATAATATGAATATGTAAAAATAGCATATCATCCTATTAATAATAATAAACGCGAAAGTTTGCAAGAATGTATGGATGTATGTTTGTTACTCTTTCACGCAATAATTACTGAATGGATTTTGATGAAAATTTACAATAATATAGCTTATTTATCAGAAAAACATATAGGCTGTAATTTATCTTTGTACTCTGGCAGGAATGGAAGTACGCGAGTGAAATTGCGGGACGCTGCTAGTGTGTATTCAAATATTATTAATTGGAAACAGTGCAGTGATTATAATCTTAGAACTTTATATGGATCTTATTACGCATGTTTTAATTATGACAACTTGCAACATATCACATCGAAGACAAAATCTAGTTCTACTCATAGTTATTTCTAAAAACCTTTATATTTAGCTAAATTACTTGATTAATACTTCTTTAAACTGATGTTCTTGTACAATGCGAGGAGTACATGGATATCATTATATTATTATGCTTCATGAATCTATGTTATGGTTACAACTTTTTCAACTTACAAGTTTACAAAGGAACATAAAATATTAATAATAAAAACAATGGTGTATCTCACCACCACTATCGATCATAGTACACAGGTTTAGTACCGGTGAGAAAGAGTGGTAGGCCTAAAAATAGCATTCCAACTTGCGGCTGTAAACCTTATTTCATAACTCTCAAACTTTTTTTTTTTTTTATAGAAGAGGGGCCAAACGGACAGTCGGTTCACCTGATGGTAAGTGAATAGCGACATCCACAGACAAAACTAATTTAGGAATTAAAATCTGAACCTAAATAAAAAGTCTACTAAATACTAAGTAGGATAACCTACTTAGTATTTAGTAGACTTTTTATTGTACTCCAAAGCTTTCCAATTAGTTATAGAAGCAAACTGGAATATTCTTACGCAAACACCAATATAACAAGGAATATAATTTACATCAGTGTAATCACGATGCGAGCTTAAAGGAAATGTGTAGAATGCAGCCTCGATACGAAGACCGTTACTAACGATATCGACGCCGAATACGATATCTGCGTTCAACATAACTACAGGGATTTACAAAAATATTATTATGTATATGGTAATATAAAATAAAATAATGTACTAAACCATTTCTATATTAACGATTTAAGACCTTAATGTAATTACATAATAGCATGGATTAGAAGTTTGTGTTATTATCTTGACTGTCATCAATAATTAATGTACAGAAGTTACAGCAATTAATGTTTTTTCACTCAAATTCCATACAATTGATTTTGTTTCACAAGTAAAACAAGAACATTTTTTTTTTACTGATAGGGAACAAAGAGGTACTGAACTACTGCTGAACTAGGTAAAGACCTATAAATCGACTTTGAGATAATTATTTATGAAAAATCAAACAGCTACCGGTGAAACAAATTTTAACATCAGCATCTTCGCTTTTAAAGATAATATAAAATAAGATGGAGTCATTATTTTGTCAACACTTCTAAAAACTTTTGCCATGACCTAGTTAAAATTTGTGACCTACTAAAAGTCACTAAGCGGGCGTTTCTATATAGGACAAAATATTTCTAGCAACATTATAATCTCATAAATGAAATTCAGTATAAAGAGTGAAAATGGGTATACGTAAAAGCTAAGTTTATGAAATACTGATAGAATACAGGCAGTATGTGGCGAATCGAGTTAACTAGACGATTACCAATTTTCCTGCTAATTATTTTCCGGATTAAAAAAACTACCGCATACTCTAAAAATGCTTGCCTAATATTGGATAATTTTATACGCAGGCTTTTCATCTTCGATTTAAGTGCTTTAAATTTGCAGATATTGTGAGGTCAAGATGTTAAGTGGGCAATTGAAGTTGAATGTGACAGCAGGAGCTTATTTGTAATTTGGATACCGGAATCACAGGGTTGGGGAGGGTTATCCCCTGTAAGTCCTTAGATCGATTACCGAGGGGGTCTTCAATGGGTAAGATCACATATCCTAAGTCCTTACTCCATGAAATAGATCTTTTTGAATAAAGAAGGCGACGCTTAAATGCTCCGCTGTCATGAATATAATGATTAAATGTTAAGTAAGACTCCTGCGTTACAACAATTAATATATTACTGGATTATATGAACGGAGATAAAATATATTTTATGTTAGGCATTGATATTGTAGCTTTGCATTGGTGAAAGAATATTTCAAATCGGTTTAGTGGTTTACGCATAACAAACAAACACAAATTCACATTTATAATATTAGTAATATTATATTTTCGGCTACTTTTAGTCCACCACGGTACTAAGTAAGTCACTATTAAGCTAAATGGTCTTTTAATGTCCAGTTTACTAAGATAAACGGACACCCTGTGTTTCCAGCGAAGGCGTAAAGACGACATCGAAATGGTTATGTTTCGCTATGTATCTGATTTAAGCTGTGACATGTCGTTTATTTTGCTTACAGTTTCTTGAAAGCTTAGATGCGATCGATTTATATCTCTTGGCTTGTTTCTCAGTAAAAGTACGTACTATGCAATTGGTTCTGTATTTATAGATTTAATACGTGCATATTTTTATACCATAGACACTGTATACTTAACTGTTCGTCCCGTGAAACTAGTGTCACTAAATTATGGTATTAAAGTCCAGTAATTTACTTTAGCGATCTCTAACTTTTGTAGTCTATTAATTTTTCTAATAAAATTATTATTACAGATATAATTAGTGTTAAAGCGATAGTGAGATTGATAAAGTATATCTGAGATAAGATGTTAGTTCAACAATCTATATATATAGGAGTTATTTTATAGATTAATTCATCATGAACTCTAAGACTTAGAGACTTGAAATTTAGTAGGAATATTATTTTGCCACGTAGATGTCAGCTAACGGATTTTAAGAAATTCCTCCCCCTCCCTTTTTGACAGAACGAAGTCTGTGCCGGCAGCTAGTAGATGATATTCCATAAATTAAAATTATCTACAGTTACACTTTTTTAACGGATAACTCGTCTTTAGGATCCCACAAGTAAACTTATGAATATATTTTATACACACTAATATGTTCACTTTCTCTTCGCACGCAAACTACTTTTTGTCATCTTAACAAAGCATTAGAAATATTTGATATCAGATTTTAAAATTAGCATATAAAGTCAGACCATCCAGCTTCATATTATTAAGTTCGTACTACGAAGCAGTCATCGATGAAATTAGCGTCTACAGCTTATTAAGTACAGCTACCCAGATGTAAACTGTTTTATGCTTCGAGTTATTCAATACACCTTATTTGCTATTTCCGTTATAACAACACAGGCCTATCCCTCGATCTATAACGAACAATGATATTAGTATTACAGTTGCAATCGATTTTACAGTTTTGTATCACTTCCTAGAGAAAATTCTAGACTATAGACATACTTATAAGTGAATTATTAGAAAAATGATAAAACATGTTACATTTTATAATAATAATATCTATGGACGCTTTTTACACCACGTCAATCTGGTCCCGTAGTAAGTTCTCGATGAACTTGTGTTACGGGTACCACACAACGGAAATATATTTAATACTATATACTATAAATATATTTAAGATATTTATTCTATGATACACATATTATTTAATGCACATCCATGGCCCAGTAACACAGAAAACTTTTTTGTTCCCTGTTAGGTAGCGGGATTCGAACCCGCTACCTCCTGCTTGAGAACCAACGTAGTTGAGCCACAGAGGTAGTCAATGCATGCAATGCAATGCAATTTTATAGCATGTGTACTACATTTCTAGTCGGAATTATATTATATTATTTATAATACGAAATCTTTTCAAAAAAGATAAACATTTATTTATGTATTACATTTAGTTGAAAAGTCCTTTCTATCATAAAGTACAAAATTTATTTCCTTGTTCGTTACATAAAAACAAACTAGTATGTTATAAATATTATAGATAATCATTTTCCCTAGGGCGATGTTTTCAAAAACAATCCAAAACATTAATTTTATAGGAGCGTTTACGAGCATGGCGGGCTTAATTTTATCACAGCAATATTTCAAAAGTATAAAATAAGAAGAGCAATTAAAAGGTTCGTTGGGGAACAGGGCCGCATTCTTACAAATATTTATATAGGCATGAACAAACAGTAGCGTTAAAAGCAAAGACATACGTTTAGTCCAAGACAAACAGGCTGAAAGAATTACACGAGCGAGACAAGCATATCGCTCGGTGTGTGTTACACACTTCAATCTGTTCTTATTTTGAAAATATAGATCATTGATCTATTAAAATTTATGTTCATTAAGGTATGCATAGAAACCGCTGTGAGATGTAATCTATCACTAGTGCATTGATTTTTTCTTATTTTTTATTTTTTTTTTATGTTAGTTGGATAGGCAAACTGGCAAACGTACCACCTGATGGTAAGTGGTCGACGTCGCCCATGAACATAAACTAGTATACCTGGAACGAGCCCAGGCAACTCATTTATGTGTTGCCTATCCTGAGACATAAGATGTTAAGTCTCGGTGCCAGTAATTACACTTACAATTTAAAGTTACATTGTAAGTTTATTTGTTAATTCATGATGTATAAAGTACTAAATTTCATCATCATCATCAGCCTCTATCTGTCAACTGCTGAACATAGGCCTCTCTCAATGAACGCCATTACTAAACGTATTTAAATAAAATTTAAATACGTTAGTAAATACGGGTAGTTTCAATGTCTGTATGTTTTAATTATGGTTCATTATAATTTCTGTAGTCCTACATATTTACTCATCCTGCTAACTGTACGAGCCAATCGGAATGTGTTTCTTGCTGAACATTAGAGCAAAACATAACTGAGGCAATCTCGCCTTAAGGCTTTAGTCCTTATTATAGGTTTAAGGCGAAGCACTGCAGCTTAAAATGTAAATGACTTGCTTAGAAGTCAAAAGGATTAGGGTGTAATCTGCATATGTATGATATCGCAGAATACTTGAATATAAGCGTAATAGACTCGCGTTCATTACAACTTTAATATTGGTTTGTTAACTGTTGTTATTATACTGCATAATTAACGAGATGCTCTAGAAATGTGGTGCTGGAGAAGAATGCTTGGTATATCGTGGACTGATTTTACTGACTCCATAATTCAAGAGCTCGGCGTCAAACAGCGTCTATCCTCCATCGTCTAAACTCGTATTCTAACTTTCTTCGGCCATGTCTCTCGCCGGGGAGATGTTTCCGTGGAACGCCTCGTAGTTCAGGGGAAAGTTGAAGATACTAGACCACGCGGCAGATCACCGATGCGATGGACCGACCAGGTGAAGGCTGCCCTCGACGGTCCTCTCCATGAGTGTACCAGGAAGGCAGTTGCCCTTCTGGTTCACTCATGGAGAGGAAATTTTGCCAATCCTCGCAAACAGTTGTTTGCGAGGATTGGCGACGGATAGAGAATTGCGCCACCAACCCTGAAGTGATGACCACGACTACTCTGTAAAGAGTGTAACGAACAAGAAGAGAAGAATCTACGAGTGATGGTCTAGTGGATTCGGGCTTGCCCTAGAAGTGAGAGGGTTTTTTGAATTTCCAGGTGCACCTGTACTACATCGCTTGGTGACTGGTAAAGGACAATATCGTGAGGTTTAATGCCTGATAAGATTAAGTCTTTGAGCGTGTGTGACACTTACCACCCAACATTAGGGCAAGGCTTGGGTGAAAGTAAGAGGTAATCATGCTGCTTCGCAGCCAAATTGGGCTGGCATGACCGGGCTGGTACATAACGCTCACATAATACCGACGTAAACTGACAGCTATGCTGTCGCCTTTCGTGCGGTTTGTGAGTTTGAGGAGAGAGAGAAAAAGACAACACATAATCTCTGGTTGTGTATGCCGGGCGTCGATAGTTGTCACAAGGCTTCGACTGCTCGTTTGCCCTCCTATGTTATAAAAAAATATGCCCGTACATCTCGACTGCTTGATTTAGAGAAGTTTCGCGCCCCATGGTCGCTTACGATGACTATGTTCAATGCTGTTGTTTTGAAAAAAGAACAGAAGATGTTTGTTTCATTAATTATCTAATATGGGGCGGTTTGTATCCCCTTAGAAACTCTAATTATAACTCAAAAATATCGTATCATTAATTTTTATTATTAGATAACGTTTGAAAAGGGGTATTTAACATAATATGAGTTGTTAGCTTTTTAATTTTATTATTTTTTATTTGTTTACTTTTATTCCTTTTATATAAATGTATAAAAGTTCAATTATTGTATGTTGTCAAAGTATTGCAATAAGAACTAATTTCCTTCTATCCTTACTAATATTATAAATGTGAAAGTGGATGTTTGTTACGCTTTCACGCAAAAACTACTTAACCGATCACCATGAAACTTTGTACACATATTGTTGGAAGTATTAGAAGTAACATAGGATACTTTTTATAAAAAAACTAAAATCTTATCCTACGCAGACGAAGTCGCGGGCACCAGCTAGTATCTTATAATATTGTGTATTTCTTGAATTTCCATAAAATACATATCTTGCAAAAACATTAAATCTTTTAAGATTTATAATATTATGTATATTAAATGTTAATGCATGTCATTATTGGTAATGATTGTCGAATGAAAAGATTAACATTAATTTCTCAATTATACATATTATATAAGAACACATTTTATTAAAATTTATAGTGTCATGAATAATTTTCCTTTTTATCAAATAATATTGCCCAATTAGATAGTACAATCGATCCCAGGAACACTGAAATCTTTTTGTTCCCTGGCGTGATTCGAACCTACCTCCTATCGCTACCTCCGGCTTGAGCGCCAACGGGCTAACCATTGAGCCACAGAGATTATGTTCTTACCTTTGCATATCCTATATAACCAAGACAGGGTAACAATCCCATCAACTTGTATAATAAAACAAGTTTTATATCTGTAGCTTAAGTATTCATTGATATAAAACATAAAAGGGTGGGCTTTACGTCCTCCTTTGGTTCTATAACTAATTGTAATGCCCGTTCCTTGACTTATGAACGCCTACAAAGTTGTACTACATTTATTTATTTATTTCAACCACAACTTAACTATGCCTGTAATAGGCACCACCCAATTCGATAATATATTATATACTAGTTTATCCAATTACGACAACTAATGGTGAACATGTTAATAAATAGAGGCATGTTGTTTATGTGAGTTACAATTGATGAGAAGTTGGATATGATACCATAGGATCTAAGTTTAGTTCTGTTTGGTAGAAATACGCTCTAAGTATTAAAGTTCTTTGTCTATTTAATTTGGTGGCATTTACAGTTACTAGGCCACGTATGTCTTTTCTCCTAATTTCAAAGGACTAGAGCGAGAAATTTTATAACGCAACATGTAGTCAGTATAATGTCACTTTAATGTGAGAAAAGGAATTTCTAAGAAAATTCGGTGCGCATTTAACCTGTGTAATCAAAAGACTTTTCGAGCTAGGGAGTTCTAGCGTAAGCGTCGGAAACGAATAAAAATACCAAGTTAAACATTTCGATGCAGTCTTTCATTATGCCAAAATGTGTTTCTTACTTTCACGAAAATGTTTGACTTTTCATCCGAGTTTCTATTTGGAATTACTTGTTTTTTAACTGACTTCAAAAAGGAGGATGTTATTAATTCGTCGGAATGTTTTTATATTATAGTTTCTATTATCGTCTGTCATTTACCTCTTATTTTGCCTCTAAAATATAAATACTAATACTAAAAATCCTTCTATATATCCTTCTATGTATCATAATCATCATCAGCCTCTATCCGTCCACTGCTGAACATAGGCCTCCCTCGATGAGCGCCAAGACTGTCACTTACTGACACCCTGGCCACAGACTGATACCCTGGCCACTCGCATCCAACACGGAATAACTTCTATGTATATAATAATAATAATAATAATAATATAAACCCTTATACCACTGCTGGGCACGGGTTCCTCGAAATCGGGCGAGGAGGTTGTTGGGCCATTCACCGATGCGCTGCCCCTATATAGGTTGGTGAACTTTGCACACCTTTAAAAACTTTTATCTCATCAGACATGCAGGTTTCCTCACGATATTTCCTTCATTGGTTAGCAAGCTATGGTCTCATGTTCATGCACGTAGAAATTTAGAACCATTTCTACGCATCACAGGGGGGTCAAGATTGAACCCGGACCTTTCGGCTCACTCAAGATATCAAGCCCATACCCACTAGACATCGTCGCTCTACTTCTAAATATTAACCCTTTCAAATCCCCTCTTCATTATCAGCTTGATCAAATACTAGTGTTCCACTAGCTAATGTTCAGCCATCTTCGTGATTTTTTATCAGTTAGTTCAAGATCAACACTGCTCTTTTCTTGTTCTATGTATGCTATTAAGCCAAAGAGAGCTTCTACTATATGAAACAACTTTCAAAATGAATGATCTAGCCTAAGTTAGATTTCCCAGATAGATATTATTCAGATCTTAGATGTACTACAACTTCTGTGCTACATTTACAGGAATATACAATTTGTTTCAACAATATCTTATTTTATACCACAATTATTGTAAAACAATTTCATAGACATTGAATTATAAAGAATATCATACAAAGTATTCGCTAGGTAAACTCGTAACTTGTTTTTTTTTTGTTTATATTAACTCATACATTCACACTTAATAATAATAACATCTATGAACGCTTTTACACTACGTCAACCTGGTCCCGTGGTAAGTTCACGAACTTGTGTTACGGGTACCAGACAACGGAATATATTTGATAATTTTATACTATATATATGTAACACTTTTATACTATATATATTTAATACTTTTATATATACATATATATATTTAAGATTTTTATTATATAATACACATATTTAATACACATCCGTGAACCAGGAACACAGAAAACGTTTTGTTCCCTGGCGGGATTCGAACCCGCTATCTTCGGCTTGAGTGTCAGCGCGCTTACCATTGAGCTACAGAGGTTGTCACACACCACACTTATAATCTAAGAATCCTAGTGACGTCATAATGTCTATGTGTAAAACAAAGCAATCAGAAGCCAAAAAAACATTGTTTCAAGCGTTTTCTATTGGGTCCACTATCTAGGATTTAATTTACGGTCAATTAAGACATTGCTAATCTTACTGACAACCATTAACTACATCTAGCCATGCCATTACTGAGCTAAACAAAGTTATAACGTCAATATCAGACACGTAAAATCTATGAGGGTACGTAGCTTCGGTGTATGTAATTAAATGTACTTCACTCGATACTCATATTCGTGCCGACCTAATCACCTACTTGATAACATCGAGTGTGTTATCGAGTGATCTGATAGATAATTAAGTGCAGTAATTAGAATAAAGCTTCTTTACTTTAGCTAAGTAGATGCAGAAACTAATGCACACGCTATTGTACTTAGCTAATGTTACTGTAACATTTCAGAGTAGCGTGAAGGTGAAGGTTCCTGAGACATAAATCTAAAAAGAATTGTGATAATCGGTCCAGAATTGATGAAGAAATCGGTGAACATACATAAACAATACAGTCGAACATAGAACTCCCTTTTTTAAAGTCGTTTAAAAATATAGCAAACTGTAAAAAGTCTAAAGGGCAAAAGACAAGCTAAGAATTACAAGCGATATGACGCAATAACAATAAAGATTAGTATAGCTGACCAGAAATATCTAAACCCTGCGTGGTGTCGCCACTGTATATTTTTTACGTCAACACACTATCGTCCATACAGAAATTAGTTCCGAAATTTTCCGCAATACGGCGAGGGTTTTTATTTTTCTGGTTAGGATATAAGTACTAACTATGAATATATTATATTATATGACATGTCTAAAGGTATAATAAGACTGTGGTTGTTATTATCTAAGTATCTTTTGTAATTGAGGAAACAGTGTAGGAAAATACTTCAGTAATTTCCAAAGTTGATATTTTCTATACAGATAATAAATAAAAGGCTGACATTACCCAAATAATATTGCAATAGAGGTGTATCTTACTAAATTTGAATGATCGATTTGACGATGAAAATCATACATCGATATAAAATATGCAGAATTATGTAGATCAAGGGTTTTAGGAAGACAAAGTTTCGCATTACGGCCAAAAACTCAAAGAAGCCAGATGCGGCAGACAGTTGGTAACAACTGGCACAGCGTTGCTTTATAAAGTTTTTTAAACAATGCTATAAATCAATGACTTCAGAGAAAACTCGTAAAGTGTGAATTTACGCTGATGTTTCTATTCTTGAGGTAATCTACGTACTTTCTTGTGAACTTTAACGCATCACTAATCATATCGAATGGAGGTTTTCAGATCAAACGTTCTTTATAATTCAATGTTGTGGACTAATGTAGTTATTTTAAAATGTTTTTCAGATATACGTTTATTAGTTCATTTCGAGATTGAAGTAAGTTCTTTACATTGAAATCTGTAAGTAGCTCTGAAAACTAATCACATATTTTTTCTGAAACTGCATAAAACGCATAAATCGGAATAAAAACGATATCCAAGCTTACATTCAGTAGGTGCTCTCTTCCTACTTACTTACCAGTATTCATAACAAAAATACTTTCTTTATATTAATATAATAAATACATTTTTATCAGCATTTTATATCTTATACTCAGTGAATACCAAACAGGTGCAGGAGACCTTGAACGATGTTACAAAGAAATACATTTATTCTTTTTATAGGAAACCGATATCTTCTTATCACAGCGTACAATCGTTTCTATTATAGATAGATAAGGTTAGACGAACTCTATTGTGTACACAGTTACGTAAAGATATCAAAGGGTTATACTTTTTTGTTAGATAAAATCGTTACGCTCCGATCGATATCCAATTTACTTCGAAGAGTCCACCGTCTGAATCTTTGTCGCATCGTCACGTTGATGTTCATTTGTACACGTAATCGTATTTGTACATTCTAATTAAAATATTTTAGACTTTTTTTGGCTTTTATAAATTGGATTTCCAAATGTAATTATCGTCATAAATTATAGTGGACAGAATTTTCGAGAATAAATGCTTTGTATTCACGAAATGAGCTGATAAGTCATCAGATACTGGAAGAATAAAATTACCCGTATAGATCTCCTCCATCAAATTATCAGAGAGCGCAGTGACGTGGCGTATTTTGTGTATATCTATCTCTTTCGTTACTTAATGACTTCGTCTTACTATATTGTGCTTGCAAAGACATCAAAATCAAGGGATAGTTAATTAGTTAATATCTAAATCGCTGCCGTCCAAATCGTACATTGTTGTGGGAACAAATTCCAGTATCAAATTGTCATATTTTGCTGCAATATTCATAAATTCTCAAATACACTTATCTTATTTGTGCATTATTTATTATAATTTAAGAAAATAAGTCATTTATGTCTGGCCCTTAGAAGTATATAGAAAAATATATTTTAAATTGAGGCAATTTATTATCTAACATCTCGAAAACACTTATTAAGCGACGCGTAGTTCTTAAACGATTTCTGTATTCGAGTATCTCGCCTGCCACTCGCTCGTTTATTTAATCTTAAAATAATCAAGGGCTCTTAAGAACACTTCAAAATGGGAGAGTACCTAGGAGGTAGGAACATTAACGTAGGTCAGGCTACTTGGAACATTAATGCTACTTAGTGCGGCAAAAACAATAGTGTTTAAGTAAAGCGTTTGCTACTTGACTACTTATCTCTGATACTTATGCAGCTGTACACTCCTTGGAATTGCACTGGAGATATTTCAAACGATACAAAAAGTTAATTTAGTGCTCTAGTTAGCTAGCGGGGAATGTTTTGTAGTAGATATTTTAAAGAGTAAAGAACTGTTGGAAGCATTTTGCTATTTATATTAAATTGCATGGGTTCAAACTAAGGAAGAGAAGGCTGAAATAGGAAACATCTTGTATTTATAGAACTAATGAGATAAAACAAAGAGAAGAAGAACATATAATATAAACATAGATGTAAATTTATCGATATTGTCTACGAAATAGGAACAGAACCAAATGTTTCGTTGAAAATTTAATTACAAGATTGAAAAGATATAAGTTAGTAAAAACTATAAGCTATACCTGAAAATGAAGATTTGTATTATAATATAATAAACATAATCACATCATACGAACTGGCAATATACAAATGATTACCCATAGGTTCAGCATTCAAGGAAAACCATTTATATTACTTGAAATAACTCCATACCTTGGAGCGTACATGCGATGTACGCTCCAAGCCATATCGAGTCAGGATATACAGTTTGATACGATACAAACTAAATCCAGCTTTCTTAGATAAGGCGAGCTCAATGCAGCTCAGTCTGACAAATGGTTGTGTCTGTGGGGTCACGGGAAGAAGTTAAATCTTATTTCTTAGCGAGAAACTCTTGAAATATTATAAACAAAGAAAACGGTGACCCGGTTTGATATGTTGAGACCTATATTTATTGCACAGTATTTTATTTACACATACTAATGAAGACTTAAAATTATAAATGCGAGTGTTTTTTGTTACGCATTCCTGTTTAAAATGATAGGGTTTTGATATAATTGCCAAGAAAATAGACTATTTCACAAATAGAAAACAATTGACATCAGTATGTAGATTATAAATTATACTATACATAGTACTGTAATTTATAATGTACATACTGATCTAGTACATTACAATACATGTACAATTCTACTCTTGTAGCTCACATGAGCACAATGCAATGAAAAATGTCAAAAATACAAATAGTCTCTTTGAAAGATTGACATCTTTCTTGTACCATTCGCTGAGGTGCTCCAGTTGCCTGCATATCCGGGACCCTCAAAAAACGGCTAAAGGCGCTCGCAGTGGTTTTAGTTTGGGTATACACAGCTCAAGTGTGAGTCCCACATTGGGTCAGGAACCACACAGGTACATGCATAAAGCATTTCCATGCGTCAACAAAAAAAATATTTTTCAACTAGAAACATATTATTTTTTTATCTATATAAAGTGATTGTTAGTACTTATCATATTGTCGTATATGCTCGTAAGGACCTTGCTACACATGATGATGACGATGAATTGGGCAACATATTAATTTATATTTGTACATATACATTATTGTTTCTCCACATCGTCCCGTTTAATGCGTTCCCAAGCTTATGTTTTGCGTGACTGGAATACCAAAATAATGTTTTTAATAAAGTTCACAGGCTATAGTAATATAGCGTTGGCATACCTAGGCGTCACTTGTAAGTTCTTTACAATAAAACATTATTATTGCTCACTAGTTTTTATGACCACGTTAATAAACGTTTTATTGTTTTATAACTGTAAATATTATTTAGCTTTGTATCGATAATATAAATTTAAGAAAATCTTACATAATTGTTCGGCAAACCAACGATTTTATCAGAATGTTTTTCTTATAAAACTTTATAATTATAGTTTTCTAATTAGTTTTAAAATGCTAACGGAATATTTTTTCTTAAAAAAAAATCATATACTACGAACAAATAGTTTACCTGGTGGTAAGTGAAGGGATATCCATAGACTCCTGCACCAGAGAATTAGCAACAGTATAATTTTGATAGTTAGTAATACACACGTTTCGTTCATTGAGAGACTGATACCGATTGATAATTTCCTTATTAACTTAAATTTGGACATATCTAAAAATACTATAAAACATCAATTTTAGGTATTTGCCATGAAACTAATACAAGGAATAGTCCGTAGGAAGCTTCGGTAAATACTTGTTTATCGTGAAATGTTCTTCTAAGTTACATAGCCTCGGCCAAGAGAACACGACTAAGCTATGTTACTAAATAACCCTACCGACCTATAGCAGTATTTTATATTCCGCTTCATTAGTAACTAATATTAGCTTATCTTTATTGATGATTAACCTGACTTCATCATGTCAAAGTATTTACCATGGATTTTCGTTTGGAAGAACTTCTAGCTGTGGGCTAATATACAACTTTATCGGATTTTGTTACTTAACTTATTCTTGTATAATAGATATAACCAATATAATACAGTCAATGTTAACATCATCATGTAATCCAAATTATCATACCAAAGTTTTGTGTTTAGTTTTAAAGAAGTGCCATGATAGGAAGGAATGAAGGAAAGAGAAAAAGAGATAGATCGAGGAGAACTTATATAAAGCTGATAAAGGAGGTACAAGTCGTATCAGGAGGTGAAGAAATCGGCAGCGAGGAAGGAGGATTGACGATAACACCACCGACAAGAGCAAGGCTTTTAAAGGAGAAGAGAGATACCAAAAGTACTTTAGGTGTAAAAAGTCAATTAATGGGAAAACTGTATCCGATTCCCGTTACAATAGCTTAGTCGGTCGCGTTCCGTTTCACAATACACAAATTATAAACAGTCCACTTGCCTCAATACACGAACGCATCCTGTGCCATTGTCACATTTCAATACAATAACTTTTATTGAAATGATCCTAGGACGTGTTGGCAACAGAATAGACATCAATTTTATTTGTGGGTTCGTGCCACATTGTCGCAGCCGATTTCAATTACAACGATTTCCGTTTTGTATCAAAAGGATATACGATTTGTATTGTACGTGTGTTATTCGCGTCTAAAATTATAAAAGCGATTTACTACCGATTATATGAAGGTGAATTTATATGGTACGGTGTCGTGCGGTTACCTCATTCATCGCCAGGCTACATTTGCAGGAAGTCATCTTTTATGAAATTACCTGCAACAAAGAGTTACATACATTACTAAATGTTAAAAGGGAAATATATCATTGTTACGCTCGGTGAAATACTTTTTTGTTTGAATAGGAAATTTACTGGATATTACGTTTTCTTTGTGTTTCTTATTCATGTGGGATTTAGGGAAATGGTTCATACAATAACTGCATATTAAAATGAGGGCAATGCATCTGCATATCTTTTGGTTGTGCAAATGTCTATGAGCGTCGGTAGTCACCATAATACTCCGACTGTTCGGTTGCCTCCTTATGACATAAAAAATTAACTGTTACATTACAATGTACGTTTTAAAACGTGTGTAAAAATTATGATCATTATTCATACAAATAAAAGTCAATATGATCAGTCAGTCTTCCAAATGACTTACTAAAATCGTTAGTTAAATTTTATCAACATACAAAAGTAAATAATGATTTGTACATTCAAAGAAAACTTTAGTATTTTATACGACAGCAAACACTTTAAAAAGTAATCAACAATACTCTTTCACAGCTAGAAAAATCATGATATAAAAATAGATCCATAAAAATGCAAAATTAAATATAGCTTTAACATGGCGCATAACATCTACATATTCTCTACATTACTCTACAATCATTATCATAATATGAGCACAGCTAATAGTTCTAATTCCGATGATCGAGGTCGTTGAACCGGTCCTACCGTTATCTCAATCGGAAGACTTTTCGACTACTTACGACAGTTGGACAGGGTACAGATAAGATTACGTCAATTAGGATATCCTTATTAATCGTGAGAAACTGTTTTTGCACTGACATTGCTGTATTTGATTTCATATGAAATACGTACTCGAATGTTTCATATAATTTTAGTTGTTAATTATTATTATTATTATATATGTATACAAAGCATATTGTGTCGTTTATAAGTACTTTTGTGTACAAAAATTAAATAGTTATAAAACTTCTTCCAGATTTCATCGAGGCTTTTAACCAATTTTTATGATAAATCCCTTAAGAAGTAAATTATAAGTTTTAGGTCCTCATGTATAAATTACGGATAAGCTTTTTTAAAACACCACGTTAACCAAGCCCCGTGGTAAATTCGTAAGAACTTGTGTTACGGGACAAGGAATAAAAATATATTTAAAAAAATCATAATATACATAAATGATCCGATGCATCCCAGCAGGATTCGAGCCAGCTAAGTGTCCAGTAGCCTGAGCACTCGGCCGCCTCTCTATCTCTGTTCCAGTTTTAATATAAAATGTACCTTCTCTATATTTATTTGATTAACGATTTATCTAGTTCACATTAATTCAGATCATATAATAAAGATTATTTCACCAAATAATGTTTGTGAAATAATGCAGAGCCCAAATAATATTTCCAGTTAGGTGTAAAAGCTCATATAGATATTTTATTGGTATTACAATGCAAACAATAGAAAGCGATTATACATGTCCTATAGTTTTGTAGAATTTGTTTAATATTCCAAAGCGTTAAAAACACCATGGGTTAATATTGAAATAAGCGAATACGTGGAAGCATTAACGAAATCGATTAGTAAACAACGTAGTACGTGCGATTCGTGACGTAGTGTGTGACTTGAAACACAATTAACATAAAGTACCTCATTATTGGTGTATTGTTGCCTTATTACAAGAGTTCAATGACCGCTGTATTTTATGTTCACTTACAATCTATACCGCAAACGAAATCTGAACATATAGTAACTTGTGTTGTGTTGTGTACTATTACAATATATGAACGTAGATAAAAATATGTTTGATGTGTCATGTGTACTAGCGCTTTCAGCAAATTTGATTCAAATGTCGTGACTGTAAACGGCGTGATGCATGCCATTCCATCTTTCGTTATAGATTTGTATAAATTATGAATTCTAATAATTATATAGATGTGTCACATCTGCCGGGCGTTTTGTGACGGTCAAGTTTCTTTTTTCACTATCCTTGATCCTTTTGTTATATTTTTTTTAAAGAATTTTAAAACAAAATGTTTCTTTGGTTATAATGGATCTTATTTCAAAATCTTTATTTCATGAGTTCCTTCAAAACACATCACAATTCACAGTTTAATCAAAAATTCAACCACATAAACATTTAACACAAAACCATTGTAAAATGAAATTCTAATTTACATTGCATTAAATGTATAAAGCTAGGTTAATTTGAGCGCGTAACGAATCTCGTCCAAAACGACTCAGGTAATCCGGCTCATCCGGCGGTGAACGAAACAAAATGGCTACCATAAATTTAGATAAAACCAAACCCTTTTAAATATGGTAGCTATTAGGTCAGCGCTATTTACAGAACAGAATTAATAAACATAATCAATGCAAGCCAATAAAGATTTTAAATTAGCTCACGAAAAAGGTGATAAAATTTTAATTAAAATTTCGTTTATATTGCGCATACACGATGCTCGTGTGCTGTCGAAAAACGAATAGAGAATTTGGGATTTGATCTAGGGCAATCACAAATTATTTTTTAATACGTGTTTACGTATATTTTTTTTATTTGTTCAAAACACAATAAAGTACATAATATTTTTTCACAAAAAAACCCTGCCACCAAAACCCTTTCAAGGTTAATCTGGGCAAGGTCGTTTTTTATAGCATAGGAGGGCAATCGAGCAGTTGAAGACTTTTGGCGACTATCAACGCCCATACACATCCATAGCCAGAGATTATGCAGATGCGTTGCCCTCTTATTTCTATCCCCCCCTCCCCAGGTCCACCAGAAACTCACAAACCGAAAGAAACTTTATGTTGTTGTTAAGCGAGAGGTCCCACCCCGGTCGTGTCGGCCCAATTCAACTGCAAAGCAGCATGGCACTACCTCTTAAAAGCGGTGACATCACAGTAGTCTGTATGTAGTAAAAAAATATTATGAAGGATTTCGCATTCTTGTTTTGATATTGATAGAATACGAAAACAAAATAAGACCATGTAGCCTCACTTTATAATGCCGGCTTGATTATAAACAAAAATATATTAAGTATAAAGGCGTATAAGTATAAAGGGTATTAAGTTTCTACACAATGGAAATATTTCCAAACTTGTTATCACATAAAACTGTTGAAAATCTTCTTAATTTAAAATGTACAGACAATGAGCAAACAAATGGAGGAACGCAAAAGGATGCGAAGGAACCTATATGTTTAGCAAAAGTTCTCGAATGTACATTAAAAGGATAAAACGGATTTTAAACTTTACGGTTTTTTTGGTTTTGCGATGTTTGGGTTGCTTTTGTGAAATGTCGCAGTGTTTAAAGTGCATTATTTAAATAAAAGGTTTGTGTTAATCATACATTTTAGAGGAGGCTTTTTAGATTCTGTATCAACTGTTCTATAGAAAAACACACGAGTCTCTTTCTTAAAAAGAAGTTTAATAAATCTAGTCATTTCGGGTGTAAATATCTAAATTAATATTGTTTAAGTATAACTTTAAAATCAACTATTTAAATAAATGCTTCATAATGAGTATTTTTCAATGTTTATCTTCCCAATTTATATCTGGTATAAAAGAATCTCCGTACAGTGGCCGGTCCGTGTTGGATGCGAGTGGCGAGGAATCGGTCGTCTTGGCGTTCTCTGAGGGAGGCCTATGTTTAACAGTGGACGGATAGGGGATGATGATGATGATGAATAGTTTTAGAGTTGGTTAAACTGATTACCATGTTTTTCACTTTCATTTCGTGGAGCTCGATATTCCTTCCTCACAAGTCTCTAAAAAAATGCAATTTTAGATAGTTCTAATAGTGTGAATAATCTACAAGTTTGAAATCTAATACTGGCATCATCATCATCATCAGCCTCTATCCGTCCACTGCTAAACATAGGCCTCCCTCAATGAACGTCAAGACGGCCGATCCCTTGCCACTCGCATCCAACACGGACCGGCCACCGCACGGAGATCGTCTTACCACCTGGTCAATGGCCGACCAACACTTCTTTTCCTAAACGTGGCCTCCACTCAGGAACCTTATTGCCCCATTCGGCCATCCGTTCTCCTGAGTGTGTGACCAGCCCACTGCCACTTCAACGAGCTTATCATTTGCGTGATATCGGTACTGGTATATGAATATATACCAGTATATAAATACCTGATACACCTACATAGATATCTGAGATGCGCATCTCCGTATTGGCCCACGTAAACTGCACTATACTGGGATCTGTATGTCTGTATCAGATAAACACCCAATGTTTATCTACCTCGGAAAGGAAATCGAGATGTATTATTGTTGTGCCTATTGCCAGCCATAAACATCGCCTGGTCCTTAATTAACAACGAACGGAAATGTAACCTGTAGGCGCTGTAATTGTATGAAGTTTAAATGTAAATCTGTAAAAAGTCTAAATGTAAATATGTAAAAAGTTTAAATGTAAATCTGTAAAAAGTGTAAATGTAAATGTTACAAATCTTACACGGTAAACTATTCACTTTTCGTTTTTAAATACTTGCATGTCGTTTGCATATCTTACGAAACACAAATTCGATAAAGTGTATTTATATATCAAAGTGACATTATATTGATACGTAAAGCAGTTATGTAATTGTTTATAGTTTAAAAAGCCATACGAATTGAATAAATTTATTAACATAAATCTTGTTTAATATATAAAAATATCTTTATTTCAAAATCATTAAATATATTAAAACAATTGTGTTTTAATATATTTATTGATATATTAAATCACAATTGATAAAATATATGATTTATTGTGATTCGACTTATAGATATTTTTTGTTTTAAACTTGCTTTGGCAGATAATAAAATTTGCTCATAATTTCCTTACCAGATTTTCTGCATAATAAGAAGCAGAGTGCAAAGGTTCATAAAAGAACCTTCACACATCTCGTAAATCGTTTCTAACATGGTAATAATATTACTAATACTTACATGAAGCTTTATTATATAGAACACAGTTTACAGTGTCTTACAAGACCTATGTCTTCATTAAATTTACAATAGTTTAATTCCTTTATCATAAACATGCTTGTAGTTGCGATTCATGGCTAAAAGAACAATATTTAAGAGTCAATTAAACATGAAGGAACGCCTGACTCGGTTCGCGTAAGGGCGGTTACGCACTGCACCCGATCCGTATCGGGGAAAATACTAAAAAAATTACCTTACCGCTTGATTCCTGCTCATGCAAATAAAACAATGCCGTTCGGTTTCTTTTATTCAGTTCGTCAATATCTGAAATAGACATTCACGAATGATGAAGAAATATCGGATGACGGCTCTAGTGAGCTAAAATACAAATGAGATGAAATTGGATGACGGAATCGAGTCTAGTGCGTAGGCTACCTTACAAATTGTTCTACGGCTATTTCGGGACGTATTCTGACTTGACGTACTCGGTTATGATGCAGTGCGTAAGGGCCCTAAGGCAAATAGCCGCTCAGATGGTAACATTTAGCAGCAGGAAGCCATGTAGAATGGTCGTCCAAGCCGCGCCGGCGATGTTTACGATGGATATTTATTGATTGTATCCACAAGTCACTTAAGTATTTTATTGAGTGGAATTGATTATTTAGGAGACCATTAAAATTATTCGGTATGATATTAGATTAGTCGGTCTTTAAAAATATTCACATCTCCTTTTTTATACAAGCAATAGTTTTAAGATTTAACGATAAGAATCCAAATACTAAATTCTGTTTTTAAGAGATAAAAAATATAAAATCTTGTTTTGCTCATTCATAGTTTTGTAATCTCAACCGATGCATTAAGGTTACAAATATACTGTAATACCAATGATAGGCAGGTACACTAATATACCCACCATGGTTCAAGCCTTGTCGTGGCGGTAGGACTCAGTAGCCTAAGCACCTTGCACGAAGCCAATTGAACCATGGAAGCTGCTCTTTGTAT
The DNA here is from genome assembly GCA_963853865.1 of Helleia helle. NCBI lineage: Eukaryota > Metazoa > Arthropoda > Insecta > Lepidoptera > Lycaenidae > Helleia > Helleia helle. Next base: position 11,587,999 of record OY971431.1, read on the forward strand.
CCCTCTGTGGAGGTGGCGTCGGTCCCTTGGGGAGTTCACTAGCCGTCGAAGTGCCATGTTGCTCAAGATCCGAGGCACCTCACCAAAGGCGGTTTTGGTGGCACTCGCCGGGTTTTAGTGGGTAGAGCTGCGTCCACCTTACCATCTTTTGGGCGAAGCGAGTCCCACATGGAGGGGGACTCCCCAGGCGGGTGGTGTCCCCCTCCGCCGCGGGATGCCTAAGAGCATTTCCCGGCTCAAAAAGAAAAGAAGGTACAACTACTATAAACGTTGGCTAACTGTTAGGATTTCTTCGGGTACGGTACTATATTATAAACATACAAACATCGTACAAGGTAACGATGTATTTAATTTACATACTTAATTAAATGACATAGACGTTCAGTAAAACAGGCGAGAAGTACAAGTCACTGTTAAGTAATTTTTTATTGCTTTCTTGTTAGCGTTACGGCAACAAGTTGAGGAATTTTGATCATTTTATTGCTATACAACAGTTTACTATTTTACTAACCGACTTCTAAAAAAAGGAAGAGGTTCTCTATTCGGATGTTTGTATATTTTTTTACAATAGTATTGCGTTCAAGAAACAATACTAATTTCATAAAAATGACAAGTTTGTTTGGCGGCGCTAATCTTCGAAACTAGAAAAGTCGTATTTGGTTTTTTTTTTCATTCTGTCAACAGCCGAATTATAAAAAATGAAAGTGTTTTTTTTTCTTTTTTTCTATTTTCGAGCCCAATGAAACCGGGGGATGAGCTAGCGTTTTATATCAATGATATCATTTAAACACAGATGGGAGAAAAGCTTTAATCAGAACGACTTGGCCAGACATAAAGTTAGGCCCGGGTTCCCCAGTTCCCGTAATTAGAGGGAAGATAAATATCAACTGAAGGAAGTTCCTTCAACGCGTCTATCCGTCTGTACACATTCGCTAATCTCAAGAGCTACAAGATGAAAATGAATTAAGTTTTTAACGTTCTGACAGGCGTTTCCTTGTGCTTTCGTGATTTATAATCCAGCGGCCATTTGCTTTTTAGAGTTCCTTAAAGTGATAAATAGGAACCCTTATAGATTACACCGCTGTCTGTCTATCAGTCTGTCAAACCAAAACTTAGAAGGTAGTTCCCATTGACATAGAATTATGAAAGGCAAGAAGCTAGGACTCACAACTAGGTACGGAATGACGTACCTAGACGTATCTTATATCCTAAGAATGATAGAAATGTGTATAATTGTTGAATAGACACATTTCTGTAACACGTATGCAAAAGAAAAAACTTTTTACAACATTTTTTAAATTAGGAAATAAATAACACGAGCAAAACGAGTAAAAAAGTTTACCGGTGGGAGGGAAGCGCTGTGCCGCGCTCCCGGCTGCATGGGTACCACCATCTTGCTTGTTTCTCCCGTGAAACAGCTTTGCTGTGTTTCGGAGAGAAGGGCAAGACAGGCAGTGTATTTACTGGCACCGAGACTTAACATCTTATGTCTCAGGATAGGCAACACATAAATGAGTTGCCTGGGCTTGTTCCACGTAAACTGGTTTATGTTCATGGGCGACGTAGACCACTTACCATCAGGTGGCACGTTAGCCAGTTTGTCTATCCAAGTAACATAAAAAAAAAAAACTAGTAGACAGCACAACAATGCTTACGAATACTAAGAACGAACACAAACAGAGTGATTTCAAATGAAATGATATTAAGCTGGCATTGTGTAATGTGATATTATTGTACGACTTAAGAAGCCCTAGGAGTGCGACAGTGCATTGAGGTGTCGTTTTTTAAAACGTACAATACGTGAAATTCTGCGGTGACTCACTTTCACGACTCACTGACTGTTTGCTCTTTAAACGCGATTACATTTTTATCCCTACGTCGAGCGTAGTGAAAAGACTAGATGTAATATGATTATAATATACTTTTCTGGGACTAATACAAAGAAGACATTCTAGAATTTGTATGAAAATTCACTAGATTATTATATCTAAGAAGACTCTGAAAAAAAAACAATCGACAATTACATAGCACAGAGCTATTACAGCGGTTCTGCTCGAACGCCAGAGCTATAAACTTATTCTTTATAAATTACAATTATTATACGACGATAATTTACAATAATGATTACTACGGTACGTAGATGTAATAAAAATTAAAAACAACATTTAATTAATAAACTCACAATAAAACTTTTTATTAATGTCCATTTGATTTTACGCATGAAGTGTCCAATAAAAATAACAAATTTACTTTGTATCGTAAATATTTAAAGACTCAAAGACGTGTCAAGTCATCGAGGCCCCTTGGTATACGTCAATTTGTTTACGAATTACGCATAAATTCGTCCCAAAGACAAGACATCTCGCAGCGATCGCTGGAGGGACATTTCAATAAAATTTACGATTGTGACTTAAATGGTGGTTGAACAAAAAACGTACATGTTCCGCTTTCGTTTTAGATCTCGGCTTCGTTAAAATATCTGACCGGATAGTAAACGAGTCTGCGAGTTGTATAATGGTGATGATAACAGCAGATGATTAGTTTAATGAGGGATCGAAGAAACACCCTTACCGGGAGAAATAAGTTGGTGTACTCTTTCACCAGGGTACCACAATCCTTTTATTCAATATAACATAATAGCTGTGTTTCTTGATGAACTGCTAGTATAATAAATTCAATATTTGGCTTTCATAAATAGTAATTTTATATCATAATATTTTAGATATTGGAAGCATTCTGTTTCTGTCATGTTTGTAGACCGCTGACGGGACGTATTGGGATGAAATTCCGCAACAAAAGTCATTTCATGCTAGCACTTCATGCTTACAACTATAGAGATCTCGGTCTACAATCCGGTTTTTACATCGAGCGTATAACCGAATAGAGTAGTAATGTGAGCCTTAAAATTCCGAAACTGGTCAGTGATTTGTCACTGACGTAATAGCAATTCAACTAACTAGTGATCTGTATTTGCATCTCGTCACCAACCAATTGGCCATCAGTCGGCCAATCAGAGCGCAGAACCGGCGCAGCGTCGCAGCACAAATTCGGCGGAATTGGTTTTCATACAAAACACATAACATTACCGCTCTATTCCAGAAGTGGACATACAATGATAATAATAAAGAGAAATTAAATATTACTAATTAATATGAAACCTTTAATTCTTAACGCTTTAAATAGCACACGAGTAACAACAATATTCTGTTATATTATTTGTATAACTTTCCGCAATCTAAATTGGGAGCATTGAGTGGCGAGGACAAATGCAAGCAAGACCGAGATGTGTTATTGAGCATGACAAGACAGCAGACACCACCCCTATCGGTATTTTTGTCCCAGTTTCGGTTAACTAGCGTCTAAACAGTAGTGTTTGTTCAGATGTCGGGAACAAAATTAGATCTCCAAAGCACGCAGTTTTAAAGGAATTCAAGTAATACCTAAAGTATAGTATTGTGTGTGTGTGTGTGTGTGTTGAACCTTTAAATGTAGAATGTGTTTAGGACAGTCGAGTCCTTCATAAATACTACGAAATACTATATATCGTTTCTTGTCTATTATGTAGACTGATTCAGATATCGGAAACAAAATTAGATCTCCAAAGCACGCAGTTTTAAAGGAATTCAAGTAATACGTAAAGTATAGTATTGTGTGTGTGTGTGTGTGTGTGTTGAACCTTTAAATGTAGAATGTGTTTAGGACAGTCGAGTCCTTCATAAATACTACGAAATACTATATATCGTTTCTTGTCTTTTATGTAGACTGATTCAGATATCGGAAACAAAATTAGATCAATCCAATATATGACAAAAGATATATAAGAATATATAAGATATTAAATTAATTATATTAATTAGCAATTATCCCGCTAAAAACGCAGTCTTTACAGCAAATGTGTGAGTGCACGCATATGCATGCATATAGCACGAAATACTATATATCGTTTCTTGACTATTATGTAGACTGATTCAGATATCGGAAACAAAATTAGATCTCCAAAGTACGCAGTTTTAAAGGAATTCAAGTAATACCTAAAGTATATAGGTTGCGTGTGTTGAACCTTTAAATGTATAGCGAGTGTACGCATATGCAGTGTGGGAAAGGAGGGCGGTGCTATATGCATGCATATGCGTGCACTCACACATTTGCTGTAAAGACTGCTATTATGTAAACTGATTATTGTTGGTATTATATACATTTTCGATTATATGATCAATCCAATATATGACAAAAGATATATAAGAATATATTTCCTACTGGAAATTGATTGGATATTTTCTTTTATACGTATTATAAAATGATTATAGTTTTTTTTTAACGATTGATAGGCTTGCGTTTGGACACTGTCTCACCTGATGGAAAGTGACGACGTGCCGACGGTAGAGCACTGTTGCCTAGAAGGTACCTATTTACTCTTTTATATATAATTCCCTATAATTATGACATTTTACCGTTGAAGTTTCTTATTTATGCATTAATAAACATTTTACACACAATACATGCATTTTAACTTGACCGAGCTGAAGTAAGTAGACAGCATGAGCAACAGTTGTCAAAAAATTATCTACGACGTCACTCATAGCTAACTTCAGACCAGCCAAGTTAAATTGCGCAGACTGTAAAAAGGATATTGTAAACCGATACACCCAAATCCAAACATAATTGCCGTCTGTTTAATTTATAGAAACAAAGACGTCACTGTCTATCGGTCGTAAAACAAGGACCTTGTTTTAAGTTTAGAATCATATACGATAAGGAGCATGTGTTTTAAGATCGTCAAACCCGTATAAGTACTTCTGTCTGAAATTCAAGTATTATCCATCATCATCAGTGTCTATTCGTCTATTGCTGAACATAGGCCTTACTCACTGAACGCCTCGATTCAAATTGGTATATCCTTTTGCACATTATAATATATATCAGAGAGTATAAGCAAATTTCAATGACATACATATTGTGTAATTTTATTACAAGCTTTTATTTAAATTGCAATGTTTGTATGAATATATGTTTGGGGCAAATCTTGCAAATGTAATTTTATGCAAATATCCTTAACCTATTAAGATGAAATTTGTAGGACATGTAGTTCAATTGACATTTTTATGACGCCATACTAAAGATATAGATTCTATTTTATTATATAAACAATTAAGAAAGATAAACGCATTTGTTTATACAGCGTGTTCCAAACTGCTCCATTAATTTGAACAATTACACCCAAATCCACGGGCGACGGTCACCAATACACTTCGGGGGTCCGTACAGAATTTAAACATGTGTTATTATAAATGGCCACAGCCGGCATAATTACCAAGGAATTTATACGACAAAATACACATTTCAATTTAAAACAACAAGACTGCATAATTTATTATATTCCAAAGAGGACTGTTCTTTTAAATGCGACACTTAAAACTCTTGGAGTGTTACATAAAAAACGGTATAACGAGGCATATTTCATTATTTTTTTCCTCTAAAACAACAGGGTGCCATGTTTTTTGTAAGCTCGCGTCGACCCACGCGATCCCTCGATGATCGTTCACACTTTAAATGGCTTTACCTACCGTACGGTGATATATACTTGACTTATTATTGGAACTACGGAGGGTCATAAAAACTTATAACTTATGTGTGCATATTTATTACTATAATATGAGGTTAATAGTTAATAGGTCTACATAGTGAAAAAGTGTGAACATAAAAAAAGTCATTAATGTAAATATTTATGTAACTATTTGTAGATTTAATTCTTAAATCATTATGAAACAACTAAATATATTTAATAAAAAACTATTTAATAAGGAACTGAACATTTTGCTTTATTCTTACAGCTCCAAACAAGCTGTAATCAGTCAAATGCATTTCTCCATTCCTTAGTCAACAAGTCCAACTAAATTTTCCCATACCTCGTCAAACTTATTAGCCCACCCAAAATCAAGAATATAAATTTCATATAAATAGTTATTTCATATAAATAGTAATATTCCTTTACTTGACATATTATATACTGTATCGACACCTCTAGGAATTTTGATCGTTCATGTTCGATGCGCGCGATAAGCGAAGGTCCCTATCCATTTTGTCCAAAATATTTGGTAAGATTCAAGATTGGTTTTATGGCTTTGAAGATTAATGCGGAGATAAAAAGATTTAGGACGGGGGAATTTTTAGGGGGACAATAAATTTTGACACCTTATTTTCTTTGTGTAAAATTAAAATGCATTTTGGACGTGATTGTTTAGTTTTACCTGTTTCATCAAATTTAAATTACACTTTAAATCTGTGAAATAAGATTTTATTGGATTAATAAAATCTGCAGTAAAGTGTACAAAAACTTAAATGTTATTTTTCTTGACATTAAAAAAAACAACTTAGTTTAGTGAATTATGAAAATTTTGAGTAAATCTTACTCTACTGCTGCATTTTACTACATAATTGTATGTTATGAAAAATAATACAATAATGAAGTGGTATGTTATAAAGAAAAAATAATATACTAGGTGGGTTTCGAACCTGTTGAAAAGCATCAACACCATGACTTAGCTGCTTTCCGCTTGACTATTTTATGACTTGAGTGATAAGTTTTTTAAGAGTCAAAAACTTTATTCACATACATAATATGTATATTATAATTATATCATCATCATCACCAGCCTTTATCTGTCCACTGCTACAAATAGGCCTCTTTCAATGTAATAACATTATATTATAGGTAGCTACTTAATATAATTTCTCAATGAACGAACTTACCACTAGATCTTAATACCATTTCTCAACGCAGTCTCAATCTTGTATTTGTGTCCCACCATCTGTTCTTTCCCATATGCGACCGGCATTACGGGTAATTACATGTGGCATTGAATAAAAATACGTATGGTATAATTGTAAAAGAACTTATTTATGTAAATTATATACATTATTTAAAAGACGTTGGCCTCATTAAGAAAATAACATAATATGGAAGCCTTTTGTTCGAGTTCCCAGCCCCCCGTAATGTTGCGTGTACGCAGGAATTACTTGGCTCCACCCATCACGGACAACCTACTAAGCTTTGTTTGAAAAACAATAAGAAGGGGTGGCCAGTTTTTCGTCGTGAGGTCACAGTTTTATTGTGTATAAAAAGAGTGCATTCGCATCAAATAACCATATAAATTCGTTATTGTTTAAAGCTATATATACGTTTGAATTATCACTAGATATATGATAAAGGAAGGGCTTAATTTTTTTTTTTCATAATGACGTGAGCGACGATAGCCGATTGGGCATGGGCCCCCCTGTGATGCCTAGATATGGCCTAAATTTCTACGTGCACCTGAACACGAGACCATTGCTTGCGAACCGGTAAAGGCAACATTGTGAGGAAACCTGCATGCCTGATGATATTAAAAGGATTTGAAGGTGTGTGAAGTACACCAAACCGCATTGGGCCAGCGCATCGGTGAACTATGCCAAGACCCACCTCGCCTGGTTTTGAGGAGCAGACTCATACCCAGAATATAATTTTATAGTCACAATGAAATGCAAAGACGAGATACCTGATGGGGCGTGGTTAACATAACATGTAATCATAAAAAGGCCCTAAATCTGGCCTTGCTAAGCTTGTTCGACTGGTCAATATGAGTGAACCTTTTTTCAAAAGATAAGGTTCGATACTATTGATATTAAACTTCTGTGTTTCTATCTCTTCACTGCCAAAGAGAGACAGAAATAAGTCTGGAAATACAATCCGAATAACCACTATGTAATCACTAGTCCTTAATTGTCAAACCAGAGTAAGAGGACCCCTTTGATAGAAACTGTTAGAAACTTAATTCAATAGGTTTTACAACTGGTATTCCAAGTATCCGTTGCAACCGATTAGTTGTTCAACACGAAAACTCAAAACGAAATTTTCGAGCATTAAAACTATCTCCGATTCATCCAGTCCAGGCTTAGTGTAGGGCAGCTGTTGGTAATCGAATCTCAATCAACTCGGCTACGATATTAAATAGTTTACGGGGGTATTAAATTTGTAATGAAAACTACCGCTTTTACAAAACTATTAAGCTTATTAGTTTCCAAATATTTCAATAAGCCACGCAAAATGGATGATAATAATTTCGTAAATCTTTTGAAGTATCTGAATATGTTAAGCGATAGTTGAATTGAGTTCTATCAAATTAAATCTTTTTAAAAAAATACAGACAGAGTATCTGTTCGGACGTCAATTGAGTCTACCACTGGTTCCAAGGCAAGCACACTGAGATGAACCGGTGAAACAAAATCAGTGGAAGTCCTCCCGTGACCATGGTTGCTGTAAACTATCCGAAACGTCGGGCTAGTAAAAAAAAAACTTAATAAACCACGATAAAATCCGTAAAAATTGTTTCATTATAATGAGTGAAATTCGCGTAAACATTAGAAAACAATATGTAAATCAGTGGAACTAATTTTTTCGAATATTTTCAAATTTTACATGTTGTTATCCTAAAATGCCTGGGAGGAACGCCCTACTCCCAAGGTGTGGTTCTTCTCTTAAATCTTCTATAAAATCTTTTACTTTATAATATCCTTTACCACACAAATGCTCTTTAATAACTTTTGTATTTTTTTTAATTTGGAGGTTTTGAACATTTTAAAAGAATAGCTTACTTTTGTGAGTCTAAGTTAGTATAAGTTCTTACCATATCCTACCATCAATTTTGTAAAATGCAAAGTATAATTAGCAAAATTGACATAATAAAAGATGATATTGGTGGAAAAGATGCACTTTTTGCAGCGGTCTATAGCTTTGCTCCATTATGAAAAACATCATGATGTTCACAGTGTAGTTACATTTATTGGAACAGAGCCCGAAACATTTTAAGTTTTGGTATGAGAAGACTTTAAAAAGGTCAGTCCTGTGATTAATTCCATGTGGATAGCTCACTTTCATCTCAACTGACATACATAATATACAGATATATAAAAAGGGGAAAAAACGAAGACCGCAAATATTTGCACAAAATAATTAATATTAATATATGTCCTCCCACCGACATTGACAAAGATTTATGCGACTTTATAAATAAAAAGATAAGTTTCATCTTGATAAAAACTATTTTATTCTGATCACTTGATTGCATAATCTAAAGATAAAGTAAAAAATACTTGCAAGATAAAAGCTTTTATTTATCCATGTGTAAAAATTAAATCACAGCGATAAATCAAATGTTGATATATAACAATTTTATTTACAAATAACGGTCTCGAGATAAGACAGAACAGAGTCGATAGCGGGAGATTGATCGTCAACTGAGATAACGAAGAGGTCATTAATTTGTTATTTACCAAAACGTAGGTGTCAGAAGGAGAGGCGATGTCAAAAATCGGACAGCAACACAATGGTGGATGGAGAATTAAAAGCGAAATGTTGTAGGAACCGCATGCATCATTTATAACCACACTTACGTTCAATAACTTACAGGACATTTATTTCGAATTAAAGAAACATGGTAGGGATATATTGAATAATAAAGTAAATTGAAATGTATTAATTGTAATGATATAGAAGTACGATATGAGAAAATGTGCCGTTGAAAAGGAATTTTATATTTTTAAACGAAATATAAATTAATGTTTGCGGTTTCTATCTATAATTATCCAAGAATAAATGGTTGCTAAATAAAGCATATAAGTAATGTTTAAAATTATTTTAGTACCTACTGTAGCTATGTAAATGAATATTTTAAAGATTCTGATAAAATTCCGTTGACATGTTTTTATGATAAAAACATTTTAGTTTTATTTTTTTGAACATATTGACCGTGCTGGCCCAATTCGGGTTGGTGAACTTCACACACCTTCAAATACTTTTAATCTCATCAAACATGCAGATTTCCTCACGATGTTTCCTTCACCGGTGAGCACTAGATGGTCTGATATTCAGGTGCACGTAGAAATTTAGAAAATCTTATTTCAAGGCACTATTGAGGTCAGGATCGAACCCGGACCTCTCTCTCAAGAGGCCAAGCCCATACCCACTAGACCATCGTCACTCCACATTATGTTTATCAATATCATGCTTTTAAAAATACCAATTTGGTATATTATGTGTAGGTTACCATGGTTCAGGCCATGGTACTGTCCCGACGTTGGGAGGGGTTGTTCTGTGGTGCGGGACAACCCCTCTGTGGAGGTGACACCCACCGGGTTTTAGTGGGTAGAGCTGCGTCCACTTACCAGCTGTCGGGCGCAGCGAGTCCCACATACCCGCGTGGGGAGACCCACTCCCCCGCGGGATGCCTCGGAGCATTTCCCGGCGTTAAAGAAAAAAAAATGTTTCGGTAAAGAGAAAATATTTTCCTACGCAAAAACAAAGTCTAAGGGGATTATAATATAATCACCATAGACTTTATTTTTGCGTAGGAAAATATAAATCATAACAATCAAGTCTCATTTAGATATTTAGTTAAACAAGCTAATTAGAAGAAAATTATAGTTCAGACAGGAGTTAACTTCATTATAATTGTGCGTGACTAGAGCCACTATATCTATTTTAGTTCTGTCGTGTATTTATTATGTAATTACAGTATATTTTTCTACCCATCTATTAACATATCCGTAAAATGGTCTGTATTTTTGTAAAAATAAGTAAACATGTAACATAAGGTTCAAGAGTGGAGGCTGCGTTCAGGTAGACGAAGTGTTGGTTGACAATTAACCAGGTGGGAAGACGATATCCGTGCGGTGGTATTGCATGCGAGTGGCGAGGGATCAGCCATCTTGGTGTTTGATGAGGGAGGCCTATTATTAGCAATAGACAGATAGGGGCTGATGATGACGATGATGATGATTAAGTAAACATGTAATTTACATAATATAATGCTAGCAAACACAAAAATATTTCGAAATCCTCAAATACCTCATGGAAATTCGAAGTGTATTGATTTACTGTATTAGATCGTAAAAAAAATAGCTAGGTGCAATAAAATTCCGAAACAGTTGCAAAATAAAAATTCATTTCATACATAGCAAGCATCAGTCATTGCAATTAACTATGACATGGCTTATTAAGAGTTATAAAAGACTTAGAAGGTGTTCTTCCCATTATTTGTTAAAAATAGAAAGTTAATACTAAGCCTAAAATGTAAAATGGACATCCGACACCATACCTTTATCTGATTTTAAAAACCTTAAATGCATAAATGCATGCGACATATAAGATAAGATCTGTGAGCATGGTCAACGAGAATGGGACATAATTCAAGATCAGGTATACATTTTTTGTTTGAGTGTATATCTAAGCTCTAATGTTAAATATTTGTATTTATTTATATTATTGTAACTATTTTATATGTTTTTTTTATATAATCAATGCGACGTCAATGTTTACTCAATTTTGATGCACAATCAAATACAGATATTTAGAATGTTAATACCATTTTAATGAAAACGTAAAACAAAAATGTATCCCTATAACTTCGCCACCATTGCGTTTATCAAACGTACCCGGTAGAACGTTATTACTCAACGAACAAAACGTCTCAACAATTGTAACATCGGCTTATTACCTCAAGACAAATAAATTCCATCAGCTTCGTTATCAGGAATCTTTGGGTGAAATTCGAAACCGTGAACATGCTCTGAGCACACAGTGTTGACTATTCATTCGGTGTCTCCGGAGAATATATTGAACAAAAGACGGGTTCAGCATCCGACTACACTATTTCTCACTACTTCGGCGAGATGTAATCAGAGAAGGCGACGTGTCGCGCTTATTTATGTATGAACGGGGCGCGGGATAGGGTGGGCCAAACGCGCTACAAACAGAATAATATTGATGACACTGCGCTCTGAGGGGTCATGAATCATTAATCGTTCCTCTATGGCTCTATTACGACCACCTTGTTGGATAAGCCGCCCTTCATAAGATACGTTTGCCTTTTTCATAAATTACGTGCTGGTTCTAATGATTTTTGGGAATCATTAATTTTATTAATCAAAAGGAGGGCAAACGAGCAGTCGAAGCCGTTTGACGACTATCGACGCCTATACACATCCGCACAACCATCGATTATACATATGCCTTGCCCTCCTTTTCCGTATCTCCTCCAATGGGCCACCCATTGGAGGAGATACGGAAAAGGAGGGAAGGGAAGGAAGGAGGGAAGGAAGGGAGGAAACACAAACAGCACGAAACGCGAACGGTCACTTGACGCTGGTATTATGCGAGCAAGAGGTAGGTACCACACCGGTCGTGTCGGCCCAATTCTGCTGCTAAGCAGCATGGCACTACTTCTTACAAAAAAATCTTATAGCCCGTGCATAGTTCTCTCCACCAAGTTCATTAAAGCCTAGAACTTGATATGTTCCACGATAGTCAATTACTAAACTCAATATTATAAAATTGCCCGAACGACTATAATATGTTAAAGAAATAAACTTCGATCAGTCGATAATCTTAGTAGCAAATCAGGTTGGTAGTAAATAGATAAAATCTTGGGACTATAAGAACTAGAAATTCGGTAGGATGTGCGTGAAGGCTTTTCAAATTATATTCTCAGAAGTATATCTTTAACAAACGTTATGTTGAAAATAATGGAATTTCTTATTAGTGGTTTCATGATTGCGATAGGAAATAAGACAATTCCAAAAAAGGCGACCACAAAGTATACACGAGGAAATGACAAAAAATGACAATCTGTGGCGTTCATTTAAGTAAACGTCAAAAATACGACCGCAAAACGAACAAAATCATATTTTAGAACAAAAAACGAAGGCAATTTAAGTTAATTCAGTAAGCAACAGACATGGCTACTTCCAAATGAACTCGAACGGAACAAAAAAGAAAACAAATGACGGACAAAAACGCAGGTCATTTCGGAGTGGACTCTCGTTTATTTTTTCTAAGGATGCACATCCGAAACCTTATTTTTTTACTTGGGACAAAATCACAGTGGGACAATAAATAAAAATATTACATTTTAGGTTGACAAACAAAAGAATATTGAATGTTGCATATTGGGTTTCTGTTATGATAACTTTTGATATTTGTAAAGTGATATTGTGGAGGAATTGTATTAAAATACGATTTGAAATTTATCCCGAGGTAGTATTGGAAACAGATAAATATAATTGTTATTATCTTGTTACATTTTTTTTTCCGCTGCAAGTGCCCTCAGCCACCTTTTATGAGAGTCCCGGATCATGCAGGCAACGCAGTACCCTCGGCGACAGGCTGGCCCCGGCGAAAAGGCCAGACTCCTCCTCTAAAGGGGGACTGCTCGGCTGTTCGTTTGATTCGATACTTTTAGCAGTCCCCGACGACGTCGTGTCTAGCTGGACCCAGGTTAAAACCCCATCCTGGGCCCGACACGAGCACAGGGGCGTTTCTGGAGGCGCATTAGGTAGCGCCTCCTACGCACCCCCGTTCGTCGCCCGCGGTGGGAGGCCTCGTCGGCGCCCTCCTCTCTCACCCGCTCATCGGCCTCCTTCTGGGACATTACTGCCTCGCAGAAGGAGACCATTGCCGTCCAGGACTCGTCGTCGCCGAGCATCGCGGGGATGACACTCGGCAGAGACAAGTCCCCTCCGATGACCGATGTCAGATCATGACGCAGCGCCGCCCATCTCGGGCACACCTAGAGGGTGTTGCTGGGCCGAGTCCACCGCCGCGCCACAATCGTGACACACAGTTACCGGCTCCCTTTGGGCCGTCTTGCACAGATACTCACCGAAGCACCCATGCCCGGTGAGCACCTGTGTTAGACGGAAGGTGAGGGGTTTGCGTTTACGACGCATCCGCATGAGCGGTGCTCAAGGACCGGGCGCAGGGCAACCGTTAAGCCTTTGCCATACGGCTGCCGCGCCAAGTCCTCCCCCCACCTTCGCATTAATGCCTCCTGCCCTAGTCGGCGGACCCGTAGGATCCCGTCCGGCGTCACGTCCTCTCCGAGGGACCTCCTATCCGAGACATAGGAGTATACCTCGGCGAGAACTTCCGCCACGAGTTCCCACGGGGGGTCGCCGGCTAAGGTAGTAGCTGCAGCCCATGATATCGTACGATACCCCCGGACCACTCTTACCGCGATCACCCGCTGCGCCGAGCGCAGCTAGGCCCTACTCCGCGCTGTAAGGCGATCCGTCCAAATCGGAGCACCGTACGTCGCCATACTCCGGCAGACACCGGAGTATAGCTGCCTGCAGGCGGCGCTGGGTCCTCAGAGGTTCGGGAGGAGTCTGCCCAGCGCACTCGCCGCCTTCACGACCTTCGGACCCAATTGTTCGAAATGTGGGCCGAAGGTCCATCCACCGTCGAGGATGAGCCCCAGATATTTGATGTGAGGGCTCATCCTGACCCTCACCCCTCCGATCTGGAGGGCAGCCCCCGGTGGAGGTACTTTCGCCCGGTCCCGCGGAAGAGGAGGGCTTCGGTCTTGTCGACTCTGACCCGAAGCCCTAACCTCTCAATGCGGCCGATCACGAGGTCGAGCCCGACCTCGGCCAGCCGCGCCGCCTCCTTATAGTCTCGTCCCCGGGCGTAGACGAAGGTGTCATCAGCGTAACAGATGACACCCATCCCGGGGAGGAGACGACCTCGCAGGACCCAGTCGTACCCGATGTCCCACAGGATCGGACCAAGTACCGAACCCTGCGGCATACCGCAGCCGACTCGCCACCACTCCACGGACCCACACCGGTTCTCGCAGGCTACCCTCCTGTCGGAGAGGTACGCCTCCAACAGCTTCCTGAGATAGGGAGGCACACCAAAGTAGTTCAGTGCCTCCCGTATCACACTGTGCGGGAGGCTGTTGAAGGCGTTCGCGATGTCCAGGGACACCGCGACCACCACCTCCCCTCTGCGTTCCGCCTCACCCGTCACCGCCCTCAGGCGTTTGAGGTCGTCGATTGTCGACCGATTCTCTTGTTACCTTAGCTTATGGTACTCCAATCTTATTTTTCATTGAATTTCTGATTTTACGCATACCTACTATAATGATATTATGATTATACACACTGAGCTGAAAATACCTTTTTTTTTAGTTTTGCGCAGGGAAATGGCCTTAGGCATCCCGCGAGGGAGGAGGGACTCCCCAGGCGGGTATGATGCCACCTCCATAGGTTTTCCCGCACTACAGAAAACTCTTGAGCTGAAAATACCTTTATTTTTTAATAGGTAATTGTGACTAGATTTAAGTATAAATACCCTGAACCTAGTATCTATTTTTCCTTATATTTTACTCAAATACATCTATGCTTAAGGGCATAAGATATTGCACCTCGAAATATTACCTATACATACTTTTTTAACCATCAAAAAGTATAGAATTTCCTGCATTGGATAAATCAAAAACCTTACAATTTCACTATCTACATTTTCCTGCTATTTTACTTGGATACTTACTTTTTTCTGTAAGAGTGAATGCTAAATTTTTATGAATAATTTGTAAAAAATATGAATCTCAATATTTTTTACTACTTTCATGTACATTTTACCGTCACACTAACTCACTTACCAGCGCGTTAGTACGATAATTCCTACGTGAGAAAGGCCTTCATAACGATATCCACGTTTGAATTTTAAGAGCTTCTTAAAATTCATCACGCGTCTTCGAAGCACTCGTTGACAAAAAAATGACTACACGAAATGTTTAAAAAAAGGCTCTATTAACAAAAGCTACAACAGTGTCTGGCGACAGAATTTGAATGTAACAATCACGGGCTCATTATCATATTTTTTGTATGCTCGCTCATGAGGTGGTAATTTTTTGACCCTCTTACCTCTTTGGGTTGTTCAAATCCAAGGTTTTCTAGTCTGACCTAAATTACAAGGCTTTATATTAGTTGAAATTTCAACTAATATAAATGTCACTGAAATTGTGATTTTTGGAAAATATTATGGAAGCAACAATTACTATTCCAATATTTTGACAAATAGGATTTTAAATTCCGACGATCGAATTAGTCAAGTCGTGTAGATGGCGCTTTATTATTGTTTAATTCTTGCCAACATCTATTCAGGATTCGAGTTTATATAAGAGATAATTAGGTGAAGAAGAAAAAGCGCAGCGTATTAATAAAAAAATATTTAGGTACCTCTATTCTCCAAAATATAAATAAAACTGAAGGCTCAGCTTATATGAACCAACCAATGTCACAGATAAAATATCTAATAATAAATAGGGTTCTGAAGAAATATTAAAAGCTTTTAAATAAGCTCCTACTATCTTGTTTAATGCATTGATGTGATAAGCGATTCGAACGTACAAAATGTTGAATGCCGTTCGCCAGTTGCTACTTAAAAGGAATGTGTAGGACGAATCTTCTTAGCTTGTATCGCTGGTAAGGTAATTAATTATAAAAAGAAATCTACCACACAAACTGCACACACTGCACAAATATTTTTTATTTACTAAAAAGTAATTTTAATAAAGATTGAATTCGCAATTTCAATAGAAACGGCGTAGGAAATGTAACAAGTCAATTTATTATGGTCCAGATTAATAGGCCCAGAAATGAAGAAGAATTGTGTTGGTAGTTATTTAAAACGGGATTTTTAAATAATTTTAGTAATGAAAATAACCATGTTAACTTAAAATCATATGTGCTGGTAGTATTGTGATAGTAAAATTCATTAACATTACCTTATCCCATAGGTAGTAATAATAATAATATAATATCAACCCAAATATGTCCCACTACTGAACACGGGTATCCTCCTCGAAATCAGGCGACCTCCTCGCCTCCTCGTGTTGGGCCGTAGTTTACCAATGCGCTGGCCCAATGTGGGTTGGTGAACTTCACACACCTTCAAAAACTTTTAATATCATCAGGCAATGCATGTTTATTCACGATGTTTCCTTCACCGGAGAGCAAGCAATGGTCTCATGTTCAGGTGCACATAGAAATTAAGGAAAACCCATTTCAAGGCATCACAGGGGGGTCATGATCGAACCCAGACCTCTCACTCAAGAGACCGACCCCATACCCTCTAGACCACTAACATATGCCTTAGGTAAGTAAGCACTAAAACCTATACTTATATAATTATACGTCAGACATAAGTGTTAAAACGTAGATCCGTAATGTGCTGTGAATAATTCTTCCATTAACGTAATTCGTGCATTTCCTCCACTAATAAAAGGTGATCTATCCTTCCGCCCTTGGCAACATCACGTCCCTTCAAACAAAGGCAAAAAAACTAAATGCCAAGCTCATTGTGATCTTAGCAGGTAGAATGGGGCAAAAAGTTGGGCACTAAAAGCAAAGCAAAAAATATACGGGCACGATTATAGCAAATATTTTTGGGTTGAGCCAGATGTCGAATTTGAAGCTTACTGATGTGCATGATATTGTTTTTTTTACTATAAATAGATCGCTAAACTAGAGTACAATAGAATATACTGATATTGAGACGTGGAATATTGTGTAAGCAAGGTATCGAACTTTTTTTTTGTTAATAATGTTGCTTACATAATTGCCGCTCTTAATTATATTCAGAAGTTCTTTACAATTTTTTAAATTGTTGAACATCGGTTTTTTACGGCGGCCAGTTCGATTGATGTTAACTGACGTTACAATAGATATTTATCGGTGAGAGAAATTTGCTAAAAGCCATTTATCCACCTGGACAAATTCTAGATGAAACTAGAAAAAAATCATCTTCTTTTAATAAAGAAGAAGAAGAATTTATCCATCTGCATAGGACACCATCACCTTGATCTTTCTTGAAAAACAGACTTGCAGTGTTACGGTAAGTAGGGGCAGGAAATTTATGATTTTGTACTGGGACTTTCCATCAAAGCGCTTCATTTTATTTGAGTAAAACCTTAATTTTCGTTATAATATATATTATGTACTATTTTTGACTAACGAGTGCAAATTGGATAATATTTATTGAATATAAAAATTGATTGTCAAAATCAAATAATAATACAAATTTATTGCCTGTAATAAAAATAAACAGAGAAAAACAATTTCTTTTGTCTATGAGCACTAAATATTGAAGTCATTAAACACGTTTCGATTTATATCTGTATAAAATATAATAGCGAAGCGCTTGAACTATAAGACTATATAAATATTGACCATCTCAAAAAGAAATATAATAAAAAAGTTATTACGAAACTTTAATAAAAAGAAAGTTACGAGCGACGATAAAAAAAAATGTCTCGCTCCTCGTAAAAGT
The DNA here is from genome assembly GCA_963853865.1 of Helleia helle. Classification (NCBI taxonomy): domain Eukaryota; kingdom Metazoa; phylum Arthropoda; class Insecta; order Lepidoptera; family Lycaenidae; genus Helleia; species Helleia helle. The sequence continues at coordinate 11,606,147 of OY971431.1, forward strand.
ACAAACTTAATTAAAATTCAATCAAGGGACTCATTACACTGCTAAGAAAATACATTAATCTCCTGCAAAGTAATCGAAATAATAAATGTTATTTCATTTAAAGAAAGACGATACTTTATACTGGTTTCAATATGGCCGACCGATATTTTTTTTATTATAAACATAGGAATTCACATTGACCCTAAATTATTCCATTATTATATTACATAATTCATGGTGATTAAGGAGGAGGAAAATAAAAAGTTCTATATTTAAAACGAACTACGCAGGCGATATGGGGACAAAAAGATGGTAACGAACCACGTGGGCGATACCTCATCGCGAAGGACTGCTCCGATTGTGTTAGAGTTCATTCGATACAAATTACATTTATAGAGGCTAAATCCCTGTACAGATTACCAGCAACCTGTTTGTAATGGTTCAAATAAATTGTATTAGGTGTAAAGATAATCCCTATCAGTGTATAACTAGCATATAAATACGAATTACTATCTTTACGCGGATAATTTTATGGTGTAATAATGTTGAGAATACCTTTGTAGTAAACAAGATGATACCATAGTCATTGAACCTTGTGCATTTATAGCAATATATATACGTATGTATATTCGAGAATGTTAATTAGGTACATTCACCAGAAAAACTTTTTATAAAATTATTATTTTTATTTAGTTTATATAAAACATTTTCTGATATAGGCAGAACATGGTCACGGTAGACTCAGTCCACCCACTTAAAAAGATTTAGTTTACAACTCAACCAAAACAATTAGGCGCATGACAGTGACCGCCCGAATCCCGTCTTTGCCCCGCACTTACCCTACACCGGGGATGCGCGGGGCGTATGCGAGGTTCGGTCGGTCGCTGTCATGCGTCTAATGGTTTTGGTTGTGTAGTATATTAAATACTAGCTGTTTCCTGCAGCTTCGCCCGCGTTACTCAACTCCTATAAGTCACAGCGTGATGTTTTATAACCTATACCCTTCCTCGATAAATAAGCTGTCTAACACTGAAAGAATTTTTCAAATCGGACCAGTAGTTCCTGAGATTAGCGCGTTCAAACAAACAAACTCTTCAGCTTTATAATATTAGTATAGATTTAATAGATTTCTTCAAAGATTTTTACTATTATAAATATTTATTATTTAAAGCTCATATCCATCTACGAAACCTTTTATGGACTGACAAGATGGTCAATGCTATTAATTCGTAGGCAGCTTAAAGCGATTACAGCATGGATGTCAAATCATCAAACCGGGGATTGATCAATACTTATTTAAAAGAATGTGATCATTTTTAAAAATATCTTATTAATATTTACACTTGTATGGAGTCCATAAGACTGACTGAAAGTAGCTTTATGTTACATTCGTATTTATAATTTTAAAAACAACAACTACTTTAAAAAATATTTTACTATTACATAATATATGCTAGAACACACAACAAAATCCGTTAAACGCGTCTGTTGCTACTACACAGCGTTTTGCTCTAACACGACACCAGTATTATCAGATACTTCAATAAAACCTAATATAACCAGCTACGGATTCAGAAAGATGTAGTGCCATGCTGCTTTGCAGCCGAATTGGGCCGACACGACCAGGGTGGTACCTCTCGCTCACAGAACACCGGTGTAAAGTAACAGCTATGCTGTCACGTTTCGTGCTGTTTGTGTTTGTTTCCGGTGGTCCATTGGGGGGATAGGGAACGCATCTCCATAACTTTTGCTTGTGCGGATGTCTATGGGCGACGGTAGTCACTATCGACTGCTACGTTGCCTCTTTATGACATAAAAAAACAATAAACTTGAAATAGATATTACATGTCTATATTCAGTCTACATTACATACTTTTCGAGAGACGTCATTAACACCTTGCCATTATCAAAATACCATTTGTCCACTTTTTTATACTAAATTAAATCATTCTATAGCGACCGTAAATTATATGTCATTAAAATTATCATTAAAATAGCCGATCATGTAACGGACTTGGATAAAAACATGACAACCTCCGGACACAATGTACATTCCGCGGCGACAACTCAGCCGTTACATATTTCTTCGAAATCGAACAACTATTTAATATCAGTTCTGCCATCAAACAACAAAAACTTGAGATTCGCGTGGTATGGCAAATATAAAAATAAAAGCCATGTGCGAGTTGTATGTGCACTAACGGTTCCGTAGATAAGGTTTAGATACCTATATTATGGGTTTTTCGTACCTGTGTAATATTATGTAGTAGGTACCTTTTTTTTTCCTTTTTGCGCCGGGAAATGCTCTGAGGCATGCCGCCTGGGGAGTGGGTCTCCCCAGGTGGGTATGTGGGACTCGCTGCGACCGAAAGATGGTAAATGGACGCAGCTCTACCCACAAAAACCCGGCGAGTGCCACCAGTGCCGCCTTGGTGAGGTGCCCCGGATCTGTTAAGCTAACAGGGCACCTCGACGGCTAGTCAGTCCCGCAAGGGACCGACGCCACCTCCACAGAGGGGTTGTCCCGCACCACATAACAACCCCTCCCAGCGTCGGTACAGTACAATGGGGTGAGGTTCCCATCCTCACCCCTTGCCCCCTGCTCTTTTGTCCCCTCTTCTTATAAGAGGGGTACAAAGAGCCCCCTCGGCTCAATTGGCTTCGCCCAAGGTGTTGGGCTCACCCTAGGCTACTGAGCCCCACCGCCACGACAAGGCCTGAACCATGGTGGGGATGTAGTAGGTACCTAACTAATATCCTCAAAGATTTTTTTTTATTAATTAAATTAGCGTCCATGTTATATATATAATTTTTAAATATTTGCAGGATTGTGGAAAATAGTTAAAACACTAATTTGCTAATTTTGCTACGTTTCGGCTTTATTTATTAAGCCTTCATCAGACAAAAACATACACACTACTGATTACCATCGATACAAAAACAAGAAATACAGTATAATTAATATTCATTTCATATCCTTATTAACAACTAAAATTATAAATTTAAAATATATTTTTTTTTACCATAAGCATAATTATAGTGTAAGCAGCTGAGTAAATTATTATCATACATGCATCCTGATGAAGGCTTAATAAATAAAGCCGAAACGTAGCAAAATTAGCAAATTAGTGTTTTAACTGTTTTCCACAATCCTGCAAATATTTAAAAAAAATTATTTTTATTTTTTATATAATATTATAGTCTGTATATGTAAAGAGTATAAAAAGCATAAACATGTAGATATGTAAAAGAAGAAGGATAACAATACTAGGTTTTTTGTAGGTTTGGTTAGAAGATCTATTTTTCTGTTTCATACAAGGATTCCTAAACGTAAGTTTTTATAATAAGGGATCGGTCTAACGACTGACCGCTAATGGTAAAATAATTGGTTAGGTTAGGTCCTTGACTAATAAGGATAATTATTTATTCTTATAACAATGGATGGATTGTGATTATTTTGTGCTTGTTTATTTTTATTTTACATGTTTTTTACGAACAGCTAGTTATTATTTTAGTAGATATTAGGTACTAACTATGTACAAGCTTTCATATAAAGGAAATATTATAAAATTACATTGTATATTGACATTGATTTCTTAGATAAGCCTCCTATTTACTTATGAAAATATGCGTCTAACAAATGTTTCAAGTAATCCATTGCTCGGATAAAAATAATCACTTTTTCAAGTGATCGTGATGAATCGTTCGAAGATAATCATGAAAAATTAACTTTGAGCATATAATATCCGAATAGAGTAGTAATGTAAGCCATAAAATTCCGAAACAGGTCAGTGGTTTGTCATGGACGTAATAGCAATTCAACCAACCAGTGATGTTTGTACGTCCTATCGTCCAATAATCAATCAATTGATATCAGTCAACCAATCTGAATCGCAGCACAAATTTGACGGAATTAGTTTTCATACGAAACACATGACAGTACCGCTCTATTTCGGTTATGTGCTCGATGAAAATAATCACTGATTAGCCATTAGCCAGACAACTATCATGCAATAAAAATACAAACTATCTTGAAAAAAAAAAACAATTTGATATCAACAAATATGCATCAATAATTATCAAAAAACACCCCAGATTCGATTCCCTCAGTGACAAGCGTCAGGACTGACCTTTCAGCAGTAAGCAATCTATACATAAAAAAATGTAAGTGTCTGTTTGTACTTACAAATTACCACCTTTTCACGAAATACTGTAATAATCTGTGTTTGTTCCGGTTAATCTCCGAAACGGCTAGATCATTTTTGACCGGTTTTTCACGGGCAGATAGCGAATATTATAAGGAGTAACATTTGCTATAAAAATAAATATCATCAATTCGGATAAGGCTGTAAATCTTACTTAACGCGGGCAACGTTGCGCGCAACAAATAGTTACTATAGTAATAAGGTATATGACCAACTTGAGAGGTAGTAACAAATATAATCAAGCTATATTATATTTTGTGGAGTTTTTTTTTATCAAAGTGACCATTTCGTCTATAACCTTCCTAATAATTGGGCTTTGAAATGTAAAATATTTCAAATCCGGTGATAGTTGCGGATGTGATCGCAAACAAACAAACACAAAACATTTCATCAAATTGGGCCAGCCGTTTAGGAGTTGAGCCATACACACGCACAGAAGAATTATATATATGAAGATTCATCTATTGGACATGATATAATATAACTAGATAAACAGTAGCCTATAATTCTGAACAAAGCTCGTGTCCAGTTAATATTTATGTCGTGGATCCGAGATGGAGTGATTGATTGGGGGACAAATGACCAATCTACGGGAATATTCCAATATTCGAGTTGATCAAATGTGAACCTAATAACATAGAAATTGAATCCAAAATTCCTAATATTCAAGTTTTTCTCGAGTGTGTGCTAATGTCCTATAGCGTTAAATCTGTTTAATGTAGAGAAAAATGTACAGCTTAGCAAGGAAATAGCTTTAAAGAAAATATAACCAACTCTACCGGGAATCTATTTATCCGTAGTAGCCTGCTTAATATAGTACTAAGTAGTGCAAAACATAAGGCTCCGGAACGAATAGACATTTTGATTATGAAAGCTTACCTTTTGCAGACATGTCGCCCGACACTGAGCTACCCTCAAAGGTGACGAAACTTCCTCCTCAGCGACCACTCCAATCCATGTTATTATAGAAAATATGGAGAAATTATATAATAACATTTTGCCACTCATCTTCTTTGGTATCTTCTGTTATAATCAGTCAGTTTGTATCTGCTATCATAACCCGCACATAAATCCAAACGATGTACGCATAATATTGTCTAATATACTCAATATAATTTGTTTACAAGTTTGGTAGCACGATATAACATTTTAATTAAAAAAAAGATGAATTCCGTTCATAAGTGAACATATGCACGTAACTGTGTCCAAAGAAACCAAACTAAACGAAATAACGTAATACAATACACAAGAATTAATCTCACAACTTGAATCGTTCGCTACAAAAGCGTTTTCGACAAGCGACACTGCCGCGAGCGCGGTCGAAAGCGGACTAACCACCCCGCCTGAAGAAGCTCTGTTCCTCTCCCCTCAGATAGTTAATTTTGTTCCCGTCTCGCTCTAGCAAGAGGGTTCCCCTCTTCTCGCTCACTCTCACTACGAAATATACGTTCATGGCTACTACTACGTATGACGCTCTCTCTGTCATCTGTTATACTAGTGCATATATTTTATTCTATCTCGTTTCATCTCGGGCGTTTTACGTTGATTTTCCTTGATGCAGTTCACGGATGGGAATGTGGTGGTTATGGTTAGACAAAGACGGTGGTAGAAAATTTTAGGGTTGTTCGAAAGGGGTGACAAAGAATCGGGCTAATTTTGGGCTTGAGTTTTTATGAGAGTTCGGGCGGTAAAAAGTATCCCGCCTATATCGTTTGTTCAACTTTATAGGCCCGTCGCGAGGCCATATTAATAATATTAATGGCTGTCGTATCAACAATAACGCTGTTTTGTCATACAGAGGTTTATAAAGTTTTCATTTGTATATTAAAAAATATTAACGCGAAGCTTCTAATGAGGAAATTAATCATATTAAGCTTACGCCCATTTAATCGGTCATTTTAGGTATTTAGAGCTTAAAGAGCTTTTGTGATCAGGACAGACATATCGCTCCTTTTTCTGTAATACCAGCTATAAATCATAATTTACCAGTGGCAGAGCTTTACGAAAAGCTCACGTTAAGGCTTGTCTATTAGGTAATTCCAGCACAGTAACAATATTTATTATCTAATATTTCCAGTACTATATTTAGTAATATTTGTTATTTTATTCGACCAATTTAAAGTAAATTATTTGCACTTAGTAAGTTAATATAATTTATTGCCTACCTACTCTATATTATTAATTTATAAATAGCGATATATGTAAGGTGCATATTTTTTTTTCTATAATAAATCGACTGATTTTTTAAATACTTAACACATAATATTTAGATCTGGCATAAAAACTTGCTTTTAAATCTCTCATTTATAAATACATATTTTTTTATAATTTTATCAATGTTGCAACCATATAAGCAAATTGTGCTCATCGGGAATTTTACGAACGTGCTTCTAAGCATTCTTACTTTCATCGACAGCATTGGACACATATCATTGACCACAAGCAGATCATATACGATTCCATTTATTTAAATGTAAAATAAAAAATACCCGCATAGCATTTTCTACATAAAATGAGTCCCATTCTATTTGTAAGGCGGTCTCGAACCAAAAAGGTCGAATAAGAGTGTACGTGACAGAACAAGCCTTTACTACGTCAAGGTATTCGTTTTCTTCATCTCCATGCGTCTATTCATCTCGTCTTTAATCTCTCAGTTTGCGTGCAGACTTTGTCTAGACAAGCTGCTAGATTGGCTGCACAAACGTTAGCGGACGTAGGGACTGGAAATTAAGACTGTGTTTTTTGTCTGCCTACAAGGTTATAGGAACTAGTTTTAAGTTTAGGCGCGGATTAAAAGGATCTTGCTTATTGATCATAATAGCCAATGAATGTCTACCTTTTTAGAAGATCCTGTGTTTTTTCTTTTATGTAGTTACATGCGAATGCCTTGGCCTCTTGAGTGAGAGGCCGGGTTCGATCCTGACCCTGTGATGCCTTGAAATGGACTTTTCTAAATTTCTACGTGCACCTAAACATGAGACCTACGCTTGCTCACCGGTGAAGGAAACATCGTGAGAAAACCTGCATGCCTGATGAGATAAGTCTTTGAAGGTGTGTGAAGTTTATCAATCCGCATTGGTCCAGCCCATCGGTGTAGTATGACCCTACACCGTCCTCGCTTGATTTCGAGGAGGAGACCCGTGCCCACATACGAGGGTTGATATTCATATAATGAATATCAACAATACATATTATATGAGTCATATAATATGTATTTAACTATGATAATATGTTGCCTGATGATATTCATGAGAATAATCTAGAAGTCTACTTATTATACATATTTTGAATTTTTATTGCTGTGTGTATAAATGGTAAAAATTTTATCGTGAAATTTCGTTGTATGCGTTCATGCAAGGAAATTTTATGATAAAAATTTATTTAATTTCTACGAACAAGGATGCATATTATTATGTTTTTAATCATCGTTCGCTTTCTTATAGTGATTAAAAAACTTTAGAAATACAAATTAAATATATAAATACAATTGATTTCATGACTCATAACTATACAGATTATATGCCATCATATGCCAGATAGATTTAAAACCTAACGCTATATTATATATAACCTAAACTTGCTTGCATTCTAACTGTTGCAACCATATAAGCAAATTGTGCTCATCGGGAATTTTACGAACGTGCATTCTAAGCATTAAAGGCATTTGAGTCATCTGCTTTAGGTGATAATGACTTTAGAAAATATTTGTCACATAATATAAATCAATGCTTAAATTAAATAGAAGATGAGTAAACTTAATTTTATTTAAGGATTTAGAAGTAGGCGCCAGATTTTCTTTTTTCTTCTCATATATAACATAGGTGTTTGGTATTATATTATTGTAACGCGCCTCCAGTAACCCCCCTGTACTCGTGCCGGGACAGGATGGGAACCTGAACCAATTAGGCACGACGTCGCGGGGACTGCTTTAGTGGCGACCGAACAATCCCCCATTACGAGTAGTAGTCTGGCTTTCGCCGAAGTCAGCCTGTCGCTGAGAATTTCCTATTGCCTGCAGATACAGGACCCTCAAAAAGAAGGTGAAGGCGCTCGCAGGTTGTTCAGTTAGGGTAACGCAGCACTCCCTAGTGCGAGTCAAATATGGGGTCTAGGAGCCTACCCGGGTCACCTACATACATGCGATATGCATTCACCTGCGTCATATAAAAAGATGCTTGTGATTAAGTTAAGTGCAAATAATCGGTTATCTTGGTACTAATTAAAAGTCCAGTGCAATCTTGGAGTGGACAGAACTGGGTTAATATTACTGATGACTTCAAAACATATTATTCAAATAATTTGTTTTTATTTATTTAGCACAAAACATTTTAAATTAAACACAGGCTATATTAAATGAATGATTAAGAAGTAAGTGCCAGGAAACTTCTGTTTCTTCTTATCTTCTATATCCTAGGTTGTCATATTTATAATAAATAATAATAATATCAACCCTCTGCTGGGCCGTGGTCTCCTCCTCGAAATCAGGCGAGGAGGGCGTTGAGACATAGTTCACCGATACGCTTTTTTTTTTTTTTACGCCGGGAAATGCTCTGAGGCATCCCGCCTGGGGAGTGGGTCTCCCCAGGTGGATATGTGGGACTCGCAGTAAATGGACGCAGCTCTACCCACTAAAACCCGGCGAGTGCCACCAGTACCGCCTTGGTGAGGTGCCCCGGATCCTTTAAGCTGACAGGGCACCTCGACGGCTAGTCAGTCCCTCCACAGAGGGGTTGTCCTGCAGCACAGAACAACCCCTCCCAACGTCGGCACAGTACAATGGGGTGAGGTTCCCATCCTCACCCCTTGCCCCTTGCTCTTTTGTCCCCTCTTCTTATAAGAGGATTACAAAGAGCCCCCTTGGCACAATTAGCTTCGCCCAAGGTGTTGGGCTCACCCTAGGCTACTGAGCCCCACCGCCACGTCAAGGCCTGAACCGTGGTGGTTTCACCGATGCGCTGGCCCAATGCGGGTTGGTGAACTTCATACCTTCAAATACTTTTAATCTCATCAGGCATGCTGGTTTCCTCACGTGCACTTAGAAATTTAGAAAAACCTATTTCAAGGCTTCACAAGAGTCAAGATCGAACCCGAACCTCTCGGCTCTCACTCAAGAGGCCAAGCCCATACCCGTTAATGACATCGTTGCTCACAGTTATAACTAGCAATCATTATCATCATCATCATCATCAGCCTCTATCCGTCCACTGCTGAACATAGGCCTCCCTCAATGAACGCCAAGAAGCAATATTATGTCTGAAGTGGAAAAGAAACGGCCATCTTGAAAATAAGTCCAATGCAATCCTGCGGTTGACAGAAGTAGTCTCATAATTATTGTGACTGAAAACATCTAGTTTCGGCTGATCAACGACGAGATCACGATTCCCAATAATCGAGGGTCCCAATACTCAACTTCTAAACGCTACAAAACCTTATTAGTCCATACGTGTTTGTATGTACGTGACTACCTCCCCAATTTAGGCCTCACCTCGGGATTAATTAGCGTAATTGAAGATCGTAACTTCATTCTTGGACGTGATGCGTCGCAATTTTGCGAATCTTGGATGTTTACGACGTCATAAAATCAAGAACATAGTTTTTAAGGGCAACGTTTAGCAAAATCCTTGTATGTGACTTTACGAGCTCTTTGCTCTGCAGCCAAGTGTACCCGTCCAGTGGTGTTATTCGCTGTTTATGGCAGATTGTCATGTGTCGTTAACAGATCGTGTTTTGAACATTCCTTTTTATTTTTTATATTAGTTGGATAGCAATCGGGCAGACGAGCTACATAATGGTAAGTGGTCAGCGTCGCTCTTGAACATAAACAAGTTAATCTGCCCAGGCAACTCATTTATCCCCACCACGGTGGAGCTGCTCTTTGTTTCTCTCTCTTTGCTTCTCTCGCTCTTATAAGAAGAAGGGACAAGGGGCGAGATTGGAAACTTCACCCCATTGCACTGTCCCGACGTTGGGAGGGGTTGTTCTGTGGTGCGGGACAACCCCTCAATGGAGATGGCGTCGGTCCCTTGAAGGACTGACTAGCCGTCGAGGTTCTCTGTTTGCTCATTAGGTCCGGAGCACCTCACCAAAGGCGACATTGGTGGCACTCGCCAATTTTCAGTGGTTAGAGCTACGTCCACCTTACCATATTTCTTAGCGCGGGGAGTCCCCATCCCCCTTCTTTAACGCCGGGAAATGCTCTGAGGCAACCCGCGGGAGAGTAGGTCTCCCCACGCGGGTATGTGGGACTCGCTGCGGCTGACAGCTGGTAATTGGACGCAGCTCTACCCACTAAAACCCGGCGAGTGCCACCAATGCCGCCTTGGTGAGGTGCCCCGGATCTAGTAAACAAACAGGGCACCCCGACGGCTAGTCAGTCCCGCAAGGGACCGACGTCACCTCCACAGAGGGGTTGTCACGCACCACAGAACAACCCCACCCAACGTCGGGACAGTACAATGGGATGAGGTTCCCATCCTCTCCCCTTGCCCCCTGCTCTTTTGGTTTCCTCTTCTTATAAGAGGGGTACAAAGAGCCCCTTCGGCCCAATTAGTTTCGCCCAAGGTGCAGCAGCTCACCCTAGGTTACTAAGCCCCACCGCCACGACAAGGCCTGAACCATGGTGAGTCCCCATCCCCCGCGAGATGCCTAAGAGTATTTCCCGGAGAAAATAAAAAAAAGGAACTCATTAATTATGTGTTGCCCTTCCATAAGACATAAGATGTTAAGTCTCTGTGCCAGTAATTGCACCCCTGTCTTGCCCTTCTCTCCAAAACAAAGCAAAGCTGTTTCACAGTAGATTGTTTCTACGCAAGACGGTGGTACCCCCGCACCAGGAGCGCGGCACAGCGCAACCCTTCCACCGGTCCTGAAGTAACGACTTTTCTTTACTTTGTTGATTAGGTTTGAGAAATTCCTGAGGCAACCTGCTTGATGCCGTCAGTTACGATACAACTAACTATCGTGGTCATCGTGATCAGCTCGATAAAAATACTATAAAATACCACTGAAAAAAACGGATAACACTCACACAACATTACGCCTTATAAAAAGCTGATTGGTTTTCACACTTATTTAAACGAGTAAGCTAAAGTGTGTTATTAATATAATAAATAAAATATCGTATAAAAACAGCGAATGTGTGTTGCAGTAATAACTAGTTTTTATAGTGAATGTTACTGGCAGAGATTTCCATGTTTCGCTTCAGTAATGCGCTGCAAGCTTTTATTGTACTATTAGTTTCAGATTAAAGCTCTGTCTCTATTAAAAGTTGTTTGATTAAAAAAAGAATAGCTTTGCGCAAATAAAAATATGTTTTTTTATTAAGCTTACTTTGCTGTTTGTTTTGTTATAGTTTTCAATTTTGTACTGTATGTTACATAGTTAACATTGAAATGGTAAAATGTGGATAATCATTGTCTTTTAACTGTTTAATGTAACTCTTCTTAAATGCTTTAAATATAAAAAGAAAGAGAAAAAGAGATCGTGTGTTCCATAAATCGTTCATATTCAAACCTGCATCGTTCCTGTTATCGGGAACCACGTATTGTTTCTCTGCAAATTTTTTTTTTGAAAGTTATTAGGAAAAAGCGCCCTTAAAATAAGCATAGTGACTAATTTGCATAGTAAAACGTTGTCAAAAGAGTGAAAAAAATATAAACATCCGAATTGAGAACCTCCTCGTTTTTAAATTCGGCCCAAAAAAATTTTTCATTGACAATAAAAAATGGAAAGTCGGTCTTGACGTAATTTGACAATAACATTGAACGTGACCGGGCATACGCAGCTAAGATATACTCGACCATTGCAACAAAAACCTACCATTAATGGTTAAACTAAAAATGTTTTATCTAGTAAGTTTTTTTTGGAATTCCAAATATAGTGATCATTTGTAAAAAAATACGTTTGGAAAGAAAACTCAAGTACCATTTAAAATCCTTTTAAAAATCATAAATTCCAATTTCGTTTAATTTCATGTTTTCTCAAGCTAGTTTAAGTTTTTATTTTTTTTCTTTAACGCCGGGGAATGCTGTGAGGCATCCTGCGGGGGAGTGAGTCTCTCCAGACGGGTATGTGGGATACGCTGCGCCCGAAAGCTGGTAAGTAGAGACAGCTCTACTGACGAACTGAGCCTCACCGCCACGACAAGGCCTGAACCATGGTAGGGCAAGCTTAGTTTTTTTTTTCTTTTACGCCGGGAAATGCTCTGAGGCATCCCGCGGGGGAGTGGGTCTCCCCGCACGGGTATGTGGGACTCGCTGCGCCCGACAGCTGGTAAATGGACGCAGCTCTACCCACTAAAACCCGGCGAGTGCCACCAATGCCGCCTTTGGTGAGGTGCCCCGGATCTAGAAAACAAACAGGGCACCTCGACGGCTAGTCAGTCCCGCAAGGGACCGACGCCACCTCCACATGGTTCAAGGCTTGTCGTGGCGGTGGGGCTCAGTGGCCTAAGGTGAACTCAGCACCTTGGACGAAGCAAATTGGGCCGAGGGAGCTGCTCTTTGTATCCCTCTTATAAGAAAAGGGGACACAAGAGTAGGGCGGACAAGGGGTGAGGGTAGGGACCTCACCCCATTGTAGGGTTCCGGCGTTGAGAGGGGTTGTTCTGTGGTGCGAGACAACCCCTCTGTGGAGGTGGTTCCAGTCCCTTGAGGGACTGACTAGCCCTCAAGGTGCCCTGTTTGCTCAATAGATCCGGGTACTCACCGGGTTTTAGTGGGTAGAGCTGCGTCCACTTACCATCTTTCAGGTGCAGGGAGTCCCACATCCCCACCGGGGGAGTCCCTACTCCCCCGCGGTATGCCTTAGAGCATTTCCCGGCGTAAAATAAAATAGATAATATCAACAAGATAATTAGTTTTTTGTAATAAACAGGATATTATACATGAGATAAGAATTTATAAAAAAAATCTGTCTCCCGTTTTATCTCAAAATTAGCGTACAATTAATATACCTCATTTATTTTATTAGATACATACATTAATATATTATGAATTCGATATCCTTCACTAAAATCACATGTTTATGCAAAATAATATAAACATATTTATATAAATTGCCATATAATTATAATTTTATTGCTATACATGGTTTTGTAAATCCATATTCTAATTTCGAACATACACATTCCGTATATTTTATGCTAGCGAGAAACAACTGAATTCGATGACAGGTTGATAGCAGAAATATATTTATGTTTTCGAACGTTTATTCTAAAAGCCACTTAAAATTTTATTTCATCAATATTCCTGATAAAATCTTTTAAATTCAAAATACGTTTTTTTTTTTTTTTAATTTACTAGAATTAATTATTTTTATGTAATTTTTTACTCGACTGACTTTTATGTCTGCGTTTTTTTAGCTTTATTTGTTTACGTTTCGATTTTAAAACAACATCTTTCTTTATTTTATAGCTCTAGTGAATGATTTTCTTCAACGTGTGGCCTTGCCAAAGTGGTGCAATTAATTCCTAAGAAATAACATAGCAATATGAGAAATCTTTACCGTACATTTTGTCATCGTCATTTCAACCGATAGACGTCAACTTCTTAAAATATAACCATTTAAAAATTTTTGTACTTTTCATCGATAAGTATTTTCTATTCATTAATTTACTAAGTTGAACTATGTCCGAGATAAAATATTCCAACTTTGTTAATTTAGCTGGGGCAAGTTGAAAATTATCTAATATGCGGGTAGTTGCAATTTTCTTGTTACCGCATCGTACACAGGTAACTTGTTCGTACATGTCGCGTTAATGCCACTAGTTGCCCCACTCCGTGTTAACTCGGGTCACCTCTTACAACTTCTAATTAGCTCTCTTGTTCCCGAACGAAATTTCCTTTGGTTAAAAAACGGTTGAAATTCTGTATTTCGGACATGTTTGTATTTTAATACTAGGTTTAAAAATTGTGTTGCACTGATTGGGAAATGCAAATACGGCTTAGCCACACTGCCGTCGTATTAATTTGTTTATATTTAGCATATTCTTTGTTGGATTATTAGACAATTATTGAAAGGGCATATTCTATCCAGCAAGGGCATATTATACCTGTGGGTCGCAAGAGCTTATATGCTTTTCCGCGCTCCATCTTCACCCTCTTAATTTTTCGTCAAACAGCCTTTCTGTGGCAAGACAGGCAGTAAACTGCCTTTACTGCCTGCCTTGAAAGGTAATGCCGTATCTTGTTGGACGTCAATTGAGTCTACCACCGGTTTTAAGGCAAGCCCACTAAGAAGAACCGGCGAAACAAACTCAGTGAAACTAATGTTTTCAAATATGTTATAACAAATTTTACATGTTGTTATCCTGAAATGCCTGAGAGGGACTGGTATGGTATCTTGAGTTGTCCCAACATAATATTATTATTATTAATATTATATTATCTTCCAATAAAGTGCAGAATCCTTTATGTTAAATCAACAAAAATGCATTTTGCCTAGTTCTGACGTCTAGGAAGAAGACAGAGGTCTCTGTCAGTAATAAGTTCGTATACATATTGTGCAAGCCTTTTACTAAAGTACCCCAAAATTTACGCTGCCAGCTTTTTTCTAATACCCCCATTTAAATTTAAATTTAAAAAGAAAAACAGCGCTTATGAAAATTTTACGTCCGTTTCATGTAATGTAAAGAATTAAAAATATAAGTGTATGTTGCGCGGTTTCGTTTAATTTTCATAAGAGGGTGAAACGACGCTACTGTGAACTTTCATTTATTTTTGGGATGCGAGTGGAACTTATACTGATTAAGTATAATATTAAAATGATTCTCCTAAAAGTTTGTTAAGCATTTGTGAATACATATTTTTAAACTATCAATATCAGTCGAAATTATCACTTAGGTACTGTTATTGTAGATTCTTCTACTTTTACATTACTTCTTAAATAGATAGAGTAGGAGACCATTAGAAGACGAAGTGTATTTAAAATCAGGATGATAATTTCAATAAAAGAAATAATAATTTATAAGAATAACAAAAAATAGAACAAAAAACTGTCACGAATCGAGAAATTTTGCTAATAAATTTGTCAAGAATCTGCATTTTTATTACAACAGATCAGTAAGATAAGAATTTTTGCGATAATAAAATTACTAATAAATAACACGTCTTATTTGTAAAACATTTGAAAGCATTAATAAAAAAGCACAACAAAACTAGAGAGTAGTGAAAAAAATGTCTTAGATAAAGTAAGCAGAAGTCTCTACAGATTCCTATTCGGATCGTCATCATAATGGCGCATACTTTGTTTATTTCTCCAGTCTCGCCATTTTTATTTCACCCGTCGTATCCGCTATGGTAATACAGGTAAGTGCAGGAACAGAGACAATTATACATATACATTTTCCTACACTTTTATTAATGTTTATTCTTTTTAGTCTTTGGTAGATTGTCTTATGAAGGAGGTCGGTATTTTTTTTTGGGACGGGCACTGGCCGTTTCAGCAACAAAGCACCTCGGTCACTGGACCGAGGCGCTTTATTGCTGAAAACACCTCATCTATGGTGGCCGAGGCATCTGCGGGGTTGTAAGTAAGATAGAGGTTTCTGAAAGAGTCCCACATAACCACCAATGTCCACGTGGTCCTGGTCGTATGCGCAAAAAGCAAACCCCGCGAAAAAAAAGGTAGGAAGTATTTTAAGGTATGTGCTGATCGACACCCGGCTAGCGAAATTGAAGGTTCGCTAAAATTGTTGTTATTTATAGAAACAAACATCCTTGTACAAACTTTTCGCAATATTTGTTAGAAGATAATACAACGACTACCTGTCTAACAGTGTTTTGTCTGTTTTATGGTTTCGCAAAAATGTACACCAGTTCAGTTAGCAAGAACTTTACTGTCGTAAAATAGTTAAAACGTTACAAAATCACATGACTTTTTATTATATTACATTTTAACGAAATTAGTTTCGTTATTTACATTTACGCAGAAGAGATACGATGTTTTTTTACTATTATACCAGGTCGTTACTTGCATTGTAACTTTTTGCAATCATGTCTGCGAAGCACAACAATACAACCAAGATTTGCAATTGTGTTTTCTTTGTTTGCGAATTTGTATTTTAGAAATCTTTTGTTAATTTTATGTGTATACTGTTTAAAAACTAACCAAGTAAACTTTCTTTTTACGGCTCATTTAAGAAGTTCTTCATATTTTTTGAAAATTATTGTTTATGCAGTCCTCGATAGTAATCATCATCATCATCATCATCAGCCCCTATCCGTCCACTGCTGAACATAGACCTCCCTCAAAGAACGCCAAGGCGACCGATCTCTCCCTCTTTGGCCACTTGTTACTTGTTACTTGAGGTCAGGCTGGTTTCCGCAACTCGACGCTTTTGCGCCTATTTTGCGTGCTGTGAGCCTGAAGCACTCCATACTGCCAGTTAAGCTCCCGCAAGAATGCTAGCAGTCTCTTGACATCGGCGCAAATCTCCGGGAGCGTTCTCGGGCATCCGAGAAGGGCTAAGTAGTATATAATATATAATATATAATATATATAAGTAGCGGTGCTACTCCTGTGCACTCCAGTAGTACATGGGCTGCTGTTTCTTCCTGTTACTGTTACTGTCTGTAACACCTATAGTGAAAAGATGCTTGTTATAGTGACCATGTCCTGTTATGGTGCCTGTTATCAGGCGCAGTTCTGATCGTTTTAAGAGCATTAATTGACGAGAGACGCGTGGGTTGCCTATTGGCATCGCTTCCCTTGCTTGTCTGCAATCGTCTCTGCTCGTCCAGAGCTCTCTGTGTCGTGTGTTTGCGTGCGTTCTCACCCATCCTCTTTGGCCACACACTCAGGAGAACGGATGGCCGATGGGCCAATAAAGTTCAAGAGTGGAGACCTCGTTCGGGTAGACAAAGTGTCGGCCATATAGTAGATATATAGTAATGAGCACCTTGGGCGAAGCTAATTGAGCCGAGGGGCCTCTTTGTACCCCTCTTATAAAAAGAGGGGACAAAAGAACAGGGGATAAGGGGTGAGGATGGGAACCTCACCCCATTCTACTGTCCCGACGTTGGGACGGGTTGTTCTGTGGTGCGGGACCGAGCATTTCCCAGCGTTAAAGAAAAAAAAGGGATCGATAGTAATAAGATAGAATAAATAAAAATGTGATGTGTGATGTAAATGTGTGAGCGACGATGGCCTAGTGGGTACGGACTCGGCCTCTTAAGTGAGAGCCGAGAGGTCCGGGTTCGATCCTGACCCCCCTGGGATGCCTAGAAATGGATTTTTCTAAATTTCTATGTGCACCTGAACATGAGACCATCGCTTGCTCACCGGTGAAGGAAACATCGTGAGGAAACCTGCATGCCTGATGAGATTAAAAGTCTTTGAAGGTGTGTGAAGTTCACCAACCCGCATTGGCCCAGCGCATCGGTGAACTATGGCCCAAAACCCTCCTCGCCTGATTTCGAGGAGGAGACCCGTGCCCAGCAGTGCGATATATAAGGGTTGATATTTTTATTATTATATATTTATAAATAAAAATGTATGGATATTGATCACAAATGGTATCATGTTCCCTTATTAATTTCGTCTCAAGTTGTATTAGGAGTACCTACACCCATTTTTGAAGAAAAAGAAATAAGCAATTTTACATACTTGTTTATAATTTTATATAACGTAGAAAAAATATCTATATTTAGTTATATCTATAATCGACTATTACACAAGTTACCTGTTTAAAAATTGGTGGATAGTGAAGCTAAAACCTGATATTTTTCATGGCATATCACTTCTTTATCAGTCAGTATCTTATTACTTTCCTAGCAATTACTACTAGTTAAGTATTGTCACATGATATAGTTAGAGATAGTACCATATACATAATTCTGCGATTACGAAAATAACTTAATATACGTTTTCAATGATAATCAATATTTAAACACCTAGCGAGGCTGTATATTATAATATTATCTTGTGCAGTTATGAGTTGACTGATGACGAAAAAATTATTCAATATTTTTATATGGATTTTATCATGTTTTAGGTGTTGGTTGACCATTAACCAGTTGGGAAGACAATATCCGGATAATTTCCGGTCCGTGTTGCATGCAAGTGGCAAGAGATCGGTCGTCTTGGCTTTCATTGAAGGTGGCCTATGTTCAGCAGTGGACGGATAGAGCCTGATAATGATGATGATAATATTTTTTGTCTACATATTATACAAATACAAGTGAAGCTAATAAAAAGTGTGTAAAAAATCAGGGTAGATATGCCTTTTTATTAAAGTAGTTTAATACTGAATCGAATATTTTAAAATAAGCTCTGTATAAGGTACATTTTACTCCTAACTTGAAATCCCCGCGGAGGGGATGAGTTTACGTCTTTACCAGAACTTTGAACGTCTGGCCGATGTGGGCATTTCCGATCAATAACTCTGATTATTATATGACATGACCGTTGAAATATATTCTTAGTATATTTATACATTTTATAGGAATAATATAAAAATAATATGTTGGGTCAACTCACACACGGCCATCTGATCCCAAACTAGGCAGATCCTGTTCTTAGACAACTGGTACATATATATTTCTAAATACATACAAATTGTAGATAAATTACACCCAGACAGACACAGAACAGAAGATCATGTTCATCACATAAAGATTTGTCCACCACTAGACCAATTACAGGCCAGTCAATATAGGTAAAAAGTTTTATTAAAAATGTGTATACCTATTATATCCCTACTAAAATACACCAGAGTCCAGTTTTTTTTTTTTAATTTTAGTTGGATAGACAAACTGAAAAACGTGCCACCTGATGGTAAGTGGTCAACGTCGCCCATGAACATTTTACCTGGAACGAGTCCAGGCAACTCATTTATGTGTTGCCTATCCTGAGACATAAGGTGTTAAGTCTCGGTGCCAGTAATTACACTGCCTGTCTTGCCCTTCTCTCCGAAACACAGCAAAGCTGTTTCACGGGAGATACAAGCAAGATGGTGGTACCCATGCAGCCGGGAGCGTGGCACAGCGCCTCCCTCCCACCGGTTTATTTATAGCTTTCTTTAAAATTACTGGCAAAGAACTGACACTATTTGATCTATGTTGACCAGCAAGGTGCATGATAAGCAAAAAAGTAAATTAAAATATTACATTTACAGTTTATTACCAAAATATGCTGGTATAATACAAGTTGATTCAAAATAAAAAATATAAAAAAACGCAATCTCGGAGTGCATGCTGAGTACAAGCTACAATATTCTTTACTTTTAACATTGAACTGCAATCGCACCGTCTGTGGTTACTGGTCTAGCACTGCTTTGGCCAACTTAAGTGAAGTTTCCTTTTATAACCTAAAGAATTCACCCCAAGGATCTTTTGTGTTTATGGTCCTGTTATAACTTTAAAGAGATTGCAACGTCGAGCTTTTTTTACAAAGATTGCAAGAGTTTCTTTGAAATTTTTAATAGTCTAGCCACTTTCATGATAAGAAAGTAATAATCTACTTGTACTAAAGTTTAAAATTGCTGATATTACTTTATAATAGCTTTTGTTTTAATTCAATTTGCTATTTTTACTAAGGCACCTTATAATTAAAAGTACTTAAGAGCACACTATAACAGATAAATACTATTACATAGATATTTACTAAGCAAGCAAGAGCAAAAATTGTATGCTTATATATATTTTAATAAACGTGTACACCAGCGTAAAGTGACAGCTATGCTGTCGCGTTTTGTGCTGCTTGTGAGTTTCCGATGGCCCATTGGGGGGATAAATGGGTGGGGGGAAAGGAGGGCAACGCATCTGTATAGTCTCAGGTTATGCTGATGTGTATAGGCGTCGATAGTCGCCAAAATGCTTCGACTGCTCGTTTGCCCTCCTATGCTATAAAAAAACGTGAATTTTGCATAAACTCCTTAAACCAGCTATGCAAATGGTTTCTTATTACCACATACATAGTTGTTTTACTTATTTGTTTTATCAATAAGCATATTATCATTGACCCCGTTTTTTATATTTTTTTTTTGTAAAATGTAAATATTATTTTTAATATAACATTAACAACAACAAATGGACTTATACAATATTCATCAAGTTTTCAATTAATTTATATTTTATTCCATTTAGCCGATAAATCTTTCCAAATTTTTATCATTCACAAATGACAAAATTGAGTACCTACTCATATTTTTACGTTACGGCATCATTTTTACAAAAATATAACAAAACAAACCATATTTTTAAACAAAACTTCTAGACATCGCACCCTCCTGGACATAAGGAGGATGCAATTTCCATAAATTTTACACAATGTGAACACAGTCCCCGACCGAAAAGATTGGACGTGACCGCATGATTAATATGAACGTCTGTCTTACTCTCATACCCTTATAGCTAACTTTATTAATAATATAGCCTTATTGCATGGTTCTCAAACATTTGTCTTTCAAAAGGGGATATGAGCCGGGAAAGTTGGATCTTTCCAACGGGATATATCTTCCCATTATAACATGATTATCGAATGTTCCGGGAGATACCTGGAGTATTGCCAAAATATCGATTTTTTTTCTTTCTGTTGACGATTTATAGGGTTCAGTTCAGCAAAATAACAAAAGGAAACCTTATAGGGTCACTCCGTTGTCTGCCTGTCGGTCTGTCTGTCTATCAGTCTGTCAGTTAAAACCGCCAGGATATTTCCCACTGACATCAGAAACTCGAAATTTGGTAAGAAGTCTGACAACTTGTAAAGGAAAAAATCGTGAACCCGTGAATTTGTAGTTGTCTGTGCAAATAAAAAATTGTAGAGCCTGTTTGTGATTTCAAATGAACAGCTTTTTACTAAATGCATATGAAAGTATTTATGGTAATTACATAAAAAAAATATTTTTTTTTGTCCATCTATCTGTATATTCCGGCAAATCTCTGAAACGCCTGGGACGATTTTGACGAGACTGTTACTGACAGATAACTGATTTTACAAGGAGTAACTTATTGATTAGTATATAACACTAGCTGTTGCCCGCAGCTTCGCCCGCGTTAACTTTTAAAATTTGAGGGGTTGACCACCCTTATCACTTAGGGGTATGAAAAATAGATAGTAGCCGATTCTCAGACCTACTGAATACGCATGTAAAATTTAGTAAAAATCCGTAAAGCCGTTTCGGAGGAGTACGGTAACTAACATTGTGACATGGAAATTTTATATATTAGAATATGGCTGTAAAATATCTAAGTTAACGCGGGAAAAGCTGCGTGCAACAGCTAGTATTACATAAAAACACGTCTTACGCTCGATTTTTACAGGCCCAAATTTTGATTGAATATGTATTTATAACGTGTTGTTTAAACATAATATAAGTATAGTGTCCTATAGCTATATTAATTTGCTTTGAAAATCGCTGTATGTCAGCTGCCGTGAAACGTTAACCTGTTTAACTGTAAATAACATGCATTAGAGTGCATATTTTATATCATACATTTGCATATTTCATACTAAAAGGTAGCTGATAAATTATGCACATACAATATACCAACAGACAAGCAGACCGACGAAAGAAAGACAGTTGTTTATTAAAAAAACTGTTTAAGTTTTAGCTAATAATCTGAACTTTAATAGTAATAATAAAAAAGCTTTATTAATTCCATGCATTTAGTGTAATTATAATAAAGCTTTTATTGAAATTAATAAAACATTTTTTTTGTCATTGTTACAATACAGTAGTTAAAAGGTTTACTGTATTAGGTTCTGATCTTGCTATTATAATTGTCAATTATAATACATGATATTGATCATAAGTTCATACAATCCTACAGCCATGTCATAAATCATGACACAAAAGAGCAGACTCACGGCAATGTAAGTGATTACCACAAGTAACAATTATTCTTTTTTTTTTCTTTAACGCCGGCAAATGCTCTGAGACATCCCGCGGGGAAGTGGGTCTCCCCACGCGGGTATGTGGGACCCACTGCGCCCGAAAGCTGGTAAGTGGACGCAGCTCTACCCACTAAAACCCGGCGAGTGCCACCAATGCCGCCTTTGGTGAGGTCCCCCGGATCTAATGAGCCAACAGGGCACCTCGACGACTAGTCAGTCCCCCAAGGGACCGACGCTACCTCCACACAGTGGTTGTCTCGCACCACATAACAACCCCTCCCAACGTCGGGACAGTACAATGGGGTGAGGTTCCCGTCCTCGCCCCTTGCCCCCTGCTCTTTTGTCCCCTATTATTATAAGAGGAGTACAAAGATCCCGTTCGGCTCAATTAGCTTCGCCCAATGTGTTGGGCTCACCCTAGGTTACTGAGCCCCACCGCCACGTCAAGGCCTGAACCATGGTGGGGAAGTTTAGCTACAATTCTCAATTAGTCTATAATAAGCATATTATACTCAATATTAAAAAAAAAATTGATAAATATTACGAGTTTTATGATGTTGCTTGTTAACTTAAGGGAATCGTTATTATATCAAATAATTGCTTGAAGAAAATGAGAACATATAAAAATGTCGTAAAATTGAGTTTATTGAACGTATCTTGTTAAAGAATTTAAAAATATATATTATATAAGGCATCTGAAGATTTGTATACATCATGTTTATAATAATCGCTAGACCAATCAGGATAGATAATCCTTGATTGACAAATTGAGTGGGACATAGTTATAGTACCGGTTCATATGAGTAGGCATAATTGCGACACCTACCATGAACCAAATGTTGTGTAGATCTGGTATAGATACAAAAGCTGATCGACATAAGCTAATGATGCATTTACTTATAAGACGGTCGTCTGTTTGAGTGGTCCGGCAGTGGTCAGGCAGTGGTCAGGCACTTGACGCAGTTGTCGCGGGTTCTAATCCCGCCAAGTGCAGATATTTTTGTAAGATTAATATAGATGTCTGCACCGAGTCATAGACGCGTATATTAAGTCTGTTATTAGTACCCGTAACACAAGTTCTGACTAGTATACCGCGGGACTAGATTACCGAGGTGTGATTGCTGGCTAATATTAAAGTGAAAACTTCTTTAGGCGCGTTGAACACTTTTTGGGTGACCAAAATCATGGAACTCGCGTCATTCTCACCTCACGCAATATGACAGTAAGACGACATTATGGAATTCAATTTTTTTTGTATTAAAAATTGAAATTTCATAATGTCATAAGTTTTCACTTCTATCACTTATTTAAAAATTCATAGCAATCTTCCATTAAATACTCCGGTAAGAGAAACCGCTGTGAGACCACTTGTAGGCGAGTCCCCTGCCTCACTAAGTACAAATCCAGGGTGACACGTCTATGTTAATGGGTGAAATTAGCCATCAGTAGGCGAGTTAGCTTATATCAATGACCTTGAAACAAAGCTAGATTTTTATAACAATATTATTTGTATGTTAAGAGAAAGCTAAATGTTTTACTTTTTTGGATTATGATTATATTTTGCACATTATGTGCAATTTAGTCCAACTTGAAAGATAGGATTGTTTTGGAAAAGGCTCTGGTTATTTTTTATGGAGGACGTTTGCCCTGTATCACTTGTAGATTGCTTAGTTTAGACATATTATCATACAAGTATGTCTTTCATCCCCTGGTTATGGTGGCTTGAGCCTTGTTATGGTGGTGGGGCTCAGTAGCCTAAGATGAGCCTACCTTGGGCGAAGCAAATTGTTCCCCTCTTTGTACCCCTCTTGTAAGAAGAGGGGACAAAAGAGCAGGGGGACAAGGGGCGCGGATGGGAACCTCACTCCATTGTACTGTCTCAACGTTGGGAGGGGTTGTTCTGTGGTGCGCGACAATCCCTCTTGAGGAGTTGGCGTCGGTCCCTTGAGAGACTGACTAGCCATCGAGGTGCCCTGTTTGCTCAATAGATCCGGGGCACCTCAACCATTGAGGCATTGGTGGCACTCGCTGTGTTTTAGTGGGTAAAGCAGCGTCCACTTTACTATCTTTCGAGTGCAGTGAGTCCCTTATACCCGCCTGGGGAGTCCCCCTCTCCCCAGTGGGATGCCTCAGAGCATTTCCCATCAGCAACAGATCCGGGGCACCTCACCAGAGGCGGCATTGGTGGCATTCGCTGGGTTTTAGTGGGTACAGCTGCGTCCAGCTTACCACCTTTCCTGGGGGGGACCCACTCCCCGGCGGGATGCCTCAGATCATTTCATGGCGTAAAAGAAGAATACTATGCCTTTCATATCACATTATTGACATCCAAACATAATGTAATAGTTCGAGAAACGCATTTTCCAGAATCACTTCAAATACCTGAGTCAGCGAAGCAGTCCAAGTGCGGCTTATGTGATTGGTCGGTCACCAGTAGGAGGTATGGCACAGCCGTAAATCCATGACGATATCGAATTACCACGCCCAAATGGATAGTGTGACTAATGACATTAGGGGTGTTATCTTAATTAAATTATTATAATTCCACGCTTTTGTTTCGCTTTCAAAATTTGAGTACACATTTTAGATTCCCGGAGCGAATAGTCAACGTTAATTAAGGTTACGTTGGAGATTACGTCTTACTTGCTTACTAGCCTTAAGCTTTGTGTAGATTAAAAGCTAGTCCGGGCACAATCTGAACATTTAGTACACTAAATTACATTCAAAAATCTTAAGCTGAGCACTTTGGGGTCATAAGGGGTTAACTCTCTTGACATGTTTGGAAGGAGCAGCGTTTTATTTCGGGTTTAGTTACAATTTTTATTCAACTATCACACTATGTTATGGAAGTTTATATATATTTCTGTATTTAAAACAAAAAATAATTTTGAAATGCGTATTAAATAAATTATCATGAATGAAGGATTTTTTTTAAAGAACAGGTATTTACTTACTTAAAACTTTGTAATCATCATCATTATTATCAGCGTTTATCCGTCCACTGCTAAGCATAGGCCTCCTTCAATGAACACCAAGACGACTGATCCCTTGCCACTCGCATCCAACACGGACCGTCAACTGTTCGGTCGTCTTCCCTGGAACTTTGAAATAAACTACCAAATTTGGGAATTCTAATAATAAAAAATATGATAATCATATCTATAATTTCAGATTTTATGACAACGTCAGTAAATTAGAAAGGCTTTTGTATAATATTATACGGATGCTATGAGAATAACACTAAAATTATTTATTATCTTGCATTCGTTTTTTGTAACTATTGCTTTATAAGGATCACTCAGGGAAAAATGTTTTGATAAGCTATAATATATGTTTTCTTAGCATTTAAGTTAGGCCCCACCAAGTTTCAAGCCTTGTCGTGGCGGTAGGGCTCAGTAGCTTAAGGTGAACCCAGCACCTTGGGCGAAGCAAATTAAACCGAGGGAGATGCTCTTTTTTTCCCTCTTATAAGAAGAGGGGACAAAAGAGCAGGGGGGATAAGGGGCGATAATGGGAACTTCACCCCATTGCACTGTCCCGACGTTGGGGTTGTTCTGTGGTGCGGCACGACCCCTCTGTGGAAGTGGTGTCGGTTTCTTGAGGGACTGACAAATCGTCGAGGTGCCCTGTTTGCTCAATAGATCCGGGGCACCTCAACCATTGAGGTATTGGTGGCACTCGCTGTGTTTTAGTGGGTAAAGCAGCGTCCACTGTACTATCTTTCGAGTACAGTGAGTCCCTTATACCCGCCTGGGGAGTCCCCCTCTCCCCAGTGGGATGCCTCAGAGCATTTCCCGGTGTAAAAGAAAAAAAAAGCATTTATGTTAGGTAATATTTTTTTAAATAGCCTATTTTTTATGTTTAGTTACACGAATTTCACTCATTATAATTAAACAACTTTTAGGGATCTTACCGGGGCTTATCAAATTACAGCAACTATGGTCACGGAAGCTCGAGGAGTCCTCCCGCGCCCATGGTTGATGTAAAGTATCTGAAAAAAGAAAATACACGTGCTAATGATGTTGCGGGTATCTATGAATATCGCTTATCACTTAAAACCAGGTGAAACGACTGCTAATCGACTTTTTTTCTTCTTCTACTTCTATTAAAAAAGCGCCGGGCATGTGAATACCTTAATAAATCACGTTTCTCAAAATTGTAAGTCCCAAACAATGTTAATCTTTCCACTGGTGGGAAGGAATCGCTATGCCGCGCTCCTGGATACATGGGTACCACCATCTTACTTGTTTCACCCGTGAAACAGCTTTGCTGTGTTTCGGAGAGAAGGGCAAGACAGGCAGTGTAATTACTGGCACCGAGACTTAACATCTTATGTCTAAGGATAGGCAACATATAAATGAGTTGCCTGGGCTCATTCCAGGACTTCCAGGTATACTAGTTTATGTTCATGGGTGACGTCGACCACTTACCATCAGGTGGTACGTTTGCTAGTTTGCCTATCCAATTAATAAAAAAAAAACACTAGTTACATCCAAACTACCCAAAACGTTAGACTCATAAGCGGGATTAGTTTTGCTCACACTACAATGGGAATAGCCGAGGGAAATAAGGACTCCTTCGACCGTTAAATTAACGACTTGTCCCTGAAAGCCTTACCATCCGAGATCTCTTTTTATAATTTATTCGGTTTGTTACGACCACGTCTCCGTTGCTTCCACGAAAATAACATATGACCTGGCGCACAAACATGACGTCGAAAATTGTCTACAATCTTTACAAGTGTCTTGTATAATGAGGCCTTTTGAAAATATTACCGAATGCAAAGCAAAATTTTCTTTACATATTTAATGTCATTCATTCATTAATTCATCATTTATGTAAAGGAAATATGTATGTTTTTTATAACATAGGGCAAACGAGCAGTCGACGCCTTTTGGCGATTATCGACGCTCAACCAGAAATTATGCAGATGCGTATTGGAGGAGGGGATAGGGAAAAGGAGGGCAACTCAAGCAACTCATCTGCATAATCTCTGGTTGTGCGGATGTGTATGGGCGTCGATAGTCGCCAAAGGCCTTCGACTGCTCCTTTGCTCTTCTGTGCTATAAAAAAGACATTATGGCTTAGTTACTACTCCATTTTAAAACGCTATTTTTAACATCTATTAAATAAGCTCTTTTTAAACAGTATGGCCGCCATTTTCTAGTTTTATTATACCATCGGTAAATAATGCATCCGTTTTAGGAATATATTAACGCACACCCAGTGGCACCATCTGTTACTGAATTTTAAAGTTACTGAATTTAAATGGACTCAAATTTAGTATTCGACACTCTGACTTCTCATATGCGGGTTTACAAAGTGTGAATAGAAGACGACCTCCGTAGCTCAGTGGTAGGCGCGTTGGCGCTCAAGCTGGAGGTTGCGGGTTCAAATCCCGCCAGGGAACAAAAATATTTTCTGTGTTCCTGAGTCATGGCTGTGTATTAAATATGTGTATTATATAATAAAAATCTTAAATATATGTATAGTATAAAAGTATTAAATATATTTCCGTTGTCTGGTACCCGTAACACAAGTTCTTCCAGAACTTACCACGGGACCAGATTGACGTGGTGTGAAAGCGTCCATAGATATTATTATTATTATTATTATGGTTCTGTATGAGATATACATATTGAAAACTATGTGTTTACATAATGTAAAAGCATATGATAATAGTAAGGACATAATATCTCGCTGCTAATAGCGTTATAATATTGTTCATTGAACAGTTTATATACACCCAAAGGAAATCAATAAAATGACTACTACACAAAAAAAACTTAAAAAATATATATTAATTACTTATTATATTTTTTTTTTCAACAAGAAGCCAATAGATAAATTATCTGAGTACATTAATTGTCTCTTGGTGCACCAAATCAAGAAGTCTGTCTTCTAATTCTACAATAGAAAATACAAAATACACAATATTAGGTAGCGACTATATACAAGATTTTTTAACGTCATAAAATACGAACCTTAAAAATAGCAGATGCTAATACTGATCGTTCAATGATAAGTTTGGTAAATGTATATGGGTACCTGATGCTGGTTCGTATCATTATGGTCGCAAAAAACAATTTTAAAGCAATAATATCGCCAAAGTAAACTAATAAGACCAAAATAAAACTAATAGAATTTGGTAAAGCCAAATAATAAAGACTTCACTATCGAAATCATGTTGAAGTCATAGATTTTATTCTCACTTAATGGTGTAATTTGGTGGCCACCTGACTCAGTCAGTTAGTGGTCACCAATTCCATCTCCTTTTTAAAATCATCTGGTGTAATACGGCAGTTAATAGTATTAGTGAACATCTACTCCACACTAAATTAGTTTTTAAAACCAACCTAAGACATAACAGTGCCAGGAACATTTTTTTTCTAGCATGGGAGTGCAAACGAACAGTCAAAGCATTGATTATACAGATACGTTGCCCTCCCTTCCCTATGCGGGGGGCATAGGGAATGGGCCACCGGAAACTCATAAACCGCACGAAACGTGACAGCATATCTGTCACTTTACGCCGGTGCTCACATTGCACCCCGGTTGTGCTGTTCCAATTCGGCTGGAAAGTAGCATGGCACCTCTTAAAAATACATATCATGGTTTCGAAGATTTCAACCCACAGTTTCCAAGAATTGGAGCCATACAGTTATCAAATCCTCGTTCAAAACTTGAATGTAGATCAATCAGGTCCTGCGTACACACACTTAAAATATCGCTTTCATATTCGTCGAATATATCGTAAGCCGGCAATTTTGTTCGCGTGTGATATTGATCGCTTGTTGGACACGGGACACACGACGTTGATATGATAAGCGTAAATAAAATGTAGACTGACAGTTGTTCCAGAAATTCAGTGTGAAGATAAAACGTGTACTCTTAAGACTCGGTTATAAAAAATGTATGCACTTTCACAATTTAAATATCTGGTCTACAGCATTTTTTTATTTAGATGTGATTGATCTACGGACAGGTGGGTTACCTGACGACAAGCGACCAGCGTTGCCCATGAACATAAAGAAGTTCATTAGTTCATCAGGACTAGCCCAGGCAACTCATTTATGTGTTGCCTATCCTGAGACATAAATGTTAAGGTTGACCTAGTCGATAGCGCGAACTCTAACAAAATGATCGCTATTTCACCTGACTTGATATGAAATGCACAATGATTCATTCCGAAAATGTCCTTTTAGCAAAAAAGTTATTATGGAAAAACTAATAAGTGTATCTTTTCGAAATAAATTTATTTTAACTTTTGAATAACTAAACTATATCTGTACGGGCTTTATTTTTGAGCTTTCATGCTCCGTATACTATTTATTTACGCCCAAAGTTGGGCTAAAATCAGCGTTGAAATACGAAAGTTTAGAAGCTTGTATTTTTTAAATATATATATTTTTTTACGATTTTAAGGTCAAAGGTCAAACGTTGTAGTAATTACTGTTCTGCGTTTGTATGGAAAGACGAGCAACTCGTGTAACCTTAAGTCTCTGTGCCAGTAATTACACTGCCTATCCTTCCCTTCTTTCTGAAACAGCAAAGCTATTTGACATCAGAAATAAGCAGAATTTTAGCAGACACGAACATGCTATATCATGATTGTGATTGCATTTTAAATAGTTAAAGGTATTTTAGGCTTAATTTTGGTGCTTTAGTAGATTGTATTTATTTTAAATTTATTATGGTGCTTCAAAAATAATTAAGAAGTAAAAATAAGAAGTTTCCTAATGCTATATTATTATTTTTTGACAGACGGCTGGTCGAGTGGTCAGGCTACTGGACACTTTACGCAGCGGTCGTGGGTTCGAATCCCATCAGGTGCAGATAATTTCAGCAGCTGATGTCTGCACTAGGTCATTTCCTAGTACCCGTAACAAAAGCTCTTACGAACTTACCACGAGCCCTTGGTTAACGTGGTGTGATTGTTGAATAATATTTATTGTAATTTCTTTACACTTTACTAGATTCTATGAACGTAGAATGCTTTATTTAGATTTTATCGCACAAACCAAAGGTATTTTTAACATTACACATTATTTTGCTCGGACAATTTTTGCGAAGGATCTTGACTTAAGACAAAGTAGAACAAGGATGTCAAACGGGCGTGCTAATAAGCCCCTTACGTCAGTTAACTCAAGGCCAGTATTTTTCTAAAAGATAGCATTGCGAGAGTTTTCAATATAATTGCCCCGCTTCATTCAAGGGCCTGACAGCTCAAAGGGCAGGCGCTGACGGGCTCATTGTGAGAACGCCCACGATTCACTGTATTCCAACATTTTGAGTTTTTTATTTAAATACTTAAAAATAAGGGGGCAAAATTGACAAGCTATATTGATTACGGACTATTTAGCGTGCAATCGAAAAAATAATGAATCATTCTCTCGTGAGCTTCTTATCAAGCAATCATTAAAAATCGTACCTACCGTTGATAAGGTTTATTTACCGATGGCAGGGATGCGCTGTGCCGCGTTCCTGTCCGTTTGGGTACCACCATCTTGCTGATTTCTCCTTTGAAACAGCTTTGCTGTACTTCACAGGTAAGGACAGGACAGGCAGTGTAATTACTGGTACAGATTCTTAACATCTTATGTGTCAGGATAGGGAAAGGCACAAATGAGTAGCTGTTATGGTCCGCCTAATCATCATCATCATCAGCCTCTATTAGTCAACTCCTGAACATAGGCCTCCCTTAATAAACGCCCAGACGGCCAACCCTTCATACTCGCATCCAACACGGACCGGCTACCGCACGGAGATCGTCTTCCTACCTGGTTAATGACCCTAACTAACCTAAACGTGGCCTAAAGGCGCGATAAAATTTGGAAAAAGAATTTTATTGTAATATTTTATCTTTAAATTTCGATTAGTAGGATGATCACAAACAAAGGCTTATAATCGTTAAGCTAATAAAGTTATAGGATAGAGGTCAATTTGGGAAGACTTTGTTTTCCACTTTGATTTGCAGTCGTTTTGAGAATTTTGTATTCTTAGAAGCCCAGGGGATTCCCACACGCTGTTGATAACGATAGTATGTGCTGAATACTTTTAAGTATAAAAAATAAAATATATTTAATGCATCATTAAATTCAAATTAAGTCGCATTATTATGATAATTTCTAAAGTCGAAACTTAATTTTTTATTATGTAAAATTATGGTATGTTGTAATATTTTTATGGTACATTTAAGTTCTAACAGAACATTCTAGCCACAATAAAACTAAATTGCTGTTGTAAAATATTATAATTAGTGAAACTAATTCCTATAATTGACTATGTAGTATACAAAATCATAAATTTTACGATTTTCATTTTGATTTGAGCAATATAATTGATTAAGATGTTTGGTCGTTTTGTTATTATGATTTATAAGAGCATAGATAGAAGATCTTTTCTCACCTTTTTATTGTCTACATTAGCACTTATATAAGTTAATTTGTGAGCAAATGATTTTTGTTGATAGTCGTAATAAATGTTATTATTATTTTGTGAAGCGATTTATTTGATCGGATCCGACGTTAACGAATATTTTTTTTGGGTTATTCTGACTATACATGTAAACTAATGATCCCATCTGGAAAACCCCAACCTGAATCACAAGGTACAAAAAAAAAGTTTAGATGTAGGATATTAAAATGAAAGATGTTAGGACATTAATTTGTGAAAATTTTAATCCTTAGATAGAGCAAAAATTTGAATAAAAAAAAATAAGTATAATGAATTTTATAAAAAAAAATAGAAATAAAGAAAAAATATGTAAATCATGATAATATATTCATGATATTCTTACGCCATAATTTTTCATTGATCATAAAAATTGTATTGGATATTATCCTATTTCATCCATATATTATAATGAATAAATATAAAACCCAATACTAATAAAATACTAAATTCGAATGTTATTTTCAAAGGATATATTATCTTATATTCTAAGGACATGACAGGAGCAAAAATAGAGCAAAAGTATTGAAGGTAACTTGACACTGCTTATTCGGCTGTTTTCCGGCTGTTTGGGTATAAGATTACAAGCAATTTATTTCAATATGCCAATTGAATTAAATACCTCCTCTTTATAAGATGCGTATTTTACAGACTTTTTATTTGTCTTCAAACACAGAAGTCAGCTGTTTGTTTTTTGTAAATAAAAGTACGACGGATGCAGAGACGGTAATTTTATTTTCGTTATTATTTTTGCGACAAAAATAATATCTGCGTTAACAAAGGTTTTTTTTTCATTTATGAAATAACTCTAAGGTTTGTTATATTTCATCCATGTGCATTCATTTTAATTAAGTTAATTGTTTTTATACTTCAGTGTGTATCGAAATCAAGCTTTGCCACTTTTTCTATAATTTAATTAAAGTTCAAATATTAAGCCTAAAATAACCAAACGATAAGCAAACCAAACGATCCACTACACTTTACAGCGACCATGGTCACATAACTACGAAGTACTCAGTCCTGACATGTAAAAATCCTAATAAATCCAAATAATGAATGAACTCGAAAACACATTAGAAAACAAAATAATATGATCTGGTTTTGGGCTGAAATTGTTAATTAGATCATGTTAATAAAGTTTCTATTCATTCATTCACCTATCTTCATATATATAATTCTTCTGTACGTGTGTATGACAGTGAACTCATCCTGAGCAGCTGGACCGATCTTGATGAATTTATTTGCGTGCGTTCAAGTAGATTCGAGAATGTTTTAGATTCCCAAAATATGATATTTAAATATTTTGTACAGGACGTCTGTCGGTACCACTTGTATTTTTAAAGAACATCAATATTTGCGATATATTTGCTGTACATTTTGCGTCAAAAATTTTCAATCACTTTCAACTCGTCTCTAAATTCAATTTTACTTATCGTGGATATTTTCCCGATTCCTAGACATCTAGTACAATTATCGATAGCGGCCACTCGCGGACGGCAGATTGCAATCTCCCGATAGGTTAGTTTAATCCGCAGATTTATGACCCAGCTACCAACCACACTTTAATCCGATCGCTTAGAAAAAACGGAATTACTTCGCAAAACTTTGTCACGATTAGAATCTAAGTAATATCGGGTTTCGAAATTAAATTTTTTGATGTATAAATGTGAAACTATTTTACACATTTTGATACATAAACATCTCAATTAATCATCACATTCTTTCTGCAAACATCAAGCAAGCATCTTAAATAATGTTGCTATAATATACATTTCTTATTGAAAATAATGCTCTTAAAAAAAGTCTATTTTTAGGGTTCCGTAGCTAAATGACAAAAAACGGAACCCTTATAGATTCGTCATGTCTGTCTGTCTATCTGTCTGTCAGACTGTCTGTCTGGATGTCGTCAGTATATCACAGCCACTTTTTTAACCGACTTCAAAAAGGAGGAGGTTATCAATTCGTCGGAATCTTTTTTTTCCAAAACTATAAGAACTATACTATTGAAACTTGGTAAGTTGTATTCTGTGAACTGCATTAAGATTTTGACACAAAAGTAGATAAAAAACAATAAATTTTGGGGGTCCCCATACTTAGAACTGAAACTCAAAATATTCCCCCCCAAATACTCAAAGTGTCCCTCCCCCTTGTAACTTCTAAAATAAGAGAATCATAAAACTAAAAAAAATATATAATGTATGTTACCATAAAAACTTCCACCGAAAATTGGTTTGAGCGAGATCTAGCGAGTAGTTTTTTTTTATAAGCCATAAATTGATAACCGCAATTTACCTTGGCATAAACAATATTTTTTGTTAGTGTCTAATGTTGTATACTATGTAATGGTACGGAACCTTTCGTGCGGGAGTCTCACTAGCACTTGGCCGATTTTTTTCTTTTCAAGAGATTTGATATCAATTACCACACTATTTGTTAATCAATATGGACCTTCACTATATTTCGATAATTGTGGTATGATATACAGCTGAAGTGGCGATGATCTAGTGGGTTGGCTCAGACTCTTGAGTGAGTGGCGCAGGTTCGATACTTACCCTGTGGTACCTAGAAATGGGATTTTCTAAATTTGTACGTGCACCTCAACATGAAGCCATTGCTTTCTCAGCGGTGACGGAAAACATCGTGAGGAAACCTGCATGCCTGATGAGGTTAAAAATCTTTGAAACTGTGTGAAGTTCACCAACACACATTGAACCAGTACATCAGTTAACTATGGCCTAACCCAATCCTCGCATGATTTCGAGGAGGAGACCCGTGCCCAGCAGTGGGACATGTAAGAGTTGATACAGCTGATTATGAAACTTTAGCTAACAGTCAGACCTACCAAAACAGCGTTTCACATTGTTGCGTTGCATAAAGTATGGCATAAGAACGCCAAAATTTATTTCATGAGAAGAAAGGTCTTAAGCTGGCCGTTTATCATACTAATTTTTCTGTCAGAAAATTTTCGACACCCGCCAAACGTACCTACTCTGCTAATATTGTTTTGTTTTTTTAATTATAATATAATTAAAAAATCACACCACGTTTTTTTCTGTTATTTTACGCCAGGAAATGCTCTGAGGCATCCCGCGGGGGAGTGGGTTTCCCCACGCGGATATATTGTGGGAGTCACTGCGCCCGACAGCTGGTAAGTGGATGCAGCTCTATCCAATACACCAATAAAAACTATGAAAACAATACCAATGCCGCCTTTGGTGAGGTGCCCTGGATCTAATGAGCAAACAGGGTACCTCGACGGCTAGTCAGTTCCTCAAGGTACCGACGCCACCTCTACAGAGGGGTTGTCCCGCACCACAGAACAACCTCTCTCAAAGTCGGGACAGCACAATGACGGGAATCTTACCCAGGTTCCCGTCCTCGCTTCTTGCCCCCTGCTCTTTGGACCCTCTTGCAAGGGTTACAAAGAGCCTCTCGGCTCAATTCCTAGGCTACTGAACCCCACCGCAACGACAAGGCCTGATCCATGGTGGGGAAAAAGAGAAAAACTAGTTAAGTACAGAACTATACTTAATACGATTTACGATTGGCAAGACACAAGTTCTCATGGCTTGACGTCATACAAGTGTTAATAAGGCTGATAAATAAGAGCTGGTTTGTTTTGGAGTTACTTCCAATTAACATACATTGTTCTATCCGGTAGCGAAGGCTAATTCTTATTAGAACATGTAGGTTTAAAGCGGATTTAAATTACTAGTATTGACTCATGCTTTTTTCTCGTGAGAATTAGAACATGTTTCCCAAATAGTTCTTTTTTTTGACGATGGGAATGAACACTTTTTAATTCTTTTGTTATATATTGTAGCTATTATGTTTAAAAACTATCACATGTTTTACTTGACACTTATGTGTGGGTTTTTTTTGTGTATTTGACGCCCGTTACTTTAACTGACTGAATAAAATTTATTAACATTGGAATATCTTTACTAATATATTATATGCATTTTTTATCTTGGATAGGCAAACGCGTTGACAAACCATCTGACAGTAAGTGGTTAACATATCCCATGAACAATACACATTCATCTAGGGCTAGCGAGTCAGTGATTCTCGGTTTCAGTACACTGTACTGACCTGTCCGAAGCACAGCAAAGCTGTTTCACATGAGAAATAAGCAGGATGGTGGGCACAGCATTCCCTTCATCTTCATAATCATATAGCATTTGCTTACTTTTCAATCCATATTGTTTTCTAATGTTTACGCGAATTTCACTCATTATAATAAAACATATTTTTACGGATTTTATCGCGGTTTATTATTATTTTTACAAGCCCGACGTTTCAGATACTTTACAGCAACCATGGTCCTCCCGTGACCATGGCTGCTGTAAAGTATCCGAAACGTCGGGCTTGTAAAAATCTTAATAAACCGCGATAAAATCCGTAAAAATATGTTTTATTATAATACTTTTCAATCCAGTTAAGCATCTACTCATCTCTCTACATAATATACTTATGTTCAGGTTTTAATTAAATGGTCACAACCTTCTATATAATATTGACTTGCACATTCACCCAATGTTTCTATTTGTTCAAATTAGTCCCCTAATCTCGCTGTAATGAAATGGAATATTAATAAACCATTAGGTGTAATCTACAGATCTAAAGATCACGCTACATAATTAATATGAATCGTTTTGCGACATTAGTTAAGGCGATGCTTACCTTTGATGAACCTGATATTTTATTCACGATATACTGTTATAATTTTGTTTTAAATAACATTGTTATATAGTCTGAAATATTTCTAGTCGGTAATGGATCTCAATTCTAAAGTTCGTGAGCTAGAAGATATAATGTCAGACTAAATGTTAGATTTATTGTTGCCCACAGCTTCGCCCTTGTTAGGTTAGCTTTATATCCGTACCCGGATTGATAATGATTATTTTATAGCCTAAGTTACTCCTTATAACATCAGCTATCTGCCAGTGAAAGTCCCATCAAAATTGGCCCAGCCGTTTAAGAGTTTAGTCGAGACAAACAGACAGCAGACAAAAATTGTAAAAAAAAAATATTTTTGTGTAAGAACCGTGTATGGATCCATATGCATTCAATAAAAAGCGGTTATTTTAATATTTTATACAGACACTCCAATTTTATTTATCTGTATAGATGTATAGATAGACAAATACTAGATGCAGTTGATTGTAAGTGGTCAATTCCGTTTACAAACATAAACGGTTTCAGCGTACTCATTACTACTATGAAGGCAGGCAACGCCCTATCCTGAGTCTTAAGAATATTATCTCAGTGTAATTACACTGTCCGTCCTTTTTTATATCGCAGGGAAATCTTTTATGGATGTAGCCAGGATCTTAGATCCTGACCCTATGTGCGACTTACACCTGGGACTGTCATGCCCTAAGCTAAAACTACTACGAGCGCCTTCAGCCGCTTTTTGAGAGTCCCGGATCTACAGGCAATAGGATCACCTTAGCGACAGGATAGAGGTATCCATGCTAACGAGTGAAAGGCACTAGTACTAACCTACTTACTAGCGTCAGTAGGTTAATTCTGTATGAATAAGAATATGCATAATTTAGATAGAATAGTAATATATGCTAAGCAGTGTAAGTAAGCAAAAAATTTTTATCATTGAATAAGTAGGCCATCAGGTGGAAAAGTCTTGCCCTTTCGAAAAAAAGCCTAAGTATTAAGTGATGCAAGCAGGGTGTAATCTCCACCATGGTTCAGGCCTTGACGTGGCAGTGGGGCTCAGTACGACGTCCCGACGTCCTCTGTCGAGGTGGCGTCGGTCCCCAGAGGGACTGACTAGCCGTCGAGGTGCCCTGTTTGCTCATTAGATCCGGAGCACCTCACTAAAGGCGGCATTGGTGGCACTCGCCAGGGTTTTAGTGGATAGAGCTGCGTCCACTTACCAGCTTTCGGGTGCAGCAAGTCCCACATACCCGCCGGGGGAGACCCACTCCCCCGCGGGATGCCTCAGAGCATTTCCCAGCGTTTAAGAAAAAAAAAAGAAAAAGGCATAGTATAATAACGAAACGAAACATATCTTAAAAGTTAAAAAAGAAGATTTTTTTGGTGTGTGATTTGCACGTAATTAATAGACGATCAGTCGAATATATAATATATTATATCAATGTTTAATTATGTTATCTTATTTTTAAAGTCCTTAATTTTAACTGACTATTCAGCTGACATACTAAACTTACAAAAGCACTTACAACTCTTCCTATTACAATAATGAACTAGCGATTGAAAAGGAAAAGAGTTTTTAACTCTACCAATTAGAATTATAAAAAAAATACAAACCAAAATCAAGTCTGAATTGAGCATACAAGGTTCGAAATTAAGCACTAAAGGGCCAGCCACAAATCATATCGAAAGTTAATACAGGTTTAAAATAAAAATTATTTATCATTATCATTCGAGCATCGACAGGAACAACACTTAAAGCGTAAATTGTGTCTTAAATAACAGATGATTTATATTGAGCAAGGTCCAAATATCTCGAGAACAATATATTTGATTGCGTATAAATTGGCCTTATTAAGTTCGTCGATCTTGGGATATGTTTAAAAGTAGCCCATTTGTTTTAAGGTCATAATTTTATATAATTGTTATTAACTGTTACTAAAAATAATGGAAAAAGTACTAGTAAGAGAAATGTTTGCATTTTTTATGAAATAATATATTAACCGTCACGGAATGCTCGGAATATTTGATTGATTTGTGTTATTTTTTTGAATTTACTACAAATACATTTCTATAATGCAATATGAATATAATGAAATGTTTTACATCGAAGGACAAAAGATATTTCGAAATATCTGTTATAGAGCAGAGCGAAGCTGCGATATACTAAATGGAGGGCAAACACTCTTACATATTTTATTAGCTATCATTATGACAATTAGCACTTCATCGCCTACATTAGATACTTACAAATATTTAATTCGTAAACCTACAAATAATCTGCTTCGTTTGTAATATTTATGGTAATATTATACCAAAAAACACAATAATAAAATCAGGTTTAAAAAACAAAAATATGTTTAGCAGAGCGTGGTTTCGATCCACGGACCTCTGGGTTATGGGCCCAGCACGCTTCCACTGCGCCACTCTGCTTCTATTATAAAAGAGCAATTTATGCCTCATAACTTAGTTTTAAGAATAGCACGAATATAATAGTCATACTCTAAAGAATTAATGTGCAAAACAATATTAGCAGAGCGTGGTTTCGATCCACGGACCTCTAGGTTATAGTCCGGAACGCTTCCACTGCGCCACTCTGCTTATGTTATAGTATATAATATTTATACATACTATAACATGATAGATATGTTGCTCTTCTTTAATGTCTATCATGTTTTAGTTTCCCAGTATTTGAAGAAAACTATTAGTTATACTCTAAATTTACAAAACAATATTTAGCAGAGCATGGTTTCGATCCACGGACCTCTGTTTATGGGCCCAGCACGCTTCCACTGCGCCACACTTACCGGTGGGAGGGAAGCGCTGTGCCGCGCTCCCGGCTGCATGGGTACCACCATCTTGCTTGTTTCTCCCGTGAAACAGCTTTGCTGTGTTTCGGAGAGAAGGGGAAGACAGGCAGTGTAATTACTGGCACCGAGACTTAACATCTTATGTCTCAGGATAGGCAACACATAAATAAGTTGCCTGGGCTCGTTCCAGCTATACTAGTTTATGTTCATGGGCGACGTTGACCACTTACCATCAGGTGGTACGTTTGCCAGTTTGCCTATCCAACTAACATAAAAAAAAACTCTGCTTATACTGTAGAAGAGCAACATGTCTATCATGTTTTAGTTTTCGAGTATTTGAAGAAAACTATTAGTTATAGTCTAAATTTACAAAACAATATTTAGCAGAGCGTGGTTTCGATCCACGGACCTCTGGGTTATGGGCCCAGCACGCTTCCACTGCGCCACTCTGCTTATACTGTAGAAGAGCAAACTGTCTATCATGTTTTAGTTTTCCAGTATTTGAAGATAACTATTAGTTATACTCTAAATTTACAAAACACTATTTAGCAGAGCGTGGTTTCGATCCACGGACCTCTGGGTTATGGGCCCAGCACGCTTCCACTGCGCCACTCTGCTTATACTGTAGAAGAGCAAACTGTCTATCATGTTTTAGTTTTCCAGTATTTGAAGATAACTATGAGTTATACTCTTAATGTACAAAACAATTTTAGCAGAGCATGGTTTCGATCCACGGACCTCTGGGTTATGGGCCCAGCACGCTTCCACTGCGCCACTCTGCTTATATTAGATTTGTGTATTTTAGGTTTCCGTTTATTAGAAGCTCATATATATTTTAAAAAAGTGTCTTATCTGAATAGATATTATCTTCAATCATAATTTAATGTAAGGATCAAGTGAAAATAAACATATTTTATACTAAAATCTCCAATACGTTGTCGCCAAAAATTGTATTATTACTTATATCGACTCCTTTGACATAACAATAGACAGCGGTCCCCTTTGTAACGAATGCCATTTAAGTTCCCTGAATCAACAAATTCGTCGGCAGTTTTGTTACCAATAAAGGTTTATGATTCTAAAACGCTATACAACATAACTAGGTTAATGCAATTTATATTTGTTTAAAGTTATATTGTGTAACTCTATTTTTTGCCTGTTTCGTCAGAATCGTATGCTATTATTGAGCTGTATCGTCCAAGTTAGGACCACCCGTGACACACTACCGGGGAGGCAAATCAGCATTTTTTGTGTCAATGTTTTGCATCAGATTACTTTATTGTAAAAATATGTCCTTTACGAATGTGATACGTTTAATTGTGTTTTACTTGGTCGGTGCAGTGATATATTTTGACGTGTAACTGCAGGTTAGTAGAATTTAAATCTAAAAATGTAGTGTTAGTAGAAAGTAGTGTATTATCATGATCAGTATCCATCAACTGAACGCAACCCACCTTAGATAGGAAATACGAAATAATACGTAGGTATTTATTATTTTAATATAATACATAATAATATGTTACCTTATTACCGTGCTAGCTACGATGGGTTAGTGTGTATGGCACCGAGCATGAATGAGAGCCGAGAGGTCCGGGTTCGATCCTGACCCCCCCCTGTGATGCCTAGAAATGGGTTATTATTAATTTCTACGTGCATTTGAACATGAGACCATCGCTTCCTCACCGGTGAAGGAAACATCGTGAAGAAACCTGCATGCCTCATGAGATTAAAAGTCTTTAAAGGTGTGTGAAGTTCACCAACACGCATTAGGCCAGCGCATCGGTGAACTATGGCCCAAAACCCTCCTCCGAGAACCGTGCCCAGCAGTTCATGGGCGACGTCGACCACTTACCATCAGGCACGTCTGCCAATTTGCCTATCCAACTAACATTAAATACAGTCACTATCGCACACGTATCGATCACTTTTAGGTTGTCAATTGTCATTCATACAAACTTTTTAAATATTCAATAAAAGGAAGGTACTTCATTTATTATAACATGAAAATAATATTAAAATATTGTCCTGTCTAGTGTCTAGTTTAGGTTGGCTTGATAAAATTATAATTATGTTCTCGCGCTAAGAATCCCTTAAGGTTACACAAGTCGCTCATCTTTCCATACAAACGCAGAACAGTAATTACTACAAAGTTTGACGTTGTCCAACAAAAACAAAGGATAATATAAATTGATCTCGTCATTACTATGTCTGTATGTAGCCAAAAACGTAAAAGAACTATACATTAAAAAAATACAGGCTTCTCAACTATTTCTACACTGATTTTAGCCCAACTTTGGGCAAAAATAAATAGTATACGGAGCGCGAAAGCTCAAAAATAAAGCCCGTTCAGACATAGTTTAGTTATTCAAAAGTTGAAATAAATTTATTTTAAAAAGATACATATAATAGTTATTCTATAATAACTGTTTTGCTAAAAGGACATTTTAGGATAAATCATTGTGCACTTCATTCTAGCACACATGTTCGCGCACTGTGTCAGGTGAAATAGCATTCATTTAGTTGGAGTTCGCGCCGCCGACTTGTTCAACCA
The DNA here is from genome assembly GCA_963853865.1 of Helleia helle. Taxonomy (NCBI): domain Eukaryota; kingdom Metazoa; phylum Arthropoda; class Insecta; order Lepidoptera; family Lycaenidae; genus Helleia; species Helleia helle. The sequence goes on from OY971431.1 coordinate 11,647,654, forward strand.
TAAAATAGTTTTTTTACAATCTTTGAAAATCAGGTATAGGAAAACAAATTAAGTTTGATACGAATCGGATATCCATAAAATACAAATATAAAATGTTGCACATCCTAGGCATTAATTTCATCTAAAATCTTTCACCATCTATTGAGAAATTTTCAAGATTTATTTCTACCAATACGTCAAATAATTTATGTTTGTGAGGCATTCCGTCCGTGATTCACATGGTTCGTTGGTGGGCATAGACGGAACTATCTCAAATATTTCGCAAATTGCAAAATCGTCTAGAGCCCGACTGCACACGACGATAAACGATAAATTGATTCTTTAGAACAGATTACGTATACTTTTTGAACATTTTCTTTTCATAGTAACCGTAGTTTCAACGTTTAGTTGTTCGAAGTTGAAGTTGATCTGTCTAATACACGAATGTGGTATCTGGCATACACAGTATATTTAAAAAAATGCCTTAAATACGTATGCTGTTACATTTTATGAAATTTCATAAGTTGAAATTGGTAATTATTGGCAACGGGGAAGACGTCGATAGACCTACGTGTCCTTTGTCCTTTATAGGAAGATAGAATATTTTTAAAATGGTTCTTTTTCAAGATGAACAGTTACATTTTTGTGCTCATTCCTTTATTTTTTATTTATGCTGTACATAATAATGAATAAAACAAACAAACACTTTAATTACAATTCTAAGCTAGCGTGGAGAACGCGTACGAGACCGCATACTATGAAAGTTCCTTGCTATAATCACGGCTTTTGTTTTTCTTCCAAAATACGTTTTGATACTCATAACTTCATAACATTCGTATTTCTATTTCTGATTTTACATTGCATATTGATCAGCTTGTTTCTCCCGTGAACTAGCTTTGCTGTGCTTTAGACAGGGGGGCAGGATAGGTTGTGTAATTACTAACACATAAATAAGTAGCCTGGGCTAGTCTCAGGTTAACTTGTTGTTCCCCACCAAGGTTCAAGCCTTGTCGTGGCGGTGGGGCTTAGTAACCTAGGGTGAGCCGCTGCACCTTGGGTGAAGCGAATTGGGCCGAGGGGGCTCTTTGTACACCTCTTATAAGAAGAGGGGACAAAAGAGCAGGGGGCAAGGGGCGAGGATGGGAACCTCACCCCATTGTACTGTCCCGACGTTGGGAGGAGTCGTTCTGTGGTGCGGGACAACCCCTCTGTGGAGGTGGCGTCGGTCTCTTGCGGGACTGACTAGCCGTCGAGGTGCCCTGTTTGTTTACTAGATCCGGGGCACCTCACCAAAGGTGGCATTGGTGGCACTCGCCGGGTTTTAGTGGGTAGAGCTGCGTCCACTTACTAGCTGTCGGGCGCATCGAGTCACACATACCCGCGTGGGGAGACCCCCTCCCCCGCGGATGCCTCAGAGAATTTCCCGGAGTTAAAGGAAAAAAAAGGTTAACTTGTTGTTGTTCATCTGCGACGTTTTTGGCACGTCCGCCCGTAATGCCTATTCTAAGTAACAATTAATAATAATAATAATAACTACTAGTTACTTTTAACCAGCGACGCAAAGGGCGGGTATTATCGGTTTGACCGCTAAGTTTGTCTTTCTGTGTGCCTGTTGTGTCACCGTAGGTCTAAATAGGATCCCCCACCATGGTTCAGGCCTTGTCGTGGCGGTGGGGCTCAGTAGCCTAGGGTGAGCCCAGTACCTTGGGCGAAACGAACTGAGCCGAGGCGGCTTTTTGTACCCCTCTTATAAGAAGAGGGGAAAAAAGAGCAGAGGGCAAGGGGCGAGGATGGCAAACTCACCCCATTTTACTGTCCCGACGTTGGGAAGGGTTGTTCTGTGGTGCGGGACGACCCCTCTGTGGAGGTGGCGTCGGTCCCCTAAGGGACTGACTAGCCGTCGAGGTGCCCTGTTTGCTAAACATATCCGGTGCACCACACCAGAGGCGGCATTGGTGGCACTTGACGGGTTTTAGTGGTTCAGCTGCGTCCACTTACCAGCTTTCGGGCGCAGCGAGTCCCACATACCCGAAATGCCTCAGAGCACTTCCCGTCGTTAAAGAAAAAAGAGGTCTAAATAGCATGAGTGGATTTAAAAGTCGTTCGTATTTTTTTATGTCATATGGTGACTACCGGCGCCCATATACATCCGCACTACAAAGAGTTATGCAGATGAGTTGCCCTCCTTTTTGCCAACCTATCCCCCTAGTGAACCACCAGAAACTCACAAACCACACGAAATGCGACAGCATAGCTGTCACTTGACGCCGGTGTTATGAGAGCGAGAGGTAGGTAGGTACCAACCCGGGCGTGCCAGCCCAATTTGGCAGCAAAGCAGCATGGCACTAACTCTTACTAAATATATGTATGTCAAATACATTCAAGTATGTAAAATTTGCAAAGTTACAATATCCCAATTAATATAATAAAAGACAGTAGTCCATAGCTGAATAAAACATAATTATGTGACATATAACATTACCTATCAAAAAAATTCTAATTCCTAATATTTCTACTTCTTACAATTAATAGACACAACGTGACATTTTAATACTTTTATTTCAATACTCCGACATTCCTTCATTATATATACAGTATATGCATGTAATAATGCAATTTATTTAATTAATATTTGTAGACATTTTGCGTGAAATATATAATGCATTTATTGACATTTATTGGTTATTACCAACATTTACCATGGCGGTATTTTCGCACATAAAGATAACTGTTCATAAAATAACTTTTAATTAATAACGTTGTTTGAACAAAAGAATTCCTGATTGAAGTTTTGAATGGCGCGGATACATCAAATAGCTCTGCGAGTTGTCTCGTTGGCAAATGTATCTTCATTCATGATAGCTGCGAGAAAAGCTATGGAGAGCTTTAATACATTAATATCTAATATTAATTATACATAAATATAAAGTATTAAATATTAATAATTTAATACTTTATATTTATGATTTTAACTATTTATTCCCATTCTTTCTCCTATAATATTTATGTAAGGTTTACATTTTTGAATATATATATATTAAACTAGTGGCACCGACAGACGTTGTCCTGTACAAAATATATATTTTTTGTGAATCTAATACACACGCACACAAGAAATCTTTATATATCTCTATCTTCTAATATATAAAATTTCCATGTCACAATATTAGTTACCGTACTCCTCCGAAACGGCTTTACCGATTTTTACCAAATTTTATATGCGTATTCAGTAGGTCTGAGAATCGGCTACTATCTATTTTTCATACCCCTAAGTGATAAGGGTGGTCAACCACTCAAATTTTAAAAGTTAACGCGGGCGAAGCTGTGGGCAACAGCTAGTATTATATATCTTTATATATATATTTCTTGTGTGCGTGTGTATGTCACTGAACTCCTCCTAGACGGCTGGACCGATTTTGATGAAATTTTTTGTGTGAGTTCAAGGGGATTCGAGAATGGTTTAGATTTACAAAAATATATATATTTTGAACAGGACAACGTCTGTCGGGGCCACTAGTATACATATATATTTATTGTGTGCGTGTGTATGTCACTGAACTCCTCCTAGACGGCTGGACCGATTTTGATGAAATTTTTTGTGTGAGTTCAAGGGGATTCGAGGATGGTTTAGATTCACAAAAAAAAAATACAGGACAACGTCTGTCGGTGCCACTAGTTATATATACTTATATAAAGATTTATTTTATATTAAGTCAAGACTGTTGTCAATTTTTGACAAGAATGAAACACTAGAAACAATAACCATAATATTGTATTATATTATATACTATAATATGTAACAATAACTATATACCCACACTCCTAGACTTTTCCTAGACTAAAGTCTGACCAAATAGGTTTTTAAGTAAGGATAACGTTATCTACTAGGTTGTATAATTTTGGCTCAATCAAATAATATGTATTAGTAAAGGTCACAATTACAAGCAAGCTTATTTGAAAAGGCTGTTCCTTAATAAAAACTTTTCCTTTACAAATAGTTTCAAAGTCTTAGTATTTCTAATGGCCTTAAAGTGATATTAGCAGAACAAGCTCATACATTAATGTGTCATCGCAGTTATCATCTTGTCATCAAGTGATATATCATTTATGGGAATCTCATAAGTGTTAAACTAACTGTTATTTGCTTCGGTACAATAAAATGACGATTGATCAATAGTTTAGTTTGAAATTCACCCGAGGGATATATTTCAGGAATAAGAGAGTTTCTATCACATTTTCCAATTCGGTTTGGTCTTTTTTATAGAAGAGGGGGCAAACGGACAGTCGTTTCACCTGGTGGTAAGTGATAAGCGACATCCATAGACACCCGCTACATCATTAGCAGGTGCGTCATTTGGCCTTTCAAATACAACCAGAATAATCAGTAGGTACTTGAAGAATTTGGTGTATTATAATATATCGTCACTCTCCTCCCGGAATTCATTATTAAATAGTCGACAGCATTCTCCACTAAGTCATCCTTTTATCCAGTAATATTCCTTTTATTTATACGATACGTTTGTGTGAGTATGCTTTTTTCTTGAAGGTGATGAAGATGGCAGCTGATTCCATATAGTGGTCGTGCGAGGCAAGAAATTCCGTAAAAATCAAGATGTTGAAATCCAAAACACTACAAGGGGGAAGAATAAAAAAATCGCACTATTATAATATTATGTAGGTATACTTTGCTATTATGGATTCTTGAAACGAACATTAAATGTGCTTCATGCTACGTACGCATAATCGGTCTCAACCACTCTCTCTATCTTCTTCTCTTCTTGTACAAAAACAATTTTCGTGACGTTTCATCCGTACTACCCTCATGCGCGCAAAGAAGTTTCACTTCAATAATTATGAAATTACTTTGAACACTCTACTCCACAGTTTCAGTTTCATGACAGACGTGGACAGGTTCGATCAAAAATAGTCTCCTCTGTGCCGGGACAATACATTCATTATAGCGCACACTCGCTTGGATTTTCTCCTAGAAATGACTTCATTAAAGTTTGCTTTATAATTAAAATATAAGATTAAACCCACATTCGAAAGCTTGAAGAGTATAAAATATTAAAACGTTATACTTTTAAAAACCCAACGCAAGAGCTGAGTCTTGACCGATTTTGTAGAACATGTATAAGCATAACAGTTAGAACCGCTGCTTTCAAATAAAACCACATCAAAATCGGTTCACTTATAACACCCGTCATTTTGCGTCGGGGGTGAAGACTTTAGATTTTTTTTTAATTTAAGAGAACTTGGGCAAATGTTGAATCTAGTATAGTACGTATATCAATGTGTCACACCACGGATATATATTTGAAGCTTAGGGGCTTAAGGGAACAAAAAGTAGAAGTTATTTAACGTCAACCAATTTCAGGATTTCAAATATTTTTTGAAAAAAAAAATTGATACCAAAGTTAAGCTTCGGACGGGTTTCGGGTTTTATTTTCAATGTTTTTACATACAAATGAATGTTTTAGATATAGATAAAGATGTTGATTATTCTTACTAGCTAAAATAGGTAAGTATAGGTTAACAAATAGGTATTAAGCAAAATATAATTTAAATACTAAACGATAAGAAAATATCATACAATATCTTAAAATACACACAATTTAAAGGTATTGTATATTTTCTTATCTATTAGGGTAATAATATTATATATAATATATTATTCATATTATTATTATTAAACCCGTTCTAGAACTAAGACTATCAAATTTCCAAGGGGTCATAGTCATTGATTACCATCAGTACTAGTACCTTAAAGAATAATACCACAATCAAATGTTTATGTAAACACCGAACCAGTTACAAGTATTAAAATACATTATAAAGCGCATATGAACCGCCATTCTTACCGGCCAGCAAAACGAAATAAAAATTAAAGATCAACATTCGAAGACTAAAATAACATTGGACGATATTCAAAACTCTTTGGAATTACTACGCTATTTGTTGCCTTCGTCCATTCAGTAACTCAACACTTCTTTGTAATCTATGGTTATAGGTGTTCGAAATTATTATTTGAATATAAATTTCGAATGTCCACGACTAGAGTAGAGTATCGTTTACACGTGTCTATGGGTCGCTAGTTTCTTATTTATGGCTGCGTTCGGTGCTCAGTTCAGCCGTTTTTGGATGATCGTTAATGCTTTGCACGTAATTCTTGAGCTAATATATTGTGTTATAGTCCGTAGTAATTTTACGAGGTGATTTTGTGATAAATTCGTGAAAGGATTTGAATCAACATTCCATTGTGAGAAACTTAGACACATTATTTAGTTTTAAAAAGTTATTTATGTGAACATGACTGATATAAAGCCGAAGAGTTTTTAAGTTTAAAAAACTATTATTCTAATTTATTTTAAGCTTATTAATTTAATTTAGGATAATTATTATTGGATATAATTATTTATTTATTTATGAACCCAGCACCTTGGGCGAAGCCAATGGAACCTGCTGGGAGCTGATCTTTTTAACCCTCTTATAAGAAGAGGGGACAAAAGTGTAGGGGGCAAGGGGCGAGAATGGGAACCTCACTCCACTGCACTGTCCCAACGTTGGGAGAGGTTTTTCTGTGAAGAACCCCTCTATGGAGGTGGCGTCGGTCCTTTGGGGGACTGACTACCCGTCGAGGTTCCCTGTTGCGCAACAGATCCGGGGTACCTCACCGGGCCGTTGACGGCGCGTGGACGCGTTTCACCACAGAACTATATCTCGATATATTTCTGTGCGTTTCACCATGTTAACAAAAAAAAAGAAGTGACAAGTGTTTTAAGCTAACCAATAACAACGCCACTCACGACTGTAGAAGTGGACAACAATACGCCTTCTACTATTTTGGACTATAAATCTTAAGCGCTAGAATTTTTATGGTATCGATATAGAATAGAATAGAATAGAATAGAATATGTTTATTTCAGGCAAAAGAAGTGCCCATATAATATAGTTAGTGTGTTAGTTACAAAATAAGATAGATACGAGGGCGGGTCAATAAGTCCGTGACTTGTGGAATAAAACACAGATTTTTTGATAAATAAATCATTTTATTTTCAACGTAGTCTCACTTGAGCTCTATACACTTTATCCAACGCTTCTCCAATTTTTTTATCCCTTCCAAAAAATATGATTTGTCGAGGTCCTCAAAATAGGCATTTGTTTGCGAGATGACTTCATAATTGGAGTCAAATCTTTTTCCACCAAGCCATTTCTTCAGGTTTGGGAACAAGAAGTAGTCACTCGCAGCCAAATCTGGAGAATAGGGCGGATGAGGGAGCAATTCATAGCCCAATTCATGGATTTTTGCCATGGCAACTGCACATGTGTGCACCCTTGCATAGTCTTGGTGGAAAAGAACTTTTTTCTTGGCCAAATGAGGTCGGTTTTTTTTCAAATCGTCATTGAAGCGGTCCAATAAGTTAGCATTATATTCCTATTATTTATAGAGCAATTCATAGCCCAATTCATGGATTTTTGCCATGGCAACTGCAATGTGTGCACCCTTGCATAGTCTTGGTGGAAAAGAACTTTTTTCTTGGCCAAATGAGGTCGGTTTTTTTTCAAATCGTCATTGAAGCGGTCCAATAAGTTGGCATTATATTCCCCATTGATTGTTCTTCACTTTTGAAGTCAGTTAGTCAATGTGGATTATCCCACGTGCATCCCAAAAAAACAGTCGCCATAACTTTATTGGCTGACAAACCCACCTTGGCCTTCTTTGGCGCCGATTCACCCTTAGAAACCCACTGTTTTGACTGTTGTTTGGTCTCTGGTGTGTTGTGATGGATCCATGTTTCGTCCACCGTTACAAAACGGCGCAAAACTCCTCCATATTGTGATTAAACAACGCCAAACCTTCCTGTGAAGTTGTTACACGATTGCGTTTGTGGTCGACTGTGAGCAAACGCGGCACCCATCTTGCGGAAAGCTTTCTCATGCCCAAGTGATCATTCAAAATTGAAACCACTGAGCCAAGCGAGATCCCTACGGCTTCCACAATCTCTTGCACTTTCAATCTTCGGTCGGCCAACAACATATCGTGAATTTTTTCGATTGTTTCGGGTGTAGAAACCTTAACTGGGCGTCCAGGACGTTCGGCATCTTCAGTGCTTGTACGGCCACAACGAAATTCAGTAAACCACTTTTTTACCATTGAAATCGATGGTGCAGAGTCCCCATAGTATTTATCAAGCTTAGCCTTGGTCTCGGTAATGGTTTTTTTTCGCAAAAAATAATGCTTAATAAGCACACGAAATTCATTTTTTTTTCCATTTTTTCCTCAAATTACTGGGTAGTCTGATAAAGATAGCTGTCAAACACAAACTAACTGACGCAGCAAGTTCAAATTTTGATAGGAGTCAACTGACAGATGCCTGTTGACAGGAGTAGTGTTGCTTTTTCAGTAAAGAGGTCAGAAATTCAAAAAGTCACGGTCTTATTGACCCGCCTTACTATAAAGTTTAAGGTTTCGATTATGTACACATCTTTCAGGGGCTATGTGGAAAGATAAAATTGGTCACAATACATAAAACAGGTTTGGATGTATAAATATCAATATCAAATAGTTGACAAAACGCGAAAATCGATTTTAATAGTTATTATTTTATTGAAAACTTATATTATGTACCACCAAAATTTCAATATGTAGAATTTACTTTTATGTTAAACTTAAAGATGTTAAGAGGATTAAATTACTTTGGTAATAGAAATGAAATTTTTAAAGAGGTCCTGATATTCTATGGATAAATATTTTATCAGACTCGAAGTACGAAGTACGAAGTACTAACCTTTTTTTTTTTTTTTTTTTTTTTTCTTTTACGCCGGGAAATGCTCTGAGGCATCCCGCCTGGGGAGTGGGTCTCCCCAGGTGGGTATGTGGGACTCGCTGCGCCCGAAAGATGGTAAATGGACGCAGCTCTACCCACTAAAACCCGGCGAGTGCCACCAATGCCGCCTTGGTGAGGTGCCCCGGATCTTTTAAGCTAACAGGGCACCTCGACGGCTAGTCAGTCCCGCAAGGGACCGACGCCACCTCCACAGAGGGGTTGCTCCGCACCACAGAACAACCCCTCCCAACGTCGGGACAGTACAATGGGGTGAGGTTCCCATCCTCACCCCTTGCCCCCTGCTCTTTTGTCCCCTCTTCTTATAAGAGGGGTACAAAGAGCCCCCTCGGCTCAATTAGCTTCGCCTAAGGTGCTGGGCTCACCCTAGGCTACTGAGCCCCACCGCCACGACAAGGCTTGAACCGTGGTGGGGACGAAGTACTAACCTAACCTAACCTAACCTTAATAATAATATATTATGTTAGGCACTATAATATCCGCTCACGCCCATTTTTTTATAGAAGAGGGGGCAAACGGACAGTCGTTCACCTGATAGTAAGTGAATAGCGACATCCATAGACACCCGCTACACCAGAGGATCAGCAGGATCCATATGTGGCAACTGATTCCATATTATATTTGTGGTGCGAGGCAGGAAATGCCGTAAAAATCGAGATGTTGTGGATTTCCGGACATCAAGATGGTGAGGGTGAAATTAGGAATTCTGACGCGATGTCCGGTGGTGAAATTCTGCCGCAGGTATTAATCCGAACAATTAATTCCTCAGAACACTTCCCGTGGTAGATGCGGTAGATGATGCAGAGCGATCCGACATCTCTACGCAGCGCCAAAGAATCAAGTCGATTGGAGATAACATTGTCATCGACGTATCGAGCCACCCGGCGTTAGACGCGGTCAAATGGAAGGAGCTGATATTAGGGCGCTCCAGCCCAAAGGTGAGAGCAGTATTCCATGTGAGGCCGGATCTGCGCCTTGTACAATTGAAGGCAGTGTGAAGGCATGAAATACTGCTTCGCCCTACTGAGCACACCGAGTTTCTAAGAGGCTAGTTTAGCCTTTCCTTCCAAGTGACCACGTGATTCCAAGTGATACCATACTATGATTTAAATATTACTCCAATAAACCCTATACCTAATTAATTTTAATTATAACCTTAGTAGCCCAAAATAATCCAAAAATAAATTGTGTAGGTTTTATAAAAACCACTGAGCATAAACTCTGGTTTTTAGGGTTCCGTAGCCAAATGGCAAAAAATGGAACCCTTATAGATTCGTCATGTCTGTCTGTCTGTCTGACTGTCCGTTCATATGTCACAGACACTTTTTTCCGAAACTATAAGAACTATGCTGTTGAAACTTTATACGTAGATGTATTCGTATGTATTCGACGTATTAATAAGATTTTTACACAAAAGTAGAAAAAAAAGAATAAATTTTGGGGGTCCCAATACTTTTTTTTATGTTAGTTGGATAGGAAAACTGGCAATGTACCACCTGATGGTAAGTGGTCGACGTCGCCCATGAACATAGTATGTAACCTGGAACGAGCCCAGGCAACTCATTTAGGTGTTGCCTATCCTGAGACATTAGATGTTAAGTCTCAGTGCCAGTAATTTCACTGCCTGTCTTGCCCTTCTCTCCGAAACACAGCAAAGCTGTTTCACGGGAGAAACAAGCAAGATGGTGGTACCCATGGAGCCGGGAGCGCTGCACAGCGCTTCCCTCCCACCGGTACTTAGAACTGAAACTCTGAAACTCAAAAAATATTTTTTCATCAAACCCATACACGTGAGGGTATCTATGGATAGGTCTTCAAAAATGATATTGAGGTTTTAATACCATTATTTTCTAAACTGAATAATTTGCAGGAAATACACTTCCAAAGTGGTAAAATTTCCCCCCCCCCCCCCCTAAAACTTCTAAAACAAGAGAATGATAAAACAAAAAAAAAATATGATGTACATTACCATGCAAACTTTCACCGAAAATAGGTTTGAACGAGATCTAGTAAGTATTTTTTTTTTATACGCCATTAATAGTAAACCGCAATTTACCTTTCATTCAATCAACTCAAATATAAGAAAAACCTTTAATTTCATAAACATAAACTATATTTTTTGTTAAAGTGTCTAATGTTGTATATTATATAATGGTACGAACCCCTCGTGCGCGTGTCCGACTAGCACGTGGCCGGTTTTTTATTTTCTAGAATGAATACTTCATTTTATTAATTACTTTAATTAGTAGAGAGTGATACCAGCAAAATAATAAAATAAAGTTATTTAAATTAATTCGATATATTGTTCGTGATATTTAAATATTTGTTATTTTTGTATTAGTTCCCTTGAGTACTTACTCAAATATAAATCTGAATATAATTACTTAAATATTTAGATTTAGGTAGATACCTAAATCTTCAAAATATTTAAAAAAAACTAGCATTTTATTTTTATTGCCCTCAAAGGGCCCATTTTTTCCCTTTTTCGGTGTAGAGCTTTTTTAGTGGCAACACACTATCAGAATTCCACAGAATAAAAAATCAGAGCTTAGGCGTGAATCCACTAATGTCATTTGTGATGGACATGGTGCAAATATGACGAGCCCCAGGCATTAACGTATTTTTTAATGAAGTAAATACATATTAAATATATCTAATAGGTATGTTTAATAAATACCTTAAGTGAAGTATTATAAAGAAAATAACGATGACATTGAAATATTTGATGGTAAAACTCGTGACCCTAATATATCTTAGACTTAACCTTGTTAGTGCAAAGATTTACATCGTACAATTAGTGTGGGTACAACACTAGTTACATTAATTACTGAAACGTAGAACGATAAACAAGAAGGTATATTACCTTCTTAATCTGATTCGTGTTATTGCAACGCAACATAGGATTTATTACAAAAGAGCTGTTAAGAAAGTAATAGTGAAGACGGAATCGAAGAGCTGAATCTGCGTTAGAATGTTTAAAACAAAACATGATTTATAGTCGGCTCGCGAAACCTTTGATGCTTACGCGAAACGCTTCATGCAAAATGGAATTCTAGTTTCACACGCAACAAATGTACTCATTATCTGATGAACTTTGCAAAGCTTGTGAGGCTGACTATCTGACTAAAGATTCTTAATAAGTACAAACAACAAGTGTATTAAAAGGCTTTATAGCAAATGGATTTTTTGGTGTATATTTTTTGGAATTTTTGGAAAAGTCGTGTATATTGACAAACATGTATCACGTTTCCATTTCGCCACTCTGCTTATATTGTAGAAGGGCAACATTTGCGATAAAACTAAGTTTCACAATGTTATAATAATGAAATGGTAAGCCGTACCTACTCAAAATATATAAAACGATATTTAGCAGAGCGTGGTTTCTATCCACGGACCTCTGGGTTATGGGCCCAGCACGCTTCCACTGCGCTACTCTGCTTATATTGTAGAAGAGCAACTTTTGCCTTTAAACTTAGTTTCCCAATGCTTTAATAAAATGGTTAGTCGTGCCCAAAATATATAAAACGATATTTAGCAGAACGTGGTTTCAATCCACGGAATTATGGGTTATGGGCCCAGCACGCTTCCACTGCGTCACTCTGATTATATTATAGAAGAGCAACATTTGCGATAAAACTAAGTTTCCCAATGCTTTAATAAAATGGTTAGTCATACTTAAAATATATAAAACAATATTTAGCAGAGCGTGGTTTCGATCCACGGACCTCTGGGTTATGCGCCCAGCACGCTTCCCCTGCGCCACTCTGCTATTATTATAAAAGAGCAATATTTGAGTCATAACTTAGTTTTAAATTGTAGGAGTAAAACAGTTAGTCATACTCTAAATTAGTATGAATGTACAAAACGATATTTAGCAGAACGTGGTTTCAATCCACGGACCTATGGGTTATGGTCCCAGCACGCTTCTACTGCATCACTCTGATAATATTATAGAAGAGCAATATTTGCGATAAAACTAAGTTTCCCAATGCTTTAATAAAATAGTTAGTCACACTTAAAATATATAAAACAATATTTAGCAGAGCGTGGTTTCGAATCACAGACCTCTGGGTTATGAGCCCAGCACGCTTCCCCTGCGCCACTCTGCTTATTTTATAAAAGAGCAATATTTGAGTCGTAACTTAGTTTTAAATTGTAGGAGTAAAATAGTTAGTCATACTCTAAATTAGTATGACTGTACACAACAATATTTAGCAGAGCGTGGCGTCGAACCACGGACCTCTGGGTTATAAGCCCAGCACGCTTACCCTGCGCCACCCTGCTTATTGTAAAAGAGTAATATTTGAGTCATAGCTTAGTTTGAAATTGTAGGAGTAAAATAGTTAGTCTTTTTCTTACGCGATGTCCGGTGGTGAAATTCAGCCGCAGGTATTAATCCGAACAATTAATTCCTCAGAACACTCCCCGTGGTAGATGCGGAAGATGATGCAGAGCGATCCGACATCTCTACGTAGCACCAAAGAATCAAGCCGATTGGAGATAACATTGTCATCGACGATTCGAGCCGCCCGGCGTTAGACGCGGTCAAATGGAAGGAGCTTATATTGGGGCGCTCCAGCCCAAAGGTGAGAGCAGTATTCCATGTGAGGCTGGATCTGCGCCTTGTACAATTGAAGGCGGTGTGAAGGCATGAAATACTGCTTCGCCCTACTGAGCACGCCGAGTTTCTTAGAGGCTAGTTTAGCCTTTTCTTCCAAGCGACCACGTGTTTATTTTTTTTATTTTTTTTAATGTTAGTTGGATAGGCAAACTGGCAAACGTACCACCTGATGGTAAGTGGTCGACGTCGCCCATGAACATAAAGTAGTATACCTGGAACGAGCCCAGGCAACTCATTTATATGTTGCCTATCCTGAGACATAAGATGTTTAGTCTCGGTGGTAAGTGACAAAAAGAAAAACCCAGCTGGTCAAAACTATGCTGCTATATGGCACGAAGCCATATCAGGTCGTAAAATGCTAGCTGTTTTAAGGCTTTTTTACAAGCTAATAGAGATTTAAAACACATTGTTATATGCAATGATATTATAATTTATCTTTGGTTATATGGCTAGATAATTGTGCCTCACAAAATAAAAATTGGACGCTATACTCGTATCTGAATCATCTTGTGAATTCCGCAGAGGTTAATTTTCATTCTATAAAATTAAAATATTTAGAAGTTGGCCATACATATATGTATGCTGATGAGTTTCATCACCAAATAGAGTTGGCGATGAAAAAAAAGAAACATCTTTATGACTTCGAAGATTTTCATCAAGTAGTTTTGAGTACTAGGACCAACATTACTGCAAAAGTAATGAATTTTGATGATTTTTGTCAATTTGAAGATTGTTCTTCGTCTTACAAATTACAAAATTCTAGTTCTAGAGCGTACTTAAGTAATATGTGTGAAGTAACATTTAACAGAAGCACTCATCTCATTCAATATAAAACGGACTTCACTAGTCAAGACGTCTACTTTCTTGACTTTTTAAGATTAAAAAATGTTAAAAGCGGAATACCACCACCAAAACCGAATACTAAATGCAGAGGCATCACACATCTTTCTAGTTTTAACAAATGACTGATAGTTCTATATAAAACATAGTTTCCTTGTTGTTGTACTAATAGTAGTTTTTAAAAAGATAAATGTTTTATGTATGTTTTACCGAAATATATTTCATTGTGGTAACGTTGTTTTTGTTTTTGCCAGAGAAGTCTGTGATTTTTGTTTTTATGTAAATGTTTTGTCAGAGAAGTATGTAATTTTTTACTAAGCACATTTTTGTAAAAGAATAATAAATGTTATATGTTCCATACATTTTTGTTTTTTTTTTCATCACAGTAAAATAATAAACGAATATATTGACAGGCAAAGTAGGTATATTTACTATCCATAAATAATCACATATCCATAAAATGGATATATGAGTCTTTTTGTTAAAGTAATTTACGTAATCGTACTAGGTAGAAAAGACGTTTTTGAAATAACTAAGTTGAAAAGGCGTATCTAGCCAAAAGCGTCTTTTCATGTGAGTATAATTCATTTTTCAATATTTTTTTTACTACAAAGAAAAGGAAAATTGGATATAATTATTAAAATATAATATTTGTACATACCTAAAACATTTCTGAAATTAATAAGACATAAACAACACTCATATTTTTACATCATGATATCATAAAAAATATAATGATGTGGAGGACAGCAAATGATTTTAATTTTGGATTACAAAACATTTATTTTCTCCGATTTTATATTATGTCAGAAACGTCTTTTTTCCTTATGACGGCAGTATAGATTCGTCATGTCTGTCTGTCTGTCTGTCTAACTGTCCGTCCGTATGTCACAGACACTTTTTTCCGAAACTATAAGAACTATGCTGTTGAAACTTTTTTTTTCTTTTTTTTTTTTTCTTCAGCTAATACGAGTCCACTGCTGGACGTAGGCCTCCCCCAAGGATTTCCACAACGACCGGTCCTGCGCCCTCCGCATCCAGCGGATTCTTCGACCTTTACCAGGTCGTCGGTCCACCTAGTGGGAGGCCTACCAGCACTGCGCTTTCCGGTACGTGGTCGCCACTCGAGAACTTTTCGACCCCAGCGGTCATCTGTTCTGCGAGCAATGTGTCCTGCCCAGTTCCACTTAAGCCGGGAAATTCTTTGGGCTATGTCGGTGACTTTGGTTCGCCTGCGGATCTCCTCATTTCTGATCCTATCACGCAGGGAAACTCCGAGCATAGCCCTCTCCATTGCTCTTTGGGTGACCTTGAGCCTTCTGATAAGGCCCATAGCGAGCGACCACGTTTCTGAGCCATAGGTCATCACTGGCAACACACACTGATTGAAGACTTTTGTCTTCAGACACTGCGGTATTTGGGACGAGAAGATTTTTTGTAGCTTTCCGAACGCTGCCAGCCAAGTCGGACTCGACGATTGTCCTCTTTCTCGAAATTGGACTTATCTAAATGTATAGTTTGTCCAAGGTATACATAATCGTCGACAATTTCGAATATTGAGCTTCCGAAAATAACTGGAGTGGGTACGACGTGGGCATTCGACATGACTTTCGTCTTGTCCATGTTCATTTTAAGACCCACTCGTTCGGAGGCTCGACAGAGGCCTTCGAGCATTGCACTTAAGTCCTCCATGGTTTCAGCCATGACTATTATATCGTCGGCAAAACGAAGGTGAGTGATGTACTCGCCATTTATATTAATGCCAAATCCTGCCCAGTCCAAAACCTTGAAGACGTCATCCAATGCAGCGGTGAACAGTTTTGGGGAAATAACGTCTCCTTGTCTTACACCTCGCTGCAATTCGATGGGTTTTGAACTCTGATCTTTTTTTTCTTTTCTAATGTTTACGCGAATTTCACTCATTATAATGAAACACTTTTTGCTGTAAAGTATCCGAAACGTCGGGCTTGTAAAAATCTTAATAAACCGCGATAAAATCCGTAAAAAAGTGTTTCATTATAACTCTGATCTTGTAGGCGGACCAACATTGTGGCGTTTTCATACAAAAACTTCAACACTTCGATATACCGATAGTCAACTCACAAGGGCACCTCTGGAGAGACTGTAGTACAGCCCAAGTCTCAATCGTATCGAAGGCTTTTTCGTAGTCCACAAACGCTAAGCATAGGGGCAGGTTATACTCTTTGGTCTTCTGTATAACCTGTCGCAGCGTATTAATTTGGTCAACGGTGCTGAAGCCTTTTCGGAATCCTGCTTGTTCGGGAGGCTGGAAGTCATCTAGCCTGCGCGCGAGTCGATTTGTAATGACCCTCAAAAACAGCTTGTAAACGTGGCTCAGGAGTGAGATGGGTCTATAATTCTTCAGCAGGGTGGTATCGCCCTTTTTGAAGAACAGCACCACCACACCCCTGTTCCAAGCCTTTGGCGTTCTGCCCCCGAGTATGACGGAATTGAACAGATTCTGAAGGGCCTTAAGGATCGGCCTTCCACCCGCCTTCAGGAGTTCGGCAGTGATTCTGTCATCGCCCGGCGCCTTGTTGTTTTTAAGTTGTTTGAAACTTTATACGTCGATGTATTCTATGAACCGCATGAAGATTTTTACACAAAAGTAGAAAAAATTTTGGGGGTACCCATACTTTTTTTATGTTAGTTGGATAGGCAAACTGGCAATGTACCACCTGATGGTAAGTGGTCGACGTCGCCCATGAACATAGTATGTAGCCTGGAACGAGCCCAGGCAACTCATTTAGGTGTTGCCTATCCTGAGACATAAGATGTTAAGTCTCAGTGCCAGTAATTTCACTGCCTGTCTTGCCCTTCCCTCCGAAATACAGCAAAGCTGTTTCACGGGAGAAACAAGCAATCTTGCTTGTTTCTCCCGTGAAACAGCTTTGTGCGCTCCCGGCTCCAGATGGTGGTACCCATGGAGCCGGGAGCGCGGCACAGCGCTTGTGCCGTGCTCACAAATGATATTAAGGTTTCTTATACCATTTTTTTCTAAACTGAATAGTTTGCGCAAAAATGATTTTGAGGTTTCTTATACCATTTTTTCTAAACTGAATAGTTTGCGCAAAAATAATATTGAGGTTTCTAATACCATTTTTTTGTAAACTAAATAGTTTGCGCCAAAGACACTTCCAAAGTGGTAAAATGTCTCCCCCCCTGTAACTTTTAAAATAAGAGCATTCTCTTATTCATAAAACTAAAAAAATATATGATGTACGTTACCATGCAAACCATTCCACCGAAAATTGCTTTGAACGAGATCTAGTGAGTAGTTTTTTTTATACGCCATAAATCGTAAACCTTTTTTTTTCGCATGGATCAATGCTAACGGCCCCAAGGGCCCTAATGCTACATCGGATAAGTGTGACCTCATTTGGCTCACTTTTGGTTTGTAAAAGTGGGGGGTTGGAATCGTAAACCGCAATTTACCTTTCATTCGATCAACTCTAATATAAGAAAAACATTTCATAAACATAAACCATATTTTTGTTAAAGAGTTTAATGTTGTATAATATATTATAATGATGATTTTAATATTATATTATAATGATACGTACCCCGTGTACGTATCATTATAATATAATATTAAAATTAATTCCATATATTTTTCGTGATATTTAAATATTTGTTATTTTTGTATTAGTTCCCTTGAGTACTTACTCAAATATAAATCTGAATATAATTACTTAAATATTTAGATTTAGGTAGGTATATTTTCTTATCAAAATATTTAAAAAAAAACTAGCATTTTATTTTTATTGCCCTCAAAGGGCCCATTTTTTCCCTTTTTCGGTGTAGAGCTTTTTTAGTGGCAACACACTATCAGAATTCCACAGAATAAAAAATCAGAGCTTAGGCGTGAATCCACTAATGTCATTTGTGATGGACATGGAGCAAATATGACGAGCCCCAGGAATTAACGTATTCTTTAATTAAGTAAATACATATTAAATATATCTAATAGGTATGTTTAATAAATACCTTAAGTGAAGTAATAAAAAGAAAATAACGATGACATTGAAATATTTGATGGTAAAACTCGTGACCCTAATATATCTTAGACTTAACCTTGTTAGTGCAAAGATTTACATTGTACAATTAGTGTGGGTACAACACTAGTTACATTAATTACTGAAAACGTAGAACGATAAACAAGAAGGTATATTACCTTCTTAATCTGATTCGTGTTATTGCAACGCAACATAGGATTTATTACAAAAGAGCAGTTAAGAAAGTAATAGTGAAGACGGAATCGAAGAGCTGAATCTGCGTTAGAATGTTTAAAATAAAACATGATTTATAGTCAGCTCGCGAAACCTTTGATGCTTACGCGAAACGCTTCGTGCAAAATGGAATTCTAGTTCCACACGCAACAATTGTACTCATTATCTGATGAACTTTGCAAAGCTTGTGAGGCTGACTATCTGACTAAAGATTCTTAATAAGTACAAACATCAAGTGTATTAAAAGGCTTTATAGCAAATGGATTTTTTGGTGTATAAAAAAACAATTTACATTCATTTTTGGAAAAGTCGTGTAGATATGTATCACGTTTCCAATTCGCCACTCTGCTTATATTGTAGAAGAGCAACATTTGCGATAAAACTAAGTTTCACAATGTTATAATAATGAAATGGTAAGCCATACCTACTCAAAATATATAAAACGATATTTAGAAGAGCGTGATTTCGATCCACGGACCTCTGGATTATGGGCCCAGCACGCTTCCACTGCGCCACTCTGCTTATATTGTGTAAGAGCAACATTTGCGTTAAAACTAAGTTTCCCAATGCTTTGATAAAATGGTTAGTCCTACTCAAAATATATAAAACGATATTTAGCAGAGCGTGGTTTCTATCCACGGACCTCTGGGTTATGGGCCCAGCACGCTTCCACTGCGCTACTCTGCTTATATTTTAGAAGAGCAACATTTGCCTTTAAACTTAGTTTCCCAATGCTTTAATAAAATGGTTGGTCATACTTAAAATATATAAAACAATATTTAGCAGAGCGTGGTTTCGAACCACGGACCTCTGGGTTATGAGCCCAGCACGCTTCCCCTGCGCCACTCTGCTTTTATTGTAAAAGAGCAATATTTGAGTCATAACTTAGTTTCAAATTGTACGAATAAAATAATTAGTCATACTCTAAAGTATTAATGTACAAAACAATATTTAGCAGAGCGTGGTTTCGAACCACGGACCTCTGAGTTATGAGCCCAGCACGCTTCCCCTTTGCCACTCTGCTTTAATTGAAAAAGAGCAAAATGTCTATTATATTTTAGTTTTCCAGTATTTGAAGATAACTATTAGTTATAATCTTAATGTACAAAACAATATTTAGCAGAGCATGGTTTCGATCCACGGACCTCTGGGTTATGGGCTCAGCACGCTTCCACTGCGCCACTCTGCTTATATTGTAGAGGAGCAACATGTCTATCATGTTTGAGTTTTCCAGTATTTGAATAAAACTATTAGTCATACCTACTCAAAATATATAAAATGGTATTTAGAAGAGCATGATTTCGATCCACGGACCTCTGGATTATGAGCCCAGCACGCTTCCACTGCGCCACTCTGCTTATATTGTGTAAGAGCAACATTTGCGTTAAAACTAAGTTTCCCAATGCTTTGATAAAATGGTTAGTCCTACTCAAAATATATAAAACGATATTTAGCAGAGCATGGTTTCTATCCACGGACCTCTGGGTTATGGGCCCAGCACGCTTCCACTGCGCTACTCTGCTTATATTTTAGAAGAGCAACATTTGCCTTTAAACTTAGTTTCCCAATGCTTTAATAAAATGGTTGGTCATACTTAAAATATATAAAACAATATTTAGCAGAGCGTGGTTTCGAACCACGGACCTCTGGGTTATGAGCCCAGCACGCTTCCCCTGCGCCACTCTGCTTTTATTGTAAAAGAGCAATATTTGAGTCATAACTTAGTTTCAAATTGTACGAATAAAATAATTAGTCATACTCTAAAGTATTAATGTACAAAACAATATTTAGCAGAGCGTGGTTTCGAACCACGGACCTCTGAGTTATGAGCCCAGCACGCTTCCCCTTTGCCACTCTGCTTTAATTGTAAAAGAGCAAAATGTCTATTATATTTTAGTTTTCCAGTATTTGAAGATAACTATTAGTTATAATCTTAATGTACAAAACAATATTTAGCAGAGCATGGTTTCGATCCACGGACCTCTGGGTTATGGGCTCAGCACGCTTCCACTGCGCCACTCTGCTTATATTGTAGAGGAGCAACATGTCTATCATGTTTGAGTTTTCCAGTATTTGAATAAAACTATTAGTCATACTCTAAATTAGTATGAATATGGAAAACAATATTTAGCAGAGCGTGGTTTCGAACCACGGACCTCTGGGTTATGAGCCCAGCACGCTTCCACTGCGCCACTCTACTTATATTATAAAAGAGCAATATTTGAGTCATAACTTAGTTTTAAATTGTAGGAGTAAAATAGTTAATCATACTCTAAATTAGTATGAATGTGCAAAACAATATTTAGCAGAGCGTGGTTTCGAACCACGGACCTTTGGTTTATAAGCCCAGCACGCTTCCTCTGCGCCACTCAGCTGCTTATATTGTAAAAGAGCAATATTTGAGTCATAACTTAGTTTTAAATTGTAGGAGTTAAATAGTTAGTCATACTCTAAATTAGTATGAATGTACAAAACAATATTCAGAAGAACGTGGCGTCGAAACACGGACCTCTGGGTTATGAGCCCAGCATGCTTCCACTGCGTCACTCTGATTATATTGTAAAAGAGTAATATTTGAGTTATAACTTAGTTTGAAATTGTAGGAGTAAAAAAGTTAGTCATACTCGAAAGTATTAATGCACAAAACAATATTTAGCAGAGCGTGGTTTCGAACTACGGACCTCTGGGTTATGAGCCCAGCACGCTTCCACTGCGCCACTCTGCTAATATTGTTAAGAAAGTATTTTGCATGTCCAATTTCCTGTATTTATGATGTATATTCTGAAGAATGCACGTCATATGCACATTAATGTATTACATATAACGATATCATACGCCGGTCCCTTGCTACTGTCAAAGTGCTAAGTCTACATAAGCCGACTGGAATTGCAAGAGACGATGGCAAGAGACCGGATGGTATGAGTTTGATTCTATGGAAGATGGGCCGGGTGCTGGTATGGGATGCAACCTGTTCAGACACGCTGGCCCCTTCCCATTTACATGGAACCAACAACAGAGCTGGTGCGGCTTGTGAAGCGGCTGAAAAAGCTAAAGTATGCCAATACAGGGGTCTAGGCTCCGAATATGATTTTGTTCCATTTGTTGTCCTAGTGCTATAAGGCAGGGAGATAGCAAAAATGTTAGTCAACATCACAGGAGATCGTAGAGCTGGCAGCTAACTCGGACAAAGAATTAGTCTAGCTATTCAAAGGGGGAACGCTGCCAGTATCTTCGGCACCTTACAGTACCTTACGTACAGGGACTCCTTTTTAATAATATATTTTAGTTATTTTTTTTATACATTTTTTAAGGTTTTTAGTTTTAGGTTCTTTGTACATTATTAAGTCTTTATATTGATAATATCACTTTAGCTTTAAATAATTATCTATAATTGTTAATAATGTAAATATCAATATATGTCTATATGTGTTTTATATCAGTAAAGGTTTTTAAATGTTATTACATAGTATGTATTAAGGTAAGACCGTCATTAATTATATTTTATTATTAGTCGCATTTTAGAGAGACAAACATCCTTATGTCCTTAATGTTTGCATTTACAAAGGCCATTCGCATCTTAGCAACATTACATCTGCGTGTTGATTCCACATTCGATACCGGGAAATGGACGACCGTTTTCACGCACTATATTTCACACCCACAGGCACTATCGTTTCATATTTGTTGTGTAAGAGCAACATTTGCGTTAAAACTAAATTTCCCAATGCTTTGATAAAATGGTTAGTCCTACTCAAAATATATAAAACGATATTTAGCAGAGCGTGGTTTCTATCCACGGACCTCTGGGTTATGGGCCCAGCACGCTTCCACTGCGCTACTCTGCTTATATTGTAGAAGAGCAACTTTTGCCTTTAAACTTAGTTTCCCAATGCTTTAATAAAATGGTTAGTCGTGCCCAAAATATATAAAACGATATTTAGCAGAACGTGGTTTCAATCCACGGAATTATGGGTTATGGGCCCAGCACGCTTCCACTGCGTCACTCTGATTATATTATAGAAGAGCAACATTTGCGATAAAACTAAGTTTCCCAATGCTTTAATAAAATGGTTAGTCATACTTAAAATATATAAAACAATATTTAGCAGAGCGTGGTTTCGAACCACGGACCTCTGGGTTATGAGCCCAGCACGCTTCCCCTGCGCCACTCTGCTATTATTATAAAAGAGCAATATTTGAGTCATAACTTAGTTTTAAATTGTAGGAGTAAAACAGTTAGTCATACTCTAAATTAGTATGAATGTACAAAACGATATTTAGCAGAACGTGGTTTCAATCCACGGACCTATGGGTTATGGTCCCAGCACGCTTCTACTGCATCACTCTGATAATATTATAGAAGAGCAATATTTGCGATAAAACTAAGTTTCCCAATGCTTTAATAAAATAGTTAGTCACACTTAAAATATATAAAACAATATTTAGCAGAGCGTGGTTTCGAATCACGGACCTCTGGGTTATGAGCCCAGCACGCTTCCCCTGCGCCACTCTGCTTATTTTATAAAAGAGCAATATTTGAGTCGTAACTTAGTTTTAAATTGTAGGAGTAAAATAGTTAGTTATACTCTAAATTAGTATGAATGTACAAAACGATATTTAGCAGAACGTGGTTTCGATCCACGGACCTATGGGTTATGGGCCCAGCACGCTTCCACTGCGTCACTCTGATTATATTATAGAAGAGCAATATTTGCGATAAAACTAAGTTTCCCAATGCTTTAATAAAATGGTTAGTCATACTTAAAATATATAAAACAATATTTAGCAGAGCGTGGTTTCGAACCACGGACCTCTGGGTTATGAGCCCAGCACGCTTCCCCTGCGCCACTCTGCTTATATTATAAAAGAGCAATATTTGAGTCATAACTTAGTTTTAAATTGTAGGAGTAAAATAGTTAGTCATACTCTAAATTAGTATGACTGTACACAACAATATTTAGCAGAGCGTGGCGTCGAACCACGGACCTCTGGGTTATAAGCCCAGCACGCTTACCCTGCGCCACTCTGCTTATTGTAAAAGAGTAATATTTGAGTAATAGCTTAGTTTAAAATTGTAGGAGTAAAATAGTTAGTCTTTTTCTTACGCGATGTCCGGTGGTGAAATTCAGCCGCAGGTATTAATCCGAACAATTAATTCCTCAGAACACTCCCCGTGGTAGATGCGGAAGATGATGCAGAGCGATCCGACATCTCTACGTAGCACCAAAGAATCAAGCCGATTGGAGATAACATTGTCATCGACGATTCGAGCCGCCCGGCGTTAGACGCGGTCAAATGGAAGGAGCTTATATTGGGGCGCTCCAGCCCAAAGGTGAGAGCAGTATTCCATGTGAGGCTGGATCTGCGCCTTGTACAATTGAAGGCGGTGTGAAGGCATGAAATACTGCTTCGCCCTACTGAGCACGCCGAGTTTCTTAGAGGCTAGTTTAGCCTTTTCTTCCAAGCGACCACGTGTTTATTTTTTTTTATTTTTTTTAATGTTAGTTGGATAGGCAAACTGGCAAACGTACCACCTGATGGTAAGTGGTCGACGTCGCCCATGAACATAAAGTAGTATACCTGGAACGAGCCCAGGCAACTCATTTATATGTTGCCTATCCTGAGACATAAGATGTTTAGTCTCGGTGGTAAGTGACAAAAAGAAAAACCCAGCTGGTCAAAACTATGCTGCTATATGGCACGAAGCCATATCAGGTCGTAAAATGCTAGCTGTTTTAAGGCTTTTTTACAAGCTAATAGAGATTTAAAACACATTGTTATATGCAATGATATTATAATTTATCTTTGGTTATATGGCTAGATAATTGTGCCTCACAAAATAAAAATTGGACGCTATACTCGTATCTGAATCATCTTGTGAATTCCGCAGAGGTTAATTTTCATTCTATAAAATTAAAATATTTAGAAGTTGGCCATACATATATGTATGCTGATGAGTTTCATCACCAAATAGAGTTGGCGATGAAAAAAAAGAAACATCTTTATGACTTCGAAGATTTTCATCAAGTAGTTTTGAGTACTAGGACCAACATTACTGCAAAAGTAATGAATTTTGATGATTTTTGTCAATTTGAAGATTGTTCTTCGTCTTACAAATTACAAAATTCTAGTTCTAGAGCGTACTTAAGTAATATGTGTGAAGTAACATTTAACAGAAGCACTCATCTCATTCAATATAAAACGGACTTCACTAGTCAAGACGTCTACTTTCTTGACTTTTTAAGATTAAAAAATGTTAAAAGCGGAATACCACCACCAAAACCGAATACTAAATGCAGAGGCATCACACATCTTTCTAGTTTTAACAAATGACTGATAGTTCTATATAAAACATAGTTTCCTTGTTGTTGTACTAATAGTAGTTTTTAAAAAGATAAATGTTTTATGTATGTTTTACCGAAATATATTTCATTGTGGTAACGTTGTTTTTGTTTTTGCCAGAGAAGTCTGTGATTTTTGTTTTTATGTAAATGTTTTGTCAGAGAAGTATGTAATTTTTTACTAAGCACATTTTTGTAAAAGAATAATAAATGTTATATGTTCCATACATTTTTGTTTTTTTTTCATCACAGTAAAATAATAAACGAATATATTGACAGGCAAAGTAGGTATATTTACTATCCATAAATAATCACATATCCATAAAATGGATATATGAGTCTTTTTGTTAAAGTAATTTACGTAATCGTACTAGGTAGAAAAGACGTTTTTGAAATAACTAAGTTGAAAAGGCGTATCTAGCCAAAAGCGTCTTTTCATGTGAGTATAATTCATTTTTCAATATTTTTTTTACTACAAAGAAAAGGAAAATTGGATATAATTATTAAAATATAATATTTGTACATACCTAAAACATTTCTGAAATTAATAAGACATAAACAACACTCATATTTTTACATCATGATATCATAAAAAATATAATGATGTGGAGGACAGCAAATGATTTTAATTTTGGATTACAAAACATTTATTTTCTCCGATTTTATATTATGTCAGAAACGTCTTTTTTCCTTATGACGGCAGTATAGATTCGTCATGTCTGTCTGTCTGTCTGTCTAACTGTCCGTCCGTATGTCACAGACACTTTTTTCCGAAACTATAAGAACTATGCTGTTGAAACTTTTTTTTTCTTTTTTTTTTTCTTCAGCTAATACGAGTCCACTGCTGGACGTAGGCCTCCCCCAAGGATTTCCACAACGACCGGTCCTGCGCCCTCCGCATCCAGCGGATTCTTCGACCTTTACCAGGTCGTCGGTCCACCTAGTGGGAGGCCTACCAGCACTGCGCTTTCCGGTACGTGGTCGCCACTCGAGAACTTTTCGACCCCAGCGGTCATCTGTTCTGCGAGCAATGTGTCCTGCCCAGTTCCACTTAAGCCGGGAAATTCTTTGGGCTATGTCGGTGACTTTGGTTCGCCTGCGGATCTCCTCATTTCTGATCCTATCACGCAGGGAAACTCCGAGCATAGCCCTCTCCATTGCTCTTTGGGTGACCTTGAGCCTTCTGATAAGGCCCATAGCGAGCGACCACGTTTCTGAGCCATAGGTCATCACTGGCAACACACACTGATTGAAGACTTTTGTCTTCAGACACTGCGGTATTTGGGACGAGAAGATTTTTTGTAGCTTTCCGAACGCTGCCCAGCCAAGTCGGACTCGACGATTGTCCTCTTTCTCGAAATTGGACTTATCTAAATGTATAGTTTGTCCAAGGTATACATAATCGTCGACAATTTCGAATATTGAGCTTCCGAAAATAACTGGAGTGGGTACGACGTGGGCATTCGACATGACTTTCGTCTTTTCCATGTTCATTTTAAGACCCACTCGTTCGGAGGCTCGACAGAGGCCTTCGAGCATTGCACTTAAGTCCTCCATGGTTTCAGCCATGACTATTATATCGTCGGCAAAACGAAGGTGAGTGATGTACTCGCCATTTATATTAATGCCAAATCCTGCCCAGTCCAAAACCTTGAAGACGTCATCCAATGCAGCGGTGAACAGTTTTGGGGAAATAACGTCTCCTTGTCTTACACCTCGCTGCAATTCGATGGGTTTTGAACTCTGATCTTTTTTTTCTTTTCTAATGTTTACGCGAATTTCACTCATTATAATGAAACACTTTTTGCTGTAAAGTATCCGAAACGTCGGGCTTGTAAAAATCTTAATAAACCGCGATAAAATCCGTAAAAAAGTGTTTCATTATAACTCTGATCTTGTAGGCGGACCAACATTGTGGCGTTTTCATACAAAAACTTCAACACTTCGATATACCGATAGTCAACTCACAAGGGCACCTCTGGAGAGACTGTAGTACAGCCCAAGTCTCAATCGTATCGAAGGCTTTTTCGTAGTCCACAAACGCTAAGCATAGGGGCAGGTTATACTCTTTGGTCTTCTGTATAACCTGTCGCAGCGTATTAATTTGGTCAACGGTGCTGAAGCCTTTTCGGAATCCTGCTTGTTCGGGAGGCTGGAAGTCATCTAGCCTGCGCGCGAGTCGATTTGTAATGACCCTCAAAAACAGCTTGTAAACGTGGCTCAGGAGTGAGATGGGTCTATAATTCTTCAGCAGGGTGGTATCGCCCTTTTTGAAGAACAGCACCACCACACCCCTGTTCCAAGCCTTTGGCGTTCTGCCCCCGAGTATGACGGAATTGAACAGATTCTGAAGGGCCTTAAGGATCGGCCTTCCACCCGCCTTCAGGAGTTCGGCAGTGATTCTGTCATCGCCCGGCGCCTTGTTATTTTTAAGTTGTTTGAAACTTTATACGTCGATGTATTCTATGAACCGCATGAAGATTTTTACACAAAAGTAGAAAAAATTTTGGGGGTACCCATACTTTTTTTATGTTAGTTGGATAGGCAAACTGGCAATGTACCACCTGATGGTAAGTGGTCGACGTCGCCCATGAACATAGTATGTAGCCTGGAACGAGCCCAGGCAACTCATTTAGGTGTTGCCTATCCTGAGACATAAGATGTTAAGTCTCAGTGCCAGTAATTTCACTGCCTGTCTTGCCCTTCCCTCCGAAATACAGCAAAGCTGTTTCACGGGAGAAACAAGCAATCTTGCTTGTTTCTCCCGTGAAACAGCTTTGTGCGCTCCCGGCTCCAGATGGTGGTACCCATGGAGCCGGGAGCGCGGCACAGCGCTTGTGCCGTGCTCACAAATGATATTAAGGTTTCTTATACCATTTTTTTCTAAACTGAATAGTTTGCGCAAAAATGATTTTGAGGTTACTTATACCATTTTTTCTAAACTGAATAGTTTGCGCAAAAATAATATTAAGGTTTCTAATACCATTTTTTTCTAAACTAAATAGTTTGCGCGAGAGACACTTCCAAAGTGGTAAAATGTCTCCCCCCCTGTAACTTTTAAAATAAGAGCATTCTCTTATTCATAAAACTAAAAAAATATATGATGTACGTTACCATGCAAACCATTCCACCGAAAATTGCTTTGAACGAGATCTAGTGAGTAGTTTTTTTTATACGCCATAAATCGTAAACCTTTTTTTTTCGCATGGATCAATGCTAACGGCCCGAAGGCCCTAATGCTACATCGGATAAGTGTGACCTCATTTGGCTCACTTTTGGTTTGTAAAAGTGGGGGGTTGGAATCGTAAACCGCAATTTACCTTTCATTCGATCAACTCTAATATAAGAAAAACATTTCATAAACATAAACCATATTTTTTGTTAAAGAGTTTAATGTTGTATAATATATTATAATGATGATTTTAATATTATATTATAATGATACGTACCCCGTGTACGTATCATTATAATATAATATTAAAATTAATTCCATATATTTTTCGTGATATTTAAATATTTGTTATTTTTGTATTAGTTCCCTTGAGTACTTACTCAAATATAAATCTGAATATAATTACTTAAATATTTAGATTTAGGTAGGTATATTTTCTTATCAAAATATTTAAAAAAAACTAGCATTTTATTTTTATTGCCCTCAAAGGGCCCATTTTTTCCCTTTTTCGGTGTAGAGCTTTTTTAGTGGCAACACACTATCAGAATTCCACAGAATAAAAAATCAGAGCTTAGGCGTGAATCCACTAATGTCATTTGTGATGGACATGGAGCAAATATGACGAGCCCCAGGAATTAACGTATTCTTTAATTAAGTAAATACATATTAAATATATCTAATAGGTATGTTTAATAAATACCTTAAGTGAAGTAATAAAAAGAAAATAACGATGACATTGAAATATTTGATGGTAAAACTCGTGACCCTAATATATCTTAGACTTAACCTTGTTAGTGCAAAGATTTACATTGTACAATTAGTGTGGGTACAACACTAGTTACATTAATTACTGAAAACGTAGAACGATAAACAAGAAGGTATATTACCTTCTTAATCTGATTCGTGTTATTGCAACGCAACATAGGATTTATTACAAAAGAGCAGTTAAGAAAGTAATAGTGAAGACGGAATCGAAGAGCTGAATCTGCGTTAGAATGTTTAAAATAAAACATGATTTATAGTCAGCTCGCGAAACCTTTGATGCTTACGCGAAACGCTTCGTGCAAAATGGAATTCTAGTTCCACACGCAACAATTGTACTCATTATCTGATGAACTTTGCAAAGCTTGTGAGGCTGACTATCTGACTAAAGATTCTTAATAAGTACAAACATCAAGTGTATTAAAAGGCTTTATAGCAAATGGATTTTTTGGTGTATAAAAAAACAATTTACATTCATTTTTGGAAAAGTCGTGTAGATATGTATCACGTTTCCAATTCGCCACTCTGCTTATATTGTAGAAGAGCAACATTTGCGATAAAACTAAGTTTCACAATGTTATAATAATGAAATGGTAAGCCATACCTACTCAAAATATATAAAACGATATTTAGAAGAGCGTGATTTCGATCCACGGACCTCTGGATTATGGGCCCAGCACGCTTCCACTGCGCCACTCTGCTTATATTGTGTAAGAGCAACATTTGCGTTAAAACTAAGTTTCCCAATGCTTTGATAAAATGGTTAGTCCTACTCAAAATATATAAAACGATATTTAGCAGAGCGTGGTTTCTATCCACGGACCTCTGGGTTATGGGCCCAGTACGCTTCCACTGCGCTACTCTGCTTATATTTTAGAAGAGCAACATTTGCCTTTAAACTTAGTTTCCCAATGCTTTAATAAAATGGTTGGTCATACTTAAAATATATAAAACAATATTTAGCAGAGCGTGGTTTCGAACCACGGACCTCTGGGTTATGAGCCCAGCACGCTTCCCCTGCGCCACTCTGCTTTTATTGTAAAAGAGTAATATTTGAGTCATAACTTAGTTTCATATTGTACGAATAAAATAATTAGTCATACTCTAAAGTATTAATGTACAAAACAATATTTAGCAGAGCGTGGTTTCGAACCACGGACCTCTGAGTTATGAGCCCAGCACGCTTCCCCTTTGCCACTCTGCTTTAATTGTAAAAGAGCAAAATGTCTAT
This sequence comes from Helleia helle, assembly GCA_963853865.1. Lineage (NCBI taxonomy): Eukaryota > Metazoa > Arthropoda > Insecta > Lepidoptera > Lycaenidae > Helleia > Helleia helle. Next base: position 11,677,696 of record OY971431.1, read on the forward strand.
CATGTTTTAGTTTTCCAGTATTTGAAGATAACTATTAGTTATAATCTTAATGTACAAAACAATATTTACCAGAGCATGGTTTCGATCCACGGACCTCTGGGTTATGGGCTCAGCACGCTTCCACTGCGCCACTCTGCTTATATTGTAGAGGAGCAACATGTCTATCATGTTTGAGTTTTCCAGTATTTGAATAAAACTATTAGTCATACCTACTCAAAATATATAAAATGGTATTTAGAAGAGCGTGATTTCGATCCACGGACCTCTGGATTATGAGCCCAGCACGCTTCCACTGCGCCACTCTGCTTATATTGTGTAAGAGCAACATTTGCGTTAAAACTAAGTTTCCCAATGCTTTGATAAAATGGTTAGTCCTACTCAAAATATATAAAACGATATTTAGCAGAGCATGGTTTCTATCCACGGACCTCTGGGTTATGGGCCCAGCACGCTTCCACTGCGCTACTCTGCTTATATTTTAGAAGAGCAACATTTGCCTTTAAACTTAGTTTCCCAATGCTTTAATAAAATGGTTGGTCATACTTAAAATATATAAAACAATATTTAGCAGAGCGTGTTTTCGATCCACGGACCTCTGGATTATGAGCCCAGCACGCTTCCCCTGCGCCACTCTGCTTTTATTGTAAAAGAGCAATATTTGAGTCATAACTTAGTTTCAAATTGTACGAATAAAATAATTAGTCATACTCTAAAGTATTAATGTACAAAACAATATTTAGCAGAGCGTGGTTTCGAACCACGGACCTCTGAGTTATGAGCCCAGCACGCTTCCCCTTTGCCACTCTGCTTTAATTGTAAAAGAGCAAAATGTCTATTATATTTTAGTTTTCCAGTATTTGAAGATAACTATTAGTTATAATCTTAATGTACAAAACAATATTTAGCAGAGCATGGTTTCGATCCACGGACCTCTGGGTTATGGGCTCAGCACGCTTCCACTGCGCCACTCTGCTTATATTGTAGAGGAGCAACATGTCTATCATGTTTGAGTTTTCCAGTATTTGAATAAAACTATTAGTCATACTCTAAATTAGTATGAATATGGAAAACAATATTTAGCAGAGCGTGGTTTCGAACCACGGACCTCTGGGTTATGAGCCCAGCACGCTTCCCCTGCGCCACTCTACTTATATTATAAAAGAGCAATATTTGAGTCATAACTTAGTTTTAAATTGTAGGAGTAAAATAGTTAATCATACTCTAAATTAGTATGAATGTGCAAAACAATATTTAGCAGAGCGTGGTTTCGAACCACGGACCTTTGGTTTATAAGCCCAGCACGCTTCCTCTGCGCCACTCAGCTGCTTATATTGTAAAAGAGCAATATTTGAGTCATAACTTAGTTTTAAATTGTAGGAGTTAAATAGTTAGTCATACTCTAAATTAGTATGAATGTACAAAACAATATTCAGAAGAACGTGGCGTCGAAACACGGACCTCTGGGTTATGAGCCCAGCACGCTTCCACTGCGTCACTCTGATTATATTGTAAAAGAGTAATATTTGAGTTATAACTTAGTTTGAATTTGTAGGAGTAAAATAGTTAGTCATACTCGAAAGTATTAATGCACAAAACAATATTTAGCAGAGCGTGGTTTCGAACTACGGACCTCTGGGTTATGAGCCCAGCACGCTTCCACTGCGCCACTCTGCTAATATTGTTAAGAAAGTATTTTGCATGTCCAATTTCCTGTATTTATGATGTATATTCTGAAGAATGCACGTCATATGCACATTAATGTATTACATATAACGATATCATACGCCGGTCCCTTGCTACTGTCAAAGTGCTAAGTCTACATAAGCCGACTGGAATTGCAAGAGACGATGGCAAGAGACCGGATGGTATGAGTTTGATTCTATGGAAGATGGGCCGGGTGCTGGTATGGGATGCAACCTGTTCAGACACGCTGGCCCCTTCCCATTTACATGGAACCAACAACAGAGCTGGTGCGGCTTGTGAAGCGGCTGAAAAAGCTAAAGTATGCCAATACAGGGGTCTAGGCTCCGAATATGATTTTGTTCCATTTGTTGTCCTAGTGCTATAAGGCAGGGAGATAGCAAAAATGTTAGTCAACATCACAGGAGATCGTAGAGCTGGCAGCTACCTCGGACAAAGAATTAGTCTAGCTATTCAAAGGGGGAACGCTGCCAGTATCTTCGGCACCTTACAGTACCTTACGTACAGGGACTCCTTTTTAATAATATATTTTAGTTATTTTTTTTTATACATTTTTTAAGGTTTTTAGTTTTAGGTTCTTTGTACATTATTAAGTATTTATATTGATAATATCACTTTAGCTTTAAATAATTATCTATAATTGTTAATAATGTAAATATCAATATATGTCTATATGTGTTTTATATCAGTAAAGGTTTTTAAATGTTATTACATAGTATGTATTAAGGTAAGACCGTCATTAATTATATTTTATTATTAGTCGCATTTTAGAGAGACAAACATCCTTATGTCCTTAATGTTTGCATTTACAAAGGCCATTCGCATCTTAGCAACATTACATCTGCGTGTTGATTCCACATTCGATACCGGGAAATGGACGACCGTTTTCACGCACTATATTTCACACCCACAGGCACTATCGTTTCATATTTGTAGGATTTATAATATAATCACTGTATTCACATAAATCTGCAGTATCGTAAAGTGCTCGTAAATATTCATCATCAGCGACCAACTACAAGTATTATCTATGGATATACAATAGGAGCTCAAGGCGTTTTGAAATCGCGTGACAATGTTCCCTTGCCAAGAACAAGATCGTTTTCTAAATGGTTTCGTTAGTCAATGTAAATTGTTTACTCGAATGTACTATCATATTTATTGTTTTAAAACAATTGTTACTTTGAATTTTAATGTAGTCTTAATATTAGAGATATCTGTGATTATGCAAACAGTTATTGTAGTAACATTTTTAAAATTCTACTATGTTTTATTCAAACTAGATGGAAGAGGAGTACAAACACTCAATAGAGATAAATAGACCTATAATTTATACTCTTATTTGAAGGACTGGCAACGCACCTGCAAATCCTTTGGTGTAACGCGTGTTTATGGATATCGCTTATCACTAACCACCAGGTAAATCAACGTTCCATTGGCCCCTTCTATAAAAAAATTAATAAAAATTAAGAGACATACAAGCCGCTGAAAGAAGAAATAAGTAAGGTAGCAGATAGATATCGATAGAGAAGACTAGCTGGTGCCGACTTCATCTGCGCAGGATATGATTTCATAAAAAGTATCCTATGTTACCTACTTCTAATACCTCCAAAAATAGGTGTACAAAGTTTCATGATGACCGATAAATATTAAAAAGAAAGAAAGAAAGAATTAGATTTATTTGACACAAAACATACATAAATCTGAAATGATGTAAAAAAAAGGTTAAAGTCAAAAAGGAAATCAGTATTAGTAGGATTGTTTGACACAAAACATACATAAATCTGAAATGATGTAAAAAAAAGGTTAAAGTCAAAAAGGAAATCAGTATTAGTAGGATTGTTTGACACAAAACATACATAAATCTGAAATGATGTAAAAAAAAGGTTAAAGTCAAAAAGGAAATCAGTATTAGTAGGATTGTTTGACACAAAACATACATAAATCTGAAATGATGTAAAAAAAAGGTTAAAGTCAAAAAGGTAATCAGTATTAGTAGGATTGTTTGACACAAAGCGCATACCTCAAAAGATTATTATAGTGTATCCGTAAATATACGAAAATGTTTATTTTTCCACACGCGACGAACTTTGTGTTCAACTTTCAAAAATAAATACGAATATCGCAAAACAAAAAAGTACATTAAAAATGTCCATTTAAAATGCCCATTTTAGTATCTATAGAAGGAATGAAGTTCCGGAAAGCCAAGCACTTGAACAAGAATGTTTTAACCTGGATATGATTTGGCGGTCTCTTTATTATGTATGGTAGTAGCTCAAACAACGTCATTTCTTTGCGTTAACTTAAGGCTATTGAAGAGATTTTATAAATACAGGCTAAATAAGGCATGCAAAAACAACCTAAACGCAAATTCCCAGATAATGTCAAAACCATAATATGCAAATCAAAACTTAACATGCTCTTCAAAAGGAAATTGTGTGGCATTATGAAAATTATTTCAAATTATTGAAGATGGTTACTGTCTGCTCATCGTCAGTGAACCATTAGGACTCACCCGGAGGCAGACTTCGCGTGGCAGGGGCAAAATATTAATAATTCCAGCAATTTCGGAGATAAAATGGCCACGGACGGTTATTTTGTGCAATAGTTTCGTTACTTGTTTAATTAAGTACTTTTAAATTGTTATGGCTTAGCAATTTGCAGAAGAATCGCTACTTACTGTCTAATTTCATAGTTATTAGACGAGTTTATAGTCCTGTAATATAACCCAGTATTCATTTAGATATTCGTATTCTATTATTAATATTACTTTATTTAATGACTATATGTTTAAAGATATATAAAAAAAACAGTTTGTTATTGCTTAAGATAACTTTAGATTAATTTTATGAAAACAATGTACTACAGAACAAAGAAATTACTTCAACAATAACTCCTTGAAATCATTACTGCATTTGTAACCTTTATCTTGCAGCTCAAGGAGTTGCGTCTTCTGAGAATCTTCTAGAATCTTATTAAAGTATAGAGTGAATAATAGTTACAAAATTGGGTCATGTCGAAAGTTTCAAAAATTACTAGCCCTGGAAATTGCTAAGTTAGGTATCGGCATTATAATATCAAAACCTCTATATTTACAGTCTTAGTTAATTTTAATCGATTGAATTGATGATGAATTAAATTATAAATAATTCAGTTAATTAGGCAACAAATGGTTGTTTACAGGAAAATAACACCATGTTAGATAAAACCACAAAAGGGGAAACAGGAAACCACCGATCCCAGGGACAATGGCTGTTTGGTTAAACTCAATAAGCATTGATTATCTAATATGATAAAATATCGGATGTTTTTGTTTGTGTGGTCTACATATCTGCTTACACCGGCGGGATTATGAACCTGTCTCAGGTTTTGAAAGAAAAAGTTTAATGCAAAGATCACTGACAAATTTGTAGCAGAACAATGAGTTGGATATAAAAGTATCCCCTTTCATGACACGGGCGAGCGGATGGGATGGTAAGGGAGAGGATATATTAAATCAATAACTAATTAAAAAATATTTATTGGAAGTATTTTTTAGCATTATATCTTGAAGTGTTTTTTTTTATGTTTGAGTGGATCGGCCGTCTGGGCGTTTATAGAAGGAGACCTGTGCCCAGTAATGGAGGTAAAAGGTTGATATTTAATTTTTTGTGTTTAGGATCATTGAAGTTATAAAAACAATCCTGCTATTTCCTGAACTTTCAGATTAAACTATTATATTGCTTATTAACCTTTTTTTAAAAATACAAATCTTCTTCAATATAATTTTTGTATCAATAATATTATGTTAATATCACAACAATCTACATATAGATTATAATAAAAATAATAAATCATAATATAAAGCCATCGGTAACGTTGAAGTACATTTATATTATAATAACTCGCTTATAATTGCGAGCCATAAATTATACTATCGAGGAGCTTACTATCGCTCGGGACAAGTGCGTGACATCTAGTAGTCTTTACTAAGATTATAGTCGGTATAACTTACGTGCGCAGAATCGAGGTCCTTGCCGCATCGCTCATCGCTTCGCCTAATGCCTTGATCTCACGCGAATGCCGGCCGCTGCGGACCTTGGTGTTAAATGTATCCGTCTGCTCATATCGGGTTACCATACCGAAGGCGTGGGCATTGACATGTCTTATTTGTTTTGTTTTGTTCACTCAACCATAGTAAAGGTTGACTTTTTACGCACCGCCGTGACGTAGCTGCCCGGTTGGATTACATTTGACTCGAGACGCCTGTCAAATGTCAACTTAGGTGCCGCCATGTTTTAATCGTTGAAATTGAAAAATTCAAAGATAAATGTTATATGATTAATAAAATTGTGTATTTTATTAAACATATGATAAATGTTCGGTTCGCTGCACCCAAAGAAACGAGTAAGTTGTCACTCGGGTAAAATAATTACAATGTGTTGCGTTTACGTCATGCTGCGCTGACATGACTCTCATAGTGGTATTAAGATGTTAGGCCGGTGCGCTTTAACGAGATGTCTCTCATTGTTAGCGAGAGATATGCGAACTGATAAACGCAAAATCCGAACTTGGCGGGCGACTTATTTAATGCCTGTCGCTTTCGATGATTGAGATTACATATTATGTGAATATTAATTATTGTTTATGTTAATTCTTAAAATAGAGGTTAATATTTATGCCCTCGCGTTATTTTACATGACATTGAATTTGAAACGTATTTTTTATTTAATATTAAAAGTAGGCCCTTTTCATTCATTTTAAAATGATTTTAAACTATTTTTTTTGTAGTCTGACCAGTATAATATAAACCCTGCATTGGTATCGCCACTTTATCTTTTATACGGTAACACATAGTATATTATTATAGTCCACACATAAATTACTTCCGATTTTTTTTTTAATTTGGCGAGAATTTTTATTTTTCTGGTCAGGCTACACATTAATTCGCGGTAAAAAATATTTATACTCCTTTTTAAACTTGTTACGCGCACGAAAGCGTATGAGATTTAGCATAGTTTCATGTAGAGGAGAAGTACAAAATATTATAAAGATATTACATTTTCATCAAAACAACACAGCTATCAAGTTTTTATGAAAATATTCCTGTGAAACAAATGCTTAGAAAAATACAAAAATTGAAACATTCAAAATAATTAATAAATAAGCATAAACTTTTTGTTACATCGAATAGGTAATTTCTCAAGTCCTCTTTCATGGAACGTCAAGTCAACATCTCAAGTCAAACGTAAAATCTGAGCCACTCAGAAGATTGATCGACATAATATTTTTCGAAATTGGACCTTTATATCTGGACTATTGGGACGCTAACTGTGGCGTGGCAAATCGGCAGACAGACTAGCCGACCTTGGGCCCATGACGACTATGACTAGACATACCCTTTTTTGTCCCACTCCATTGAGTCTACGACAGTTCCTGTTGCTAATACTGACTTCTAAATGGAAGCGCTGTGCAGCTCAGTGGCGAATGCGATACGTAGTAAGATTTATAAATATTCTACAACCCTTCTACTATTTTATCTGTCATACGACAGGGACTGTTCTACGAGGGAGACACTGAAAGTCACTTGTAAACGATTTAATAAAAAAATAAGTAAAAATTTTGAAAATGGAGCTCTTTGTACCTAATCAATATTATTGTGTAAATTTTTCATTTATTTGTTATTTGTTTAACGATTTGGCGGAAAATCTAAAATCACACTAATCACACAAAATCTAAAGTCACGTCAACATGATTTTAACGCGAAAAAAATTTCGTTTAATGATTTTTTTTATGACTTTCGAAGTCAAATAGAAAGTTATGATAGATTTCGATTGACCTTTCACGATCAACAACCATCTCGTGCCACTGTTTTCAACTGGTTTAGTAAGTTTGAACGTGGTCGCAGTAATCCGAGGACCTGCGTGACGGACGGCCTTCTGCAGCGACTAAGGATAACATCATTGTTGTGCGACGTATGATAGAGAATGACAAAAGAGTAACCTATCAGCAGATTCGGACAAGCTTATGCATTGATGTGTGTCGCATTTACGTCTGCTAGAGTATCATCCCATCCATCCATCTTGCTTGTTTCTCCCGTCAAACAGCTTTACTGTATTTCGGAGAGAAGGGCAAGACAGGCAGTGTAATTACTGGCACCGAGACTTAACATCTTATGTCTCAGGATAGGCAACACATAAATGAGTTGTCTGGGCCAGTTTCAGGTTAACTTGTTTATGTTCATGGGCGACGCTGACCATTACCATCATGTGGCTCGTCTGCCCTTGCCTATCCAACTATCATAAAAAATCAACGTACCGTACATATTATACACCATCGGGCATATCGGTGTTTGATTTAGATAGTTTTACACGCCATGCCTTGCCATGCATTCTGCGATACATGGATGCATGCACTTTAATACATGCTTGTCACTTTGAGAGTACTTTAACTAGGCTTTTTCGTAAGGTATCTAATCTGCTCTTGTTACGTATGCCTAAGTCGACGACCAACGTGCTAACCGCATCTGCCTTATAAATTTGTTTTATATTCAGGTTGCATCATTACATAATATTCTAAGTTTAAGCTTTCTTACACTTAGCACAAGCTCTTGTGATGTTTTATTCATAGAATATAACTGTTTTTAGAGCACATTCCTTGTATGTCACGATTTAATATAAAGTTGCGACGCATATTATGTATGTGGTTATAATAACGAAATATATATTCAATTGTAGTACCTCATAGCCATAAAAACTAAACCACCAACCAGCCTTTATACTACCGACCTTAATAGGTTGGAATAGGATACAAATGGAACGCTTTGTAACTTCGTGAAATAATCACGTCTTGCTCGGTGGCGCCGCGTAGTGGAAATTTGCCGCAACTTCCTTATTAATGCTTTAAAACTGCCATGTTTCTATATTTTATATTTTTAATATAATTTTCTCATTTACCTACTGTTTCGATTGAGCTTAAAGGCCTTCAGGCCGAAAAGTCTAGCCCTTCCGAAAAAAAATTGGAGCGGTGTTCGTTGAAACCGTGGAAGTGGTTTGATTATAAATACGACAGTAATGTATTATGAATTTATGTAAAATTTGGTTTTTGTCTCAAAATTTCAATATTTAACCTCATCTAATAATAATAAATAACCTTTCAAATCGACACTTACTAAAACTACACGACCATGCCCGTTCAATTCGCCAAATTTTCAGACAGCGAGATAGTCAGGATAGGTCAGTCAGACAGGTTAACGAACTTCACATGTCAAGAGGGATAGAAAGTGTGATAATAAATATTAAGGTTTTTTTTTTTTTTTTTTTTTCGGAGGGATCTATGCTAATGGCCCGAAGGCCCTAATGCTTCGTCGGATTAGTGTGAGCCCGTTCGGCTCACTTTTGATTTAAAAAATGGGGGGTTGCCCCCCCCCGCCTACCGTGTAGTCTGCGACCACACGGCCTCCTGGCGTCGGTTGTGAAATATTAAGGTAGTATACATGACAATGTGAGAAATGTATGCTGGAGTAAAGGCCACGTTCGGTAAGGCCGAGGGTAGTTGGACTGTCAACTGAATGGGACGATGATTTCCGTGCAGAGGTCGCTCCTGGTCTTGGTGTTCATTGAAAGGATCCTACGTCTAGCAGTGGGTGGATGAATGCTTAAAACTATGATGATGACGATGTCGATGACGATTATGACGATGATGATGATGATGGTGATGATGGTGATGATGAAAATGATGATCATGACAATGATGATAACGATGAGAATGATGAGTATGATGGTGATGATAATGATGTTACAAATACTTACTTATTACTACCTGTTTGGTAAAATAAAAGGTTTAAAACCGACATTCCACTAAAACTCCCTTTTTTCCATCGTATGAAACATAAAATTGAACATAACCCTAAACATTAAAACATTTATAATGAAAATTATGATATCAAAAATAAAACTTAGAGGTTAAAAATATAAAAGTAGCGTTTGATCTCGGCTGAGTTGAAAGCGATTACGACGATATTAAAAAAGTTGAAAGTGAACTAAATGAGCACTTTGAAATACCTAACATAGGTAATAATAAAATGAAAATAAATTGTATTTGTCAAAAAATATTGTTTGTAATTTGTCAAAGTTGCAAAATAAATTCAACTGTAAATTGTTTTTTTAGTTGGATACTTTCTAGACATTATTATAATTTTATTATTTGTTATATTTTTGATATTATTATAGATAAATACAAAGTTTTAAATATTTCTCAAAATATCAATTAAATTCATTATGTTGTCAAGAGGTAGTACCGTGCTGTAGCGTGGCTGTTGCAGACGATTTGGACCGGGGTACCTCTCGCTCACATAACACTGTCAAGTAACAGCTATACTGTCGCGTTTCGTACAGTTTGTGAGTTTCCGATGGCCCACTGGGGGGAGGGGAGGACGAAGGGCAACGCATTTGCATAACTTTTGGTTGTGCGAATGTCTATACTTTTTTTTCGGAAGGGCTAGACTTTTCGGCCTGATGGCCTTTAAGCTCAATCGGTACAGTAATTGAACAGATGGCTCACTTAAGAAATATTCGAAAGGGGGACGCCCCCCTCCGCGCCCCACAGGGGGCGCGGTTCGTCGCGCGCACTGCTCGGGAGAGCAGGATTTTGACTAGTCAAATCCGATACGGTTGACGAACCTTTTACGGTTGAATTTAACCTATCATCATGAAAGAGGGCTTCATCCTTCCCTCTGTAGAGGGAGGCGGGTCACACGTGGTGCCTAAGCAATCTAGCGGTAGCGTAGTGCTACTGCTGTTAGCGCGGTCTTGGTTTGTGTCTACTCGTATCGGATTCGAACCTAAGCTTTCGCCATCGGTCCGGTGTCTATCACATGGGTGTCGGTAGCCACCATAAGGCGCTGACTGCTCGGTTGCTCCCTTGTGACATAAAAAAAATAGTAATGTACTGTAAAATTTATCAGCAAAATTTAAAGATATAATTTGTAAACTATTTGAAAGGACTGTTTAAAGATCCGTAAATTTTTTTTAAATTACGTTCAATTCTAACACACACATACACAGAAAAAGCAAATAACAAGCTCGGCTAGTTTTTAGCATGAATATTAAAGGGTTGGTTTGAACTTTTGGTGCTTACTTTTAACGAACTTTTTCTCAATCGGCTTATCAGATCATTTTGTTTTCTGAAAGATATCGAACATTCACTTGAATAATATCTTTTTAATTATAGTAAAAGTAAAAAACTCAAATTGACAAGTAAGCAGTATTTATATACCTATATAATTCTTCTATACGTGTCCGATCTTGCAGAATTTTTTGTGTGTGTATGTCGATTCGAGAATCGTTTAGATTCCGAAAAATATAATTAATATTTTGTATAACGTACCCACAGACAGCACTAGTAAAGTCTAAAATATGAGAAAGCGTTACAAAGTTGCTTATATACCCATCATGTTTTTTGTTCACATGTATAATCTAAAATCTATTTCGTTATTTTTCAAAGTATAAAATAATTCACAACAATGTACACATAACCATTAAGTATGTGTCCAATAAAAATTATTACTTTATAACGCTGTATTTATCTTCAGAATAAATAAAAATGATTTAATAGTCGTAAAACAAAGGTAAGTATTAAAAGATAAAAAAATAAGTTAAAAGTAAATATTAAAAGATAAAAAATAAGTGCTAAAGTGAGATGTCCAGAAAAAAATGTCTGCGTCGCTTTATAAAATCCTACTTACTTATTCAATAAGCGTTCTCGCTGTGGGAAAGATATATAAGCCACTTTGTTTTAAAGAAACTACAGGCATTTGTCACTGTGCATCCGTATTCAGGGAATACTAAGTGTACTTTGTGATACAATCGACGTCACAAATATCTTATCAGCTAAAAAATCTCCGGACTCGCTAACAGGAAGGCGAGGTGTCACGAAACCTTGTTGGACTAGGTGAATTTATCTAGTTGCAACAGTCATTTGTTATTGTTACTTAGTGTCTATATTATGGTAATATAATGAGTGTAATGACATCAGATTGATACTACACGACCAAAACAATTAGGTACACATAACAGCGATCGCCCGAACGTCGCCCGACCCCCGCATCTCCGCGCTAGGGGACGCGGGGCGAAGCACTAGTTAATGTACAAGTTTGTCAAATTCTTAACAATCTATTCAAATAGATTTATTTGAAATTCCTGTGATCACTGGCATACAAATATCTTCCTGCCAGCAGTCGTAGCCATTTGTAGCCTCTTTTTTAGTATATTTTATACGAAAGAAAAAAAAAAGAAGTTATCCCACTGATATTGGTGTTTATGTCCATTGCATGTTATTCGACTCTTCTTCTCTTCTCGTTTATTACTTAGTCTTAGCGACAATAGATATATCCTACTAATGTTATAAGCGCGAAAATTGGTATGGATTTTTGTTACTCTTTTACGCATTTTTTTATGTTAGTTGGATAGGCAAACTGACAAACGTGCCACCTGATGGTAAGTAACGTACGTAAAGGACGTAAACTAGTTTACCTGGAACGAGCCCATAAGAGACAAAGACATAAGGTGTTAAGTCTCGGTGCCAGTAATTACACTGCCTGTCTTGCCCTTCTCTCCGAAACACAGCAGAGCTGTTTCACGGGAGAAACAAGCAAGATGGTGGTACCCATGCAGCCAGGAGCGTGGCACAGCGCTTCCCTCCCACCGGCAAAAACTACAAAATTTGATGAAACTTTAATAATATAAAATAAATAATAACATCAACCCTTATATGTCCCACTGCTGGGCACGGGTCTCCTCCTCGAAATCAGGTGAGGAGGGTTTTTGGGCCATAGTTCACCCATGCGCTGGCCCAATGCGGGTTGGTGAACTTCACACACCTTCAAAGACTTTTAATATAATAATAATAATAATAATAATATCTATGGACGCTTTCACACCACGTCAATCTGGTCTCGTGGTAAGTTCTCGAGGAACTTGTGTTACGGGTACCAGGCAACGGAAATATATTTAATACTTTTATACTATACATATATTTAATACACATCCATGACCCAGGAACACAGAAAATATTTTTGTTCCCTGGCGGGATTCGAACCCGCAACCTCCGGGCTTGAGCGCCAACGCGCTTACCACTGAGCCACAGAGGTCGTCATTAATCTCATTAGGCATGCAGGTTTCCTCACGATGTTTCCTTCACCGGTGAGCAAGCGATGGTCTCATGTTCAGGTGCACATAGAGATTTAGAAAACCCCATTTCTAGGCATCCCAGGGGGGGGGGTCAGGATCGAACCCAGACCTCTCGGCTCTCACTTAAGAGGCCGAGCCCGTACCCACTAGGCCATCGTTGCTCACATCTGTCGATGAAACTTTACAATAATATAACTTATACATCAAAATAACACATAGACTATATTTTATTCCCGAACTCGCACGGGAATGGAAATTACGCGAGTGAAACCGCGAGGCGCTGCTAGTGTAAAATAAAAAATTTGCTTAGTACAGTCGCTGACAAAATTGAATACAATACAACGAGCGGGATTAATTATTTTGTCAAGTGTTTGCTTCATACTCAAACACTTACTAAGATACTTAGTCCACCGTAGGTGTATAGGTGTTACCTATATACAAAATAAACAATTTAGCGTTCAGTACAGTCACTGACAGAAACAAATACAATTCTAACGTCACAATAAGGGGTAAAGAGGCTTCACATCTAAATTTTACAGCAAGCGGGACTCCAGCAAACAAATTCAACCTATTCCCGGTACCATTTCACGCCCTATTTTATGTTTTGTACACCCTATTTTGTATTTACGTATTTTGCAATTGAAATTCAAATGTAACCACATTTGTATAAGGCTTAAATTTACAAGCGGAATTTGTTTAGTTCCGAGCTACGGGCTAAAGGTAGACTGTAGTAAATCATATTCATGCGTAAGTGAACAAAATATTTATAATAAATAAACTATTGCCATTGCCTAAGTTATATTATAACAAAGCTAAATTGCATGTTTTTCTTATTTTAGTAGGTGAATTATAAAAATTCAACTTCATAGTTTCCCCGAAGGGCACATGTCTCCTTACATAAGGTTAGGACCAAGCCATACTTCAATTACATGAACTTCACATACTGTCAGATACTTTTAAACTAAGCCAGCTGTACGCTTTCTACAAAAAGGTTACCTTCACTGCAAAGAAATTTGACGAAGTCAAGTGCACGTGAATATTACATAATATTGCTAGAATATTGAAAAATAAGCTGTAGTGTGTGTCGAAAACTGGTCATGACCGAATTTGGAAGATTCGGTCAAGTCAAGATTTGTTTTTCCTTTACTTACTTTACTACAACAGACACCTATCGTGTCCAAGACTTTCCTATTTCTTACGGCTTATGCAATAATTCATCAAACTCTATTCGTGTAATAATCTTTACACGGATTTCATTCTTATATCAAAACGTCTTTTACGGATTATATTGCGGATTATTGAGAAACCAAGGTAGAGACCTTGAAAGGAGTGCCTTTCATTCCCCACCATGGTTCAGGCCTTGACGTGGCGGTGGGGCTCAGTAGCATAGGGTGAGCCCAGCACCTTGGGCGAAGCTAATTGAGCCGAGGGGGCTCTTTGTACCCCTCTTATAAGAAGAGGGGACAAAAGAGCAGGGGGCAATGGGGACCTCACCCCATTGTACTATCCCGACGTTGGTAGGGGTTGTTCCTTGTTGGACAACCCCTCTATGGTGGTGGCGTCGGTCCCCTGAGGGACTGACTAGCCGTCGAGGTGCCCTGTTTGCTCAACGGATCCGGGGCACCTCAACAAAGACGGCATTGGTGGCACTCGCCGGGATTTAGTTGGTAGAGTTACCAGCTTTTACCACTTACCAGCTTTTGGGGGCAGTGAGTCTCACATACCCGCCTGGGGGAACCCACTCCCCCGAGGGATGCTTTAGAGCTACATAAACTGCATGAAAAAATTTTCCAGTTAAAAGGACAAAAATCAAAGTTTTTTGTATATAATATACTTAAATAAATGCATTTAAAAACATTATTACACCTTGGTACAAATAAAACAAAAATGTATGACTAATAATCATAATGAAACAGATTTTACGGATTTTATCGCGGTTTATTAAGATTTTTACAAGCCCGACGTTTCGGATACTTTACAGCAACCATGGTCACGAGAGAAACGCGATAAAATCCGTAAAAAATGTTTCAAATAATTATTCGCGTACACATTAGAAAACAGTAAATGACTAATATTGTATATGAAATCTTTACTTGTCTCTTTATAAAAAAAAATAAACAAAAATTAAAATCGACTTCAAAATTAAAAAAAAAACTAAAAAGTAATAAAATTATTTCCTTAATTTTTGTGCCTACAATTTATAATCAACTTGTTCTTCTACTAATATACAATCTTTGCATTTACCACGTCATTATTGTTACTTTTGGAGTCGGTGTCAGTCAAGGTAGGTAGGGAAGTAGGTACATCAACGAATACGACACCGGCTTCAAAAGTAACAATAATGACGTGGTAAATGCAAAGATTGTATATTAGTAGAAGAACAAGTTGATTATAAATTGTAGGCACAAAAATTAAGGAAATTATTTTATTACTTTTTATTTATTTTTTTATTATGAAGTCGGTTTTAATTTTTGTTTAAATTATTTTTATTTCTTAATTTTTAGTGATTTCGAAATTCGATAACTGATATTATTTGTCTGAAATATGGGTAGAACTATTAAACGCGTTGCTCAGATTAGATAGCGCTGTATTAATGAGATGAACGTAGAAAGGGTTTAAATCATTACATAACAAATGAAAAAACCGAAATGGAATTGTGTAAAACTTTATATACATGTAATTGAAAGCAATCACGGCAGATTTGCTGCTATTCGTTAAATAATTCCATTATATATAGGTATAGAACATCACCAATATATAGATATAGAATGGATATTATGATGACCTTGAAAAACTATGATGCGCTTCCAAGCCACAGTTGTTTTTTGTTCATTTAACAACGACAAGTAATAAAATTACATGATTTTGGCATAATATTATTTACCGTATGAAGTAAGCCCAATTAAAGCTGTAAATCGTCGAGGATTCCCCTCGACTGTGTATGGTCTCCATCATCACACCTGTAATGGCCCTTATAACCCATATGGGTACAAAGTTCTCATCAATTTAAATTAATTAAGTCCAAACACAAGGTAGCTACTGTAAACTGTTGAGGAGTTCCCTTAATTGTCCTTTGTCTTCATCATCAGACCCCTAATGACAGTCACAACCCATCTAGGTGTAAAGTTCTCATCATTACAAATTAATCAAGTTCAAACACAAGGTTACTGATGTAAATAGTTGAGGAGTTCCCTCGATTGTCTTTCGGCTCCAGCATCAGATCGACTCCAGACCTTCATTAAATTGAAGTCCTTCAAAACACTTTATAAAAAAAATATCAAACACACTAGTCGCCCCTACGATTTTCGAAAGTTCCCCTCGATTTCTCTGGGATGCCATCATGGTTTCCTTATCATGGGACCATTTGGGAAGTATACCCTTTGGAACAAAAAAAGAATTTTTCAAATCGGTCTAGCCATCTTCGAGTAATCAGGTAACATACATAAAATAAAAAAATTAAAAAAAAAAGATTCCGACGAATTGATAACCTCCTCCTTTTTGAAGTCGGTTAAAATGTAGTAGATACCTCTAAATATCTTTGATAGTATTCTACTTAAAAATTCTTATGTTTGTATAAGTTACAATAGAAAAACGTCTAATACCTTTCGTTTATCTTCTTAGTACTAAAGGAAAATACTGAGAATTAAAAATAACAACGTAAAAGAAAGTTTTCTAGAAAAGCCGTTGTTAACAAGCTTAAAGCGTCACTCGCGGATGTCACTGTCAGCTTTATTATTTTTAATGAATAACCCAGTGTTTTTAAAACAAAATTCGTTTTACATGTTTCTGGCCAATTGCTACGTCACCGAGGAGTCTAGGTAATATTAACATAAGAAAGAATATGGAAGTAACCATTGAGTATTTATGACACAGTCAACTTTTGTCATTTATTTTCACTTTTGTCATGATTCCTACCACGCTTAGAATATTGTAGCAGAATATATTGTAAATTATGTTAGCTCCGTCTATACGTCTAATAAGATCATAGTGACCATAGAGAACATATAAAATGTAGAGTCAGTAACTTTATTCCAACAATTTTTGAAATAAAAATTTGTCACTTTGTCCATTGACAACGTTGTCTTGTCGACGAACTAACTGTAACTTATAAAGTTTAGATTTTCCCGACGAATTTACAACAGTTAGCGCTTCTGGTTACAGCTCTAACTTCTAAGGTGAGGGTAAAGAGTTTTGCAGTCTATTAAAGGCTTCAACTATAATGCTATAATGCTTTATCCGTTTCCTTTGTTTTCTCTATTTAATGTTTGGTTTATATTTATTTTATCATCTCCATATTATCATATTATTATATGTTTTCAACTACTTTTACTTTTATAATCAGTCAATTATTATCAAATTGTATAAATTACATTCTCAATACGAATATCTTATATCTTTAAACGAGCAATTCTTGTGTTCATATACATATCAATTCCAAAGATTTTCATAGAATATTGTATGCGGGCGGTTTCGGGGGAGATAAATCGATCTAGCTAGGTTTCATTTTTAGAAAACTTCGTTTTATCCATGTTTTCAGGCAATGACAAACTGCTATAATGTGATAGGTTGGAGGCGCGGCGTGTGTAAGGCTCGGGTGCCGAGATGCAACTCTTTATTCAAATACATACAATAACTTATATACCGATGGGTCCTATGTATATGGGCCAAAATGCAAAATTACAACTTTACAGGAGAGGCTTCCAAAGTTTAAATTTGCTATAATTGTCGATTGATAAAACCAAAGTTTACGAAACTTTGCTCGTTATCTAAGACAACTATCCTCCTCATTTGCACTACACTATTTTATTTATACATTTATCGGTTATTTTTTTTACGTCACATTGGCCCTTCTACGTTAGTTTTTGTTAAAAATATGTTTGTTTAAAAACACCCTAATAGGTCTTATGTGCCATATTGGCCATTATACGCGTATTATGCTAAGTAGCATAAAGTAAATCTTTATATTATTTTTTACTTATAAAATCTATCAAAAATTAAAGTAGTTGATTATTCCTTAATTAAAATAAAATATATTTAGATAATAAGCTAAGTAAGTCACATTGACACTTATACGTTTTACTATTTGCTAACCGGCTAACTTGAGTTTTCAGTTAGACCATTTAAATAATAAAAAAGTACAATTATTTTATTCATATATCGAAATGAAACTTGACTGAGCCTTAAAACTACATAATATTATGGACCCATTTTCAATCGTATTGGTGTTCTTTTGAAAAAAAAACCACATTTTTTTAAAATGAGCTGCTAGGTACTGAATATCTTAATTATGAAATTAACACAATTATTTAATTTAAATAATGTATAAATGCCTCTCGGGATAGGCATTTATACATTATTTACACAAGATGTTAAGTCTCTAAGCCAGTAATTACATTGCCTAACACCACTACTACAAAATGTTCATAATAACTGGTATACAGATGGGATAGTATTTTCACGACATAAATCAAGCAAGTCTTTCTTCTTGGAAAATTGTATTGGTAACAGCTGATTGTAACATAGTTGCAGAGGAATATCTGTTTGTCTTCGGCAACTGGTCTTCTTGACAACTCAACTCAACAACACACAAATAGATCTACCAGGCATGGCAATAAATTACGTGTACCTACACAAAAAAAAGAAGTCTTTCTTCTTGGAAAATTGTATTGGTAACAGCTGATTGTAACATATTTGCAGAGGAATATCTGTTTGTCTTCGGCAACTGGTCTTCTTGACAACTCAACTCAACAACACACAAATAGATCTACCAGGCATGGCAATAAATTACGTGTACCTACACAAAAAAAAGAAGTCTTTCTTCTTGGAAAATTGTATTGGTAACAGCTGATTGTAACATAGTTGCAGAGGAATATCTGTTTGTCTTCGGCAACCGGTCTTCTTGACAACTCAACTCAACAACACACAAATAGATCTACCAGGCATGGCAATAAATTACGTGTACCTACACAAAAAAAAGAAGTCTTTAGAAGAAATTCGTATTGCATGGCAATAAAAATATATAATCATTTACCAAATAAATTAAAAACAAAAAACATAAATTTATATAAGCGATGTTTATTTAATCTTTTATTGACCAAATGCTACTATGGGGTGGATGAATATTTAAAAGATGAAAATGAGTTAATAATATGAGATTTGATGTTTCTCACGACAATTATTATTTAATGAAATAGCTAACTAATTAATTAATTATTAATAGGACATTATCTAGAATTAAAATAACATTAAATAATATAACTAATACTTTAAAACTGGCAAGAATTATTTTTGCATCATTATAATGAATTATTGTACACCATAGTGATGGTAAGATGTAAGGACTGTATATTTTTGTAAGACCTATGATTTGTTACTGTATCTAACAATAAATAATTTTGAATTTGAATTTGAATTTGTTCGTACAGACTGTTGTAAGATTTTAGTATGACTGTTAATAGCATCTTCATCCAAATCATATTTACAGTATAAAATGTATGATCCGTTGCGGCTTAGACCAAAGAATTATGTCCTTCCGGTATTGAATGTCATCTTAAACTTATTAAATTAAATTGTAACGCAAAAAGACAATGTAATAAAAATTTATATAATTTATGCACATCACAGTGCGGTGGGCGGCCCAGCTAATTGGTCCAAACTATAAACAAAAGTCGTAAGCGCGGCCCAACTGCCCGCGTATAAATCTCTAAGTACTCTTTGGACCTTGTACGTTTAAATTCATGTCACTTACGCCGTTATACCGTACTAATAAATCGTGTTTCTATGCAGAAATCTTTATTTTTTAATAGTTCACATGATTAATTATATCGATAAGATGCGTTTACCATAAAATAGTCAAAATGGCCAAATTGTTAGTTTGGCCCTTATACATAGGACCCATCGATACTATTAGAGCACTACAATAATATCATTAGAATACGAAGGTAAACGCCAACATTTACACGGGTGTTATAGCTCAGGTGGGAAATCCAGAGGTCCTTCAACCAAAAGACCCCGATTTGAATTCAGATACGTCTGATTTTTTTCCCCTTTTTAGGGTTCCGTATCTCAAAAGGAAAAAAACGGAACCGTTTAAGATCACTATGTTGTCTGTCAAGACCCTTTTCCTCAGGAACACGAGGAGGTATAAAGCTAAAATTCATATCAAATACTCAGATCTACTGTCCCTTGGAGCTGTGAAAAAATCAAACTTCTAAGCAAACGCAATCAAAAGGTACCACCGTTTATGCCGCAAATTATCGACACTCGCAAGGGAATCAAAAACTACTTCCCGTGAACTCAGAATCTTGAAATTTGGTACGTAGCAACGTTTTGTAGCAGATAAAGGAAAAATTGCGAAAAGCATAATTTTTAGTTACATCAATTAAAATATTTCTAATAAGTTTAAACTTACTATGTACCAATTTCCCCGTGAAAAAGAAAATCCTCTTTATAATATTATTATAGATAGATTCACTATTTTCAAGCCCTTTAAAACAAAAGCTAATGATGTTCAGAGTATTATCTAGTATTTATCTGTACGTGGGCTGCCGTAACCTGGACAAGCCCTACGGGACGCCACTCCGCACTAAGTGATTTTATTTGTGTCCACATTCCAATGTGTATCAAATTACGTGCCCTTGCGACCAGCTGCTTGATTGATGTTCCGTGGTGAGCTAAAAGCACGATATTGACTAAAATAATTATCTCCCACGGAAAGAAAGAGATCTGCGGACCCAGCGCTAAATAATTTGTTGCAACGGGCTAAATTTGTAAGCCTGTCAGAATAAATGAAAATAATAAATCAGATGCTGGATAAACGTGCTTTGTATGTTTACATAGGTTTATATTTTTGCGGTGTAATTATTTTTTGGACAGAATACGGATTTTGTTAATTTGGTTTTCTGCTACTGGACATGAAAATCTCTTGTCATTGTAAGATCGATTTTTGGCTATCTGCCAAATATTTGCCGCTTTGTTGATGGTACTATAGGAACTGATTTTGTTTGCCACGAAGATTGGCAAACGCGAAGGTCTAGGAAAGGGATTAAGAATTCATGACATGAATTTCTTATTTAGTAAACAATGTAAACATTTCGAGGTACTTTATTTGTTACATTTGATACTGATGAACTATAAACAAATACAAATTTCTTTGTATGTATTAGATGGTCACTTAGCGGTACTATAGGGCCTCTACACGAAACGGTCACAGGTTCAAAACTGGATATTATGGATACTAGCAGATATTTAAATACTGAATAATATATTTGTGTCGGGGGATTAATGTTTATATTAGAAGAAGAAAAATGAATATATATAATATATATATAATAAAAGGAGGGCAACGCTCTGCATAGCCGCTGGTTGTGCGGATGTGTATGGGCGTTGGTATCAAAGGCTCCGACTGCTAACTACGCCAGCAAAGGCAAATTGTTATTGCCCTGTCAAACATTTGGTGACTTTGTATGTAGATATGTTAATAACGTTCATATTATAATTCTTTGCAGTTATAATTTTATTGCTAAGCGGTCACAACATTATCAAGGAAATACTGTTTGCTGCCGCTGTAATCTATATAGTACATCTTGAGCTCCGTTGTTAGACAAATAATGTAATATCATTCAAAGGTGAATGTGACAAAATAATGGTAGTACGACTTTGTTATTCATCATAATCATCATTTACAGCCTTTTCCGCTGCTTACTTCTGGACAGTGTCCTGAACACCAAGATGACCGATCTGACATAACTCTCATCTAATCAGGATCATGCATGTAGATCGTCACCGTATCTACCCTATCTTGTCTTCCTGAAGTGCATAAAATACACCATCTATTTGAAATTTGCAGCAGGTTCTCGCGCTGAAAAACAGGCTAGCAATGGTAGAGCTCTTAGCTCTACCATTGTTTAAATGGTACATTAGGTATATGTAGAAATATATATAAGCCAATCTAATTTTATATAACAAATATATTCCATGGTAATTGCTTATAAAATATTATATCTGTTTGCGTTGTGTCTACAAAAGGGTATACATATTTTACAAACACGTCAACTGAATGTTTATGTGTATTTACCTATCTATTTGTATTCTCCTTGCTTTTCTTTATGCAAATTTAGAAACGGGTGCGCGTGTAAACCTTATCTAAGAGTGTCACTCTCAGCTGTGGGATCGATTTGGAAGTTTATTCGGCCTGACAACGCGTGAGGCGGGGCTCTGAATCTATTCTGTATTATCAATAGGAATTGAAATCCATATTGTCTGATGGAATTCTTAAATAAATTCCAAATTACTGATGAAAATATATTTTCGTGTACTGTTGTCATTAATTATTAATCAACTTATTTACATCCACTGGAGGAACATGCATCTTTCAGTACTAAGACGTTGGATCCCCTGTCGCTCGCATTTTATTAGCTAATCCAAGCTATTTGAAAGAGCTCGCTTTTTAACCACCTAGACTGACCCTACGTTATTTTGAACTTGGACTTAGAATGAACTTTATTTTCTGCCAGCCATAATTTTCAAAAACAGTTAAAACTAACGATGAGAAGCGGAGCAAAAATCCTTACGGTAATTATGTTATACAGACACCGTATAAGTTTAATAAAACTGGGTGTTGCCAGTGAGTACTGCGTTCTGGGTGTAATGATTAGCTTCTTGGACTGCATACTGAGTCAGTAAAAAGACCAATAGACGTCCTAGATATCGGCAGTTGGACGTAGCCAAAAACGATTTCTGGGGTGCATATCGACAACTGGCGGTACAAAATTGCACAGCAGTTCTTGCAATAAGCTTGACATAGAGTCTACATAATATATAGAACAGAGTTGTCTTTGCGTTCATTAAAATGTGTTATGTTTAGCATATTATGATATTTAATGGTTAATTCATCATCAAATATAAATAACAATGTATTCAATCTGCGGTCCATTAATTACCTAAAATCCTGTCCAAACCTATCTATTAGTAGTACTGACATGGTAGCTGCTCTTTGTACCCTTCTTATAAGAAGAGGGACTAGAATGGTGAGGATGGGAACATCAACCCATTGCACAGACCCGACGTTGGGACTTGGAAGGGGTTATTCTGTGGTGCAACTCACAACTCGTTTTTTTTTTTTTTGGTTTCGCTGGGAAATGCGTTTAGGCATACCACCGGGTCCGGGGGGGGTCCGGGGGTTATGAGGGACTCTCTGCGCCCGAGAAGTTGGTAAGGTGGAAGCAGACTCTACCCATTAAACCCCAGCGGTGTTTCCTCCTCGTTTGGATGACCCGGCGCGAGAGCTGTGGACGTCCGTACCGGGCCACAACGGTGTGCCATACGGCACTCTTCTCTAGAGGCGGGGGTGGCATCCCCTCCTCCTACTCCGCTTAAGGCACACTGAACACACAAGGGTTCCTTATAGCTCAGACCTTACGCACGCGCAGCAGATCCCCCGATCGGCCGCGCACAGGTCTCTCACGGCAGCGCGACCGCCTGTCGCCGCCGTGCTCTCCTGTGGGAAGAGGCGCCAGTACGCTCCCTCTCCCGCTCCGGCTCCTCCTTCTGGGACATCATGTCCTCGCGAAGAAGGAGAGGACAATCTGCCATGTGCTGTCACTGTGTGTGTGTGTGTGTCACTGACGGTCATCTACGATGACCGTCAGTGAGAGCCTCGGATGACCGTAGGGAGCGACAGGTCCGCGATGAGGGGCGCCCTTGCCTCTGCCCAAGCTGGGCACTCCCCCAGGGTGTGGTCAGCAGTGTCTTCACTGCTGTCACAGTGATGACACTCTGGCGATTCCTCCGCCCCTGCCGGTCAACCCACTGCTCCAGGATTAGACCGACGGCCAACACCGTGCGGTGTCCCGCGCTCGGCTCTCTGAGCCGCTCACCCCACTGGCTGAGCACCCGCCTTCTCAGGCGGCTCCTCCAGGTCTCTCCTTCCCCAGAGACCTCCTCCTCGTCTCCCCGTGCAAGACAACTCCTCTGTGGAGATGGCATCGGTCCAGTCCACCGAGTAGTGGACGGAAATAGGTTGATCTTCACATTACATTGTTCTATTGCATGTACATACATCTGTTGTATATTAATAATTGGGATACTGACTAATTTTTAATTGATTTTTTTATAGATATCCCGTATAATATATATGTTTTTAAAATTCCCGCTAAAACGCTCCAAGCTGTCATTTAACCATGATTACGTCACAAACCGATACACATACTCGCGCTCTGTTAAAGCACAGATAATAATAAATATGCTCCTTGCAGATCGCCAGTGAGTCCAATTATAACTTGGTTATAACAGCTATGACAGTTTGTTTACCGGTCAGTGACGTCATCTCGCTATAATTGGCGTTTACAGTCACGTGATAGTAGGTGATAAATAACGCATTCTAAATTAATTTTCTTCAATTTAGGACAAATAGACTCTTAAAATATTATTCTAGGTTTACAAATACTTTACATGAATTTGTAACATGTGTCAACATCCCTTACTGTGATTAGATAAAACACAAGTAACTGGAGATGTAATTTTTTTTGGCATTACTAAATCATGCAAAAAATATAACAAATTGGATGAAAAATATGCGTTCAATCAAAAGAATCATCCAAAAACAAAAATTATAACAATCCCTAACGGCGCATTGTTTTAATTTTTATTTATTTGTTAGAACACATGTTTGAATTAGCCAATTAATGCTAACAATGCCAAATTTTTTTATAAAGTTTTTATTATGTTAGTATTAGAATAATATTTTGTAGAGATTCTGAAAATAATAAAGGCCAGTAATTAGTTTTCGGTTGAGTTTTCCATTTTTACATTAAATATCATCATCCCATCATCATTCTCTTTGACAGTTACCATAGTATGATGTTGAATATGTAAGGAACATGAATTTTATCTTTAGAACACGGATAAATATATAAACCAGTATGTAAGCTACCTAAATAAGAAGAAGAGTATAATCTCCTCATTATACTTTTAGAAAAGTACGGTCTTCTTCTAACATGCTTTAATTTTTTTTGACCTCATTGTAGTGTGGTGACACCTTCCACCCATATAAGGTTATGTATAGCCCACATTAGTATTAGCTATGTATCATAATATGTATGTGTGCCCCCAAGGAAGTTCAATATATGACGTTAAAGTACGTTTTAGAAGAGGGGGCAAACGGACAGTCGGTTCACCTGATGGTAAGTGAATAGCGACATCCACAGACACCTGCTATACACCAGGAGATCAGCAGGTGCGTTGCCGGCCTTTTAGATGTGAGTATGCTCTTTTCTTGAAGGTCCCTAAGTCGTATCGGTTCGGAAACACCAGCTGATTCCATATATTTGTAGTGCGAGACAGGAAATGCCGTAAAAATCTAGATGTTGTGGATTTCCGGACATCAAGATGGTGTGGGTGAAATTTGGAATTCTTACGCGATGTCCGGTGGTGGAATTCTGCCACAGGTAATTATCCGAACAATTCCTCAGAACACACCCCGTGGTAGATGCGGTAGAAGATGCAGAGCGATCCGACATCTCTACGCAGCGCCAAGGAATCAAGCCGATTGGAGATCACATTATCATCGATTATATTTTTATTGTATTATTATTTGTATTTTTGTTATCTTTGTATTATCTTTTGAGCGAGATTCCTCTGGCACCGCCTTATATGGCACTTTGACGAAGTGATACGAAATTTGAGCAGTTGATTATAGTGGCTATACAAGTTATGAAATAAAGCAAGTTCTTTTTATGTCCATTTTATTATCGTTTTTACGGTTATGCCTGAGGATTTTAATCATGTAAAATGCTAAATATTTTGTATTCGTGATCCTCACTCGAATATGGAAGTTTGTACAGTGGCTATAAAATTGCTAGTTGATGCACCCGACTTTTCCCGAGTGGAGATTAGAACGTGTGTTCCAGCCACTAGAATGAAACATTCGACCTTATATCATAAACAAACAAATATTAAAAAAATGCTTAGATTGAGGGTAAAAAGTGTTTTATGAAACCAGGTCATGGTTTGCCATAACCATCGAGCATATAACCGGAACCGGCGAGGGATCGGTCGTCTTGGAATGCATTGGGGGAGGCCTGTGTTCAACAGCGGGCGGAGAGGGGCAGATGATAATGATGATGATAATATAACCAGATAGAGTAGCTTTAAACAGATAAAATTATTAGGTATAATGTAAGCCATAAAATCCGAAACTGATCAGTGATTTGTCACTGACGTGATAGCAATCTAACCAAACAGTGATTTGTTTGTACGTCCCATCGGTTAATCATCCATCAATGGCCATCAGTCGGCCTATCAGAGCGCAAAACCGGTGCAGCGTCGCTGCACTTTGGCGGATTTTGTTTTCATACAACATTAACGCTCTATTCCGGTTATATGCTTGATGGCCATAACCAATAAACCAGATTACTTCGACATAACAATATTAGCAGCATTTTTGAAATGGCCTTTACAAATCTGGCTCTTTGAAGTCCCACAACATTGTCCAGCTTCAAAGTAGCCTCAAATTTGTCCGTTTATTGCTGTGGTTCACATTAAAATGCAACTTATGATTGCATTCATTTGTAAAGCTTCACAAAACATGATGTTTTTACGAGTGTGAAAGAACTGATTTGAATGTTTTTATAACCAGCTGGTGATTAAATAAATGGTTAACTTTATGCAAATACGAGGACGACATGAGCATTAATTTCGTTTGAAAATCATATCATACCGATATCTGATTTTCACTTCATAAGATATTATATACGATAAAAAATAACGATCGTGTTTATGGAAGAAATGTTTGTGTTTTAATACATTCCAGGAATTATGTAAGTTCAACAATCACATAAAATATAAATTATATTTTATTATTGTTATATTTTATTGTTATAAATAATATATAATTATATTTTATTATTATACTAAATGTGTGCAAACGAAGATGTTTTAATAATTTTGAATATTTTTACATAACGTGCGATTACAAGTTGGCAAAATTTTGACGGGAATGTTTGACGAGGATTTTGAACAAGTTATGTACCTGTTGTGTTTAGTGTGCCCGAATATCGGAATATTATTTTCAAAAAGATTCATGAAAGTATGTAATATTGTAGCTTAACGTATCAATCACTAGAATCTAGATGGTACTAATTTCCCTACCATGTTTCAAGTCTTGTCGTGACGATGGGGTTCAGTAGCCTAAGGTGAACCCAGCACCTTAGGCGAAGCAAATTGAGGAGAGGGGGCTGCTCTTTGTACCCCTCTTTTTAGAAGAGGGGCAAAAGAGCAGAGGGACGAGGGGTGAGGATAGGAACCTCACCCCATTGTACTGTGCCGATGTTGGGAGGGGTTGTTCTGTGGTGCGGAACAACCCTTGTGGAGGTGGCGTCGGTTCCTTGAGGGACTGACTAGCCGTCGAGGTGCCCTGTTTCTTCATTAGATCCGGGGCACCTCACCAAAGACAGCATTGTTGGCACTCGCCGGGTTTTAGTGAGTGGAGCTGCGTCCAACTTACCTTCGAGCGCAGCGAGTCCCACATACCTGCCTCGGGAGACCTACTCCTCCGTGGGATGCCTCACAGCATTTCCTGGCGTTAAAGAAAAAAAAACTTAGACTAGCTTGAGAGAACATGAAGTATATTCCAAATTAAACGAAATTTGAATTTATGATTCTTAAAAGGATTTTAAATTTGTTATTATAATGAAACAATTTTTACGGATTTTATCGCGGTTTATTAAGATTTTTTTCATCCGTAAAAATTGTTTCATTATAATGAGTGAAATTCGCGTAAACATTAGGATTTTAAATGTTACTCAGGTTTTCCAGAGCATTTCCAGGCGTAAAAAAAGAGAATACCTAATCATTTAAGTCCATACAAAATCGAAATGCTCATTCAAAATTCACTATTAGACCAGTTCAGTTCACCAAAATCATAACATTTTTTCAAATAAAAAGTACATAACAATAAATTGTATGGATAAAAATAAAGGACAAACTAAGACTGCCTATAATTCATACCGTATTATTCCAAAACAAATGTTTATTTTAGTTCCCATATTTTGTCCGCATTACATGCATCGGAGGATCCGAGTAGGGCTCGTAATGATGTCAATTTTATTGTCATCTCCCCTAATTATCGTGCTTGTCGTTTTTTTATGAACAATTTTAAAACGATCTATATTAACATCTAAATTTGTAAGCTCCGTCAAAAGCCTATAGTTAAAACAGTTTAGATTTTTTTTCCTTAGTCGTATTTACTTTTAATTTTGAAGTGAAAACTTCTTTAGCATTGTTGTGATTTGAAAGTCGATGAAACGAAAAATCGACAGTAAAAAGAGACAGACATATATATTCATAAGATTTAACGTGGTAGAAAATGAGATAGGAAGCATTATACAGTGTTTCTTATGTTTGTGATTTTTGACGGTTTCACTTCTACCATACGTTAATTGCACACGTTTTCTTCCTAGACTAGCGCTTTAGACGGAGAAAATAGATTGTATTTTGTTCAATTAATATATTAAAGTTCTCAAACTCACTTCTCATAGAAAACAGTAACATTTTTTTATAGCATAGGAGGGCAAACGCGCAGTCGAAGCCTTTTGGCGACTATCGACGCATAACCAGAGATTATTCAGATGCGTTGGCCTCCTTTTTCCTATCTCCCCCCATAGGCCACCTGAAACTCACAAACCGCACGAAACGCGACAGCGTAGCTGTCACGTCTTGACGCCGGTGTTATGTGAGCGAGAGGTACCACCCCGGTCGTGCCGACCCAATTCGGCTGCAAAGCAGCATATTCACCTCTTTCAATCTCAAAAAATACATTTACATGAAAATATACTAACTACTTAACTGTGAATTTTAGAAAACATGACGTCACTAATGTAACTATTTTCTTGAAATAGTAATTAGCCATTTACCAGTATCTAAACCATTTTATTAATCAAATTAGTATCGCTACAGAATTAATTAGCCTTAAGTTCGCTAATTCAGAACGACTCACAGTCGTTGATGACACGCGCTCTCAAAGCCTCCCCCGTCTAGCCCTCGAAGCCCATTGGCTGAGCTACCCTAGTGTTACTTTCATATAGGGTTTCATGCACTATTTTAAACGGAGCAAACATGGCGTGTTTTGTTGCACCTCTGATATTACGTGTGGAATCTATTTAGTCTTTTCATGTCGTGTTGTGTGTATCTTGATTGTAGATAATTGTTTTTGAATAAAATATAATATTAAATAATTGAATGTCTAATTAATGATAATTAGCCTAGTAGGTAGGTAGTAGTAGATTGCCTAAGATCACAATTCACAAGGTATTTAAGTACATAGCAAACTGTTTTCTAATGTTTACGCGAATTTCACTCATTATAATGAAACACTTTTTTACGGATTTTTAAGCGGTTTATTAAGATTTTTACAAGCCCGACGTTTCGGATACTTTACAGCAACAATGGTCACGGGAGGACTGAGGTGTCATACGTCCTAATGTTACAAAGTTATTCGAAACTACCCTATGATACATCAATATTTTGGTTAGTCCTATCTACGCAGAAAGTGCTAACTGTATCTTTAATCTCTGACATATTATAAAGTGCAAACTAATAAAGTGTTCAAAGTAAAATATCGATGCTTTTTTATTTATTTTTAAACATTATTTCTTTCAATTATGGATTTAGAATTTATTTACAAAATATAAAATTTGATATTGGCTGGTTACCTTGTGTCAGGCTCACTACTATTTTTCTTTTAATTATTTTCTTTTTTCAAGTTTTACTTAATGGCGCGTAAAGATTACACGCTGCATACTTTTTTTTATTATAGCGGCAAATATCTGTGAAAATTTCATCTGTCTTGCTATCACGGTACATGAGATACAGCCGGGTGACAGACAAACAGCGGCTGCTTAGTATACAAGTATGCTTAGTATACAGTATATAAGTAGGACCTCACAACCGACGCCAGGAGGCCGTGTGGTCGCAGGTAGGCGGGGGGCAACCCCCCACTTTTTAAATCAAAAGTGAGCCGAATGGGCTCACACTAATCCGATGAAGCATTAGGGTCTTCGGGCCATTAGCATAGATCCCTCCGAAAAAAAAAAAAAGAAAAAAAGTAGGACCTTAGTTAAGGTCCCGTTTGATACCCTTTGGGTACGAAACCCTAATTACAATTTTATTTATTTTATCGTATACCGTTACGATATCTTAAAATGTACCCCACCATGGTTCAAGCCTTGTCTTGGTGGTGAGGTCTAAGTAGCCTTAAGTGAGTAAATTGAGCCAAGGGAGCTACTCTTTGTACCACTCTTATAAGAAGAGGGAACAAAAGAGCAAGAGGCGAGGATGGGAAACTAACCCTATTGTATTATCCCGAAGTTAGGAGGGGTTTGTTCTGTGGTGCGGGACAATCCCTCTGTGGAGGTGGCGTCGGTCCCTTGAAGGACTGACTAACCATCGAGGTCCACTGTTTGCTCAACAAATCCGGGGCACCTCACCAAAGGTGGCTCGCCGTGTTTAGTGGGTAGAGCTGCGTCCACCTTATTTGATTTGATTTGAAAATGAGACCTGTCGGAGCATAATGAGCCTTTTTAGCAACGTGATAAACAAGCTGGTGGTATTATTTTACTATAATACATTTTGTCCGATAAACTTTATATTAAGCTTTATCTTAATCTGCAACATGTTTATACGCAAAGCGAAAACATGTGAAATTAAGTGACCTCTCGCTATCTTGAAAAAGTTCGAATCCTTATAGCCAATTGACATCCAAACACGAATTCCATATTGAGTCGTGAGTAAAAGAGTAATCCTCGTTATTTGTTGCTTCTGTGTTGCCATTACAATGTTTAAAATTTGATATTGATGCTGAATTTTTTTGTCAGATGCAGCTATGATGATCTAAAAGTATTTCATAATAGGAATAAAACACAGTATTCCAGCGATCGTGATGCAATAATGTATACGTAAATATTATGTAGAAATCTTAATAAATCGCAAACAAATCCATAAAAAGTTATTTCATTATAACAGGACCAAAATCGATGACGAAGACGATGGCCTAGTGGGTATGAGCTCGGCCTTTTGAGTGAGAGCCGAGAGGTCCGGGTTCGATCCTGACTCCTGTGATGCCTAGAAATGGGTTTTTCTAAATTTCTACCTGCACCTGACCATCGCTTGCTCACCGGTGAAGGAAACATCTTGAGGAAACCTGCATGCCTGATGAGATTTTTTTTGAATTTGATTGAAAAGTGTTTAAAGGTGTGTGAAGTTCACACACCCGCATTGGGCCAGCGCATCGGTGAACTATGGCCTAAAACCGTCCTCGCCTGATTTCGAGGAGGAGTTCCGTGCCCAGTAGTGGGGCATAATATAAGGGTTGATATTATTATTATTATTATTATACGACTAAATATATCATTTTTTTATATTATTTTTTGATAACTTTATTTTAATTTAACTAAACAAAACAAATGCGATGTATACACCCAACAAAAATACTAATTATAATAATTTAGTTTCGATCTCTAAACATATTGAAGCACAGGTATAAAAAAAATACCAATTTTAGGAGGAAATTTCACACACGGCAACACAGGCGGCATTGCACCATAAGCGTTATCTAACAGCCGATCGGGGCGGGACGATCGCTTGATTCTCCTCACGAAATTAAGGAAATCGCTCATGGGGATATTATTCTCGGTGCTCCAGATAACATCTGTTGGGTGAAGTGGATTTCGTTGTGATTTCCCCATACTAAGTTGACAAAATTCGTTTCTTATCGTATACAATACATTTTAGATGTTATTACTATTGTTTTACAATCACGCTGCTTGTACGAGATTGTATTGAAAAAGATAAAAAATATAAATATTAAATGGTACTTACATAGCGTTTGTGACTACTATTATTTGAATAGCTATATAATAATGTAAGTAAGAGGCCTATGTTCAGCAGCGGACGGATAGAGGCTGATGGTGATGATAAAAAAAATGTATGTTCCGGAATAATTGTTAAAATATGTGTTGTGGGAATGTATCCCAGTGTTATTATACTGATAATTATTTACATATTATAACTATACACTTTTTTGAGCGGTCCGGGTTTGATCCTCACCCCTCTGTGATGCCTAGAAATGGGTTTCTAAATTTCTATGTGCACCTGAACATGAGACCATCGCTTGTTCACCGGTGAAGGAAACATCGTGAGGAAACCTGCATGCTCGATGAGATTAAAAGTCTTTGAAGGTGTATGAAGTTCAATAATCCGCATTTTGACCCATGAATATCACATATTAGTGTGCTACAACTACATGTGTAAATTTCTGAACATTCCCAAATATTTATATAAATACAAAAAACTAAAACCCTACTAATATTATAAGCGCGAAAGTTTGTATGTATGGATGTTTGTTACTCTTTCATACAAAAATTACTGGATGGATTTTGATGAATCTTTACAATAATATAGCTTATACATCAGAATAATACGTAGACTATTCATTATGGAGATAATATTATTGTGTGCATTGTCCAAAATAGAATCCACCGCAGACGAAGTGCAAGAGGTCGTTAATAATAAATGTAGGTAATAATATATTTTTATGTTAGTTGGATAGGCAAACTGGCAAACGTACCACCTGATGGTAAGTGGTCGATGTCACCCATGAACATAAACTATTATACCTGGAACGAGCCTAGGCAACTCATTTATGTGTTGCCTATCCTGAGACATAAGATGTTAAGTCTCGGTGCCAGTAATTATACTGCCTGTCTTGCCCTTCTCTCCGAAACACAGCAAAGCTGTTTCACGGGAGAAACAAGTAAGATGGTGGTACCCATGCAGCCGGGAGCGCGGCACAGGGCTTCCCTCCCACCGTTAAATTTTACTTATATAATATAATAAACACAAAATTCGCAATTTTTTTTTATTTAAATATCAGCTGAATAGAAGTCAGGTAAAATTTTAGAATAATTTTATACCCATTTAATTGTCACTTCAATTTAGTTTATCACTTATTACCCCTACTCTTTCTTTCTCATCTCCTTTGAACTCTCACCCACTCTGTGAATGTTCCATAAAACCTCATTTCAATTTAAATTCTTCTTATTCACCGCTCTTAAAAATAAAATATTTTTGCATCTAAAATTAGCCCTCCCCATTATTTCTTACATCAAAGACTTCTTAAATCCATTTATGATATTAAATAATGTAATGTTAGTTCATCTGCCTGGTACTGCCCGAGGTTATCAATTAGTATAATGGCTATTCTGTGTATTATTTATTCGTGGTTTATTTTGGTTTTATAAGATTTTTCCACGAAAATAATTATAATATTATGTATTTTTTTATTTGAATATATTATATATATATTAGTAGTATCTCAGTATTTTAGCATTATATATATATATATATATATATATATATATAATGCTAAAATACTGAGATACTTTCAACATATTTAACGCCATCTACCGTCCAATACGACGAAGATTAATTATAGTTAGGACTTAGGATTTATTTTTTCTTTAACGCCGGGAAATGCTCTGAGGCATCCCGCGGGAAAGGGTCTCCCCAGGCGGGTATGTGGGACTCGCTGCGCCCCAAAAGTAAGTGGACGCAGCTCTACCCAAAAAAACCCGGCGAGTACCACCAATGCCGCCTTTGCTGAGGTGTCGCGGATCTAATAAACAAATAGGGCACCTCGACGGCTAGTCAGTCCCCCGAGGAACCGACGCCACCCCCACAGAGGGGTTGTCCCGCACCACAGAACAACCCCTCCCAACGTCGGGACAGTACAATGGGGTGAGGTTCCGGTCCTCGCCCCTTGCCCTCCGCTCTTTTTCCCCTCTTCTTATAAGAGGGGTACAAAGAGCCCCCTCGGCTCAATTAGCTTCGCCCAAGGTGCAGCGGCTCACCACCCACCGCCACGTCAAGGCCTGAACCATGGTGGGGAGGACTTAGGATACACTATAATAATATACTTGCATGCTATCTAATTCCCTTGTAGGCCTATTAATGTTTCTCTCGGTTAGGTATAACGGTTTTGTTGTGTAGAATTTTAAAATCACAACGGTTCTAAAGAAGTTTCACTTTAATAATTATTTATATGTTTGTAACAGAATACAGTTCTTGAGTGGAAGAATTTGGGACAGAGGAATGTTCGACCTAGATGGGACGAAGATCACCATGCTGTAGGATGTGTGTGGGGAGGGTTCGGCCGTCTTGGCGTTCATCGAAAAAGGTATAATATGTCCAGCAGGACGGCAAAAGGCTGATAATGATGACCATGATGATGATGATATTAATAGCTCATCAATGACTCTAAAATATACAAGGATTATTATTATAAGTTCGTGAAATAGGCAAATTTCTAGAGTATTTGTAAGCCACTTGGCGATATGTAATGATGAAAATGAAAAAAAAACTAGCCACTCTTATTCTCGCGCGACTCATCTATGTGTTCCTTGAAACAATAGATGGAATTCTGAGCGACGGTAATTAAACTCCTGCTCTACTAAATGTAATACAGAATAGCAAATTGGCGGAATAGTTGTCCAGGTTAATACAGACCGTATTTATTCAGTCATTAATATAGGTCTGCCTGGAAATAAATATTTTATACCTAGGTATAAAATATATACTTGGTATACTTACATGATATACTTAACATAAATATTATGCTTGGAAGAGATCTTTCAAAACTTTTCTGTCTTCCCATGATCACGATTGCTGCACAGTAAACGAAATATCAGGAATATAAAATCTAAATAAACCGCGATGAAATTCCTAAAAAGCTGTTTAATTATAATCAGCTAAATTTGGGTACATATCCGAAAAATCTATTTTTCGAATCTTTTGCTATTTTTTTAGTCACTTAATCTTAGTCAAATTATATTCTACTCAGTAGTTTCAACGTACCTACTGAAAATCTTAACGATTATTTTAGCAAAATAAGTTTATAATAATAATAATAATAATAATTTATTTCATCAAATTTTCTTACATAGACATTAAATTGGACAAGGGTTTTTTTTTTAATGTGCCAACCAAAAAATGTTAAAGCAGTGTTAAAATTAAAACTATTTGTGCGCAAAATTAAAAACATTTGATTCCCATATTAATAGAGCATTAATATACACATTTCATATTACATGAGTAACAAATACACTACATAATCCTTTGAACCGCTCAAAACTGCAGTAATAATTAATATTCATACATTAATAATTCAAATACTGAATTAGAATACATTGTTCAGATCATTGTGGCATATGCGGCTATATCAAAACATGTCAACGGTAATTTTCGTCTGATGACGTTCTGACTCCGGTGGACATTCGACGAACAGATACAAATCATGAGTTTAATTGTATGTGGCGCTAACGCAACGTTTCATCTACAAGTGGAAACGGTCGGCTTACATGGTGATATTTTTAAAAAAAAATAGCAAAAAAAAATTGTTTATGATTTTTTCGCACAAAAATTTCAATGTATGTGGCGATAACGTTCCATGTATAAGTAGGGAAATGGTTGGTTTATATGGCGATGGTTGGAATTAAATTAGCAATATAAAAAAAATAAACAAGCGAGTGGTATTTCTGCACTTGTCGCAGCCATTCATAAAATAATACAAATAAAATCGGTGAAATACATTTTTTTTTGTAATTCATAGATGTTTTTTTTAAATATTATAACAACTTTACTAAATTATTCATTTAATATAAAAAAGAATTAATGTATCATAAAAAATATTTATGGAAAATAGAACTAAGACTAAATGCTAATTTGAATATTGAAGCGGATATTAGTTAGACAATGGCTCTTTTCTTTCTTGATTATTGGTAATTATTTTACCCTAAGGGTTGACTTTCGTAAAATGTTTATACTTTAGCTTAGTGTTCTCTAAGATATTCCATTTTTAGCAGAAAACGAATGCAGTGTGATACTGGAAAATTGTAGCATTGGGAGCAGCATCACTAGATTTTTCTATTGCGTTAAGGCTGCCTTGCTTGATTTTTTAAATTGTATTATGTAACTCAAGACTATCATTTGTGCCACAGTCAAAATAATAAGTATTGTAATTATATCACTATGCAATTGGAATAGGATTAGAATTTTATTACCTTTGCAAACAAGCCCTATGATAGTGTTGAAGGTCTTGCTATCGAGGATATAACTGGACAGAGTGTGAGCCATAAAATTGCCAAACTGGTCAGCGATTTGTTATTGACGTAATAGCAATTAACCTAGCAGTGATGTGTGCTTGCGTCCCATTTGCTAATCATCCATCAATGACCATCAGTCGGCCAATCAAAGCGCAGAATTTGCCCAGCAGCGCAGCACAAATTTGGCGGAATTTGTTTTCATACAAAACACATAACATTACCGCTTTATTCCGGTTAAATGCTCGATGGGTCTTACGTATGATCAGATGGCCGACTTGAGGATACTGTGCTTGTAATAATTATGACATGTAACAGATAGTAACATGGGTCTATTTTAATAAACGCCATGTTGGCTTCTGGCACTGAAAATATCACCGATCTATCCTAATAAAGTACAATTTCTACTTTTCTGTAACGAAACATCTAAACGAATTTTGAAATAGAAACAATATTAATCACTTAACTTAAGCAATTACAGCAATAAGTCAGTATTTTAAATTAACTTAGATAAATGTTTTCAACAAACTTAAATTAAAAAATAACAGGCATATAATTTGCCTAACACTTTAATTGATTTAAGTTACAGACGATTTAACAAGGAGGGAGTTAAAGGGGCGCCATACTATGCTCTAATTAAAGTTATCGGTTAGACAGACATCAGAATTAATAAATGTTCAGATAAGGCACCCATTCGTCGGCAATTTAATGAACTGTGACGCTTTTTAAATTCAATTAAACAATGTACTTGATATATCTATGGGCTATATAGTGCCTGATAATAAATGATTTATTATTATATTATTATTATTATATTTATATTTGATCTGACTTGTATTTGATATATTTGATCAAGAGTTTAGGTGTCACTATTTGAAAAAGCCTCAGTTGAAAAAGACATAAACACGTTATAATTACGTTTTTAATGTGTTTCATATTTTAGGGAAACTGGCAGACGAGCCATCGAATGAGTGGTCAAATCATCCGTGATCCTAAACGAGTTCATCCGTGACTAGTTCAGGTGACTTATTTATTTAGTGGCTTCCAGGTAGTCCCTCTTAGGCAGAGTAGTCTGGCAATTGCCGAAGCCAGCCTATCGATGAGGTTATACTGTTGCCTGCAGATCCGGAACCCTCAAAAAGCGGCTAAAGGCGAAGGCTGTTTTTTTTTTAAATAAAATTGGTTCTATATGTACACCTTGGCAAAAAAGAGTATGACGTGGTGATAGGTGGAATTAAATATTTTACTAAATGAAAACCTATGATGTCGACAATACTTGGCCGACAAATACTAGATTTTGAGTAAAGTTTAGTGTTTCACATTTATTTTTAACGATTTGATTAAATTATCTTACTGATTTTCCATATTATGATGAGACCTAAGTCAAAGTGGTGCCCTCATTTTTTCCATACTCTTTTTTGCCAAGCTGTAACACATGACATCTCACACGTCATCTCCATGTAAGCCCGCCGTAACTCATGTCTAATTTGGGCCAAGTTGATTTCGTCGTTTTCTCATTATACCTAATACCCGGGTGGCCGCCGCTTGACAAGAGGAAATTGTACCGAGGGACAAATAAAATTTGACTCGACTATTCCGTACGATTATTATTGTCTCGCATTAATATGTTTTGCGATCGTTTTAGCGTTACTTAGTAAAAAGATTCTCGGTACGAGAATAATTTATGTTTGTCACAATTATACGACCATGGTAGTAAAAGCTGTATCGGAAAACCGAATTTAGCTTAAGTTTTCACCAGACGATTTTTGTACACTGATTGTCATAGGCCCCTTTTATTGAACGCCAGGACGTCTGATGTATCCTACAACATGTATAGATCGTATATATATATATATATATACATCGTCATCTCTAATTGGAGGTTGGAGGACAAAAAAATCATATAAATGTACAGAAATCGACGGATGCTCTACATAAAACGTATCTTTTGCACAAATATTACCAAAACGCTGACCCATTAAAACATGAGATCATTGGCAATTTTCACCTCTGCACGATCAAAGAGGCTAATCGATTTTGTTAATCTAAAAAGGATCGTCGAACCTTTTTGCATTAATTCGAGGCTTACCGAAAAGGCGATCAAAAAAGTAATTATGACGAATTAACGATCACAAAACCTCATTTTATGGTGTCCATGCCCTCATAACAAAATTGGCTCCCACACGTAACTTTTGAGCAATTCAAAACAATACATCTAATTCGGGATACGCATTGGAATATGTTAATTTTTCTTTGTATAGAGCCATCGGAGCGAAAGGTTATAATTATTACAAGGAATGTAATAATCTTTATCAGACCCTATGCTGGTAGTTCGAAGACTTTATTACTGTGTTTAATACTTATTAGTGAATTGCCCCTTAAAATATATAAATACATTGATAATTTATCGAAGCAAATCCTGGTAATGTTCTTGGTTATAAAATAACTTCATAGAAATCTTTTAAATTTTCCTTTGTTGGCCACATTTTTGCTCGCGTTTACTTAAAAAAGACGCGTTCAGACTGGTGATGATATCGCCTTCCGATATAATCTATCTCTTTGCAAAAGTTTGTCGAAATCTGATTAGCAGTAAAGGCGTGACAGACAGACACAGATACAGTTAAAAGGAGACGGTCCATTTCAGGTCGGTTTTTGAACAGCATACCTTAAATAGTGAAAAAATACGTAGATTATATTAAAAATAAAATTAATTAGTTTATCAATCTAAATTACAAGCAAAGAATAAAAATCCATTTCAAGTTTTTTTAACCTGTTAGCAATTCTACATGAAGATGGTGCCCTTTAGAAGGTTGTTTATTATAGCCTGACCAGAAATATATAAACCCTGCGTGGTGTCGCTTCTGTATCTTTTTTACGTCAACACATATTATCGTCCATACAGAAATTAGTTCCGAAATTTTCCGCAATATGGCAAGGGTTTTTATTTCTCTGGTCAGGCTTTACATATTAAATTTCATTTCTGACAAATGACAAACCAAATATGTACCGATCGATCAATAACATATTTCCAGCATCATAAGCAGATAACGATAAAAGACATGTAGTGCTGCATATCTTGGAAACCTAAATTATGCTACCGCTGAAATTGAGATGATTTCGTGGATTTAAACAAATCAAAACTGTTTGAATATTTTCTTTCATCTCATTACCTGTACAAAAATAGACCTACGTCCTATACAATTTTAGATCGTCTCCTTTTGAAGTACTAATTGATACAAATCGGCCAGATTTAGTCATTAAAAATCAACAAGCGGAATGCCTTAATTAATGCCAAAGCAATGTTTGATTTTTATAAACGTACCAACTTTGTTACACCACCACGAATATAAATATCTGATTACCATAATAATATATATTATATCACGATAATAATATATAAAAAAGATATTTTTTAATGTAGGGTCCAAAAAATGTTTCTTATTTTCAATGTTTTTGTATATAATAACGTTAAAAGAATACATCCTTATCTCTCACAACGCGTCGACCGTTTTTCAATAAAACGTCACCCCAATGTAGAGGCCCCTAAATCTTCGTATTAGTGGAAATATCTCCAAGTTACATTCACGTGAAAGTCAGAAGTCGAGCCGAAAGTTCTTACAAGTGACGTTGATATTAATTCAGCGCATTATCTGTCAGCGAACATTCGCACAGACGAACTTCGTCTTTATTATCCCAACCTTCTCATAAATAATTTTATAAATTAACTTCGGAATTAATTAGGGATGACAAATTATATGGTATGGTGCTTTAAATGGTTATATGATAATCAACAATTTATACGCATGATGGGGAATGGACGATATCCTAATATAATAATAATGAGATGTCTATTTCATCACCCGTCTCATCTACTGAGACCGACTGAGCATTGAAGAGCCGTAGTCAATGTCACCGATGAACAAGAACGAGCTGACCTGGGATCTCATACTATATCTAGACTTAAATCATCTTATTGTAAGCCCGATTTACTAACCAACCATTTTTCCTCAGCAACCCAAAGTACCAGTCTTTTGAAGGGATCTTGTTGTGCGGTGATTGCATTGATAAAGATGTCCTGGTACGACGTGAACAAGGTCAGTCTCAAGACCCGCACCCTGTGCCTTCTGGAGAGTAAGTAGAAAAGCCCTGGATCACTGCAAACATGCGTCGCAGTTGAATAGTAAAAAAAGTGCGTGCGTACAAAGTACACATTTTAGAAGTGAACCTTATTTGGCAAACTAATTTTTAAATCTCGTTTATATTTATACTAATCTAAAGCTTTAAATTTCCGAGATTCTCTCTCGATCTTACTCACTCGCTTGCTCCTTATTCTCACTCCATGGCTATGTGCTTCATGTTACGTTTGCCCTTTCTCATTATCTCTCAATCGGTTTCAAACACTCTCTCTTCTTGGACAAAAACGTTGCACATTTTTGTGACGTTGCATCCATAAAAAAATTCTCTCCTGCGCGCAAAAAAATTTTACTTAAAAAACCTCTCAGCTTATCAAGCTGAGAGTGTGTTTCTTTCATAGTGACACAGAAGAGACATTGGTCACACCATTGAAATATTATAATCCATCTGAATTGGTATCTATCTAGCTGTCATAGAGCTTAAAGTACAGCGGAGAATTGTTCAACTCTTTCGCGCGTGCAAATTGTAATTAATTTTCTCTCGTGTTAGTCAATCTAGGAACTAATACATAACTCCTATAATGATTCGCTCTTGGTCTATAAATAATGATTTTGCTACATATTACTCGATTGCTTAGAAGTCCACACCCTTAACTGTATTTTCATTCATAAAAATTATGGATAAAAAATCTAAAATAAAGTCAGTTGTTAATCAACTATTAAAGTATACACAGTAAACAACTGGGCATGCGCGATATAATCTGTAGCGCTCGTGCTTGGCATTCCTGTGATCAATTGAGCTATTAGTTTTGTAATCTCAACATCTAAATACGAGGTAATGGGGATTAAACTTACGACCATACCTTTTTATTAGGCTTACATTATTTTAAGCGCATTTTTAAAAATTCTCATAATCTAAGACTTGCGGCACTGAAAATTTCGGGAATCAAGGAAGTGCCACAATAGTACTATTTAAAAATGTATTTATTGCTTTTTGAAGTATTCTCCGCGAAATTTGACACAATTTTTCATGCGATGGAACCAATCATTGAAGCAACCATTCCATTCGGAAGTTGGGGTCTCCTAAATGGCCATTTTGTAGGCATCCACAGCTTCTCAGGCGATGTTTACCACATGGAATTAGTTCATCCCAAAATGTTATTATCACAAGATTCAATTGAAAAATTCATGTATAAAGTCTATAAACGTATATAAAGGTACCACAGACGTGATTTCGTGGTTTGTCAACTAGCTGGTGCCCATAGCTTCGCCCGCATAATCTAACTTGGATTTACAACCGTACCCGGATTGATGATAATTTTTTTATAGCTTATCCAAGGTATAAGCCATTACCCCCACCATGGGTGTTATTCAAGCCTTGTGGGAACCTCACCTCATTGCACTGTCCCGACGTTAGGAGGGATTGTTCTGTAGTGCGGGACATCCCCTTTGTGGAGGTGGCGTCGCGTCGGTCCCTTGTGGGACTGACTAGCCATCGAGGTGCCCTGTTGCTACTAAGCAGTCCCCGTGACGTCGTTTCATACTAGGCCCAGGTTCCCATCCTGAGCCCGACACGAACACAGAGGCGTTACTGGAGGCGCAAGACTATACACCATAATATTATGTCTGTAGATATATAAGCGTCTTCCAATTTAATTAATGTGAAACAAAACCGCTATGTAGCGGACAATAATATGTTTCAACAAACTTAACAGATCAGAACCACAACACAAGAGCACACAACAGAATAATTGTTGGCTAATTATAAAGGCTAGACTGGCTGTTAATGTGAAGAAAGCGTACCCATAATTATGGTTGCCCTTCACATGGGCTTGTTACCGCCTTGTGGTTTTCTTATGTTTTCAACGTCAAACCTTATATTGTTTTAAGTTATGGTGCTGCCACACTTAAACAGTTTGTAAAAACCGCACTTTAGAATGGTTGTTACAAAATGATTAAAAATGTTTACAAAATATGTTAAACATTTTATTCAGCAGTGTGGCTGCACCATTAGAAATCGCTCTTATCGGTGTTCTGTGATTTCATATAAATGACGTAAATAGTCACCTTCTCCTTTTCGTTTTTATCATCTTTTCCGTCCACTATTGAAAATAAGCTTGTTTCGATAAACGCTTAGACAACCAATCCGTTGCCATTTGTTTCATGCAGATTGTACTCCCCTTTAGTTATAGAAATAAGGTATAACATTATTTCTAAGGTTTTGTTATCACAAATTAGATTTCTGATAAAACCTTTATAAAAGTAATTTCCTTAATGTTTTCTTTATATTCAAATTCCATTTAAGCATATTGAACTTGTCAAAAATGATCTATTTGCATATTATATTTTACAAAACAAAATGAAAACTGTCAACAATAAGAGAGA
Source organism: Helleia helle (assembly GCA_963853865.1). Classification (NCBI taxonomy): domain Eukaryota; kingdom Metazoa; phylum Arthropoda; class Insecta; order Lepidoptera; family Lycaenidae; genus Helleia; species Helleia helle. The sequence continues at coordinate 11,720,233 of OY971431.1, forward strand.
TCTCAAAAACTCGAAGCATTTTACAAATTCCATTTACTGAAAAGTTTTTGATTGTTTTCGGAGAGCGAAAGAACAAACAAATTATTAGAGGAAAGCAGTAATTGAAAAATGTCGTTATGTTAACTCTCGTTTACTCTATACGGGCACATATTTCAAGAACAAAAGAATATTAAATCAGTAAAGAAACGTTAAATATTTTTTCTTCAAATGGAACCATTCAAGTCTTAGAACTCGAAACGCTATTATCTTCCCAAGACGTATTGATTGCGATAAAGTACCTGTTTACTTAGTACTTTTGAAGTAACATTGGATTAGCGATATATTTCTCTGTTTGCAATCGCGAAATGGAACATAAAGTTTTCAATCGAGTCTACACAGAGACAATCCCACCCGATCCGACTTTACCGATCGTTACATTTAGATCCTTTAATTTATTCGTTTCTAGTTTCCTTTGATCGTGAAATAAAAGGATTTACGAACGAAGACTACGGCTGATCCGGGTAATATCAAATAATGAGACACATAAGCCGGCCGCCTCTCCGCTTATTGAGTCGGAATTTTCGATTAGTATTTGATTGATTGGAGACTTGTCTACCAAGGTTTATGAAGCACTAGTTCGATCAATTTGCTGGACATCATCATCATCATCATCATCATCAGCCTCTATCCGTCCACTGCTGAACATAGGCCTCCCTCAATGAACGCCAAGATGGCCGATCCCTTGCCACTCGCATCCAACACGGACCGGCCACCGCACGGAGATCGTCTTCCCACCTGGTCAATGGCCGACCAACACTTCGTCTACCTAAACGTGGCCTCCACTCTAGAACCTTATTGCCCCATCGGCCATCCGTTCTTCTGAGTGTGTGACCAGCCCACTGCCACTTCAACGAGCTGATTCTTTGCGTGATATCGGTTACCTTAGTTCTCTGACGGATGTCTTCCTTCCGAATCCTATCTGTCAAAGAAACACCCAGCATAGCACGCTCCATAGCACGTTGAGCTACGGCAAACTTGCGGACCAGTCCTATATTTAGAGGCCACGCTTCAGCCCCGTAGGTCATCACGGGGAGAACGCATTGGTCGAAGACTTTCGTCTTCAAACTCTGCGGTATAGACGACGTGAGAATATGGCTAAGCTTCCTGAATGCTGCCCATCCCAATTGAATCCTCCTATCGGTTTCTCTCTCGAAGTTATGTCGACCTAGCTGCAAAGTGTGCCCAAGATAGACATACTCTTGCACGACTTCGAGAGTTATGCCATCAACGTTAACCGGCCTAGGGAGAACGTGTTCGTTGAACATGACTTTCGTCTTGTCCAAGTTCATCCTAAGACCCACACGTCGGGAAGATTCATTTAGACTGTGCAGCATCTCCTGCAAGCCCTCCAACGACTCGGCCAGAATAACGATATCGTCGGCGAAACGAAGGTGTGAGAGATACTCGCCGTTAATGTTTATGCCACATTTTGTCCAGTTTAAAGTCTTAAAGACGTCCTCCAAAGCATTAGTGAATAGTTTCGGGGAAATGACATCCCCCTGTCTCACTCCTCGATGCAATTGGATTGGTCTTGTTTGACCTCCCGGAACCAGAACGGACATAAAGGCGGCGTCGTATAATCCTCTCAACACTTCGACGTATCGCCAATCGACCTGACATCGCTGCAGAGCTTCCAGAACAGCCCAGGTTTCAACCGAGTCAAAAGCTTTCTCATAGTCCACAAAGGCAAGGCACAGTGGCTGGTTGTACTCATGGGTCTTCTGTACAACTTGCCTTATAGTGTGAATGTGGTCTATGGTGCTAAATCCTCTTCGAAACCCAGCCTGCTCCGGTGGCTGGAATCCATCGAGCTTTTTAGTGAGGCGGTTCGTCATGACTCTCGAGAACAGCTTGTATATATGACTTAGAAGTGATATCGGTCTATAATTTTTAAGAAGGGAGTTATCACCCTTCTTAAAAAACAAAACGATTTCACTTCCATGCCACTCCTTGGGGGAAATGCCCCGTTGAAGGACGAAATTAAAAATCTTTTGTAACTCTCTTAAAACAGGTTCGCCACCTGCCTTAAGGAGTTCAGTCGTAATTCCGTCCCTCCCCGGAGCCCTCCCCCCTTTAAGCTGCTTAAGAGCCAGACTAACCTCATCTAGGCTGATGTTCGGAAGCTCGCCGGAGAGGTGTCGTGTTAGGCTAGCACGCGGATCGTTGTTTCGGGGATCAGGTTGAGGAGCATGGGACGCGTACAGTTTGCCATAGAAATCTTCGATCTCCGACAAGATCCCAGGCTTAGAAGAAACGGTCGCGCCAGTAGCGGTCCTAATCTTCGACAGGTGGCTTCTCCCGAGCTTTTCCACAAAAACCTTCGACCCTCTATTCTGCTCAATTGCTTCGGTAATCCGTTGCTGGACATAGTATATTGGAAATAGAAGATGTAGTACAGAAAATGAGTTAAAACCAGAAGAGTTACTTTGATGCATACATGTTTCTCAAGTTTTATACAATGTTTCATGATTTAGATTTGTTTAAGACTGATTGTTGGCTAAAAGTCTATCGTATAGCATGCTGGAGTAACTTAGAGTAGTCACTTAGAGCTATAATATACATGATGGTATATAAAGATGGTATGAATCCTCAAGTTCTTTGGGCACATCACCCGTAACGAGGACTCTATCGAACGTTTGGTGGTGCAAGGGAAAGTGGAAGCCAAAAGATCTCGTGGGCGCTCTCCAAAGCGATGGACTGATATAATCAAATCTCTGACACACGCCAATATAAATGACAACTCGCACTCCGACAAGCATAGAGATACATGGCGTCGCATTACGAGAGAAGCAGTGGCACAAGACTCGACCAACACATGACCACGACCGCTCTGCCAAGAGCGTACGACTGAGAAGATATAAAGATGGATACATACAAGTTTTTTATGATTAATAGGCTTGCGTTTGACCACTGTCTTACCTGATGGAAAGTGACGACGTGGCCGACGGTGGAGCACGCTTGCCTAGAAGGTACCTGTTCACTCTTGTCTTGAATATCCAAGTCTGTTATGTCTTGTTCCTCTATGTTCATGTTATTATTAGTTATTTTATATGTTTCTAGTTTAAAATGCATAAAATTATATAGTATGAAATTATATCTCTATTTTTATTATGTGGAGATAATGTTCATAAAATTTTATGGTTATTACCTGCAACCTATCCTCGCTTGATCTTTTGGGGTGTATTCTGTTGTAATATAAGTTCATTTTGTAAACTTTCTACTATTTTATATCCATAATAAAGATTATCGTGATATTTTGGTACGTTTGTCATATTTTTTAGGAGTTCAGGTAGGTATATGCTCTTGAAGTGTCTGCGTGTATAGAGTTAAAATGTTCCGTGCGTACCGCACGACCTCGTATGAGGCGGCGTGCGTACTGGCGGGCACTGCGCCATGGGACCTGGTGGCAGGTGCCCTGGCGCGTTCCTGGCGGAAGACGAGAGGAGACGTCGAGGAGGAGGAGGTCTCGGAAAATGACGAGGCCGAAAGAGAGGAGAGCTGGCGGAGGCACCTGAGAAAGTGGGTGCTCCGTAAGTGGAAGATGCGGTTGGAGGAGCCAAGTGTGGGCCACCGCACGGTGCTGGCCGTCGGTCCAATCCTGGAGCAGTGGGTTGACCGGCGGCACTGCGTAATCACCTTCTACCTTGCGCAGATCCTGACGGGGCACGGCTGCTTCGGAAGGTATCTGTGGAAGGTGGCAGGGGCGGAGAACTTGAAACTTCAAAGTTAGGTTAGATTGTTGGTCCATAGAAATTACTGTCCAGTTATAACTGAATTTTGGGGGAGGACTTGGCGCGGCAGCCGTATGGCAAAGGCGTAACGGTTGCCCTGCGCCCGGTCCTTGAGCGGTGGATGCGTCGTAAACGCAAACCCCTCACCTTCCGTCTAACACAGGTGCTCACCGGGCATGGGTGCTTCGGTGAGTATCTGTGCAGTACGGCCCAAAGGGAGCCGGTAACTGTGTGTCACGATTGTGGCGCGGCGGTGGACTCGGCCCAGCACACCCTCGAGGTGTGCCCGAGATGGGCGGCGCTGCGTCATGATCTGACATCGGTCATCGGAGGGGACTTGTCTCTGCCGAGTGTCATCGCCGCGATGCTCGGTGACGACGAGTCCTGGACGGCGATGGTCTCCTTCTGCGAGGCAGTAATGTCCCAGAAGGAGGCCGATGAGCGGGTGAGAGAGGAGGCCGCCGACGAGGCCTCCCACCGCGGGCGACGAACGGGGGTGCGTAGGAGGCGCTACCTAATGCGCTTCCAGTAACGCCCCTGTGCTCGTGTCGGGCCCAGGATGGGGTTTTAACCTGAGTCCAGCTAGACTCGACGTCGTCGGGGACTGCTAAAAGTATCGTGCAAACGAACAGCCTAGCAGTCCCCCTTTAGAAGGAGGAGTCTGGCCTTTTCGCCGGGGCTAGCCTGTCGCCGAGGGTCCTGCGTTACCCGCATGTGCGAACCCCACACACGGCTAGGTTTAAAACCCACCCCGGTCCTAGTTATGGTTTGGTCTGCAAATTTCCGCTGCAGAACAAAAAAAAAAAAGGTATAACTGAATTTAGATTTTTTTAAATATTGAAAAAAAATATGCAAACTAAATAAAATTTAAGCAAATTATACTACAAACTAAAACGAAATAAATCGATTTTTTTACTTACATAATATTTCTTTATGTGAAGATTTCCCGTGTACTATAAGATATCCAGAACTTTAATGCAATTTGCAGTAATGGAGCAACGGACTAGCCGCGATGACTGCGTGCGGACCGAACACGTCACAACAATTTTAAAATACGATTTAGGACGTGCACACACTGACGTATCGGTCCAGAAAATAAGTTTTACAGAAAATCAACTCAAGTGACAGAAGCGCTATATTTATTTGAGCTGTTCTGTAGGAGTTATACTGATTCATTTATTTTGAGTAGCAAAACTATAACGAATAGTTTATAATGAAATAACTTTTTACAGATTTTGGTATTTCGGATGCTTTACATATTATTATATTATATTGGTCACAGGAGGACTATGGTTGCTGTGAAGTAAAACAACAATAATTTTGTATAATAATTGGAAAACAATAAATAGGTCAACATTATGCTTAATAATAGACTTCAAAAAGTGCTACTTTGTATATTCGTGATACCAAGCCTAAAATTTTGTTTTAAGTCTATAGTAAAAAAAAAATGAAAAAAGTACAATTACACTAATTAATCTTTCTTGTCTCTAACCCTTAAGCGGTTTGAGAAGTAAAGCCCTAAAATTGTACAATCCCATACCTTCTACGCCGCCTATAAATAAGTCATAAAAATTCTAGTTTGCGCATTGCTTATATCTTTAAAAGTATCACGAAATCGTGAAGTAATTCCATAAATATATATTACAGCTATTACGTTACCCGCCTGCTACTAATCTGGTTAAATGTGACTGGCTATTGATATCTGCAACATTCTTATCGTACTGATTCTAATTTTATAACCTACTAGTTGTTGCCCGCAGCTTCGCCTGCGTCAACTTACTCAACTTAACTACTGTTAGTTACAGCGTGATGTTATATGGCCTATAGCCTTCCTCGATAAATGGCCTATCTAACACTGAAATAAATTTTCAAATCAGACTAATATTTCCTGAGATTAGCGCGTTCAAACAAACAAACTCTTCAGCCTTATAATATTAGTATAGATTATACTTTCATTTATTGGTAGGATTGCATAATACCACTCCTACTTTTTCTTCTCAGCGTTGTGGTGCTAGAGTTACCAGGAGTGTCTCAAATGAACACCTCCACCACCTACGTAATAGAAATTAATTTCTATTAATTATGTAATTTTTAAACGTATGTGTTTACATGAAATATAATTGGACTACCTTCGTCACAAAAACATAACATATACAGGTATCAGTGAGCGCGAGTACTAACATATAAAAAAACCGGTGCTTTGTTCGCACGAAGCTTGTAGGTTTTTTATCCATTTGTCGTCTGAGCATATATTTCCCATGCCAAGGAATTCGCCAACTCCACCATTGTTTCAACATGCATGCTTTTAGCTGAAAAGTTAATGACATACCCGTTGTTTGATGTCGTGGAATTTTTTAAACCTTTTTTTAATCCTTTGATACACACTCACTAATGAGAGGAACATGCCCTTACGAACAAAAGAGTTTCATCATCAACATCCTACATCACTGTCACTGGAATTGGGTCTCTCTTAATGAACGCCAAAAAATTTATAACCTTTATATTCTTTTTCTTTAACGCCGGATCTCCCCAGGCTGCGCCCGAAAGCTGGTAAGTGGACGCAGCTCTACCCACTAAAACCCGGCGAGTGCTTTTGGCCAGGGGATCGACGCCATCTCCACAGAGCGGTTGTCCCGCACCACAGAATAACCCCTGTTGAGCCTCTCGTATAAGAGGGATACAAAGAGCCCCCTCGGCTCAATTAGCTTCGCCCTATGTGCTGGGTTCACCTTAGGCTACTGAGCCCCAACGCCACGACAAGGTCTGAACCATAGTGGGGATCATCATCATCCTAAATTACTGTCACTGGACGTGGGTCTCTCTTAATGAATCTCTGCCTGATATCCTTATGGTCGTATTGTTGGTATTCATTTGAGAAATTCTGCAAAATCATTTACACAAACTAGCCAATAGTTTCTAAGTCCCAACGAACTAATTTAGCCAAATTGTATAGTAGTAGCCTTATGATCATGATATTCGTTTGTTTGTTTGTAACCAACTCTTTTGGGATTGGAAAGGCGCGCAAGTTACCTACATCACTTGTGTGGTTTTTAGTCTCTTACTCATTCTAAAGTGATTGTCATTTAAATGATACATGTGAAGCTAATAAAAGCGTGTAAAAATATTACAAAATGCATATTTACTAGCTATCAAAATAACTTCCTTGAAAGTCCTCAGTCCTCTTCTCTAGCTGAGCTTTTCTAAGTAGCTTTGTGCTTAATTATAGGAAACAATAACTCTGAAAATCATTACTATCCATATAAATTTTAAGTTAATAAAATTACCTTATTGTTTATGTGGTAATCATAAAACTCCCCTAGAAATATTTTTGTATACGTAATATATTTCGTTATCTAAATATTGAAATGGATTGGTTATACGGAAGCAACAACTCCCATGCGGTTGTGGGTGCCTAAGGGCACACCTACCTTTATTTACCACAGAGGGTTCCGCAAGTTTGTTTTCTCTTCATGCTCGTTTGAACCTTAACATTTCAAACAGTTTAATGGTAAGTGACAATCTCGTTACAATATTGACTTATCTATGAGTTGACCTTGTCACTTATAAAATCTAGTTTTAATCATAAATGAGAGTTCAATTGCGGGTGATGGTCTCATGATAATAATGATGATATTTTTTTATGTCATAAGGAAGCAACTGAGTAGTCGGAGCCTTATGGTGACTACCGACGCCCATAGACATGAGCACAACCAAAAGTCATGTAGATGCGTTGCTCTCCCTTTTCCTATCTCTCCAATTGCCCAGCGGAAACTCATAAACCGCATGAAACGTGACAGCATAGCTGTCACTTGACGCCGGTGTTGTGTGAGCGAGTGGTATCACCCCGGCGGTGCCGGCCCAATTCGTAAGCAAAGCAGCATGGCACTACCTCTTAGAAAAATTTAAACCTTATTTTGAAAAAGGTTTACAGACGATATTTTCTGAAGCAAAATCAGTAAAATCACACTGTAATAAAGGATAGAAAAGATTAAGAGTATTGAATTAATAATTCACAAAACATATGTAGTGCCCATGCCGAGTCGGCCGTATTAAATATGTACTTAGAGCAAATATTTGAAGAGATTGCGTTGCCTGGTTATAAGGTTCACCTTGCGTTCCTACGCATGCTCATAAAATATTAATTCAACGACAAGATTTGCATTAAGGTAAATACAGGGAGAGATTTTTGTTTTAATTATAAAGTAATACGTTAATAACGAAATTTCGTCTAAGTGAAATTACGTTTGCATATTTAATTGGGTTACTTGTACAGGTTAATTTTAAGCTGAAGCCTACATAAAGACAATGGTTTGGCTAGCATGAGTTAGGCCTTGAAGTTAGAAGCCGTTCTTGATAATGGAAAATAATATCATATTTTTTCCTATACAGGAAAATCCAAGTTATTTGCGCATCGCAACAAAACTTGAGGAAATTTGCCTGCCTGATAATATTTAAAAAGTTTATAAGGATAAATTTGGGTGGTGCAAACTGACACTTAGAAAAATGCCTGTATCTAGAAGAGGACAGAAAAACGTTAATAATGACATCTTCTCGCTTTACAAGGGGGACAAAAACCGTGCCTAGCGAAGTACTCGTATATGCTATGTTATTGCAGAACAAAATAAAATTAACAGTTCATCATTTAGACTTGAAACAGCTTTGCTGTGTTTCGGAGAGAAGGGCAAGACAGGCAGTGTAATTACTGGCACCAAGACTTAACATCTTATGTCGCAGGATAGGCAACACATAGATGAGTTGCCAGGGCTCGTTCCAGGTAAACTGCTTTATGTTCATGAGCGTCGTCGACCACTTACCACCAGGTGGCACGTTTTCTAGTTTGCTTATCCAACTAACATAAAAAAGAAAGACTATTTATTGGATATTGTATTGTACAATATCAAACCATCATTGGAAGGCGATCACGAGGAATGAGGCGGCAAACGTTACATTCCAAGCGGGTTTAATTATTGTGGCTGAATCTTCCGAGTCGGAATGTCTCTTATCGATTCGACTGTTATATTAAATATGAAATAGATTAAGTTGTGCGATTTTTATATCGATTTCATAAGCGTGTTTAAATGTTTGGTGAATGGTGAGAACTAAATTCTTTCTAAAATGTTTATATCTTGTGAAACTTTGGTTTTATGTCGCTGATGTGACGAAAATTCGTAGAATGGGAAATCTAAATAGCTCGATATTAAGATTTGCCATTTCCTTTTATTCTTACATATTTTCCTATCTGTGTCATTTATTATCAAAAAAAAGTTATATCACATACCAAAACTTTTGGTATTAAATAAAAATAGCAATATCCAGAAAAATCTATTTATGGTTTTTCACTTTAAATAAAATACGTGCTCTAACAAGTTGGTCTAAATCATCTCCCTATTACTTGAATTATCTAATTTATGATATAATTCCTTATGCTAGTATTCCAGTAATAAATTCGCTACACAATTAGCGAATTGCGAAACATGTGCACTTTGATTCGGTCCCGTCCAGATTTTATTTATGAGTAGGGCATTTTTCCACAAAGCACACGAGGTCAGCTTAAGAGGGAGAAAACGACTTTGGCCTAATCCGCTGACTTTTATTTATTCAGTGAATTAATCTCGCTGGGGGGACAGTGGCCCTTATTTCCTGTCGTCTTATAGCCCTACTAAAGTTTCTTCGAATATAAGAACAAAGTTCGAACATGGCTAAGACAGACAAGTATTAAGCTGAGCTGTGACGATAGACTGACACAAATATATTACTTCTGCATCATCATTATCAGCGTTTCTCTATCCGCTGCTAGACATAGTCCTCTTTATATGAACGCCAAGATCGACGATTAACAGTAGGTATTAGAACATATACAAGGTTGATAAAAGCGAGAGGCATTAAATTAAACCACATATACTGTGTACCATTTTCAGGCTACACACCAAAAATTGGACCAATAGAATCAATAGTTTAGTCACAGGATATTTCTAAAGTTTTAAAGCCACTCCGCTTTATTCGACCCGGTGAGACGCAACGTGCTGTGCGTCGCACTGACTTTTAGATTCGGAGGTCAGTGGACATTTTACAAAGGATGTTTACGCTTTACTTTGGCTATTCTCGTATTTAAGTTCTCCGAAAAAGTTTTTTTTATTTCTCTCATAAACTGTTTTTAATAATTTCGGATTAACCGTAAGCATGTGTACTATATGTGGTTTAATTTAATGCCTCTCGCTTTTATCAACCTTGTATACACTTCGAGCTATATTCATTTAAATAAAAAAAGCAAAAATTTGTGAAATTAATTTGTTTAAACTTGAAAGATAAGACAATTTTGGACCAAATTTTGTCCTGCACTCGATATCTAAAATTTCAATGCTTTGCAGCTATCTTTTGACTACATCACTTGTAGTAATTTAAAAGTATGGAGCTGTTGAAGCAGTGCGTATTACCTATATCATCGTCATAAAGTAGGCAAAAATAAAAACAAGGTTCCCCTTGACTTATATTCTCCAACTTGGTGATGCTAAGTTACATATTTTATGCAGATTGATAAGCTAAATTGTAATAAAAATTTGTATATAAAATTTAATGTATTTTAAATAAGTATCACTTATCTAACTAAAGTCTGGAGTGCTAATTGGTTTTTATCAACTTTAATGAAGATATTGCGAAGAGACGAAGTGAAGTTACTTGGCTATACTTTAACTTTGTTTTAAGCTTAGTAAATTAAGATTAATACTGTATTTTTATTTTATTTTTATAAATTGACTTAGAAATTCACTGTGTAGTTAATTGTTTCATACTTGCATTTAATCAATATCATGAACAGCGCATTTGCGTTAGCAAATTTATGTTCTCAAGCCACAAAAAAGGTATATTACTTGAAAACAATGAAATATTATACGCATACATTTTTATTTCAGTTATACATTGGACTGGTCACACACTGATTAGAACGGATAGCCGATGGGCCAATAAGGTTCAAGAGTGGAGGCTGCGTTTAGGTAGATGAAGTGTTGGTTGGCCATTAACCAGGTGGGAAGACGATCTCCGTGCGGTGGCCGCTCCGTGTTGGATGCGAGTAACGAGGGATCGATCTTGGCTTACATTGAGGCCTATGTTCAGCAGTGGACAGATAAAGGCTGATGATGATGATGAGACAAGTTACCTTCCAAGTCCGTTAATTGTCTACACAAGGAGACTTAGGTTAGTCTAGACTTCACGTAAATCAATTAAACTTTGTAATGAGTCAGTCTCAAAATAAGACGGGTTTCAATACAGGGGCAGCTATATGTTATTTTTTTTATGTCTAAAGGAGGCAACCGAGCAGTCGGAGCCTTACGGTGACTACCGACGCCCATACACATCTGTACAACCAAAATTTATGCAGATGCGTTACCCTCCCTTTCCCCATCCCCAGCATAGCTGTCACGTTTCGTGCGATTTGTGAGTTATATCATATGTGTCTAGCAGACTATACCGTATTTGCTTGGCCTTAAAGTGAGACTAGGTTACCCTAAAATGGTTTTCCAAAACTACTTCGTACATCTCTTATTCACAAGTGAAGCAGGATATGGTTAAGAAATCTGCATATCCGATGAGATTGAAAGCCGTTGAAGGTATGTGAAGCTTTCACCGCATACAACTAACGCATATGCGAATTGCGGCTACACTTTCCTAATTATTAATATTATAATATCAATCCTTATATGTCCCACTGCTGGGCACGGGTTTCCTCCTCGAAATCAGGCGAGGAGGGTTTTGGGCCATAGTTCACCGATGTACTTTCCTCATGCGGGTTGGCGAACTTCACACACCTTCAAAGACTTTTAATCTCATCGGGCAGGTTTCCTCACGATATTTCCTTCACCGGTGAGCAAGCGATGTTCTGGTGCACGTAGAAATTTTGAAAAACTGTCTAGGCATCACAGGGTTTATTAGATCGAACCCGGACCTTTAATACCGCCTTTGGTGAGGTGCCCCAGATCTAATGAGCAAACAGGGCACCTCGACGGCCAGTCAGTCCCTCAAGGTACCCGAGGCCACCCACAGAAATGGGCCGTCCCGCACCACAGAACAACCCCTCCCAACATCGGGACAGTACAATGGGGGGAGGTCCCATCCTCGCCCATTGTCCCCCTGCTCTTTTGTCCCCTCTTCTTATAAGAGGAGTACAAAGAGCCCTCTCGGCTCAATTCGCTTCGCCCAAGGTGCTGGGCTCACCCTAGGCTACTGAGCCCCACCGCCACGACAAGGCCTGAACCATGGTGGGGATCAATAAGGGACTTTCTATATGAACCTGCGATTCACATACAACATAAATTATTCGCAAAATACTTGTCTTCAATTAAAACGACTTTTTATAGAAACGTGACATCATTGAAAGAGCGCGGCTCCAAAAGAAGCGAGCGTCGCAGTATCAAATTAGATTCTTAATGAATAATTTATCTCTTCCTTTGCGGTGACGAAGAATATTTTAAGATTTAAAAAATTCTGATCTAAAGTTAAGCAGTGGGAAAGTCTTGGGCAATGATGACTTTGAGAGATATCACGAATGTGATTGTGGTAAGAAACATAAGACACGTCTGATACTGTGGTTTGATTTACATAAGAATCTGGTTTTGTTTTAGTTTAATAATGATGGGAATGCTATACATGCGCTCCGCTGCATGGGTACCACCATCTTGCTTGTTTCTCCCGTGAAACAGCTTTGCTGTGTTTCTGAGAGAAGGGCAAGACAGGCAGTGTAATTACTGGCACCGAGACTTAACATCTTATGTCTCAGGATAGGCAACACATAGGGTAAAACCGGGATAGATGTGGGGCATCTAAAAGCCCAAATATAAATATAGGTACATATTAAACCTATACTTAAAAAATATAACAGGTACTGAAAATGTTTTAAAAATATACACCTACTGCGTATATGTACGTATGGAGGGATAGATGCCCCTAAGGGCACCTATACCTCGAAAAATCAGGGCAACTATCCTTTTTGATAGGGATAGATGCCCACGTATTTTTTAAATAAATTATATACAAAATAGCATCTATTTACACTTAGACGCAGACTCAATGAACCAATATATTAGCTTAATACGAAATAGCACTAAATTTATTACTAATTAAAAAGTTATACAACGTGAAATAGTAACCATTAAATCTTTGACGTGTTTGTGAATTTCGCCGCGGATATAATTACACACACGAGCTAAATGCATTCTTTTTCGTGGGTTGTCCGTGGGTAACTTAGGTACGTGGTGACTGCGGCTCCTGCTTATGCGATTAATTTTTAATTGCGAGTTCGGGAAGTTGGGTTTTCAGGATATGAGGCATCTATCCCGCTGCGGCATCTATCCCGGTTTTACCCTAAATGAGTTGCCTGGGCTCGCTCCAGGTAAACTAGTTTATGTTCATGGGCGACGTCGACCACTTACCATTAGGTGGCACGTTTGCCAGTTTGCCTATCCAACTAACATAAAAAAAAAACATGTTATAGAGATCACCTAGTCATGCCACGGAACGTGCCGAAGCTATTTACGCTATTCAACTATTTTTTTAAGCTCCAGCTTGATTGTTTGTTACTGGGAAATACTGGGCTACACATTAACCACTTGTGGGCTAAGCTAATATTTCGTGTGAAATAAGGAAATCATGAATAAAAGTAGTTTCTTTTTTTAGTTGATTTGGCCTTTTATTTTTATAAACGTAACAAATGACCGGTGGGAGGGTTGATACCGTTGGAAGGGTTTTACCGGTGGGAGGTTTGTGATGTGTCGCGCTCCCGACTGCTTGGGTACTACCATCCTGCTTATTTCTCCCATGAAACAGCTTTTCTGTGTTTCGGAGAGAAGGGCAGGACAGGCAGTGTAATTACTGGTACAGAGACTTAACATCTAATGTCTCAGGATAGGCAACAAATGAATGAGTTGCCCGTTTCATCGAAGGAAATGCTTTTTACGCATGTAGCCAGGATCTCGGGTCGATCCTGACCCTATGTGGGACTCGCACCTGGGAGTACCCTACCCGAAAACTAAAACCACTGCGAGTGCCTTCAGCCTTTTTTGAGGGTCCCGGATCTGTATTCGACGGGATTACCTCAGCAACAGACTAGCCCCGGTGAAGGCCAGACTATGAATGATATGACTGAGTTAGTCTCAGGTTAACTTGTGTATCTTCATGGGCGACGCTGACCACTTACCATCATGTGACGCGTCTGCTCGTTTGCCTATCCAACTATCATCAAAAAAATGTTAAGAAATCGGTATTAATTTAATACGTAAATATTTAAACTTCACATAATATACTTTTTACAAATATTCATTAAATCTTAATTTATATTTATTAAAATTTAATTATGCTCAATATCTTCCTAGTTTTACCCGAGTTTTATAATAAAATAAAATCTTTTTTCATTTCAGTTTAATTTTAGATTACGAACCCTTAAACAAAAGTTCGACGAATCGATGTTGAAAGCAATGAATTGTTTAACGGCGATGTATTTATTATCACGGTGCGGAAAATACAAAATCTATTCTTGAAAACAAAAGTTTTATGGGCGCTGTGGCTCACGTGTGGTCCAAACAGTTTAAGGATGGGCTTAGCCTTAAAAACAATTTGGAGACAAACGTATTCTTATAAGAAAATTGTTTTCATAAATTACTTTTTAGCCCGTAGCTCCAATAACGCTGCTTTGAAAATTGTTTGCGTAAAAATGCGGAGACTTTATTTACTCGATGTTTTTCTCGATATATATTTTGTATTAATTAGCTTTCTACAAAAGCCCTTAAGGATTATTTTTATAAAACTCCGCCTGATAGAATTCTTTCAATTACATTGTAATTACTTTGGCTTTTATAAAATTAATAATAAATAATGATTTCTTTGAAATTAAAATTCTTTTGTTACGTGTGAACTCGCAAAGTATTTTTATTCTCACTGTATATTAATATTTTTTGACGTGACAACGTCTTACAATTCGATGGAGCTGGCTGCACGAACGAAAAAAGATGACGTATGCGGCGTTATCTCGCTGTGAGGCGTTCCATTTTCTTATGACGTTGTCACGTTCAACTATCGCCAGTAAACCGACAGACAACCGATTTTTTATTTTGAAATTTGACTGACTGATACTTAAATATGACAAAAGAATATAATATTTTATAAAGACTTCCAGGGTACATGTACTTACGTACAATCATTTACATTATACGTTAATGCCCTGTTGTAAGTACATAGACCGTCCCAGTGTTACTTTATCAGATAAGGGAAATATAATAAATCCTTTCAGATAAGTACATATTATGGTATTGCTTATGTAAATATACATTCATGACTCTAGTACAGAGCCTGATGTCCGATTTAGACATACTTATTGCCTACTCCAGTAGTAGGTTTAAAATTTTGAATCAGCTCAGATGAGGGAAACAATATTTTAGCATTTAGTACATACCTACCAAAATACAAATACATGACTACATAGTTACAAATCTTATGTTCGAGGTTCTTGCATTATCCGACGACCTCTGTAGCTCAGTGGTAAGTGCGTTGGCGCTCAAGCCGGAGGTTGTTGTGAGCCGGGGTTCGAATCCCGCCAGGGAACAAAAATATTTTCTGTGTTCCTGGGTCATGGATATGTATTAAATATGTGTATTATATAATAAAAATCTTAAATATATGTATAGTATAAAATTATTAAATATATTTCCGTTGTCTGGTACCCGTAACACAAGTTCTTCGAGTACTTAGCACGGGGCCAGATTGACGTGGTGTGAAAGCGTCCATAGATATTATATTATTATTATTATTATAGTATAGTCTATAGTCACAAACTAATTTAAAAAAAAATGCAGTTATATTATTATCACCACGGAACACATCCATCTATTGATATTTTTAGGCCTCTAGCAATGAACGCTAAAGCCGAACCCTCGCCAAATTTGGGCCGGCTACTGAATTATCTGTAACCCATACATACTACAAATTCATATAAAATACTACTTTTGGTAGGATTAATGCTTCTTACTTTTGTGAACATAGGAAAGGTAGGCAATTGTGTATTCTTCTTAATAATGTTATACTCACTCATAGTCGCAGCTGTTTTAACGGAAGCGGGGGGCAACCCCCCAATCAAAAGTGAGCCGAATGGGCTCACACCAATCCGTTGAAGCATTAGGGCCTTCGGGCCATTAGCATAGATCCATCCGAAAAAAAAAAAAAAAAAAAAACTCACTCATAGTCGCAGCTGTTTTAACGGAAGCCTGTTACACCGACGTTCACTTATCAAAACATAGAAACGTCCTTTCCTTTAAGTGGAATTAATGTCCCATATAAATAATTTTGTGGTGTTCCATGTCGTTTGTTAAATGTATTTTAAAACAATCTGGTGTAGTGGTCAAGTAGAAGTAGAGAAGTAGAACGCATAGGACGCGGGCTAGAATTCTTGGGATAGCTTTGGATGGCTGCATTTTTATTGGGTTGCAAAAAATAGTGTGTCTTCTTGTATGATCTAAATTCCAGGTTTTGATGAGAATCAAAGGCAGATAATTATATCTATCTTATTTATAATTAATATCCTATCGATTTTTTTTTAATTGCTGAGTGATATAATAACTCACTGATTCGATCGTTTCTTCAATGGCCCTACCGAATATATAATAATTCTCTCTTTAAAATGCCTTTACACAGACTAATATAAAAATTTCGACACTTTGATATATTTTTACATACATACAATAATCAATTCTTCATAATATATTGACAACTTTCAATGACTGTTTTTACTATTTGACATTATAATATATTTTTATGAATTATTGAATTTGTAAGCTTAGCAGGCAGACCATAGTGAAACATGTAAGATAACTTAAACACTTTACCTATGTGTCACAAATAAATATATATTATTATTATAATAATAGTTAGGGTGTACAAAATTGGTTCTTATCTCGCAATAAAAATAAGCAACTTATTTTTAAAAATATAATTAAATTAAATCTACAAAAAAAACTTAAAATATTATATTGTTTTAGAAGAATTGTCCTCATTAACAACTTTAAAGAAATCCCTTTGAGTTGGACGTTCAGAATAAACGTGGCCGTTTTTCTCAGTTTTTCAGATGTTGTCATATCACTTTTCTTAAGCCAACTCTTCTTTTGTAGAGTCGAATAAGTTAAAATATATACTAGAAAAAATCATACAATCCGCAAAAATAATTTTAATTTTATTATTGACATTTTACGGATTATATTTCGATTTGTTATGATTTTTACATTCCCGATGTTTCGGATACTTTACAGCAATAGTCACGGCGGTATTCTATGATTTCATTCAAAATCCTGTTGTCATTCCTGATTTCAAAAATTACATAACTTTGAAATTTTAGTAAGATCTAATGCAAAAGTCATATTTTGTCGTCACTGAAAAAGGTTACCTTTTAGAATTTAGATAATAAATATAATAGATTAAAAAAAACTAAAGAAATACGCTTGAAAGCAAAATTCGCTAATCCTGAATATCCTATTAAGGATAACGGGTTAAAACTGTTTAAAATATTGAATTGTCATTGGTCCTTATTAGGTATGCCAAATTTCGAGTTAATCCGACGTTTTGAAGGGGGTCTAAATCATGTTCAAAGATTCCGTTACATATTAACATACTGTATACGTATGAAGCTAATAAAAGCGTATTGTTTTCTAATGTTTACGCGAATTTCACTCATTATAATAAAACGATTTTTACGGATTTTATCGCGGTTTATTAAGATTTTTACAAGCCCGATTGTTTTATTATAATAATAAAAGCGTATTAAAAATATGAAGATGCAATGCTAAATCTGAACTTTGTTTTTGACATGATGTGCCACAGGCAATTCAATGAATTTGGTCATGATTATAATGTTGAAATAAATTGATCATATCATTGACTTTCTATCGACGTAGCACATATTTATTTTACTCAATAAATTTAAAATACCATGATACTAACTTCAGTAATCGATAGTTTAGTTGGAACTATTTGAAATGTTAATTATTTTTATCATTTCAACTTAAACCAGTAAACCGTGTAAAGACCGTTAGATACAATCGTTATCAGGTAGAAATAGTTGTTAGACACGGGAAATGTATAGGGCGTGGGTGACGCACCGTACTTCATAGCCGTGCCCGGCAGAGCTCTTGTGTTTCTTTATCAATACACTGCTATGTGGCTTATTAATGGTATTTTCCTTTAGTTCTACTAGTACTGAGAATGAAATTGTCGATAGTCAACGTACTGTATCTAACTCGAAATGACATGGATCACCATGTCATTTCGAGTAAGATGTAGTACTGTAAAATAAAGTGTAGACGTGCAATTAAAATTTAGTTTTTTAATATTATTTAGACAAGCACATGGGCAGACGAGTCGCCTGATGGTAAGTGGTCATAATCGCTCATGGACATAGTATACATATTCTACTGATACTAGCCCGGTAACTCATTCATGCGTTGTCTATTCTGAGACGCCCAGAATAGGCAGTCTCTGTGCCTACTGCCTGTAATTACACAGTACGTCCTGCTCTTCTTTCCGAAACAAGCATAGTTGTTTTACGGATAAGCAGGATGGTAGTACCTACCCATACAGGCAAGAGCGTGGCGTATTTATTTATTTTGTTTAAGCATTAAGGCGCATAGGAGAGAGAGCAAGAGAATTTCAATTAATGCGTAGCGTGTCCTTGGGTTGCAGTGAAAACAATCACATATAATATTTTCTTGCAAAGCGAAACTTGACAAACATATGTAGCCCCTCTGTGCGCCGCGGTGGAGCCACGCCCTTTTTCATATCACATTAATTAAAATGTCTATTTATATCATATTATTAGACGGTATAAACATATTGATTACAAAATCATCTTATATCCGTCTTGTTGTTTCAAGAAGCATTTTTATTTAATGATTAATGTAAATAGCCAGTCTATTGTTTTACTAAGGAGTCCATTACGCCATTTGCATGACAAAGACTCTGAAGGATTGTTCGATAGAAGTTTTGCATTTGTAACGAACCATGAGAACCGATGAGATTCAAATTAGGCTTATCAAGGAGTAGAAAAATGATCTTACAGTTAATCCATGCCTAGGCGAGTGTACTTTACTTGCAATTTTTCTGATTCAAAATAAACTTTATTTTTATTTTTTGTCGTTAAAAAATTATCAAACAGCCACTATTGTTCTCTTTTTTTCATCTGTCATCAAAGAAATATATTGTTATACTATTTTTTTTTTTGAAAACGTATGGACGAGTCACAGGACTAACATATTAAGTAGTCCTTTTTAGGATTTTTTTACTATGACGTCAAAAATTTACTACAATAAACTATATACTTTAGGTAGGGTCTTAATTTGTCACTTTGCCAGTCAAGAAGTGAGTTTTCTGCGAAAAATTGTAAGAATAGTCAGAAATATAATATGAACGATGGTTCACTCGACGTGGAATATCAAATTTGTTAAGACGATTTTTTTTTTCGCAAATGTAAATTACAATTTTTATAAACAAAAAACTGAAACAAGAAAAAAAGGCCCAGAAAAACTTTTATAAATGAAAAAGGTAAATGATAGATTGAGAGAGAATTTATCTGAAAAGAGAATGTTATTTTTTTATGTTAGTTGGATAGGCAAACTAGCAAACGTACCACCTGATGTTAAGTGGTCGACGTCGCCCATGAACATCAACTAGTATACCTGGAACGAGCCCAGGCAACTCATTTATGTGCTGCCTATCCTGAGACATAAGATGTTAAGTCTCGGTGCCAGTAATTACACTGCCTGTCTTGCCCTTCTCTCCGAAACACAGCAAAGCTGTTTCACGGGAGAAATAAACAAGATGGTGGTACCCATGCAGCCGGGAGCGCGGCACAGCGTTTCTCTCCCACCGGTGAGGTGGGAGGGAACCACAAACTGACAGACTTGACCCTTTTATTTTCTTTAACGCCGGGAAATGCTCTGAAGCATCCTGCGGGGGAGTGGGTCTCCCCAGGTGGGTATGTGGGACTCGCTACGCCCTAAAGCTGGTAAGTGGACGCAGCTCTACCCACTAAAACCCGGCGAGTGCCACCAATTCCGCCTTTGGTGCGGTGCCCCGGATCTGTTGAGCAAACAGGGCACCTCGATGGCTAGTCAATCCCTCAGGAGACCGATGCCTTCTCCACAGAGGGGTTGTCCCGCACCACAGAACAACCCCCCCTCCCAACGTCGGGACAGTACAATGAGGTAAGGTTCCCGTCCTTGCCCCTTGCTCTTTGTCCCCTCTTCTCATAAGAAGAGTACACAGAGAGCCCCCCGGCTCAATTCGCTTCGCCCAAGGTGCTGGGCTCACCCTAGGCTACTGAGCTCGACCGCGCACCGCCACGACAAGGCCTGAACCATGGTGGGGACTTGACCCTACCTAAAGTATATAGTAGTAAAATGTTGATGTCAAGTTCAAAAAACCTAAGATTACTTATCCGGAGACACGGTAGTGTCTCGCGCCAAGTACACATTCATGTTAGTTGTTCAACTTTTCACCTGTCAGTGTAAATATCCCACATGGAAATAGTTATATACAGATTCAATTTTTATAGAGTTATCGGTAGTTTATTATTTATATTCATAACATTAAAATGATTATTAATACTAATTTAAATGAACATAATTAATATTAAATTATTATAAATGTTCGAATATATTACAATATTCACGCTAATTACCTAATTAGCTCATAAAATGGTGATTTATTATATTATCTATACGTGTGGTTCATCATCATGATCAGCCCTTTTCCGTCAACTGGTAGGCATAGGCCCCTTTCAATAAACGCCAAGACGTCTGATCTAATTCAGACCACGCGTCACGTGCACGTATGAATAATAACATATATTTACCATTTTTTTTAAGTAGTGTATTAATATTATTGGATATTTAAATACAAATTTGAAATATGACATTCATTATAATCACGAAAAGAAGTTTTGCTCCTGCCCTGAACTAATATAAATTTAAAGCTAGCCTCGTTTGAACTTGACAGTTATATCAAATTATTTACGTCAAAAACTGTTATCAAATACTACGCGTACTGTTAAATGCACTAAATAAATAATAGGTTAAGCAATTAGAATGGATGGACGTCTTTTTTTCAATAACACAAAAACTGTTCAACGGATTTTGATTAAAACTTAAAGCCACTAAGTTTTAAATCTAGGATAGGGAAAATACTCTAAATGTAAAAGTCATCAGTGTCCGTTAGCAACAGCTAAAATAGGTAAATGTATTTATTTTGTTTTACCCTGTACGGCCATGCTCTGATAACAATAATTATAATGAATCCTTAAAATAAATAGACATACCATAATGTAAGTTGCAAATAATTTAATTTTTCCAACTTTAAATATATAATTCTTCCGTACGTGTGTATGTCACTGAACTCCTCGTCAGCGGCTGAACCGATCTTGATGATTTTTTTTGTGTGTGTTAGAATGGATTCGAGAATGGTTTAGATTCACAAACAAAATCGGTTGTCTGTAAAGTCGGTTTACTGACGATAGTTGAACGTGATAACGTCATAAGAAAATGGAACGCCTCAGAGCGAGGTAACGCCGCATACGTCATCGTATACGTCATGTTTTTTCGTTCGTGCAGCCGGCTCCATCGAATTATAAGACGTTGTCACGTCAAAATATTTAAATATTATGTACAGGACAACGTCTGTAGGTGCCACTTGTTTTTTATATAAATAATCATAACCATAAAAAGTATGTAAAATCAATTTATATAATTCGATAGTATTAGGTACTATTTTTATTGCCTTAAAAATCTTTTGCGTGATTTAAGTTATAAGATTGATTGTCACTTTCTTGTTTTATAAGTTACTTGTTCGAGATATACTCATAATAATTACTGCTTTATTGTTTCCAACACTAATAAACAACTTAAAAATTATCATAACAAATCCCCTGAATAGCACGATGGGGATCATGCAAACCAGCGCCTCCCACCGGATAGTGATGATTCATTTGATGTGCAACATCTAATGATGCACCCTGGGTAAAATCGATTTGAATGCCGTGACGGAAAACGGCATATTGTCATTGATATTTATTCATTTTATTCCATCTTATGGTGGCACTTGGCGTATTGTGTTCGCGTATTCGCCATATTTATTCAAATAAGGCAATGTGTAGACGGTCTGTTGTGTTTTTATACTATTCATCAGAGATAAATGCTCATTTCTGCACATCATTAATAACCATAATACTTGGACCATTTCAATTATAAGTGGGACATTTGGCGAAGATGAATTCGGTTTATGGCCGTAACAGTTTCGAAATATGCCTGTGTAGCCAAGTGAAATTTAATAAACAGTGTATAATTTAATTTAGTGCACTCGTGGATGACGGCCAATAAAGCGATTTTATGGGGTTTTTATTATGATGCATAAACGTGAATCACTCATAATGGGACCATTTTGAAAAAACCGACCAAGTGTACGCAGGAATTCAGTGTAGAGTTCCGTAAGCAAGTTTTATTCCACGCAGTAAAAAATATTGCTGTATATTATTTGCTAAACATATGTGGGAAACAAAATAAACTTATTTGTATTAGAATTTTTCAATAGGCCAATTACATTTTTGTCTCATATTTTTTTATAAATCAAACTCAAAATAAAGTATTTCTTATCCGACCGGTAGTACCTAGTTTTACCTTAGTAGAGACTAGTTTTTTCCAAAAACTGAACGTTTTTTACAGTTTCTTGTTAGCATCTTCAAACAAAATAGTTAAATAGCACATCGTTTTACACAATTTTATTATTTAAAAATACTGAGTAAAAGTACATGTAATTATAAGGGAAAAGTTTGAGAAGATTTTACGAATACGGAACCCTAACAGTTAAATATACAGGTCATAATTTGAAAAAAATATTATGTTATAAAAACCTGATAAAATATTTATTATGTATTAATAAATAATAATAATTTATAAACAAATTCTTCTTCAAGACGAAATTTGCAGAATAATTCTAACAATACTTCTGTTTCTAACACTCTTCTCTTCTTCTAACACTACTAAAATTATTAACAACACATCTATATATTTATAGTGTTTTGTAATGTTCATGCGAACTGTACTCATCTAGTCTTCTCTAATATATAAAATTTCCATGTCACAATGTTAGTTACCGTACTCCTCCGAAACGGCTTTACCGATTTATACCAAATTCTATATGCATATTCAGTAGGTCTGAGAATCGGCTACTATCTATTTTTCATATCCCTAAGTGATAAGGGTGGTCAACCCCTCAAATTTTAAAAGTTAACGCGGGCGAAGCTGCGGGCAACAGCTAGTATTATATACATATATATAAAAGTATTTTTAGTTTCATTTCTTATTATATGTATTAATTTCCAATTTCATTAGAATTAAGAAACACTTTACGTATTGCTCCCATGACCATGGCTGGAATAGAGTAAGATAATATTATGTACAGTGTAATCTCTATGTAGCGTCGCGCTCTCTATTTAACGACAATAATAGCGCATTATAAATCAAGAAGTACTTTCTGAATTATCGAAATCGATAAAAACCACACCTTTTGTTTGCATTTTTGTTTTTTATTACTTATCACCTGTTTACATTGAATAACGTATCGAAGACAAAAAAATGTTTTCTTTTGATGAACTTACACGTGTTTACCTCGATCACTTGAATTTTTTCAAGTTATTACACGTTATAATCGCTGTTGCTTACGGATTTCTAAAGTGCCAACATAGCGAATAAAGGAAAATTTTTGTGTATCGATAAAAACGTAATTTAAAGTTCATAATATGCTCAATAGAGGCAGGAGAAAATATAAGTGATGCCAGAAGTTTATTTCTCTCGATTTAACGACCATTATCTATAACGCACATTCTCTAAAACTCCGAAAATTGCTTAATCTGTTAAATATCGTCAGATAGAGTTAACACTACAAGGAGACTACAGCAGACAACGTGAAACGATTGATGATCATAGTGATGGAATCTAAATGGTATAAAACGCACTCAAAATATAATTTCCTACACAATTCCTATAAAACAATATATTTCGCGAAAAGATAAAATCAATATTTTTAAATATAATTGCAGAGACAAAAGAGTTATGAGTGCGCTAAGTTCTCATGATACTGTTTCCATTATCATATTATGTACGACATTATATTATACCATATTAATGTAAACTATGAATATTTTTGTGTCTGTCTTTCTGTCTGCGTTTACTTTAACGCTTAGTAATTTTAATCAAATATATTAAGTATTTCTTGTTAATGTTTGTAAGACAAATTATGGTATACTAATGTGAAATTACTTAATAAATATGTATACACAAATTATATTTTTTTATGATATTTACATTTTTTCCAATGAATCAAAAAATTTTACTAACATCATCACCCTGGATCGTGACATTCGATAGCTATAATAATGTCTGCTTCTGTATTCTCACAAAATATCTACTAATAGGATTTCTGATATCTCAACTCTCGTATGATCAATAATTACAGTATATACTCGTACTATTCGAAACGTTGATGTTGAAAAATGAAAATATTTTATCGAGCCAGGAATATTTCATAAGAAGGACTTACGTCACTTCCTATAATGTTTTTTTTTTTTCGGATGGATCTATGCTAATGGCCCGAAGGCCCTAATGCTTCATCGGATTAGTGTGAGCCCATTCGGCTCACTTTTGATTGGGGGGTTGCCCCCCGCCTACCGTGCAGTCTGCGACCACACAGCCTCCTGGCGTCGGTTGTGGAGATGTTTGGGATAGGATGTTATTTTGATAGACAAACAAGTTATAAGAGATAGTTGTAAGAGGTCATAAACCTGGAACCCAGGCAACTCATTCATGTGTTTGCCTATCCTGACACATAAGATGGAAAATCTTGGTGCCGGTACTTATACTATAATCTGTCTTTCCTTCTCTCCGAACACACAGCAAAGCTGTACATGCAGCCGGGAGCGCGGTACAGCGCAACCCTTCCCCCGGTCCAAACCCTATTAGTATTGGGCTAGTAAAAATATACAAAATTAATATTTCTCGTGTACAAATGGGAACATATAAAACACGATTGGTATCTTAGGTTTGCGCGTGCAAGTTGGTTCGGCGTGTATCGCGCGATTGCCATCTAAGGCTGATATGCAGTTAATAATGTAACGCGATAAATAATGCAGGTGGACCACTCAACTCCTACGATCTTGCGTTTAGTTTGGCATTGGATGCTGACCGATTGCATTGGGAATATCGGGTTTTTTGACGTGCCAGTTTGAAATGCTGTCTTCCGTGTTTATAAAGGCTGGTGTACTATAACATCATCATTATTAGCTTTTCCATCCACTTTTAGAACTAGGCCCCTTTTAATGAACACTAAGACAACCGATCTGACATCACCCATATCAAGTAGGACCAACCAATGCATGGAGATCGTCGTCCCATCTAGTTGGCCGGCTGATCGGGTGGTCAGACACACTTTACGCAGTGATCGCGGGTTTGAATCCCGCCAAGTGCAAAATATATGTAATTATCTATTTTTCACAACCGACGCCAGGAGGCCGTGTGGTCGCAGACTGCACGGTAGGCGGGGGGCAACCCCCCAATTTATAAATCAAAAGTGAGCCGAATGGGCTCACACTAATCCGATGAAGCATTAGGGCCTTCGGGCCATTAGCATAGATCCCTCCGAAAAAAAAATTATCTATATTCCTGTACTGGGTCATTTTTTTATGTTAGTTGGATAGGCAAACTGGCAAACGTGCCAACTGATGGTAAGTGGTCGACGTCGTCCATGAACATAAACTAGTTTACCTGGAACGAGCCCAAGCAACTCATCTATGTGTTGCCTATCCTGAGACATAAGATGTTAAGTCTCGGTGCCAGTAATTACACTGCCTGTCTTGCCCTTCTCTCCAAAACACAGCAAAGCTGTTTCACGGGAGAAACAAGCAAGATGGTGGTACCCATGCAGCCGGGAGCACGGCACAGCGCTTCCCTCCCACCGGTATTCCTCGTTCCCGTAACACAAGTCCTTATGAGCTTACCACGGAGCTAGGTTAACGTGGTGGAATTATTACATAATATTTATTTATTTATTACTCACTTATCTAGTTGTACCTTCGTATTTCAGAGCGTGACTTCCACTCAAAAATTGTGGCGGCTGATCTCCCGCCACTCGCATCCAATCAGGACCGGCCCCTGCATAAAGATCTAGTTGGAGCAACCTACCCTTGATCTTCGTGATCAATCAGATTTACATAATTATCCAACGCAATAAACAGCAAAAAGTAAAAAAAAAGTTTTTGAGATTTTGAGTAATATAGTCACGTAATCCTGCTTTTGTCATCTCTTATTGCGATTGAATTTTCAATTGGACGGTGATTGATTGAAACGAGTGCTCCGGATTGATTTTTAAGTAGACCCAAAGAAAAAGCTTTAATAAATTGAACAGCATTCGATACAAAGGAAGAAGCAATCCTATTTACACAGATTTTGTCAGATTACTGAAGTCCTTTGTGGATCAATATGGCTTTATTTTAATTTACTGTGAATAAACAAACATTTTGTAATTAAATTTTGTAAGAACTTTTAATGACTGTCTAGGTATATAATTAAATATTTGTTATATTATATATTTTATGAACATTTTTTTTTTAATTTTGTAAGAATTTTTAATGACATACATAAATAAATAAATTTGGTTTAGTATCAGGACATCTACAAGAGCACAATACTTTGTGTCATTGTTAATTCTTGCCGGCGCGGCGTGCCATCCGCCACTCTCGACTGGAGGCAGGGGGGGTGAAGTCCCCCTCCTTCTTCTCCGCTTATGGCACCCTGAACACAAAAGGGTGCCTTATAGCTCGGGTCTAAAGCGCGCGCGGCGGGTCCAATCGGCCGCGCACAGGTCCACTCACGGCGGAGCGACCTCCCGTCGCCGCTGCGTTCTTCTGCAGGGAGAGGCAAAAGTGCACTCATTCTCCCACTCCACCTCCTTTCTCTGGCATCACGTCCTCGCAGAAGGAGAGGACCACCATGCCATGTGCTCTCACTCACGGTTATCGCTCGAATGACCTCAGGGAGTGAAAGGACCGCGCCTACCTCAGGGATGAGGGACGCCCTTGCCTTCGTCTAAGCTGGGCACTCCGCCAGAATGTGGTCTGCAGTGTCTTCATTGCTGCCGCAGTGGTGACACCCTGGCGAGTCCTCTGCCCTTCACTAGTTTTCGCTGGGTTATGATTTTCACGATTCATATGATAACAATAATATTGATGCTTAAGTATACATAAATAAGAGGAAATGTATGGCGAGGGATCGGTCGTCTTGGCGTTCATTGAGGGAGGCCTATGTTCAGCAGTGATCATATAGGGGCTGCTTCT
The DNA here is from genome assembly GCA_963853865.1 of Helleia helle. NCBI lineage: Eukaryota > Metazoa > Arthropoda > Insecta > Lepidoptera > Lycaenidae > Helleia > Helleia helle. The sequence continues at coordinate 11,747,407 of OY971431.1, forward strand.
GATGATGATGATGATAAATAAATGTTCTGTTGTAGATTTTTTTCACTACCGTGCAATATTTATGTACCTAAGTGCCGCATCGACATGCAGGTAAAGCCCAGAATTACCATAAACATGGGCCTAGTTCATTTAGAGAAGACGGGCAAATACACAGATTTATAAATCTAGACAAGTTACACCTAGCAGATTGTATTATCGCTAATATTTGAACATATATTAAAAGGCTTACATTGTATTATGTAACAGAGTTATTTAATAATAATAATAATAATGATAATAATATCTATGGACGCTTTCACACCACGTCAATCTGGTCCCGTGACACAAGTTCTCGAAGAACTTGTGTTACGGGTAACAGACAACGGAAATATATTTAATACTTTTATACCTTACATATATTTAAGATTTTTATTATACAATACACATCCATGACCCAGGAACACAGAAAATATTTTTGTTCCTTGGCAGATTCGAACCCGCAACCTCCGGCTTGAGCGCCAACGCGCTTACCACTGAGCCACAGAGGTCGTCATATGTATATACGTATATTATTTGTACGCCTATTTCCATCGAAGTATAGGTACCCATGTAATTTAACGCCTTTATTTCTAATTGCTGGCCAACAAACATTTGATAGAATATTATAATGAAACAATTTTTTACGGATTTTATCGCGGTTTATTAAGATTTTTACAAGCCCGACGTTTCGGATACTTTACAGCAACCATGGTCACGGGAGGACTGAGGTGACAGATGTCCTAATGTTACAAAGTTATTCGAAACTACCCTATGATACATCATTATTTTAATAAGTCCTCTCTACGCAGAAAGTGCTAACTGCATCTTTAATCTGTGGCATATTATGCTTGGTTTTTGATTTAATTATTTTAATAATGGGATCCCAAGCAGGTGGTAAGAGCCAGCCATCTTCTCTATTGAAATTTGGATGTTTTTTAATTTCAATAGCCTCGCGGATCATCCTTGGTTGGAATCGGTGTTCTTTTGCGAGTATCTGTGGTTTATCAAATCTAATATAATGGCGAGCTTTGTCTAGACTATGTTCACAGATTGCAGACTTAGTGTAGCGACGGTGTTTTAAGTCAGCTATATGTTAATAATATAATAAATAAAACACCGTCGCTACACTAAGTCTGCAATCTGTGAACATAGTCTAGACAAAGCTCGCCATTATATTAGATTTGATAAACCACAGATACTCGCAAAAGAACACCGATTCCAACCAAGGATGATCCGCGAGGCTATTGAAATTAAAAAACATCCAAATTTCAATAGAGAAGATGGCTGGCTCTTACCACCTGCTTGGGATCCCATTATTAAAATAATTAAATCAAAAACCAAGCATAATATGCCACAGATTAAAGATGCAGTTAGCACTTTCTGCGTAGAGAGGACTTATTAAAATAATGATGTATCATAGGGTAGTTTCGAATAACTTTGTAACATTAGGACATCTGTCACCTCAGTCCTCCCGTGACCATGGTTGCTGTAAAGTATCCGAAACGTCGGGCTTGTAAAAATCTTAATAAACCGCGATAAAATCCGTAAAAAATTGTTTCATTATAATGAGTGAAATTCGCGCAAACATTAGAAAACAATATTTGATAGAATATTTATTAAGGTAATTATTGAAAAAATATACAACACAAACATTTTTAAGGATGGGATATTGCTCACATATTTTTATAACATTACAATTTTTTATGTATACTCTTAAAGTACATAATGTTTTATCTAATATTTAGTTTCGGAATGGAATTAAGGTTTCAAAAATCCTTAACTATTCAACTAAATCAAAAAAGAATATGATCTAATCACCTCTTTAATTTTACGAAGCTCGTTATTTAGACATTTTCCACCTTTAGTATTTCTTTAATCAAATTTTCTTAAATATACCGTTTTAAATCATTCAATAGTTAAAACTACTAGGTACGTTAATTTAAAACCTTAAATCAAAACACATCCAGTGCACCTACAAATACTTTTATCTCCGTAAATGTGGTCGCCCTGCTTCCAGACATGTCCCAACGCCGTAATTACGAATGTACACCCCACTACCCGCAAATAGAAACGAACCGCACATTCGCATATGTAAATAGAGGGGATCACGGTCGAATTGCGGCCTGTTCGGTACATTAATGGCAAAAATAATGAAAGTGTTATGCGTCTAACGCGTCTTGCCCGGTCTTGCGCATATTGTTCGGTTACATGTAGTAAAAATAATGAAAGTGTTATGCGTCTAACGCGTCTTGCCAGGTCTTGCGCATATTGTTCAGTTACATGTAGTAAAAATAATGAAAGTGTTAGGCGTCTAACGCGTCTTGCCCGGTCTTGCGCATATTGTTCGGTTACATGTAGTAAAAATAATGAAAGTGTTATGCGTCTAACGCGTCTTGCCCGGTCTTGTGCATATTGTTCAGTTACATGTAGTAAAAATAATAAAAGTGTTAGGCGTCTAACGCGTCTTGCCCGGTCTTGCGCATATTGTTCGGTTACATGTAGTAAAAATAATGAAAGTGTTATGCGTCTAACGCGTCTTGCCCGGTCTTGTGCATATTGTTCAGTTACATGTAGTAAAAATAATAAAAGTGTTAGGCGTCTAACGCGTCTTGCCCGGTCTTGCGCATATTGTTCGGTTACATGTAGTAAAAATAATGAAAGTGTTATGCGTCTAACGCGTCTTGCCCCGTCTTGCGCATATTGTTCAGTTACATGTAGTAAAAATAATGAAAGTATTAGGCGTCTAACGCCTCTTGCCCGGTCTTGCGCATATTGTTCAGTTACATGTAGTAAAAATAATGAAAGTGTTATGCGTCTAACGCGTCTTGCCCGGTCTTGAGCATATTGTTCGGTTACATGCAGTAAAAATAATGAAAGTCTAAGCTCTAAAGTGTCTTGTTTTTATTATTATATTAAAATGTTTCACACCTTACTTGCACCTGTCGGCTCACCCGTGACAGGAACTTTTTAATTTAACGTTATCGACATTGAAAAGTCACCGTTGAATTTAAACGAAAATAGCATAATGTTTGTGTTTCACTTTCTCTTTGAAATTTTTCACTAAATTCTTGGTAACTTTGATGAAATTATTCATATTCATTTTCTTCTAATTGAGTTTCTTTATGGGCTCATCAGTATTCTTAATCCAGGTAGGTAACGCGAAATTCGTAATATTTAAATATTAATGGATACATCGATATAAAACATATAGATACAGCAAATCCAATATTATATTGATAAAAATGTATGTATAATATTGTATGAAAAAGCCTTATGTATGGTATATTTATTACAACATGCGCTTGTAATAAATATACCATACATAAGGCTTTTTCTCAGTTCGATGGTCAATGCAGTATCTACATAGTACTGTGACACTCAAATATTAAAATAATATAATAAATGTAATTATATGTAACTAAATATTATATTCAGAAGGGCTCGCTGTAGATGGTGACGTAAGTGTTGCGCTATCCCATTTGTACGCTTCGTTTTGAAGCATCGAGCATATAACCGGATATTTATAACTCATGAAATTCTGAAACTGATCAGTGATTTGTCACTGACGTAATAGCAATTCAACCAACCAGTGACCTGTATGTACGTCCCATCGGCCTATCATCCATCAATGGCCGTCAGTCGGCCAATCAGAACGCAGTAGCGGCATAACGTCACAGCACAAATTTGGCGGAATTTATTTTCATACAAAACACATAACATTGCTGCTCTATTTTGGTTATATGATCGATGTTTTGAAGTAACTTTCTATTGGGTAGTTATATTTAATGCTTTTCATATATTATAATGTATTAGAAAAATATTATACTGTTCAGGCGCATGCGCCTTCTATTTTTATTTGAGTGTATCAACAGCAAACAAGATCCCTAATTTAGTGTATAAAACACCATCAATAATAATTATAGACTGACCAGAAATATACAAAACTTGCGTGGTTTCGCCGCTGTATCTTTTTTACGTCAACAAATAGTATCGTCCATACAGAAATTAGTTTTTTTTTTATGTTAGTTGGATAGGCAAACAAGCATACGTGCCACCTGATGGTAAGTGGTCGACGTCGCCCATGACCATAAACTACTATACCTGGAACGAGCCCAGGCAACTCATCTATGTGTTGCCTATCCTGAGACATAAGATGTTAAGTCTCGGTGCCAGTAATTACACTGCCTGTCTTGCCCTTCTCTCCGAAACACAGCAAAGCTGTTTCACGGGAGAAACAAGCAAGATGGTGGTACCCATGCAGCCGGGAGCGCGGCACAGCGCTTCCCTCCCACAGGTGTTCCAAAATTTTCCGCAATATGGCGAGGGTTTTTATTTTTCTACTCAGGCTATAACGCAAATAACTAACCACGAAGTTTTTTTTTTATTTTTCATATACCAAACGTCATTCATTTGTACTATACATATTTTTGGCGGGGTCCTAATACCATAGACCATAGTTGTATTACGAGTAACAACAAGACCATAATTGTATTACGGAAAATAAATGTTAAGTATATTCTGGACTATTTATTTTACATATAGCTGACTAGTATGCCCTAGATATAATATTTTACATAATTACTTTACAATAAGATAATTTGTTCTGGATCTATTACCTATAATAAATCTAATCTTTGAACATAATTTCAATGTCTGTTTATCGTCGTTGTTTGTATACATTAAGATGTTTGTTATGAAAATGTACAGATGGAAGATTGTTGGTCTATTTGACATAATAATTTTATTTATTTCATCATCATCATCATCTTTATCAGCCTTTTTGTCTCCGTCGCTGAACATGGACTTCTTTCAATTAACCCCAAGACGGCTGATTCACCGCCGAAATATATTTGGTTTGGATGAATACTTAAGTAACTGAGAAATAAAAAATATATATCTTCTTTTTCTTTTTTTATGCAGTAACATTGGCACTGGCCAAGCTCCTAAGTAACTTACCGACCAGTTGATAGTCAAAGTCACCAATAAACATGAACGAGTTGAGAGTTGAGACTAGATTAGCGATGGGCGATTGTTACTAAAAACAATCGAATTATTCAATTGCGCAATGTATTCGAATGCATTCGAATAACTACTTATTTTGATTCCATAGTCCGTCGATTGTGGTCTTGCGCGATTGTCATGCTGCGTACCAGGTACGATATTGATTGCGCGCTAATCCATAAAGCAAATTGTTCGAATAAATCGACACGCGCACACGCCGCACGCCACCAATCCTGCTGCGCTACGCAGAGAACTCAACGCATATAATTTTTTTTCGATTGTTCTCCTTGTCCTCAGACTAAAATGTCAGGAATGATACTGCCTGCGGGCTGCGCTTCTTTATGTAAAACAGTAAAACTGGCTGGTAGATAAGATAACCTTACTAAAATAATCAATATGTACACCATAATTCAACTATAAATTATGGCCCTATCGTTATAATGAGTGTCTGAGTTTCGGTAGACGTGGCCACATGGTCCGCCACATGGTGTTTCACTTGAAAACCATGCAATATACCCATAAATTTTTATTTCAGTTATACGTTGAGCTGATCCACGCTCCACGATCACGATCCACGCTCATAAGAACGGATGGCCGATGGGCCAATAAGGTTCAAGAGTAGAGGCCGCGTTTAGGTAGACAAAGTGTTGGTCGGCCAATAACAAGGTGGGAAGACGATCTCCGTACAGTGGCCGGTCCGTGTTGGATGCGAGTGGCGAGATAACGTTTTGGTGTTCATTGGGGGAAGCCCATGTTCAGCAGTTGACGTGTGGGATATTATGGAGTTGCCAGTGACAGAGAGTCCCGGTGAGAAGGAACTGTGCTGCTGTTGCACGAGCTCCAGTGAGTCGGAGTGCTGCCGTGCGGGGCCGATGCTACGTGCTGTCTAGGAGAGATGTGCTCTGCTTGTGACCGGTCGTGTAGTGAGAATGCCCGTTGAAGCCGATGAGGGTTAGACCAGGGCCGCGATGCGTCGGGCTGATTGGTCGAGGTACCCGAAGAGGCTGAAGCTGGCTGGCGTGGTGCGGAGGGGTGGGGGGAGTGATGATAATGAAGTTCAGAAGGAGGCGTGTTCTGTCGGGGGTCACCAATGTGGGAATAGGTGATAGCCCCCAAAGGGAGATCTCCGACCGAGCGAGACGGTATGCTCGGTCAGGCCAAAGCCCGACTTGCTATCAATTCAGCTGTTGTATGTATAGCGACGAGCTGTGAAACTTTGATAGCGCGATTCAGTATTGTGGCGCTGATTGGTCCGCCATTGAGATTGGGCTGATGATGATGATGATTTTTATAATCGGTCTCTTCCAGATAACTACAACAAATATCACTGTAACGAAAAGACTATGTATGTATATATGTAGAGGCGGAGTGCATTTAGAAATTCAAGATGCCTACATAATACAAAGCGCGTCTAGTCAAACTATTATTTAAAATTTAATAACCATCATATCCAATATTTATAACGAGGGATCGCGTATTATTTATTCAAACTACGCAAGCAGCGCCGAAGTAACGCAAACTAAACAAAATGGCCAATGATTCGAGAGTTATGTTCTAAATAGTTCATTAATAAATGATTTCGGGGTACGGTAGTCTTCTAAGGGCTAATAGAACTACCTAATATTCGATAAATCAATTTGAGGTCAAATGAATAGTAGTATAATTAATAGAACTATGGATAGAAGGATGTTACAAACAAGATAATATGTAAATTAGATAGAAAAATATTTAATATTTAATGACCAAATGGCGTAATTATTAATATTACTATAATTTATATGTCACAGATATGAATTATAACAAAATCAGGCATATTTTATGAGGATATCGTTATCATTACTATAAACCCTTTTCCATTTGTCCACTACTGAAAACAGGCCTCTTTCTATGAACGCCGAGACAGCCAATCTCCGCCGCTCGCATCCAACTATTTGGATCCAATCCCATTAATTGCCCCGTCTAGTTACAGTACTAGTCTACAGTCAACCATCTATCTGAGTACTATCCACCAGCATAGCATTATAATTGCACAATCACATTTACAAAATACCTATTTGTTTTTGACAAAGAAGATTTTAAAAATATGCATATTTAATTAAAATTATATTATGGTCACAATAGTAAAATACTACAAATACGTAGAGTTAAAGGTTTTAAGGTTACGTAACTCTGTAGCTGAATTGAACCTGATTTTGATAGGGCGACTCAGGCGCAACAGTGAGGCATATATTAAGAATTGATGATATAAAATAAAACCAAATGCTGTGCAAAAACAATAATTGAGAAGCTTTTTTTGTAACTGTTCACTTTTTTTAATTTAAAACAAATGCAATGCAGAGACAATAGATTGTAAGGATCTTGAGTTGCAAAGTTATGGATTAAGTAGGAATTTGTCGACACGTAAAAAGACAATACATAAAAAAGCTTTTATATAATGAAAGCACATTTTTTTAAATATTTTTTTATGTTAGTTGGATAGGCAAACTAACAAACGTACCACCTGATGGTAAATGGTCGACGTCACCCATGAACATAAACTAGTATGCCTGGAACGAGCCTTTAATTTATCTAAATATGTAACATTACGTTACCTATTTAGATTTAATATTAAAAAAGCTAGACCAGTAGCAATTTAAGTCCTGTATTTAATTCTTTGCATCCTATTATATTTCAGTGTAGCGTAACATGCGGACTTGTACTGTAAAATCTTACTACCATGTTTGATGCAAATACATCATTTATTATTATTAAGGGTATCTCCCTAAAATACTTATTTTATTTTAACTTAATTATTAATTTTTAAAATTAATATATAGGTAACTAAATATTATACGTGGGTAACACTGAAAATGTTTAGAACTGGCCAGTTAGAAACATTGAAAATGAAAACTTTTTTTGAATTTCAATTTTAGAACTCTTTGGTAACCTAATGTAGTATATTGCATTCATTTGTCATTTGTTTTTGTGAATTGGCGGCAAATCTAAAACTCTTGTTACACGTGAAAATGAACATAACGCGAGAAAATTTTCGGTCAATGATTTATTATGACTTTCGTTGTAGGCTTACTCAACAACAAAGCTATGATAGGCTGCGATTAGCATTTTTTAATGAAGCCCCATCTCGTGCCACTATTTACAATTGGTTTAACGAGTTTAAGCGTGGACGTAGCAATCTCAGTGATGATCCGCGTGAGGGACGTCCTTTAACAGCGACTACTGAAGATAACATCAGTATTGTGCGACGCATGATAGAGGAAGATAAGAGAGTGACCTATCAGCAGATACGGGCAAGCCTAGGCATTGGTATGAGTCAAGTTCAAAAAATATTACACCAACATTTAGGCGTCAGGAAGCTTTGTACCAGATGGATTCCCCATACTTTAACCGACGACCAGAAACGCCTCCGCATGGACTGGTGTCGCCAAATGTTAGATAAGTTCAACGGCGGTAACTCAAATGCTGTATTTGACATCATCACAGGTGATGCAAGCTGGATATATTGCTACGAACCCGAAACCAAAAGACAATCAGCTCACTGGATGTTTCCTTTCGAGGATCGGCCAACTAAGGTAAAGAAAGGAAGAAGTCAAGGAAAAAAGATGATTGCCTCATTCTTTGGTCGGAAAGGTCATTTCGCAACAGTTGTGCTAGAAGATGGAAGGACAGTTACTGCAGACTGGTATGTCAATCGCTGTTTGTCTGTTGTCTTGGAAAAAATTCGACAGCAGCGCCCTCGAAGACGGATCCTCCTTCACCACGACAATGCTTCAGCGCACTCCGCAAAACGGACTGTTGAATATTTGACTATGGCAGGTGTCGAGATAATGAGTCATCCGCCTTACAGTCCTGACCTGGCGCCCTGCGACTTTCATTTATTCCCAAGAACTAAAGATAAAATTCGAGGTATTCGCTTTACGAGCCCTGAAGTTGCGGTGAAAGCGTACGAAAATGCCATAGAAGAGACTCCTAAGGAAGAATGGGCCCACTGCTTTTCTCAGTGGTTCCATCGAATGCGACGATGTGTAGAAAGAAACGGAGATTACTTCGAAAAACAATAAAAGTATTGGCAACTTTCTACATTAAGCTGTTTTTCATTTTCTAAACATTTTCAGTGTTACCTAGGTATCATACAAAATCATCTATGGTATGAGCGACACCTATTGGAGTGATATTAAATCAGAGAAATCATAAACCAGCTAACAATAATAGTTTAATCATTACTGAATACTAGATAGCCAGTTTTTTCAATTTATTATTGTGATCGTAATATTTCCAAAAGCGATGTTATTTTAATTTAAAAGAATATTGCATTTCTTAAATTTATAATCAAAATAACCAACCAATATTTTTTTATTATTATTTAAGGGTTAGACGTGTTGCTTTATCATTAGTATTGCAAGTGCTTATATAAAAGTTCATTATAATTTGAAGTACATTAAACAATCACCCTTAACTAAGGGTTAGGTATATTTAAAACATGGCGTTCTTTAGACCCCTCCCTTAGCGAATAGGAACCATTGTTTGGAGCACTACTCAAAAACTAATCCCGCGTAGGACTATTAAAACAAAGTACACTACAGACCTTGACTTTCCCTCATTGGCTGTTCAGACCCCAGGAGATTGTGCCTTCATAACTTCAGTCTAGGTTTATTCTAGACATGTATTTTCATAAGACTATAACTTATGTATCTAATCAAAAACTTTAAAACTTTGATTTCAATGTCCTTAATATTATATTATAATCATCGGCAAATGAAAATAAAACAATTTTAAGGAGGTTATTGTTTTTAATTTTACAATTTAATATCTTACTCCTAAATAAATATATATAGTTTAATTAGTTTAGACTTCATGATAATATAGCAGGTACAATAGATATTTTGTGAACTTTTTGAGCTGAACGACTATAAAAAGACTTTATTCTATTTTATTTATTATATTTATAGATTTAGGCAAAAATACTAATCATCCAAAAAAACTAAAACACGTCTTTTAAGATCTAATAATAAGTTTTCGCATGCGTTAATTAATAATTTATGTGTATTTTTAAAATAAAAAGTGACCAAATCTTGATAACCTCACGATTAGAACTTAAAAAATTTGACTTAGATGATAAAAGTTGCACCAATATGATCAAAATTGCCGACAGGCCAAAATGGTTTTATTCTTAGCAAAAACCGAATGCAACTTCTTTTTCCAATGTTGCCACGCATATTGGGTAAGCGTGGAAATCAATATGTACGATGTTAATACCAATTACTTAACAACTTACATCGGCGGCCATTTTGGTTAATTGATACAGAGGATCCATGACCGCAATCCGATACCACGTCAAAGGGTTGACGCTATTCTTGATCTGACCAATAAGAGAACTTTATTTTCCATACATAATTGAATGTATGTAATTCAAGATGTGGGAACATTATTTTATACAAAGAGAAATTATATGAAAATATACTCCATTATATGAAAGCCTATATTTTTTTTAGAATATTTAATTTACTTTGTATTTTCCTTTTGCGTAGTTTCCAGGCTTGTTACGTTTTGGGGTATTAAAAGTAATGATTCTACAGATTATTAATTAGTTAATTACACAACATAATCAACTGAATTTTCGGCTACTATTATGGTTTTTTATCTTTCATCGTTATCATCATCACTTTGATACTATCTTTCCTTATCTTCAATTATTAACTAACCCACACAAAATAATATTCTGAAGTCTGTGTGTCCATTATTATGAACATATAAAAAAATAAAATAAAAAGTACAGACTAAGGGCCACAACGGTGTGCCGGATGGCACACCGTTGTGGCCCGGTGCGGACGTCCACAGCTCTCGCGCCGGGTCACCTAGACAACGAGGAGAACACCGCTAGGGTTTAGTGGGTAGAGTCTGCGTCCACCTTACCATCTTCTCGGGCGCAGAGAGTCCCACATAACCCTCTATGGATTTCACTGATCACTTACTACCAGGTGAAACGACTGTCCGTTTGTATAATAATACGTATATATTATTGTATTTGTATATAATACGTATTTAAGCTTTGACGTAAATAAATAAACGGCTAGCTTCCCACATGGAAACCCGTGACACATCTAGTATATTAAGTCTATGTTGCATATCTCGAATGTTCTATTATCGTTTCAATCCGTCTAATAGACAGAACCCTTATAAAGAAGACCTTGTAACTCAAATAAGTTGAGCAACCAAAATGTTGTTTACTGCTATGTTGTTTATGTTAATTCTTTGTAACTTTAGCAACAACAAAAAAATGTTGCTAACAACAAATAAATAAAAACTATTACCTAGAACATTATCAGATAGTCGGTATTGATAAACGACAACAAATGATGGAGGTTTATTGCTTCCGTTTTCAGATCATTTAACCCGCACGTGACTGATTCTCGATAGGGTTGTCCCAATGTTTGTTATGATTTTTATTTATGGCTTGTGCTTTTATGGATGCGGTTTTCCCTTTAAAACAACTATTTTTGTGTGGTACAGCATGGTTCCGATTTTATTACGCTGTTACATGAAATACTTGTACCGTGTAAACTTTGTGTTAGGGTTGGCGTTACCATAACAAATCTATTGTTTTATTTTTATCATTTAATATGCTGATGAATAGAATAAGATTATCGTGGTGGTATAGTTAGGTTTATTTAAACTTTCGGCTACAGGTAGGTACTAGATAACGAAAAAATGAGCATTTTTATTAGTTATTCCACATAGTCTATTATAGCCTCTATAAATCCCTGTATTTAATACATCAAAAAATTTTAAGTACATAAATAGTAAACACCACAGTTTCACATTCTTAATACATAATAATTTTAAAATATAAATAGGCATTATATTTTCATATTGTCCATATAAATTCCTTAATAAGTTTACGCATAAAAGTGCTTCAACAAAAAGAGACTGAATTTAATATATTTTTGACCAACGTGCAGTTTTGTAACGTCACGTGTAATCCCAGGATTAACATGCGGAGGCAAAACTGTCGGCCTCCGAAGCCTTGCTAAAAACCACGTAGGGATTTTCGGGGATTTACTGCGTTTAAACGCTACATCGTCATACAGGTTTAAGTACGTTATCATCGGGTTAGAAATTATTAATTGGCTTTATTCCGTAGAATTTTAGTAGTTAAAATGAGCGTTCTATTATATAACAAGAAATAAAAATAGCTAGCTCTTTCTGGCGGTTACAACCGCATTAAAAATGTATTTTTTTTTAATTTAAAGCGTTTTAAAAGTAATTATATAAATAGCCTTCCTTTAAAATGGCTATTAAATAATAAAAAAAATATTCGACAGGTAGTTCCGAAGATTAGCGCATAGAAAAAAACTCTTCAACCTTATTATATTAATAATATAGATAAAAAATAACTATTTAATTCCCCACGATGTTCACGATTTTCGTGAAAAAGCAGTGAGTTTATAAGGTTGTAGTAAGTTCTTATCGCTCATACTGATGTGTTTTTCGTGCCAGGGTGTCATCACTGTAGCAGTGAAGAGGACACTGCTGATCACACCCTGGTGGAGTGCCCTGCGTGGGCGCTAGAAAGGGCGGACCTCGTGGCTGAGGTCGGCGCCGACCTTTCACTTCCTGCGGTCATCCGCGCGATTACCGGCAGTGAGAGTGCATGGGAGGCGGTCCTCTCCTTCTGCGAAGTCGTGATGCCGCAGAAGGAGGAGGCGGAGCGGGTGAGGGAGCGCACTGGCGCCCCTTCTCGCAGGAGAGCGCGGCGGCGACAGGCGGTCGCACCGCCGTGAGGGACCTGTGCGTGGCCGATCGGGGGATCTGCCGCGCGCGCGTAAGGTCCGTGCTATAAGGTATCCTTAAGTGTTCGGGGTGCCTTAAGCGTAGTAGGAGGAGTGGACGCCACCCCCTGCCTTCAGAGGAGAGTGCCTCCAGGCACACCGTCGCCGGTGCGGACCATAACATAGTTCCCGCACCGGGCCAGTACGACGAGGAGAACACCGCTGGGGTTTAGTGGGTAGAGTCTGCACCCACTTAACCATCTTTTCAGGCGCAGAGAGTCCCACATAACCCCCGGGCTCCCCCGGGCCTGGTGGTATGCATAAGAGCATTCCCCAGCGGGAACAAAAATAAAAAAATGTGTTTTTCGTGAAAGGGAATAATAAAAAATGCATCCAATAATTTAAATTAAGTTAACCGAAACAAGTCAATGAGAAAATTTCTAAACTTAAGTAAACGACAAAGATTACTATCGGGATGCCGCCAAAGCAAAAGCCATGATAAAGAAGAAGAAGAACCGGCAGAAGCTTTTTTTTAAAACGAACTGACTTGGACATAACTCGCTCTAAATACAACACAGCATACAATTTAACTTCTTTAAATAATAGTTGCGTGGGCAAATTGGTAGAAGTTAGTAGTTGGTAGAGCTACTACATGTTGGCACTAACCATCATGCCGCTCACATGCCATATCAGCTTGCACATGAATATAAACAACTAAACCTGAAACTAGTCCAGACAACTCATTAATGTGTTGCCTATCCTGAGACAAAAGATGGGCTAGACTTTTCGGCCTGATGGCCTTTAAGCTCAATCGGTACAGTAAATGAGCAGATGGCTCACTTAAGAAATATTCGAATGGCGGACGTCCCCCTCGCGGCGCGGTTCATCGCGCACGCTGCTCGGGAGAGCAGGATTTGGACTAGTCAAATCCGATACGGTCGACGAATCTTTTACGGTTGAATTTAACCTATCATCATGAGGGCCGGCCCTTATTCCTCTCTCTGGTATCGGATTCGAACCTAAGCTTCCGCGATCGATCCGGACCGATGTGGTTTCCATGTGTGGGGGTCGATGTCGCTTACGACCCCGAGGCCCAAGCGGTGTGCAGGTGTACCTAGCACCGTGTGTTGTACTTCTGTGTATGTTGTGACATTCGCGTCGCGCTTTTGCGTCGCGCATTAGTAGCTGAGAGATTTCGTCAGCTGGATCTGTTAAAACATGCTTAGGTAACCTATGTCTAATTGACCAGTAATTACACTGCCTGTCTTGCACTTCTCTCCGACAACACAGCAAAACTGCCTTACGAGGGAAACAAGCAGGATGGTGGTGCCCATGCAGCTGGAAGCACGGCACAGAACATCCCTCCCACCGGTGTACTTTATCCGAATAAAAAAGGCATCATAAAATGAGAAAAAAGCTTTCTTTAAAAAAATCTAATCTGCAGGCTAATTACGTATCTTGAAATTACAAGCAACAGGCAAAAATTGCACAATATCTGCTGTCAAAATCATATTTTGTATTACCTATTAGCAACGCGACAGCAACAAGCTCAAATAATCGACCGCAACGCCATCTGCAAAGCGACAGCGACCGAGGAACTAAAAATGCATTTTTTGGTATGTTTGGCTGACGGTTTGGTATTACGTAAACTATTTAGCAGCCCGCGACAGCAGATTGAAATGTCAAACAGCGATTTTTTAACAACAACTAAAGTAGTGTCTGCAAGCCTGTTGCTATTCGTCTGCTTACTATATAAACTGTTTAAAATACTTGGTTAGTGATCGAAAAAGACTGTTAGAGACATTTTAGGCGTAATATTATCTTGTGTGACTCTTATTGAACTTACCCTATTCGATTTTAAGTGGCAGTGTTATTGAAAAAGAAACTATAATTTTAAAACAATGGCTCGTGCACTTCTTTTGATGGTTGCATTAGAGGCTGAGGAGATAAGACAGGAGACCAGGAGCACAGCCTCACTGAGACGTCGACTACGTGAGGAAGCCAAAGCATTCAACTTGTCCGACTGGGAATTTCAATCTCTTAACAGACATTCAAAGGATTTTAACTTATGAAATTAAATTGATCTAAGTACTATATAAAAGTCAAGAGTTTTGCGACTTAACAGTAGGATTCCTGCCGGCCTACTCTTGACTGCAATTCCAATCTCACAACAATATGAATTCAATCCAGTTCCAGTTCCAATCTGGAGTATATTGGTACTCTTGAACAAATCGAGTTTACGATTGATTTTGAAATTGGAAGCGATGACCGATGTGATGTGTATAATAAAATATAATAACAAAATAAAATTCAACACAATGATGTTTTATGTTTTTTTTTAAATTAAAATATGTCTCCAATAATGAATTATTATCTTTTATAATGTACCTAGTTCCTTAAATTAAACCTAAACTTATTTTGTAAAGCATTAAACGGCAAATAAATTATACATTCTGGCATAATGTGTATTGCTGTTATAAAAAAATCTTACGTGCAATTTTGAATAGACATCAAATTTCAAAATAGCTCAAAACAAAGTAAACAAAAAAAATTAGAAATCATCTTCTTTCTTAATTTACCAGTAATGCTGGTGCCAAGGCTTTCCAAAATAACACCTCAAGTTCTGACAGACCACATACAAATTATTATTGTTATGTATTTTAGTGATTGGTCTTATTGAAAATGAGGTATTTTACTCATAAACATAGGCTTAATTTGTTTACAGAATACTGTGATTTATTTAAATATTGCTACCTTGGGTTAAAAGATAATAAAAGACTGATTGTTACTAAGTATTTTAGTACTTATTTTTATAATACTGTGATTGTAGGTATGATTACCATATCAATCAATGACCAAAAATTTAATATACACATGGAAATAAAAACTGTGTTACATTTAAATATTAGAAGCTAAATATTGTGCTTTATTTAAATATTGCTACCTTAGGTTAAAAGAGAATAAAAGGGTTATTGTTAAGTATTTTAGTTAGTTACTTATTTTTATAAATACTGTGATTGTAATATTGATTATATCAATCAATGACCAAAAATATAGAATATAGTTAAAAAAAAAACAAATAATAGTTTAACAAGAGTTTAATGAAAACATTAAAAACACTTATAGCTATTATAGCAGCATATTATAGCTCACGCACACTAACTCTGGAAGTTCCTGTCTACTTGTTTCCTGGGTGCTGTCTGTGCTACTAAGTAGGTGGTATGGTATCCTCACTGTCTTTTTGACTCAAGCTTGCTTCATTACAAATGTTGTGTAAAACACAACAAGCATTTATAATTCTAATAACTGTGTCCAGATGATAGAGAAGGACCCTGTGGCCTAGGAGACATTGCCACCTATACTTCAGAACACCCATAGTATGCTTTACTGTATAGTGTCCCACACAATTAAATTTGGTGTAGTGTTCTTCAGGTGAGCCAGCCGGAGCATCCAAATATGTTTCATCACAATAGTTCTTTGGGCATAGCCCGAGTCTCCTAAAACATAATAAATAATTATTGCATTATAATATTCATGTATGAAACAAATGCTCACTTTATTATGATTTTAACTTAGACTTAACAAGTGAATAAACAACTTCCCCAAAATTTAAAAAGGAAAGAACACATTCTAAGATTCCTTTATAATTTTTATGTTATTTGCCAATTTAAAGGTATTATGACTTCTTATACTGTGGTATTACTAAAAGAATATTATATCTATTAACATATATAATTAATTTGTTTAAATTGTATAATATATTATATCAATATAATACCTATATACAATTTAAAGGTATTTATAAAACAAAAGGCATTATTAAAACTAACTTATACAATTACAGAATCCAAGAGTCAACTTACATTTAAAACATTTCTTAAGTGAAATCCTTTTCTATTATAAAACCTCTCATTTTGGGCTGGACGTATGAGAGCCATATGAGTACCAACAATAGCACTTACTATGTCATATGGAAGTTTTCATAAAATCTGAAATTAATGCAAATATTATTATGTAGCTAAATAAGTCAAATAGATTATAATAATTAGCACTTATTTTATTTATATTAATAGATAGGTATCACATAATATGAAGAACAATGTAGAACCAAGAAATAATAAAATAATTTGAGATATATTTTTCAAGTATCCTACATATACATTGAACTATTATTACTGTAGTAATTACAACTCACTGTACATAGGCCGTAAATAAAGAGAAAAGATGAACTATAGAAGAGGTTAGATTAATTATAGATATTTCTATTGACATACCTTATAACCCGCAGATACTAGATAGTAGATACAAATCCAAATCGCTATGAATAACTTCAAAGCTCCTTGCTGAGGCGATAATATCTCTTAAACTCCTCATCACATTAAATTTCACTGTAATTGTGCGCTATTGTAGCATATTTTCGATCCCAATCCTAAATTTCGATAGGATCGAGTGTCAAGAGTAGGCCGGCAGATCACAGAATAATATTAGCATAGTGTTTATATACTCTTTGAAAATTAGTTATTACTTATTAGTTATTACATATGTATGTACCCCATATTTAGTATTTACATTAAAATTGATTAAAATTTAAAAGTATTTGAAGTGTGTTAAGTGTTTGACGTTTTGTAGTTCCATTCATTGCTACCTGGCTGCTGGTGGCGCTAGTAAAAGTGCATTAGCTAGGCATTAGCGGCTAGTGAGCAGATAGCAGACGATAAACTTAGATAATACGTTTCTTTTTGCAACCTCTCGACCGGTCGCTGTCGCTCTGCTGTTGCGTTGCTATCGCGTGGCTGTCGCGCTGCGGTTGCTTTGAAATACGTAATTAGGGTGCCGGACATTGAATACTCCCTAAATACAACACAAAACATTTAAGAAAATAATATATTAAAGTCAATATACAATTATTTAAATAGGACAATAACTAAATTAACGGTTATGACATTGAATAAAAAGCAATAATTTGTATGCAAATATCAAACAATTTTTCAATTCTGTGACTGCAAATGGGCCTTGGGCTATTCAGAAATTACTATTACCTATATGCACACTAATTCGCCTGAATTTGCTTAATGCCCCGCAATTTACGGGTTCGTATTGGGAATTTCGGTTTTTTTAAGAAAAAACACGCGAACGCGTTTAAATAATCATGCATTGGCCTCACGCCAAGTAAAAATCCCACCTGACATACTATCGTGGTTTGAACTTCGGATAAAGTGGAACTAAATCCACCAATTTATTTCCATTACATATTTTATAACATTTGTTTACTATATTTGTAAGACTTTATTATATTAGATGAAAGGCGAGGAATCATTCGGCTAACTACATGTAAAGAAAATCAAACATGCGAAAATGTGTGTATTCTTAGATTGTTAATAAGAATTAACAAACTTTCAAGGAATACAATTTATTTGTACATAAAATAGACATAATATTTTAAAGTAATAATACCCAATAACTGTGATGTGTGGGTTGATGACACTTGATTGACTTGATGAGGTCTTACACCGTTTCTATTTCACATCAATGCTCACCATCAGTTGTACGAAGATGATTATCTCAATTCCACACACTTCGCTATTCTTCATGTGTTTAGTGTCCTTCGTAATCTAATTGACCAGCCACATACTTTTTATTACCTACGTAGATTAGGTTGTTACTAAGATATCTTCATCATCATAATCAACTTTTACATCCACTGATGCACGTTCTCTTTTAATTAACACCAAGACGACCGTTTCCACTTCCCCCAACGCTCCAAATAGGACTAGCCTTGCACGAAATTGCATGGAACTCATCATTCTTATTTGGAAGTTGACAAATTTTGACCAAAATTTCACTATACAAGAAATATTAAGCGATGTTAAATACTACGTTTTACGCAACTGCTACAAAACAAATTTCAACGCTCAAGTAATTATCTGAGCTAAACAAATATCTCTGACAAAAACTTCAAAGCGCAGATCGCGATTAGAATCTTTCTGTACGAGAATAAATTTGTCGTCAGCTGCCCGGTTGTTTGATCAGGAGATTAAAAAGTCGGCAGAAGCAAGCAAATGGTGCATTTTGAAGTTAAAACTTTTTACAAAGATGCACTAACTTCGCAAATACCAGATTAACATATTATACATTCAGAAATTTGCTCCAGTTTGTTCACTAACATAAGATATTTCTAGCGGTGTGACTTTGGTATCTTGACTTTATTATCATTGTGCTGGATTTCTATGCTAACATCTTTTATGTTCTTTATCTCCAACATGTAACGGTATTACAACTAAATTAGCTCTAGTTTCATTCATATTAAATATTTATATTCATAGTAGTACCCTGAGCAGTCTTTCTAGAATAGACCGTATCACAGTTCGTATCCAAAATTTTGTCCAAATGGACCACACGTAGTGTGCAAAATATTATCAAGAACGGCTTATGTAGTTTCAGAGACATAAAAAACATTGTGACAAAATTTCATTTGGATAAGATGATTTCTGAGTTCTATAATTTCTTCTACTATAGACACTACACGAGTAATGGGAATTGCCAGTTCAGTTATTGTAACCAAAGATTGATATTTTGCATATTCATTGACACTTCCTCGAATTAAACCGACCAAGTTTATGTTGCATAAAATGCTGATAGTATTTCATCAATATGTCTATATATGGACATGCAGTGGACATACTTCTAAATTATTTTAGTATTGGCTGTTGTTTGATACAATCAACTTAGTTTGTTTACTAAGATCAACCGTCTCTTTGTTTCTTTTTTTATAATTTTTATCTCGTACTTTTTATAAGATTAGAAACCGAGTTCTCCGTTCACGTCAAGCCAACACGCACGCTTAAAACCGATTTAAATTGGCGTTCTAAATTCGAAAGTCAAGATCCCATAAGGTACCATTATCCGCATCCGTTCAGCGTCTAATAAGCAGAATTATAATACTGTATTAATTTACAAACGATACTGTACCGCATCAAAGGGGTCTGAATTAGCATGAGAGAGGTCGTTGAGGGATAATAAAGTGGTAGTAGTTGTCGACTAGTGCACCTTAGGGGCTAATTTAGCCTGGCTGGTAATTATTGTGAGTCTGCCCGGGGCTATACGGTAATGTTTTTTTAGCCCACATCATACGATGAGCTTCTGAACATAAGATTTTCCATATAAATATGTAACGCTTTGCTTGTTTTCTTGAATATGGAAATTATATTTTTTCTTATCCTTATATTTTACTTAGGCTTACACGTTTTATAGACATGCCTTAATGTAACGATGAAAGTATAAAATGTTCCCATTAAAGACCTACTGTGTGACGAGAACAAATTAAATAAGTAAGCCTCTAATTTTAAGTCTTCATATATCATAATATGTACTATATTATGATTTATGATTCTTCTTATTATTTCTGTTTTTTCAAGGTTATTGTCCAGCCGAGTTTGCTTGAATGTTGAAAAATATTCTCAACTAATAGCGCCCCGTAGTTTCGCTCTCTTACTTCCCATTTCCGCGGGAGTTAAATTATAGCGTCCTATTCTGATGTATAAGCTTTATTATTATAAAGATTCATTAAAATCCATTCAGTAATGCGTGTAAGAGTAACATCTATCCATAAATACAAACTTTCGCGTCTACATGAGTAGAATGATGCATAGCTACGAAGTTAAATCTCTCGGTTTGACAATCATGTTAGTTTTTCTTTTCATGGATTTTAACAGTAAGAGGTAGTGACATGCTGCTTTGCAGAAGAATTGGGCCGGCACGACCGGGGTGGTACCTCTCGCTCACATAACACCGGCATCAAGTGACAGCTACGCTGTCGCGTTTCGTGCGGTTTGTGAGTTTTCGGTGGCCCATTGGGGGTGGTGATAGGGAAAAGGAGGGCAACGCATCTGTATAGCTTTTGTTTGTGCGGATGTCTATGTAATGGGCGTCGGTAGTCACCGACTGCTCGATTGTCTCCTTACGACATAATAAAACTCAATAAAACTGTATCATGTAATTATAACAGACTAAAAATAATATTTTCATACATTGTTATCTGCTTCTTAGTAATATTTTAAGTCTCTTGTTCTCCGGAAAGTTAGTTTAAAATCACTTACAAAATTCCACCTAAAGATATATCCCAGAGTGAGAGAGAATAACGTGGCAAATAAAATAAATTAAGTTATCGCGGTTGAAGCTATGACAAACAGAAAATGATATCTATTTTCATGATTTCTATGGAAAATTTCAATTAAGAAAACAAGGGGATCTCGAAGGATTTACTCACTTTAAATCTAGATCTCTTTAGAATGATGGGCACACTCCATTTAAGCGATATAGCATTGATAATACGCGTCTTTGACTAACAATGGGGTGACAATAAATTTTCTTGCTTCGAGATAAGTTAATCTTTCAGACGTTTATCAGTATAACCGGAGTTAACCAGAGTTTTCTAAGACAAAGACTATTGTTGGTTTAATTTGAAATTAACATGGAAATAGCATAATAGCCTAATTTTGAATAGTTATGTTCGATTTTTATAAATTATATATAATTAAATATATTATATTTACTAACCAACAATTCCTGTTACCTAGCTTCTAGCTAAATTCGTGAGAACTTGTGTTATAGGTACTATAAATGGAATTTAATGTAAGAAATTTATAAAAATGTATAATACATGTCGATGATCCGGCGCAGACATACATATTCATCATACAAATTATTTTGGCGGGATTCAAACCCGCGACCGCTGCGTAAAGTATCCAAACCTAGAGTAGCCTAACCTGACTCTACAAGTCGTCCGTCAGACGCCTTGTAGAGTCAGGTTTTTCAAAATAATTGCCTTAGTATAATGTGTTTATACTAAGGCAATATAAAAATAAAACCTAAAACTTACAAAAGTAAGAAAAAGTCTAGAATTTTATAATAAGACATTTTGAACGTAATATCAAGCTCGCTGTGTTCTTTGACAGCACGAGATTGCAAATTCATTTTGAAGATGTCCAATAGCAAAGAGGTAGGAATATATAACTAGGTCGTTGTCCAATAGTGACGAAACGGACAGTGGAACAAAATAAATTGGATATATGCAATCTTTATATATTAATATATATAAAGGAGCTGTTCTATAGATTGACTCATCAAGATATCTCTGGATATAATATAAGACCTAGAGACTTTAAATTATTGGTAGGAATATTACTTTTACCATGTAGAGGTCAGCTAAATACGGATATTAAGAAATCCCTCCCCCTCTCCCTTTGACAGAACGAAGTCCGTGCGGGCAGTAGTTTTTAATATTCTTGGTCATCCTCAAGTAAGCTTCAAATCAAAGGCCTCAAATATCAAAGGATAATTAAAATTATATAAAACAATAAAAAAATGAGAAAGAATACATAAACAATAGATTCACGTTTAAGGAATTAAGATTTAGAATGTTCAACCCCTTTTTTTCTTTTACGCCGGGAAATGCTCTGGGCACCTCGACGGCTAGTCAGTCCCTAAAGGGGCGCCACCTCCACAGAGGGGTTGTCCCGCACCACATAACATCCCATCCTAACGTGGGGACAGTACAATAGGGTGAGGTTCCCATCTTCACCCGTTGTCCCCCTGCTCCTTTGTCTCCTCTTCTTATAAGAGGGGTACAAAGAGCAGCTCCCTCGGCTCAATTTGCTTCGCCCAAGGTGCTGAGCACACTTGAGGCTACTGAGCTCCACCGCCACAACAAGGCTTGAACTATGGTGGGGAATGTTCATGCTCTGCCCTCATTATAATGTAATAACTTTTACGCATTTTATCTCGTTTACCAAGATTTTTAAATGCCCGACGTTTTGAAAACTTTACAGCTGATTGGATAAATTTTCTCGCGCTTTCTAAGAGGACAAAATTAGCCGCGTTAATGTTTGAACTTATGTTACCAGTTACAAGTACATAACAATATATATTTATAATGATATATCTTTATAATTCTTCTACACGTGTGTATGTCAATGAACTCCTCCTAAGCGGCTGGAACGATCTTGATAATTTTTTGTGTGTGTTCAAGTGGATTCGAGAATCTGATTCACAAAAAAATATTTCATTCAGAACAACGTGTATCGGTGCCACTCGTGTTCATAATATTTATTAATAAGTTCATATGTTATAAAATAAAATAAAGTCTTCGCTTGGTGGGATTGAAATTGATCCCTGCAATTAGTACCCAGTCCTCTGACCGCTACCGGCAGGCTTTCCCACCAAAATGTTTACATGTTACCAACATAATACTTTTACAGAGTAAATACCGATGGTTTATCGGTAAGACGGATGCTCTTGTGGCGCGCCCCTGTCTGCAAAATATATACCACCATCCTGCTTGTTTCTCCCGTGAAACTTTGTGATGTGTTTCAGAAAGAAATGCAGGAAATGCTGTGTAATTACACAGATACTTACTATCTTACGTCTCAGGATAGGCAACACGTGGATAAATTGAGCAAATTTCAGCTTTACTTAGTTATGTTTATGGATCCCCACCAAGGTTCAAGCCTTCCTATGGGCGAAGCAAAATGAACAGAGGGAGCTGCTCATTGTACTCCTCTTAAAAGAAGAGGGGACAATAGAGCAGAGGGTGACAAGGAGTGACGAAGGGAACCTCACACCATTGCACTCTCCCGACGTTGGGAGGGGTTGCTCTGTAGTGCGGGACAGCCCTCTGTGGAGAAGTCGGTCCCTTGAAGAACTGACTAGCCGACGTGCCCTGTTTGCTCAATAGATCCGGGACACCTCACCAAAGGCGGCATTGGTGGTGCTCACCGGGTTTTAGAGCTGCGTCCACCTTACCATCTTTCGGGCGCAGCGAGTCCCACATACCCGCCTGGGGAGTCCCCCCTTACCAGTGGGATACCTCAGAGCATAATGGTTATGTTTATGGATGACGTCGACTTTCCGTACCAGCTCGTCAATCTGTTTTACTTTTCTACTAACATAAACAGGTAAATACTAATTTAATTTTTATAGCAATTTCTTTAATTATTACTGCATTATTGCGGTTTGTAACAAAAATACCGAATTACGTGATGCCATTTTGTGCATATAACATTAAATGAAATGGTTTAAATTACACATTGTGCAAAAATATTTTGTAGCGTTGCATTTACTGTGATTTAAGTGACCACACTTCGTTTACAGCTTTTGTCACGTTCGTAAATAAATGGCAACAATTAAGTTTTATATTTATAGTATAATATATGTATTTAGGATGACTTTTATATTGTTTATAGCCTGACAAGATATTATATATAAACCCTGCGTGGTGTCGCCACTGTATATTTTTTACGTCAACACGTAATAGTATCGTCCATACAGAAATTAGTTCTGAAATTTTCCGCAATATGGCGAGGGTTTTTATTTTTCTGGTCAGGCTGAAAATAAATGTAGATATAATAATAATAAATACATTTTATGGCATGTTTCTTCTTTTATGGAAAATATTCACGATTTCCATTCTGTCACTTTTAAAAATGGTTATTTTCACTATTATAATAAGTCTCGTGAATAAGGCATTTTTTATGTTATCTAGATAGGCAAACGGGCAGACCAGCTAGATGATGGTAATGGTCTGTGTTGCCCATGAACAAGTAAACTAAAAATGTTTCTCATCCTGAGACATAAGATGTTAAGTCCCGGTGCCAGTAATTACACTGCCTGTCTTGCCCTTCTCTCCGAAATACAACAAAGGTGTTGACGACAACACGCAAGAAACAAGACCTGTTAAATATAGTTTTTTGTATTCTGACACTTGTATCCAAATATATGTAGTACGTCAAAATTGAAGACTACATGAAACTATAATCCTTTTATCTATCTGTAAGAAGCAGTGCCATGCTGCTTTGCAACCGAATTGGGCCGGCACGACCGTAGTGGTACCTTTCGCTTACATAACATCGGCGTCAAGTGACAGCTATGCTACCGCGTTTCGAGCGGCTTGTGAGTTTTCGGTGGCCCATTGGAAGGGGGGATAGGGAAAAGGAGGACAACGCATCTGCCTAACTTTTGGTTGTGCGGATGTGTATGGGTGTCGGTATTTAACCCTAAGGCTCCTACTCCGTTGCGTCCTTGTGACATAAAAAAATAGATTGTAAGTTCATTGTGGGAATTGTAAATAATAAAGCAATTTACACACAAAAATCATCACTTTATTAACGATTGACGCATGACTACTTCCAATATATATCCTCAGTTAACGATTCATATACTTGATGAAACAAAAGAGCCCACCGGGACTTGCTATAGAGCGTGAAATTGCCAAAAAAGTTTGTATAAATTCAAAATACACACTGGAATTTGCCAGAAGATTTTTCGTGAATTCACGCATATATTCTCTCCGGTATACCTACATAGAGACATTTAAATGTACACATTGATTGTTAATAGCTCTTACTCTCTAACTTTCCATGTTGCATAAGGACATCCAGGGTTCAGGGCCACGCCGCCTATATGCGTGCGTTTTACAGTCGATGGCACTGTACGGCGCGCCGATATGGGCGGCCGCTCTGAAGGCGGAAAACGTGACCCTGTTGCGACGTCCGCAACGGGTCATGGCTATCAGAGCCGTCCGTGCGTACCGCACGACCTCGTATGAGGCGGCGTGCGTACTGGCGGGCACTGCGCCATGGGACCTGGTGGCAGGTGCCCTGGCGCGTTCCTGGCGGAAGACGAGAGGAGACGTCGAGGAGGAGGAGGTCTCGGAAAATGACGAGGCCGAAAGAGAGGAGAGCTGGCGGAGGCACCTGAGAAAGTGGGTGCTCCGTAAGTGGAAGATGCGGTTGGAGGAGCCAAGTGCGGGCCACCGCACGGTGCTGGCCGTCGGTCCAATCCTGGAGCAGTGGGTTGACCGGCGGCACGGCGTAATCACCTTCCACCTTGCGCAGATCCTGACGGGGCACGGCTGCTTCGGAAGGTATCTGTGGAAGGTGGCAGGGGCGGAGGACTCGCCAGGGTGTCATCACTGTAGCGGCAGTGAAGACACTGCAGACCACACCCTGGGGGAGTGCCCAGCTTGGGCGGAGGCACGGGCGTCCCTCATTGTTGAGGTCGGCGCAGACCTGTCGCTCCCTGCGGTCATCCGAGCGATGACCGGCAGTGAGAGAGCATGGCAGGCGGTTCTCTCCTTCTGCGAGGTAGTGATGCCGCAGAAGGAGGAGGCGGAGCGGGAGAGGGAGCGCACTGGCGCCTCTTCCCGCAGGAGAGCGCGGCGGCGACAGGAGGTCGTACCGCCGTGAGAGGACTTTGCGCTGTGGATCGGGGGATCCAATGCGCGCGCGTTAGGTCCGGGTTATAAGGCACCCTTATGTGTTCAGGGTGCCTTAAGTGGAGTAGGAGGAGGGGACGCCACTGCCCTGCCTCCAGAGGAGAGTGCCTCCAGGCACACCGTCGCTGGTGCGGACGACCATAGTTCCCGCATGACGAGGAGAACACCGCCGGGTTTTAGTGGGTAGAGCTGCGTCCACCTTACCATCTCTCGGGCGCAGCGAGTCCCACATACCCGCCAGGGGAATCTCCCTCCCCAGCGGGATGCCTAAGAGCATCTCCCGGCGAAAAAAAAAAAAAAAAAGAAAAAAAGAAAAAAGGGTTCAGGGCCACCCCACTATGGTTCATGCCTTATCGTGGCGGTGGGGCTCAGTAACCTAGGTTGAGCCGCTGCACCTTGGGCGAAGATAATTGGGCCAAAGGGGCTCTTTGTACTCCTCTTATAAGAAGAGGGGACATAAGAGCAAGGGGAAAGGGGTGAGGATGGGAACCTCACCCCATTGTACTGTCCCAACGTTGGGAGGGGTTGTTCTGTGGTGCAGGACAACCTCTCTGTGGAGGTGGCGTCGGTCCCTTGCGGGACTGACTAGCCGTCGAGGTGCCCTGTTTGTTTACTAGATCCGGGGCACCTCACCAATGGCGGCATTGGTGGCACTCGGGTTTTAGTGGGTAGAGCTGCGTCCATTTACCAGCTGTCGGGCGCAGCGAGTCCCACAGACCCACTCCCCCGCGGGATGCCTCAGAGCATTTCCCGGCGTTAAAGAAAAAAAAAAAGAAAAAAAAGGGTTTAGGGCGAGAACCGGCTACTACACCTTCAGCCTTTACCCGCCTGAGGTTTTTTTTGTTACAGTAATAGTACCTAATGCCAACATTTCTTTCAAGAACGCATTGAACCTATTATACTGAAGAAGTAGGCAGAATTCGTACGTTTAAACTGTATTGTACAGGGCATTTCTATCTCCATACTTTGATAAAAAGTAAAAATAAAAAGTTGTAAGGAATAACTAAAAAAACTGACATGACGTATAAAAATTGGCTCTTTACTTTCGGAAACGGCTAAAATGTAACTTACATTGCTCCATAGTATGCAGATGATAAAAAACATTATTTATAAATACATAATATATACATAATATAATAAGATTATTTTAGATTTGCAGTAGTTGGGTGGAAATAAAACAATTTTAATTGTGAGTATCAGCATCATTCATAAGCTGAAGTAATTAACTGTAACGTTTCATATACATGATGCAAGGGCCCATCGGGAATGGCCGCAGAGCGTGAAATTGCCAAAAAACTTCGAACCCATCACGAATCAAATGACACTTTGAAATTGTAAAGCTAACTGAAGAACGAATTGAACTGGGAAACAATTAACAGGAACGGGTGATGCGAAAAATTGGAATAATCAACGCCATGTTGAATTTTTGCAAATTTAATAAATGTAATTTTTCAAAAGCACTCCGATTTAAGCACTTGTGTCCAGCGCTCACACTACAACAACAGTGACCCACTAACGACCATTATTCGCTGGAAACGAATATCAAATATTTTTTCAGTGATTTCGCGGAATGAAATAAAAATACTTGCCCGATTTTTTTATGGTAAAAATGGAAATGATGGCATATAATTGGAAAGAATTAGAATAACACGAACCTACGCAAATATTAACATAGGATCCGAAATATGTTATGTTTTATTTGGGTTCCTTTCTACGAATTCAAAAACCACAAGTATTTGCAATTGGCCTACCTTTCAAAATCTACAGGGATTTTACAGAGAGTATATTTTATATTGTTTTAAACTAACTTGCAGTTTTTTTGTTGTAAGTACAAATAAAATAATTATTTAATAATAAAATAAATAAATAAAATTGTGTAAAAAAGTATGAGACAGCGAAAATTGCACAACTAAAATGATACTTAATCATTATTTAATAATAAAATGTTCTATTAGATTGATGGTCAGTTTGAGTTTTGTACAATTTACGCACAAATTTTATAAGCCCTATTTTATAATGCGTTACCGACAGCTACTATAAAACCAGGAAATTGAACATAGTTCTGGTCATTAATATTTTAACAACTCCCACCGCTTATAATTACAGCATATTCAATTTTAGACTTTACACACCATTAATAAAGGCCGAATAGCTATTACGATAGAAAACAATATCGAATGTAAAACTAAAACCATATTAAATCTCGCCTCGTAACAATTTAATGGAGCCAAAATATTCCAAATTAATTTTGGGATTTTACTTTATCCAGGATAGTAAAAACTATGACGAGATGAAATATAATTTAAGTAACTTTTAATATGTTGACGACAAATTCAATAGAAACCATTACTAAAATAACACTTAAAAGTCGTTTAAGCTAGTCGCATCCAACAACGACCACTTAATCGGATTTCAGCATCAGATGTGAGATTGCTAATCCTATATCAAGATTCTAGTACTTATTGTACTCAAATGAACCTTAATCATAAACTAACACCAAAATCATTAAACCCAATAAGACCTGCTTGAGAAATCCCTAATAACTTCACCTAACATGTCATACATCTTATCTCGTCATTAAGAATTTCAGTAGTACTTAAAAAACGCGAGTGGCTTGCGCTGAAAGTTCCGAAATTGTGTTACTTTAAATAAAACTAGCTGTTGCCTGCAGCTTCGCCCGCGTTACTCAATTCCTATATGTCACAGCGTGATGTTATATAGCCCATAGCCTTCCTCAATAAATGGGCTGTCTAACACTGAAAGAATTTTTCAAATTGGACCAGTAGTTCCTGAGATTAGCGCGTTCAAACATACAAACAAACTCTTCAGCTTTATAATATTAGTATAGATAGGTAAGTAAAAAATCACGTTTTTTTTTTAATTTTTTGCTCATGTTATAAGATACTGTTTTCTTATGTTTATGCGAATTCGACTCATTATAATAAAACATTATTTTTTTTCGCGATAAAATCCATAAAAATTGTTTCATTAATAATAGTCAGGTTATAAGATCTAGCTTCTTAGCAAGCTTCCTGATCAATGGGGAGTACCTTATAGATTTGGTTTGACTGACTGACAGACAGACGGACATCAAAGTGATAATAGTTCAGTTTTGTCATTTTGAGGAGCGGAACCCCAAAACACAGTTTCTTCTGTCATGAAATGTACGTTGATGAAAAGTAAAGGTAGTGCCATTGCTGCTATGCACCTGAATTGAGCCGGCACGACTGGGGTGGTACCTGTCGCTCACATAACACCGGCGTAAAGTGACAGCTATGCTGTCGCGTTTCGTGCGGCTTTTGAGTTTCCGGTGGCCCATTGGAGGGGGGGGGGGGATAGGGCGATTGCAACGCATCTGCATAACCTCTGGTTGTGCAGATGTCAGTAGTCACCATAAGGCTCCGACTGCTTGTTTACCTCCTTATGCTATAAAAAAGTAAATAGTGAAATTAAATTCATGAAAGATTCTCAAATATTCATAGCTATTAAGGGGCAATAAAAAGCTAATGGATTTTATTATTTATCAGACTCCAAGCATGGGTAGCTGTGCACAAACAAAGAGAGTTCTAGAGTCGTTTAACTATACTAAAGTCAACTAAAACTTGACCCAAGTTTAATTATAAACTGAACGATCGAGTTCTGAAAACTACCGCAAACTTGGGATGATGCCTTGATGACACTACTAACTTTTTCTCCTTCGACCTATTCGTATCAAATAACTTAAAGCTTGGAATAATCCAAGTAAGTTGAGAGTAAAGTTAAATAAGTGTTCATAAAACATACAAATATAAGCTTTTTACATACCATAATTGATATAGAATAATAATATCAACCCTTATATTTCCACGAGTCTCCTCCTTGAAATCAGGCGAGTAGGGTGTTGGGCCATAGTTCATCGATGTGCTGGTCCAATGCGGGTTGGTGAACTTCACACACCTTCAACGTATTAAACGTTAAAACTTATTAAAACTCATCAGGCGTCCAGTTCTTTAAGATGTTTTCCTTCATCGGCGAGCAAGTGATGGCATCATGTTCCGGTGCACGGAGAAATTTATGAAAAAGGCAATTCATGGTACCACAGGGGTCAGGATCAAACCTGGACCTCTTACCCAAGAGGCCGAGTCCATACCCAATAGACTGTAAGGGATATGATTGTCGATTGACGAGTTAGTATGTCTTAAGGCGTGGTAGGGTGTAATTTATATCTATATCTACAGTGAATAAACTTTAATATATTTCTGGGTCTAATACTTTTATAAACCAAACCCTTAGGACATACTCATACAAGACTATCGTCGTTTTTATTAATTGTTATTAATATGAATATGGTATATTAAAGGCTGGTGTCACAAAGTAAGAGGGGTTCCTGAAAGATCGGTTCTTCTAAGATTCATTTCCTTGTTATCTTGAAAAGTATCAAAATAAAATCAAAGAGAGCTTTCACTGCTCAGCAATCATATTTGCATGAAACTAGCATATCTGATAAGCTGGTCTATGGGGGTGTGTGAAGTACGCCAACTCGCTTACAATGATGATGATGATCAATACTTGCAAGTTGTTTTCTAATGTTTACACGAATTTCACTCATCATAATGAAACTACTTTTGCAGATTTTATTACTCTAATTTAATAGAGAAGATGGTTGTCCCTTACCACCTGCTTGGGATTAAAATAACTCAATCAAAATCCAAGCATTATAATATGTCACAGGCTAAAGACTCAGCGCTTTCTGCGTAGATAGGCATATGTTTAATACACATCCATGACCGAGGAACAAAGAAAACTTTTTGTTGCCTGGCGGGATTCGAACCAGCTACAGCTCTGCTTTGAGCGCAAACGCGCTAGCTATTCATAGAGGTCGTCAAATCGCTTAAAAAAATAAAAGCTCTTCCAAGCAAAAACTAGTAAATGGATTTCAATGAAACTTTATAATAGCAGAGCTTATACTTCAAAACAACATATAGGCTATAATTTATCCCTGTACTCCCACGGGAATGGAAAGTGCGTGGGAGAAACCGTGGGACTGTCGGAAAAAGAAGCCATCTGGGAGTTTTCAACGAAAAAGCTGCCTAAACCGATTGATATAATATAACAAAATATTGCAAACAAAACTATGTATCTTAAATACACCTACAGAAAAGTTCGCGATGGCATAACATGTCAATATGTTAAACCTATATCCATTTAAATGCTTTAAAAAAATTGCCAATTATAAAGCGGTAATGTAAAAACTATTTACTTAAATACAGCATCAATCCTTATCATCTTTACATAGTATAAAACAAAGTATTTTCATGCTGTTTTCAACATGACATACAGTAATTCCTAAGACAGGTTTTATCTTATAGTAGGTATATTATTTACCAAGATTTTGTGAAAATTGGAAAATAATATAAGGATTAATATAAAAATAATATCATTATTGTAAGAGTCGGAAAATTTTAAGCCGCTTGGGAGCTTTTTCTGGGAGGAAAGAAAATGCTGCCTTATTTCCTTTAGAAAAAAATAATAATAATGATCATCATCAGTCCGGATACGGCCGTAAATTTAACGCGGGCGAAGCTGCGGGCAACAGCTAGTCAATACATAAAAATTACTAAAATTTATTACTAATTACCAAACAGTTAATTTACTCTCTCAATTAAATTCATAGCTGTGTAATTTAAATTCATTGGAATGCAGTGATAATGAAATTATGCAACTATGACAATCGGAGCAGTATTAAAGCTGAAATTTTAATTATATCTCGACTGCGCTTCACGGCGCTGTTTTTAATTCATTAATATTAACTATATTCTTATACAAAGGAACTCGTTCCTAAATTTTATATAAAAATCTTTCACTTATAGATTTTATTATTTATTCTCTGTCAGCTAGGGACATCATCGTCATCATCATCATCAGCCTCTATCCGTCCACTGCTGAACATAGGCCTCCCTCAATTAACGCCAAGACGGCCGATCCCTTGCCACTCGCATCCAACTCGGACCGGCCACCGCACGGAGATCGTCTTCCCACCTGGTCAATGGCCGACCAACACTTCGCCTACCTAAACGTGGCCTCCACTCTAGAACCTTATTGCACTATCGGCCATCCGTTCTCCTGAGTGTGTGACCAGCCCACTGCCACTTCAACGAGCTTATTCTTTGCATGCGTGTGCTTTGGTTACCTGACGGATGTCTTCGTTTCGAATCCTATCTGTCAAAGAAACACCCAGCATAGCACGCTCCATAGCACGTTGAGTTACGGCAAACTTACGGACTAGTCCTAGATTTAGAGGCCACGCTTCAGCCCCGTAGGTCATCACGGGGAGAACGCATTAGTCGAAGACTTTCGCCTTCAAACTCTGCGATAAACCGCAGCTAGGAACATAATATTAATATCATTGCAGATAGGAATCGAAATGAAGCGATCCGAAATCCGAATATTCTTCGAATCGCTTACGTACTTTTCAGATAATCAATCGGATAGTCTTGTAACTTTTCATAATTTTTTTTCAACAAAAAAAAAATACTGCGGAAAAATATTAATTGTGGACTTCCATATTTCCA
Organism: Helleia helle; assembly: GCA_963853865.1. NCBI lineage: Eukaryota > Metazoa > Arthropoda > Insecta > Lepidoptera > Lycaenidae > Helleia > Helleia helle. Next base: position 11,780,013 of record OY971431.1, read on the forward strand.
TTAACAAATAGTAAATTATATACATCGAAAAGGTCGATTTGTACATTTTTAAATAATCACAAAAAAAAACTGAAAAGAGAATTTACTATTCCAAGTTGTATAACAAAATATTATTTTATTCTTATTTTATCCTTCAAATACATTCGTTGACATAGGTTGATTGCTACGTCTGTGACAGATATAGAAACATTTTTTAAACAGCCTCAAGCCGTACAGAGCAATTTACTTGAGTAAACAATCCGTATTTCGCTGTACCTCTTACGTTCTCTGTTACTCGAGTTATAGAACCGACCTCTTGAAGATATGCTAAAGCGCTCCAGGTATGGTTTATATATTTAAATACAGAGCACGAGAAGTTTTTTAGATTTCATATTGAATTTAAGTGAAATGTTTTATAATGGCTTCGGTTTGTTTTGGTAATCTTTAAATTACCTACGTAGGAAAGAGGATCGTTACTGATTCGTCATCTTCGAGGCTATAGAAAACTTTGTAAGGAATTCAAAACAAATTTAAATATTTTATGCATAAAACTAACATTAATCAATCATCATCATCATCATCAGCCTTTATCCGTCCACTGCTGAACATAGGCCTCCCTCAATGAACGCCAAGACGGCCGATCCCTCGCCACACGCATCCAACACGGACCGGCCACTGCACGGAGATCGTTTTTCCATTAATATATTGACAAAGTATTGGGCACTTATGTTTTTTTGTCTCATAAATAATAGACAACGTTCACATCTTTTAGTTAAAATACTGACAATAATAATTAAAGACCATATTATACAGATTTTTTCAAGAGACTCGCCAAAAAACTACAGAAACATTGTTTTCGCTCTGGGCTATATTCGCACTATGGAAAGTCACACTTTATGCTGTATTAAAAAAATATGTATAGATTTAGTCCTTCGTGTTCAAAGCTTAAAATGCAGTCGACCTAAATCCAACACAATAGCCCCGATGTTTTTGGGAACACAATACGTCACCCCGCTCCGGGTGCAGTTTGTACAGGTGCCAGCGAGTTTTTAAGAGAATTTCGTTAGAATTTTCTAGAAACATTTTCATAAGAACATTTGTAAGGACTTTATTAAAAAAATATTTTGTTCACACAAAATTTTATGTTACATCTTGTGAAATTATTTTAAAATTTTGGACGAGAGAGTTACTATTTCAATGAGAAAAAAGTTTTTTCATCAAATATCTAGAACAGAATGTTTCTAGCTCTTAGAATATAATTTGATTGACTCAATAAACAAAAATGCAAGCTTCTTTCGTCTATATTTGATGAGAAATAATATATCCCGTATATATTATGTATCATCCAATATAGACGAAGTAGGACATTTCTGTCATATTATTTGTTTTTAAAGACAGACATCAACAACAACAATATGAATTTGGTCCAATGATGCAACGTAGTCAACAAATAGATGTATTAGTCATAATTACCGGTGGGAGGGAAGCGCTGTGCTGCGCTCCCGGCTGCATGGGTACCACCATCTTGCTTGCTTGTTTCGACCGTGAATCAGCATTGCTGTGTTTCGGAGAGAAGGGCAAGACAGGAAGTGTAATTACTGGCACCGAGACTTATCATCTTATGTCTCAGGATAGGCAACACATAGATGAGTTGCCTGGGCTCGTTCCAGGTAAACTAGTTTATATTCATGGGTGACGTTGACCACTTACCATCAGGTGGCACGTTTGCCAGTTTGCCTATCCAACTAACATAAAAAAAATCATAAGTTAAAACTAAAAAGTTTTTATTAGGCGTATTTTTTTTTTTGTTAACCCGGAGAAACGCCTTTTTTGCGCCGTCCGCCCCCCGAGTGCCACCAAGTGCTGCCTTGAGTGAGGTATCCCGGATCTGTTTAGCAACAGGGCACCTCGATGGCTAGTCAGTCCACCAAGGCACTGACGCCACCTCCACAGAACAACCCTATTCCCAACGTCGGGACAGTGTAATGCGGCGAGGTTTCCATCCTCGCCAATTGCCTCCCTACTCTTTTGTCATCAAAAAGCAGTTCCATCGGTTCAATTGGCTTCGCCCAAGGTGTTAATTGGGTTCCACGCCACGAATAAATGAATCATGGTGGGGTTATTAGGCGTATACTCTCTTTAACCATAAGTAAAAAATACAAGCACTATAATATTATCATCTAGATATCAACTTAGTAAATGTAGATTGAATCTAGCATTAATAATATTATGATCGAGTAGACATAGTGATTTTCTAATTGTCAAAGTTTTACAAAACACACATAAAATTCATACAATCGTTGTTTGAACGTAATTCGCTGGTAATTAAAGTTGTGCCTAAATAAATAGACATCGGTTTTGTAACGAGTTCAACTAATTAAGTTCGGTGAGTAAACAGTTTAGTAGAAACTAAACGACATTAATGGAATACACTTGAGCAATTTATAATACATATATTCCATTTGGCAAACATGTTTATAAGAATAGTTTCATTTCAAATTAATACATTTCAGATAAATTTAAGGTATTAGAAATCAGCCAAGTCAGCTATTTTATTTTTAATTATAAAAATTATCCGATAGATTATTTAGTAATAATTATTGTTATTGCATTAAAAAAAAATAGTATATAAGGCTTATCTAAGGTAAAGGCAAGGTAAAAACATCCTCTAGTCGCAAGGCAGGAATGTAAAAATCTAAATAAGCCTCGATAAAATCTGTAAAAGGTTATTTCATTATAATGGATATATTTCGCGCTAACATTAGGAAAATATCTAATGCAATAAATTACAAAAATGTAAGTATCAATTAGTAAATTAATAAACTTAACTGAACTTAAACTAAGATCCTAAAAAACCAGAGTTCTTATTAGCCTATTATCAGTTCGAAGCACTATATCTAAAAGTGACTAGAATGCCTTTAGAGCAAAGGTTCATCAACTTTTCATACTGCCTCTATTCAAGATTGTATAGATTCTTCTCCTAGAAGCCTCGGGGTCGTAAGCGACGTCGAACCCTACACATGGAAACCACATCGATCCGGATCGATGTGGAAGCTTAGGTTCGAATCCGATACGAGTAGACACAAACCCAGGCCGCGCAAACAGCACTAGCACTACGCTACCGCTAGATTGCTTGGGCACCGCGCATGACCCGCCTCCCTCTCCAGAGGGAGGGATGAAGGCCGGCCCTCATGATGATAGGTTAAATTCAACCGTAAAAGATTCGTCGACCGTATCGGATTTGACTAGTCTAAATCCTGCTCTCCCGAGCAGCGCGTGCGATGAACCGCGCCCCCTACGGGGCGCGGAGGGGGCGTCCCCCTTTCGAATATTTCCTTAGTGAGCCATCTGCTCACTTACTGTACCGATTGAGCTTAAAGGCCATCATGCCGAAAAGTCTAGCCCTTCCGAAAAAAAAAACATAATAACGCCGGGAAATGCTCTGAGGCATCCCGCGGGGGAGTGGGTCTCCCCACGCGGGTATATAGGACTCTTTTTTTATAGAAGAGGTGGCAAACGGACAGTCAGTTCACCTGATGGTAAGTGAATGCAAAATCCACTGACACCTGCTACACCAGAGGAAAAGTGGTAAGTGAACGCAGCTCTAGGAGGTGCTCCGGATCTAATCAGCAAACAGGGCACCTCGACGGCTAGTCAGTCCCTCAAGAGACCGACGCCACCTCCACCGAGGGGTTATCCCGCACCAAGGAACAACCCCTCCCAACGTCGGGACAGTACAATGGGGTGAGGTTCTCGTCCTCGCTCCTTGCCTCCTGCTCTTTTGTTCGCTCTTCTTATAAGAGGGGTACAAAGAGCTCCCTCGGCTCAATTAACTTCGCCCTAGGTGCTGGGCTCACCCTAGGCTCAGTAGCAGTGGCGGTGGGGCTCAGTAGCCCGCCACCTCAAGGCCTGAACCATGGTGGGGTGGTACCCGTGACCTGATTTACTCTTGGTTCAGTTGAAACTGTTTGCAATAATTGTCTTTAATTATTTTTTATGTCTTATTTTTAGGTTCGTGCGATCAAAAATGTTTTTCAAAGTGTATTTCTTTATGTCTCTGTGTGTCTCCTATTTGTTTCGAATAAATGTTTCTTTCTTTCTTTCTAATAAAAATCTAAAAAACTTCCATTGTAATGAAACGGCTGAATCGATTTGGATAAATCATGTTTAGGATTCACCGTTAGAAAACCTGATTGAATAAATAGCGCATCTAAATCAGTTCATCTGTTTTAGATGTATGGTGCCACAACGAAAGTAGTAGTCAAACTTATAACCAATTTCAATTCAAGCTTTTACTTACTCAAATTTGTTATTTCAATTCAAGCTTGAACTTAGTATCTCAATATAAAATCTATTTCCACAGAGTTGTGGTTTTGTCACCTCATGTCGCCGTAATCTCTCCCTCTACATTCTTTGTATCCGAAGAGGCATCGCAATAATAAACACTGCAGTTTCTGTTGGTTTAACACATCGAGCATACAACCGGATAGAGTTGTAATGTGAGCCATAAAATTCCGAAACTGGTTAATGATTTGTCACTGAAAATTAATATAAAAATAGCAATTCAACCAACCAGTGATTATAGTATGTACATCCCATCGGCCAATCGTTTGGCCAATCATAGTGCAGAACCTGCGCAGCGTTGCAGCATTAATTCGGCGGAATTTGTTTTCATACAAAATACATTTAAACATTACCACTCTATTCCGGTTATATGCTCTATGGTTAACCACTAAGTCGAAGAATCTATACAATCTTGAATAGAGGCAGTATGAAAAGTTGATGAACCTTTGCTCTAAAGGCATTCTAGTCACTTTTAGATATAGTGCTTCGAACTGATAATAGGCTAATAAGAACTCTGGTTTTTTAGGATCTTAGTTTAAGTTCAGTTAAGTTTATTAATTTACTAATTGATACTTACATTTTTGTAATTTATTGCATTAGATATTTTCCTAATGTTAGCGCGAAATATATCCATTATAATGAAATAACCTTTTACAGATTTTATCGAGGCTTATTTAGATTTTTACATTCCTGCCTTGCGACTAGAGGATGTTTTTACCTTGCCTTTACCTTAGATAAGCCTTATATACTATTTTTTTTTAATGCAATAACAATAATTATTACTAAATAATCTATCGGATTATTTTTATAATTAAAAATAAAATAGCTGACTTGGCTGATTTCTAATACCTTAAATTTATCTGAAATGTATTAATTTGAAATGAAACTATTCTTATAAACATGTTTGCCAAATGGAATATATGTATTATAAATTGCTCAAGTGTATTCCATTAATGTCGTTTAGTTTCTACTAAACAGTTTACTCACCGAACTTAATTAGTTGAACTCGTTACAAAACCGATGTCTATTTATTTAGGCACAACTTTAATTACCAGCGAATTACGTTCAAACAACGATTGTATGAATTTTATGTGTGTTTTGTAAAACTTTGACAATTAGAAAATCACTATGTCTACTCGATCATAATATTATTAATGCTAGATTCAATCTACATTTACTAAGTTGATATCTAGATGATAATATTATAGTGCTTGTATTTTTTACTTATGGTTAAAGAGAGTATACGCCTAATAACCCCACCATGATTCATTTATTCGTGGCGTGGAACCCAATTAACACCTTGGGCGAAGCCAATTGAACCGATGGAACTGCTTTTTGATGACAAAAGAGTAGGGAGGCAATTGGCGAGGATGGAAACCTCGCCGCATTACACTGTCCCGACGTTGGGAATAGGGTTACGTTCTCTGTTACTCGAGTTATAGAACCGACCTCTTGAAGATATGCTAAAGCGCTCCAGGTATGGTTTATATATTTAAATACAGAGCACGAGAAGTTTTTTAGATTTCATATTGAATTTAAGTGAAATGTTTTATAATGGCTTCGGTTTGTTTTGGTAATCTTTAAATTACCTACGTAGGAAAGAGGATCGTTACTGATTCGTCATCTTCGAGGCTATAGAAAACTTTGTAAGGAATTCAAAACAAATTTAAATATTTTATGCATAAAACTAACATTAATCAATCATCATCATCATCATCAGCCTTTATCCGTCCACTGCTGAACATAGGCCTCCCTCAATGAACGCCAAGACGGCCGATCCCTCGCCACACGCATCCAACACGGACCGGCCACTGCACGGAGATCGTTTTTCCATTAATATATTGACAAAGTATTGGGCACTTATGTTTTTTTGTCTCATAAATAATAGACAACGTTCACATCTTTTAGTTAAAATACTGACAATAATAATTAAAGACCATATTATACAGATTTTTTCAAGAGACTCGCCAAAAAACTACAGAAACATTGTTTTCGCTCTGGGCTATATTCGCACTATGGAAAGTCACAGTTTATGCTGTATTAAAAAAATATGTATAGATTTAGTCCTTCGTGTTCAAAGCTTAAAATGCAGTCGACCTAAATCCAACACAATAGCCCCGATGTTTTTGGGAACACAATACGTCACCCCGCTCCGGGTGCAGTTTGTACAGGTGCCAGCGAGTTTTTAAGAGAATTTCGTTAGAATTTTCTAGAAACATTTTCATAAGAACATTTGTAAGGACTTTATTAAAAAAATATTTTGTTCACACAAAATTTTATGTTACATCTTGTGAAATTATTTTAAAATTTTGGACTAGAGAGTTACTATTTCAATGAGAAAAAAGTTTTTTCATCAAATATCTAGAACAGAATGTTTCTAGCTCTTAGGATATAATTTGATTGACTCAATAAACAAAAATGCAAGCTTCTTTCGTCTATATTTGATGAGAAATAATATATCCCGTATATATTATGTATCATCCAATATAGACGAAGTAGGACATTTCTGTCATATTATTTGTTTTTAAAGACAGACATCAACAACAACAATATGAATTTGGTCCATTGATGCAACGTAGTCAACAAATAGATGTATTAGTCATAATTACCGGTGGGAGGGAAGCGCTGTGCTGCGCTCCCGGCTGCATGGGTACCACCATCTTGCTTGCTTGTTTCTACCTTGAAACAGCTTTGCTGTGTTTCGGAGAGAAGGGCAAGACAGGCAGTGTAATTACTGGCACCGAGACTTAACATCTTATGTCTCAGGATAGGCAACACATAGATGAGTTGCCTGGGCTCGTTCCAGGTAAACTAGTTTATATTCATGGGTGACGTTGACCACTTACCATCAGGTGGCACGTTTGCCAGTTTGCCAATCCAACTAACATAAAAACATTTTTTTTTTTGTTAACCCGGAGAAACGCCTTTTTTGCGCCGTCCGCCCCCCGAGTGCCACCAAGTGCTGCCTTTAGTGAGGTATCCCGGATCTGTTTAGCAACAGGGCACCTCGACGGCTAGTCAGTCCACCAAGGCACTGACGCCACCTCCACAGAACAACCCTATTCCCAACGTCGGGACAGTGTAATGCGGCGAGGTTTCCATCCTCGCCAATTGCCTCCCTACTCTTTTGTCATCAAAAAGCAGTTCCATCGGTTCAATTGGCTTCGCCCAAGGTGTTAATCGGGTTCCACGCCACGAATAAATGAATCATGGTGGGGTTATTAGGCGTATACTCTCTTTAACCATAAGTAAAAAATACAAGCACTATAATATTATCATCTAGATATCAACTTAGTAAATGTAGATTGAATCTAGCATTAATAATATTATGATCGAGTAGACATAGTGATTTTCTAATTGTCAAAGTTTTACAAAACACACATTAAATTCATACAATCGTTGTTTGAACGTAATTCGCTGGTAATTAAAGTTGTGCCTAAATAAATAGACATCGGTTTTGTAACGAGTTCAACTAATTAAGTTCGGTGAGTAAACAGTTTAGTAGAAACTAAACGACATTAATGGAATACACTTGAGCAATTTATAATACATATATTCCATTTGGCAAACATGTTTATAAGAACAGTTTCATTTCAAATTAATACATTTTAGATAAATTTAAGGTATTAGAAATCAGCCAAGTCAGCTATTTTATTTAAATTATAAAAATAATCCGATAGATTATTTAGTAATAATTATTGTTGTTGCATTAAAAAAAAATAGTATATAAGGCTTATCTATGGTAAAGGCAAGGTAAAAACATCCTCTAGTCGCAAGGCAGGAATGTAAAAATCTAAATAAGCCTCGATAAAATCTGTAAAAGGTTATTTCATTATAATGGATATATTTCGCGCTAACATTAGGAAAATATCTAATGCAATAAATTACAAAAATGTAAGTATCAATTAGTAAGTTAATAAACTTAACTGAACTTAAACTAAGATCCTAAAAATTTCTCCCAGAGTTCTTATTAGCCTATTATCAGTTCGAAGCACTATATCTAAAAGTGACTAGAATGCCTTTAGAGCAAAGGTTCATCAACTTTTCATACTGCCTCTATTCAAGATTGTATAGATTCTTCGACTGAGTGGTTAACCATAGAGCATATAACCGGAATAGAGTGGTAATGTTTAAATGTATTTTGTATGAAGACAAATTCAGCCGAATTAATGCTGCAACGCTGCGCCGGTTCTGCGCTATGATTGGCCAAACGATTGGCCGATGGGATGTACATACTATAATCACTGGTTGGTTGAATTGCTATTTTTATATTAATTTTCAGTGACAAATCATTAACCAGTTTCGGAATTTTATGGCTCACATTACAACTCTATCCGGTTGTATGCTCGATGTGTTAAACCAACAGAAACTGCAGTGTTTATTATTGCGATGCCTCTTCGGATACAAAGAATGTAGAGGGAGAGATTACGGCGACATGAGGTGACAAAACCACAACTCTGTGGAAATAGATTTTATATTGAGATACTAAGTTCAAGCTTGAATTGAAATAACAAATTTGAGTAAGTAAAAGCTTGAATTGAAATTGGTTATAAGTTTGACTACTACTTTCGTTGTGGCACCATACATCTAAAACAGATGAACTGATTTAGATGCGCTATTTATTCAATCAGGTTTTCTAACGGTGAATCCTAAACATGATTTATCCAAATCGATTCAGCCGTTTCATTACAATGGAAGTTTTTTAGATTTTTTATTAGAAAGAAAGAAAGAAACATTTATTCGAAACAAATAGGAGACACACAGAGACATAAAGAAATACACTTTGAAAAACATTTTTGATCGCACGAACCTAAAAATAAGACATAAAAAATAATTAAAGACAATTATTGCAAACAAAAATTTGTAATAATAGTGTGTGTCTTACGTGTGGGCCCAAATGGGCCAGTTTCAGTATGGGGTCAGGAAAATGTTTCCTGACACTGATTTTCAACTGAACCAAGAGTAAATCAGGTCACGGGTACAACCCCACCATGGTTCAGGCCTTGAGGTGGCGGGCTATTGAGCCCCACCGCCACTGCTACTGAGCCTAGAGTGAGCCCAGCACCTAGGGCGAAGCGAATTGAGCCGAGGGGGCTCTTTGTACCCCTCTTATAAGATGAGCGAACAAAAGAGCAGGAGGCAAGGAGCGAGGACGAGAACCTCACCCCATTGTACTGTCCCGACGTTGGGAGGGGTTGTTGCTTGGTGCGGGACAACCCCTCGGTGGAGGTGGCGTCGGTCTCTTGAGGGACTGACTAGCCGTCGAGGTGCCCTGTTTGCTGATTAGATCCGGAGCACCTCCTAGAGCTGCGTTCACTTACCACTTTTCCTCTGGTGTAGCAGGTGTCAGTGGATTTTGCATTCACTTACCATCAGGTGAACCGACTGTCCGTTTGCCACCTTTTCTATAAAAAAAGAGTCCCATATACCCGCGTGGGGAGACCCACTCCCCCGCGGGATGCCTCAGAGCATTTCCCGGCGTTATTATGTTTTTTTTTTCGGAAGGGCTAGACTTTTCGGCATGATGGCCTTTAAGCTCAATCGGTACAGTAAGTGAGCAGATGGCTCACTTAGGAAATATTCGAAAGGGCGACGCCCCCTCCGCGCCCCGTAGGGGGCGCGGTTCATCGCACGCGCTGCTCGGGAGAGCAGGATTTAGACTAGTCAAATCCGATACGGTCGACGAATCTTTTACGGTTGAATTTAACCTATCATCATGAGGGCCGGCCTTCATCCCTCCCTCTGGAGAGGGAGGCGGGTCATGCGCGGTGCCCAAGCAATCTAGCGGTAGCGTAGTGCTAGCGCTGTTTGCGCGGTCTGGGTTTGTGTCTACTCGTATCGGATTCGAACCTAAGCTTCCGCGATCGATCCGGATCGATGTGGTTTCCATGTGAAGGGTTCGACGTCGCTTACGACCCCGAGGCCCAAGCGGTGCGCAGGTGTACCTAGCACCGTGTGTGTGTCTGTATATGCTGTGACGTTCGCGTCGCGCTTTTGCGTCGCGCATTAGTAGCTGAGAGATTTCGTCAGCTGGATCTGTTAAAACATGCTTAGGTAACCTATGTCTAAATTCCCGGCGTTAAAGATACCAATTATGCCTACAATTTTTCTTTTATTTTTTAATAATAATATAATAATTAACAATTCAATGTTTATTTATAATTATATTATTTATAATTACCACAATTATAATATATAATTAACACAAAAATTGTAATACATACAATATAAACAGTAGACGGATTCACTTATACCCTGATAAAATCATGCCTATAATTGGCGTACGTACCTAAAATTTGCTTAGAAGATTTGAAAGCAAACCAACAAAGTAAATCAATAAGACACTTGAAGACCCACACACTTATAATGCAGGGAAAAACTACAAAATCAAAGGATCTGTAACTATATGGTTTGGCTACTAATTATATTTCACTTGACTAACGTATATACGCTCTGACTGGAGAGGTACCGGGGTTGTAAGGACTCTCAAACAGGAGGGCCGGTCATTTGGTCGTCAAAGTACTGCCGGACGTATGAACTGGAGTGTTTCATCCAACGTGGGCAAAAAATAAAAAATGTTTTTATAAAAAACTTTCATTATCAACAAATGTGTTTATAGTTTCGAGTTACCTCTTTGATTTATTTTCATCTTAGGAATAGCACAAACAATATTATACACAGTTTTTCTATTGGCTCTGTGACTAGAAAACTTCATCATCATCATCATCATCATTAGCCTTTATCCGTACCGTGATGCAGTCAGGATCTTCGGGTAGATCCTGACCCAATGTGGGACTCGGACCTGGGAGTGCCCTACCCTAACTAAAACCACTGCGAGCGCCTTTAGTCGCTTATCGAGGGAAGGCAGGACTCCTTCAATGAACGCCAAGACGACCGATTCCTTGCTACTCGCATCCAACGCTGCCGATACAAATCCATCATTTTCTACGATTGCCAATCCGCCTGCTCAGCGTGGCAATTATGAGCATACCCCGCAATGACTTACTGGCACAAGAAAAACTTTTTTAAAGGATCATCATCATTTTCATCGGGTGGCATTATCGTACTAAGTTTGGAGGTCAGTAACCAACATAATATTATGTTGCGATCTATATTTTTAACCGACTTCAAAAAAAGGAGGTTCTCAATTCGTCTGTATGTTTTTTTTTTGTATGTATGTGACACGATATCTCCGCCGTTTGTGAATGGATTTCGATTGTTGTTTTTTTGTTTGAAAGCTGGTGTTTCCAATTTGGTCCCATATTAATTTTATTAAGATCTGACAAGCCGTTTTTTAGTTATTCCCAATAATGCCTATTTGGTTGGTTTTTTTTACCTTGTAGATATGATTATTTTATTACGTGTCGATGTAACAATTGTATAGGATGCTTTGGTAGCACACCATAGTATGTCGCGGTCATCGTCATCATCATCATAATCACCATTACCATCATCATCATCATCCTTTATCCATCCACTGCTGAACATGCCTCCTTCAATGAACGCCAAGACGACGAATTTCGGAATCACTAAAAATTAAGAAACAAATCATTTTACAAAAAATTAAAACCGACTTCAAAAATACTAAACTAATAAAAACATTTACAAAAAATTAAAACCGACTTCAAAAATACTAAACTAAAAAGTAATAAACAGTTTCTTTAATGTTTGTGCTTACAACATATAATCAACTTAATCTTCTACTAATGTACAAACTTTGCGTTTACCACGTCATTATAGTTACTTTTGGAGTCGGTGTCAGCCAAGGTAGTAGGTAGGGTACAGCAATAAATACGACACCGATATCCAAACGTAACTATAATGACGTGGTAAACGCAAAGTTTGTACATTAGTAGAAGATTAAGTGGATTATATGTTGTAAGCACAAACATTAAAGAAACTGTTATTTTATTACTTTTTTTAGTTTAGTATTTTTGAAGTCGGTTTTAATTTTTTGTAAAATGTTTTTATTAGTTTAGTATTTTTGAAGTCGGTTTTAATTTTTTGTAAAATGTTTTTATTATTTTCGAATATTATTATTATATTATTATTTTTAGGGATATTATTATTATATTATAAGTAACATATTATGTTGCGACCTATATTTTTATTTTTGGGATAGCTCTTAAAACTTGGCTTAGCTCTATGAAGGATGCGGGATGATTATTATTTCGTCTATCTAAGCAGTAATAATTGCTTAAAAAGTGTTTCTAAAATGACAGTTTCCTTTGAACAATGTAAAGGTTTTTTATTTATTTTACAACTCTTAATCAAGAGACCATTTAAAACTACACAATGCGCCCGCATACTCGCAAGTATCAAAAATAAGGTTAAGTTTTACATCCGCAACATTACGCCAGGGTTTACACAAGCACTAAAAGTTTTAAAATATACTCTAATTAAAGTAACATTTTATTAAATTTTATAGACAAAAAAATATTAAAGATTACCCGCATTATAAGGGTAAATAGTATTTTAAATTGTAACAGTATAAAATGTACCGATTGTTAGAATCGTAAAATTTTGGCGCCAAAATAGGTCATTTTTCTTCTCTCTCTTTTCACAATCGAATTGGGTAGTACCTGTAATGATAGTTGTAAACTGTGGTTGAAATAAATAAATAATAAATAAATTTTAATTTTTAAATGCTCTGTGCCGCTATCTTATTTAAGACGAATTTGATAATATCAATCTGAAATACAATAAAAAATCATTTGGTTTGCATCTTTTATCTTAAACGAACCCCAACGCGAATTCAGGTATTCTATATACCGTATTTATCGGTAGGAGGAACGCGCTGTGCCGTGCTCTCGCCTGCATGGTACCAACATCTTGCTTGTTTCTCCTGTCAAACAGCTTTGCTGTGTTTCAGAGAGAACGGCAAGACAGGCAGTGTAATTACTGGCACCGAAACTTAACATCTTATGTCTCAGAACAGGCAACACATAGATGAGTTAGTTGCCTGGGCTCGTTCCAGGTAAACTAGTTTATGTTCATGGGCGACGTCAACCACTTACCATCAGGTGGCACGTCTGCCAGAGTACCTATCCAAGAAACGTAAACCGTATGGAATAATTTTGAAAGAAAAAACGTATTAACATGAAATCGAACATCAACATAATTTGACCCTTAAATTGTATTTGGCAAGTAAGGGTGCTATTTACACGACTATCGTATTACATGGGGGCTAATATCTAAGATAATAGGGGGCCACCATCCATCACCGTTCGGTAATTGCATGACTATTAACACTTGGGGGCCAGAGGTATCTACTATGATTATGGTACATACCATCAATGCTTCCCTTACATTTATGCCCATTTATTTGTCCCATATTACGACAGCTGTAGCCGTAAGCAGATAATGGTATCAAATGGCGATCTTTAGGGGTAAGTGTTTTCGCGTGATATCGGTAACTGTAGTTCTCTGGCGGATGTCTACGTTTCAAATCCTTCTGCCAAAATAACACCCAGTATACCACGAGGCCATTAACCAGATATGAAGACGATCTCCGTACAGTGGCCGGTTCGTGTTGGATGCGAGTGGCGAAGGATCGGCCGTCTTGGCGTTCTTTGAGTGAGGCCTATGTTCAGCAATAAATGGATAGGGGCTGATGATGATAATGATGATGAAGTGTTTTCACTTTCTATGTTAATTAAAAATTCAAACGTACAAACGAGCTTCTTGATGGTACGTGGTCAGCATCGTCCATGTTCATGGGAAAAGCCAAGGCAATTTTATCATCAGACGTAAGAAAGCAAGTCTCGGTGCCAGTAATTACATTACCTACACTGCTCTTCTTATCTACAGAAATAAGCGTGATTGTGGTACCCATGCGAGGCACGCGGCACAAGTAAACCTCTGCTACCGATCGTGTCGATCTTATTTATTGTACCCGAGATCAGAATTCGGTTCCTGTTTAGTGGTGTTAATATTTTTCTCTCGTTCATTCTTACTGTGGTAAATATATGTGGTAAAATAATATAACGAGATTATATTAATTTTTATGTAACTGTATATCCGTTATGATGCCATAATATTATAATAAACGATGAAATTAAGTAATTTTAATATTAAAGTGTGACAAAATATATTTTGTTGGTCCCTACCATGGCGCCTTGTCGTGACGGTGGCGGCGCTCAAGGTGCTGGACTTACCCTAGGCTTCTTAGCCCCTAAGTAGCCTAGGGTGAGCCCAGCACCTTGGGCGAAGCGAATTGACCTGAGGGGGCTATTTGTACCTGTCTTAAGGAAGAGGGGATAAAAGAACAGGGGGCAAGGGGCGAGGACGGGAATCTCACCCCATTGTACTATTTCGACATTGGGAGGGGTTGCTCTGTGGTGCAAGACAACACCTCTGTACTCATTGAGCGACTGACTAGCCGTCGAAATGCCCTGTTTGCTCATTAGATCCGGGCCACATCACCAAAGGCGGCATTGGTGGCACTCGCCGGGTTTTAGTGAGTGAAGCTGCGTCAACTTACCGGCTTTCGGTTTAACGAGTCCCACATACCCACCTGGAGGTGATCCACTCCCCCGTGGGATGCCTCAGAGCATTTCCCGGCGTTAAAGAAAAAAAATATTTTGTTGGTAATCTTTTTTAACTTCCATTGTGCTATTAACTTAGAAATAAAGAAAATAAATAATAAACATAGAAATTCAAGCCCAGTGGAGCAGTGCGGTCTCTGGGAGTACATAATCTTTTGTAATTAAGGATTTGTTCCCGTAAACAAAACAAACAGACCTTACTTAAAATGTAATTTATTTTTGTATGCAATGTTTGCTGGTGCAATTTATATACCTAACACGATATGATTTTCTTTGACTCGATCATAAGAAACATAAGGAAATCAGAAGAAATATTATATTATACACATAAAATAGTGAAATACATAATTCCCTATTTTTAAATACAAGAAACAAAGTTGAACAATGTATTCCTTGCTTTTCCAGAAACCTAGGTACTGCCGGCTGTCAGTCTAGAGAGACGTGGTGAAGTACATAATATGTCGCGGACTGCTCAGAGACCTACACCACCCAGAGGTGCTGGCGGCGCTACAGCTGCGGGTTCCCGACAATGACGTGGGCCGTTTACGAAATAAACTTTTGGATATACAGTTCATACAGTATAGACTGTATTGCCTGTAGCCTGCCGAAATTAATGGAATTTGTTCAGGAATTTCATGAAAAGCAATGTTATCATTGCTTTTCAAGAAATTATAATTATATACATATTATACAATGTTATCATTGTATAATATGTATATAATTATGCGTGTATCCGAGCCAATTCGTGTTAGGTGTGGTACTATATTTCGGATACACGTGCGTATAGCCCGGATACACTCCGTACACTTTTAAATAAAGAAAGCGTGAATTGTTTTACCATTTTTCGATCTTTCATCATCATCATCATCAGCCTCTATTCGTCCACTACTGAACGTAGCGTCGCCACTCGCATTCACATTCGATCATTTCTGTGTATCTACATGGGGGTTCTAAATTAACGAATTATGTTCTAACAGACTCGGTACCAGCGCATTGTACACTATTAATATTTATATAAAAATAATTAAAGTGTCTTTTTTTTTCTTTGTTAGTTGGATAGGCAAACTGGCAAACGTGCCACCTGATGGTAAGTGGTCAACGTCGCCCATGAACATAAACTAGTTTACCTGGAACGAGCCCAGGCAACTCATTTATGTGTTGCCTATCCTGAGACATTTAAGATGTTAAGTCTCGGTGCCAGTATTTACACTGCCTGTCTTGCCCTTCTCTCCGAAACACAGCAAAGCTGTTTCACGGGAGAAACAAGCAAGATGGTTAGCTTCCCTAAGTTGCGGAAGGATTTTAAACATGACTTACTAATTTGGGTACGATACGACAAATCGGGTACCGTATCGAGACTCATGAAATGAAATAAGTTACACTTTTAATTTAGTTACCGACTTTATTTTCAAAACTCCATCATCGTAAATCATGAAAGTCCTTTGTTTAGTGGTAAATTAAATTTTGTACTACTTAGTGGAATAAAAGTCATTTATCTTCCCCCCAATATTACCGAGTGTAAACTAATCGGTAAATTAAGTAATTACTTCGCCTGGTGGAAATCAATGTGTAGAAAATTTAATTTGTCCGCCAGACAGAGGTGGATTTGAAACATTTTTCCCCAGAGAAATGGAAATTTACGGTTATGATCCTGATCCCGATTATATCTGGATACTGAATTCGTTTACGATTATTATTAATAAAGGTTTTTGTTATTTATAATATTTATTGATTAAAAAAAATCTTATACTTATTTTTTATGATTTTTTTTCTAGTCACTTAATCAGCTGGTGTAATATAATGCCCGCTTATCATTTGCCACCAGGTGAAACGACTGTGTGTTTGCCCCTTCTTCTAATAAAAAAATACAGTAATTGTATTAATTCGAAGAATCCAACCATAATGGCCACGCTGTACTTGATAGATCGGAAACGCAATGTGATTGATCTACTAAATTGATAATGTTAAGCTCTTAGTTAAGTGTCATCGGTTTGATGACTTAAATAAGTTAGGTACTACTCCGGACTAGAGTGGAATCCTGTGAAAATATGTAGTAAAAAGTTAAAAAAAATTGTAGGATGAAACCCATTGGAAAAGGAGGAGAATATAACAAAAATGGAAGAAAAAATAATTTACGTGCAATTTGTAGGCGAGAGAGTGGAGGGGGGGGGGGGTTAAGGGCAAAAACCTATATATATAACCTAAGTATATATTTATTTATCGAAAAAGCAGTCTAATTTTAAATTGAAAATTCTCCCGTCAAAATATTAGTAAAAAATGGTGTAAAAAAGTATACATCACTATGGTAAAATTTCTTAGAAAATACAATAAAACGACCTATAATTTTTTACGATACACTATATTATACTTATAATATGTATAGAGGACTGATATATTATGTACACCTCTTACTATACACATAATATATATCACATGATTGCGCTTAGCAGTATATAATATTACTATGTACATATTATATCAACAACTGTTCATTCTTAATACAGATAAAATATACTTTCATCCATATTCATTCGTAAAAAAAACAAAACACATGTAAAACAAAACTCAATTATCATATAACGTCAACCTTTTATTGACGTTTCGACGATTGTATTGTAAAAAAAAGTGTCACTAAAAATTTCATTAAGCAGAGACAACAGAGACAACGATCCTTTGTCCTATATATTGACTGAGATTGATTGTCAGTCGGCATGTGCTAAACGAGTTGCAGGACAAAATAAAAGCAAATGTTCGCAACCCCTGTCAACATCCGTCACGAACACGAATCGTTTTATTGAACTGAGCTACCATATTAACTTTTGATGGCGAGAAAGCTTATTTCCCCAAAAATCGTTATAATAGGAGCAAAAGAAGAAAGGTAAAAGACAAGTCACCAAAGAATTAAAAAAAGAACTTTGTATTGAAGTCCAAAATACTTAATTGTTATAAAAAAATATCCTTACATTTTTTTTAATTCGCGCAAGAGCAAGAGATAGTATATAGGTAGTAATTTGTAGCGACTTATGTATGGAAAATGATACTGAAAACAGTACACAACTTAAATTACCTCTGTGTTGATAAATTATTACAAAGTACAGTTTTTTTTTTTTCGTAAATGTTAATACGACAAGCTTATGGTTTGTTTCAGTATTATATAGAAAAGCTCCGAGTTCAGTAGATGTACTAGACGAACTGGTGTCTAATGATTACAGAAAGATTTATTTCCATATATAAAAGGCTTTATTATTAGGCTAATATTTTCGAGATATTATGACAAATGATTTAGTAAAAGAAAAATATTTGTTATTTAATAATTCCACATGTTATTAAATAAAATGGGCTATTTGTTTGTAGGTATTATCGTTCTTAATGAAAATTCTAACGATTGTATTTGGACCAAGAATTTGCTATTTCAGGGTATTATTATAATAAAATAGTATTTGAATGGCGTCACTTTTTGTAGAATAATTAATACAACAATATAATTAATTGTACCGGTGGAATCCCTCCTACCGTTTATGCAACACAATATGTTACGGATAAACCCGTAGCCGTTCCCGATCGTGGATGAAGTACACTGTACTTAATCTGCTTGTGTCGATATAGACGTCCATGAAAATACCATGAAAATGTCAATCATCTCGTGACCATGTTTGCTGTAAAGTACCTATCCAAAACGTCGGGATTACTTACTAAAAGGCAATAAAATCCGTAAAAGTTGTTTAATTTTAATGAGTGAAGTTTGCGTAAACAATACAAAATCATATTATGTCCATGAAAAGTGTCAATCTGTTTAAATTATAGTTTAAAGAAACTAAACAAACACGCTTAATAGCGAACCGAACTAAAAATGTTTTATTTCAATTCAAGAAGTAAATGGATTAATAAATAAATATAATTAATATTACCTCCATATTGTAACAAGCGTTAGGTGCTCGATATTCATTGTTAACATATTTCATGGGTATCTATTTATAAAAGTTAAGTTAGTATAAAAACTTGATACAAACTAAAGCACCATAATCTGCCTTTTTTACAATAAGTAGGTATGCGTTTCAAATAAGAATAGGAACGTCAATGACCTCCATCTGTCAAATAGCACTTGAAAAGTACAGTTTGCACAAAAAGTTATTTGCAAAATTAATAGTTTTAAATTGAATTTAAATAAAAACGTTAAATAGTCGTAAATTATATAAAAAAATAAAGTCATAATTCGTTTTTAAAACCATACAATAACATTTTGTTATTTCGTTGTTGCCGCAAAGGCCCTGGAGCCATGTCAAAAGTATTAAATAAAATAAGGACACCGGTGGCCATCTTGCCGTTGTTAGTGTGCTCCGTCGTGGGGACCTGAAGGAAATATAAGTTTGACTCGTGAAATGTACGCTACCATTTTGCAAACACTGCAAAATGCAAGTAAAGTGACCAACCGAGTTCATTTGACTACGGGGATAAATAAAAACACGTTACACGTATCCGACGCGCACTCGGACAGAAATGCAGAGATGAGCGGAATTGAAGAACTAGATTCTGATTGATTTTTTCACTTAATCTCTGTAAAAAAAAATTATTAAAATAAAACCACACCTAACTAGTTTGAATTGACAGCTATGACGTCACAATATGGCGTTAAGTCCGTCCTATTCTCATTTGAAACGCAGTAACATCAAAAACAGTACTATCACATATTTTTTTAGTAAATTTAATTCTTGTATTGAAATTATTTTCAAATTTTTTGTTCGGTTTGCTATAATTAAAGCGCGGTTTTTTAACTATAATTTATTTTATTCTTTTTATTTTCGATTTTTTATTAATTTACACTACCCAACTTTTGGTAATCTCTTTAGTTAATAGGGTTATCTCTTTAATTATTTAATAGTGAGAGACTAATAACCACACTAGTGATGTAGGTAACTTGCGCGCCTTATTTCCTTGCATGTGCTATCCTGATTGGACCAAACCTAATAAATTATTGTGTTATCATAGGTCCTTGAAAGGTTTTTTAATTTTTAATTTAATCTGACCTCTTAAAGTGGGTCAAAATCAAGTCTAAAGGAGTTGGTTACAAACATACTCACAGGTGAAACTAATAAAAGTGTGTTGAAAAGGGTTAGTCTTTTATGTAAAGAAAGGGATAATTTTGAACTCTGTAGCGTTTATAGCGTAATTTGCTAGTTTCCAGGACAGCAAATTTTATTGTCCATAAAATAACCCTATTCCCCTCCTGACTGCATTGTGTTCTTATCTACAATTTAACTTATAAAGAACGAAGCTTTCGTAGACAATACAGGTACTCATAAACTACGATAGAGCCCAGAGAATACTATTTCAAAATCTAAAAGATATTTACTTAAAATGATATCATTAGATTATTACTTGTAAGATAACAAGCATTGTTAAAAGTCTCCTGAGCTTCCGACCCTTTCTCGCTTTGATAAGTCACCCGTGAAGATTGCTTAGATCCCCAGCGACTAGCCCTTAGGAACAGCCTTATCGTTAAGATAGGATTAATTGAGGAAATACCGTAGATAACGACAAAGTTATAACCATCTCGACCTTTGTCGCTATCGTTGTTTAGCGAAATTTTATAAATTGGCCTGTAAATAATTGCGAAGAAAATGATTCATTATTTAAATCTATCATGTTAGTAGTTATTTAAAATGTGGCGCAAATAATAATATATTCTAATATGTAGTGAGTCACGCTAATACTCTGAACTGATTGTTTTGATATTGTATTCAAAATATATGCATGTATTTAACTAGCTGCCCCCTCGGTTTCACAAACCTAAAATTGAAAAAGAAAAACTTTTTTCCAAAATAAATACCTTCCTCAGTAAAATTGGTTTATCAAATGCAAAAAAGTGTATAATTTTTTGTTCCGTAAATTAAAACAACGAACTCTTCAGCTAAATGATAGTATACCAAATAATATGATTTACTGTGTTCAATCTCAATGTGGCTAGGATTTTTTTTTGCTCAAATATCAGGAACTCAAATAATATAATAGATAGATGTCACTAAAATGACTGTAGAAAATGCTTATCTATATAATTAATACGTGAAGAAAAAACTTTGTACCTGCACCTTTTTAACGGAAAGTAAACGGAAAGTTTATTTACACATGTGCCTCTAGTAATATGTAATATAACAATATTTATTCAAATGTCTCATTTTCGTTCAGTATTTTATCATCGAAATAATATCCTTGTTAACGACCCTATGGTCGTAATACTATATTAGAGTAAGAAAAAGTTTAGTTCTTTTAGCCAAAATGGTTGTTATATAAAATAATTGTGTCTGTAGGTACTTCACAAGGTAACTTATTTACATACATATTGAAATAATGTGTTTAGTTACTTAAATCAAAATAATGCAACATGAAAATGTTAGATTGTGGATACAAATAAGTGATAATATAATAACACGCCAGGATGCAATAATAAACTCATACCATTATACTTGTTTATACATTCCGCGATGTCTCAAAGTTTATAATTGATGGAGGGGAACCCCCGTGTTAAAATGTTTATTACACAAACATCATAATATATTTATTGTAACAATGTTTCCTATTTCAAATTGACCTGAAGTTAAGCTCGACTATTAACAGTCTGACTTTTATTGAATGACTTCAAAAAAGGAGGAGATTCTATGTTCGGCTGTATATTTTTATGTATGCTCACCGAGTTTTTCGTCAATTGTGGACCGATTTTCAATTTTTTGATAGCGGAAACTTTGGTGGTAATTGTGTGATGTGATGGTTCACAATTTTGCGTTGCGAAGTCAACTAGGGTTGTAAGTAAGATTGTAAGTCTCGGAGCTCTTATATTTCTTATTCTTTTATTATTTCCAAAGCACTGCTAAGCTGATTTACGGAAGAAATGAATAGAAGGGTGGTAAACAGTAACAAATAAATTATAGTTTAAAAACACATTTTAATAGCAAAGCGAACTATAAATTAATAATAATTTTTAATATAACAATTAAATAGATTTACAAAAAATGTTAATAATTTTAAAAAGCGTTAAATTATTATATTTTCATCGGTTTTTTAAAAGTGTGTTCAATTTAATCTAACGTCTTAAAGTGGGTCAAAAGAACGTTTAAAGATTTTATTACATAGATAAATACAGAAGAAGCTATTAAAAACGTGTTAAAACTGTGTTGTAATATCGCTTGTTGTCTTCCCATCCTGAGCAGTATAAAGTTGCAATTTTTTAGCGCTGTAAGTATTTCTAGTCCGACAGATAGGAGTGCCGCAAAAAAGGCTTTATTAAAATATAGTACGTAGAGTTTCACCAGTAGATTGAATAGAACGTCTAATCTATGTCAATATCGGCGGCGGTCAAATGTTGAAAGATTTACCCGATGGTGTGAATTTTGACCCGCATAGAGATAACAAAAGCCTAAAAACATGAAAATATTTGTTTGGCTTTGACCTTTACCCTAATATAGATTTCTGTACATGATTGTATTTTCTGATTAAATTTTAGGATTAGGAAAATGATTTTCCGCAACCTTCATAATAAAAAAAATAGTTTATGGGGTTAAATGATGGGTCCAAGGGTCCCAAGGATCCAAGATGCCAAATGCTAAATTGTCAGTAGTGTTTTATTTTTCAATCCTATTTTATATTCATATAGAATATTGTGCAAGGCACGTTGTGCCGGAGATGGGCGGCACTGCGTCGCAGTCTGACATCGGTCATCGGAGGGGACTTGTCTCTTGCCGGCCGTCATCACCATAATGCTTGGGGAAGATGAGTCCTGGACGGAGGAGTCTGGCCTTTACTGGGGCCAGCCTATCGCTGTGGTGTTCGTTTTGCCTGCAGAGCTGGGACCTTCAAAAGCAGCTGAAGGCTATCGCAGTGGTTTTAATTTGAGCAGGGCACTCCCCCGTGAGAAACCCGCAAGGATTTACCTGCGTTATAAAAATGCCTATATTCAGCAGTGGATGGATAAAGGCTTATTGTGATGTTAGAATATTAAGCCTATTAAAAAAATATATCTAATTTGTATCATCATCATCATTATCAACCTTTCTCCGTCCACTTTTTGTAAGAGGTAGTGCCATGCTCCTATGCAGCCGACTTGGGACGGCATAATTGGGGTGGTACATCTCGCTTACATAGCATCGGCGTCAAGTGACAGCTCTGCTGTCACGTTTTGTGCGGTTTGTAAGTTTCTGGTGGCCCATTAGGGGGAAAAGGGAAAAGGAGGGCAACACGTCAGCATAATTATGATGAACGATTTGCCCAAAGTCGTTAAAGATGCAAATTGTTTAATGTTTGCAGATGACCTTAAGGTATCTTTGGCTGTGAAGGACGATGACGACTGTGGACGGTTACAAGAGGCCATTAATAGTGTAGTTAATTGGAGTAAAGAAAACCTTTTACAATTCAACACCCAAAAATGTGTCACAATCACATTTTCCCGTGCGCATAGACCTATTGTGTACAATTACAACATTGATGGAACGCCATTGGTCAGAGTCACTGAAGTAAAGGATTTAGGAGTTATTCTTAACACAGGGCTAACGTTTCGTGATCATATTGTTAAATGCTGTAAAAAGGCTTATAGAAATTTAGGGTTTCTTTTACGGACTGTTCGTAATTTTAAAAATATAGGAGCGATTATAGCTTTATATAACGCTTTAGTGAGAAGCCAATTAGAATGCAACGCTGTCATCTGGGCTCCGCATGAGACCAAATATAGTCTCATGCTGGAGCGGATACAAAACAAATTTATTAGGTTTTTATATTTTAGGCTATATTATATCCTTTTTATCCGCTTATGTATCCAACTTTGTTTCTGTTGGGCATGGTTGGATACAATGATCTACGAGTCAGGTAATATGATTATTTATTTAGGTTAGTAAGGAGTAAGGTACATCACGCCGATATATTGTGTTTGGTGTGTCTGTATGTGCCGGACAGGTATGTGTGGCGACGACGTCGGCCTCACCTGCTGGCTGTACCTCGTGGTCGCACTAATTTACTAAGCGAGGCGCCACTGACGCGGGCGCTTCGCACTCTTAACCTTATAGCAGAGGAGACGGATATTTTTAATTGTACACTGAGTGAATTCACAAGGATAGCGTTATATGTTATTTGTTATGTCATGTAAATTATTTGTGCTTCACTATCGAATTGGGTGGTGCCTGTAATGATAGTTAAGTTGTGGTTGAAATAAATAAATAAATAAATGTCTGGTTGTGCGGATGTACTAAAGCTTCGACTGCTCGTTTGCCCTCCTATGCTATTAAAAAAAAACTGTTGGACATAGTTTCAATCAACGCTACTCTTGCCCTTCCCCCGACCCTCGCATCCAACTTTAAAGTTTAACTGATCCCTGTTCAGAGATTCTCCTCCCAATAAGTTGGAGTTTGACCACCCCTCCCTCCTCCTTCCCTATCGTCGCCTCCACTCTAGAGCTCTATTCTCATCGTTGTATTGCCATGCCATAGGAACCTGTAGAATCAAGTAAATCACAGACATTTCAAGTTTCATCATTTTAGTGATGTGATTTTTTTCACAGTAAAAAAAATACTAATAAAAAACTTATTTTTATGAGACTACAAGGATTATTATTATTAAATTATTCAATAACGCGCTTGAACATAAGTCGAAATATTGTAAGCGAAAACCGGGCAAAATGTGCATATTCATGTAAATCGAATAGAACAGCTGCAAAGAGTTTGGTTGCTTTTGATACATAATCTAAGCGCGTATTAAACAGCGTTCAACGCTATCACTTTATAGGCCATGAACCGAGGGGACATAAAACTTATTTCATTTTTTTCGCCATGTTAAGCTTTTCATAGCTTATTGCCTACGTGAGTTGACTTGTTAAAATCTGTACATACTACTAGTCTTTTTAGCGCTTTAAAGGTATTGACATTTTATTTTTCATTTCTTTTTGAAGTGAAACTTCTTTGCGCGCAAGAGGGTAATTTTTTTACAGATGAAACGTCACAAAAATGTGCAACGTTTTTGTCCAAGAAGAGGGACCGAGTGATTGAGACCGATTGAGAGAAAGTGAGACAGGGCGAACGTAGCACCAAGCACATAGCCATGGAGTGAGAGTAGGGAGCAAGCGAGTGAGAAAGATCGAGAGAGAGTGAGAATTCTCGGAAATTTAAAGCTTTAGATTAGTATAAATATAAACGAGATTCAAAAATTAGTTTGCCAAATAAGTTTCACTTCAGACAATCTTCTGAGTACCTACTTTGTACGCACGCACTTTTTTTTAAGTCTGGCAATAGAACTTCGAGATGCTGGCCTTGTATCTAGTTACATTATACACACGTGACTAAATAATTCAGTGTATTTCATCAAAACCCTTCCCAAGTTACTGGAATAGTAATAATCTGTATAGCCTGACCAGAAAAAAAATCTCGCCAAATTGCGGAAAATTTCTAAACTAATTTCTGTATGAACTATACTTTGTCAAACCGTATAAAAGATACAACGGCGACACAAATGTAGGGTTTATATTATATTTCTGGTCAGTCTATAATATATTATGTTACTTACAGACGACACCAGCTTTAAATGATTAAAGACACCAATGAGCATAAAGAAGTCCATTCGGGGTCATCATTACACTGCCTTTTTTTCCGCTGGGGAGTGGGACTCGCCAGGCGGGTATGTGGGACTTGCTGCGCCCAAAAAGCTGGTAAGCTGTTGAGTTAAAAGGGCACCTCGACGGCTAGTCAGTCTCTCAGGGGACCGACGCCACAGAGGGGCTGTTCCGCACCACAGAACAACCCCTGCCAACGTTAGGAGAGTACAATGGGGACAGGTTCCCGTCCTCACTCCTTGCCCCCTGCTATTTTGTCCCCTCTTCTTATAAGAGGGGTACAAAGAGTCCCTTGGATCAATTAGCTTCGCCCAAGGTGGTGGGTACACCTTAGGCTACTGAGCCCCACCGCCATGTCAAGGTCTGAACCATGGTGAGGATAATTACACTGCCTATTCTTGTCTTGTCTTTTCTAGGAACATATCTGGGAACATATGCGTGGCACTATCTAGTTTCCTACTAGTATCTATTGTTAAAATTATGATTTACTAACACGAAGTAGCAAGCGTTAATAGATAATATGACTTTTATTGGTGGGAGAAATTCGCTGTTCCACGCTTCCTTAAAACAGTTTTGCTGTGTTTCGGAGAGAAGCGCAAGACAGACAGCATCTCAGGATAGGCAACACTTAATGTGCTGGGATAGTTGCAGGTAAATTAGTGTATGTTCATGGGCGACGTCGACCACTTACCATCAGGCACGTCAGCCAGTTTGCCTATCCAACCAACTTAAAAAAGAATATATGCAACTTTTACGTTTAAAGTGCTATGTTGAAGAGTCGATCAACATGCTGATGATTATGAATCAATATTGTCAATATAGTCATTGTCATCCAATAGGTCTATCAAGCTATTTTAATACCAAGTTACTTAATTACTTCCGACATAAATATTCTTAGAATTATGTAACTTTTGAAGTCGGAAGGAAAGTTTTGAACTTTAGACATTCCTACGTCGAAGCGTAACATCGACGTTTAATGAAATCTTATTGCTATTATACTAAAGACGTCATGACGGCCACCATGATCATCATCATTATCAGCAGAATAACCCACTGTCTTATTTATCAACAAATATACTCATCGCTGGGAGTTGCTCCCGCCTGGTGGGTATTACCATCCTGATTGTTTCTCCCGCTTTGCTGTGTTTCGGAGAGAAGGACAAGACAGTCAGTGTAATTACTGGCACCGAGACTTAACATCTTATGTCTTAGGATAGGCAACACGTGAATGAGTTGCCTGGGCTTGTTTCAGGTTAACTTGTAAAGCTGTTTGACGGGAGAAACAAGTAAGATGGTGGAGCCCATGCAGCACGGAGAACGGCACAGCGCATCCCTCCCACCGTTATGGTAATAATAAAAATATATTTTGTATATATTCGCTGGGTGCGTGACCTCAGTGCTATCTAACGATACAACTTACGGTGGCTCTTTTGAGAAAATTTACATGTATTGGATGCCAAGTAGCAATTGAAAAAATAAAATAAACTTGATAAAATTTTTTTTTCAGTGTTAAATGTGATATATTAAACAGAGTGTACATTAAATTAATTTTTTTTCCGTGAGTCAGCTAAAAATAGTAAGTAAAATAAATATAACAACTAAAACAAGTCTCAATAAGTGAATTAGGTTAAGACATCTGTCAAGATGTTTATTGTAAAATTAATATACAATAAAAAATCATTATTAATACATATTAAAAAACAATCTAAAATAATATATAAAATAACAGATAGCTCTATTTAACATAATTATATATTAACGAATGTATCTTAAATTTTAATTTTATTATTTAATTTTGCAGATAAAAAATGGAATTGGTGTTAAGAGCGGGTTATCTATCACACATAATATTATTTTTCAACCACAGACTCTGATAAAGGGTAAAAATTTAGTCCTGGCTGAGCATGTGAGAGATGTTGAAGAACATCGAAAATTAAATCAAAGTTATTTAATTAAATCGCGCGTCATTCGACAAGCATCAGTCAATTCAACGCCTTACACAACATCATTGAATGTAATAACTAATAACAATTTTTATAATACTTACATACAACAATTATCATTGTTTGTATTTTTATAAACTTTATTTTAATTAAATTATTACTCCGTTTTCTTACACGATATACACATGTACATGATATTATTCTATATAATACGGTTATATGTTATAGTATTACTTTCTTTTGCCTTTTAACAGCAGTTATCCATTTTTTTCGCTGATTTAATTTCCACTTGGCAACCGGAAACTTATAAAATTTACAATTACTATTTCTACTAGTATTTTTGCAATCGATTACACAACAACTTTGATGACCCATTTTATTTTATTTATTTAATTAAACTGACACACGTGTTATTTTTATGGTCTTAGATAATAAAAAGCCACCCGTAGTTTTTTGTATTGTCCGCAGCGGGCGCTGACATCACTTTTGTGTCCCCCACCATGCCTTGTACGCACCCAGCGAATACCCAACTCAGTCGTAGAGTATTCACTAGATTTCATTTGTTTTTGATGAACTTGCAAATGTAATGACAGACCTTACTTAAATTTAGCGCAATTGTACTGTAGTTTAAAATAATACACTGTTATTTACTTCGCATTCATTGCAACCGAGAGTTCTGCCTTTAGTAAAATTCTATTCAGTCTGACGAGTTGAATTTGCATGGCTGATTGCCGTCCGCTGCTCAATCAAGGATATTTAACAAAATTAACTAATTGAGTGAACGTTCCGTCCCTTGCGCTAACTTGCGCTAAATAACTCAACAACAGAATTACGTGTATCGAGAAAATGTAATAAGCTATAATGAAGCGATTTTGTGGAAGCCATAATTGTGTTTACCTTAACTGGGGTCAATAAAAATTAGGTTCTCATTAGTTAATTTAATTAATCTTTAACAAATGAAGAGTGTCTTGATCTGATGAGACATATCTATCGATTACAATATCCGTGTTTTAGGTTTTGGCAAAGGGTAACGCTTCACCTTGAGAGCATTGATTAAAATACATTATTTGTTATTTAACGCCGGGAATGCTCTGAGGCATCCCACGGGGGAGTGGGTTTAACCAGGCGGGAACTCGCTGCATGTGAACGAAAAATCGAAAGCTGGTATGTGAACTCTACCCACTAAATCCCGGCGAGTGCCACCAATGCCGCGTTTGGTGAGGTGCCCCAGGGCCCAGATCTAATGAGCAAACGGGGCACCTCGACGGCTAGTCATTACCTCAGATAACAGACGACACCTCCATAAATTATCCCGCACCAAAGAATAATCCCTCCCAACATCGGGACAGTACAATGGGGTGAGGTACCCGTCCTCGCCCCTTGTTTCCTGCTCTTTTGTCCTATCTTCTTATAATAGCATGTTCATGGGCTACGTCGACCACTTACCATCTGGTGGCACGTTTGCTAGTTTGCCTATCCAACTAACATTTTAAAAAAAATTTGCTTCGCTTAAGATACTGGGCTCACCCTAGGCTACTGCGCCCCACCGCCACGTCTAGGCCTGACCATGGTGGGGACTCTTGAGTTGCCTGGCATGCGGCAAGACATAAAAAGTTATCTCTGCTCTTGCCTTACCAAAAAAGGCAACTCAAGAGTGAGTTAGCCAATTCTTACCATCTTACGTCTCAGGGTAGGCAGCGCTTCGGTGAGGTTAACCACTAACCATCAATTGCCCACATACTACCAATATAGAAGAGCTACTCAATCTTCTTTAATCAACTTTAATGTCCATTACAGTTTAGTAGTGTAAGGTAGAATAACATTTCACACGGGTAAGCAGATTCTGATCCCGTTTGCAAAATGAATAGGAATGTTTATATGATGTATATATATCGTTTTATTTTCATATCATATATTTGTCAAGATAAAATGGAGTTGTTCTTACACCAATACATCTTTCTCGATAGATATTAGATAAAAAACGAGTGAAATTTAGCTATATATTTTTCTGAGTATTGTGTTTAAAAAAAATAAAAAAAAACCTTACTAATAACAATTTTACATACATATCGATTTGTCTCAAAACATTTCTTTGGATTACAGAACAAGTTCAGACATTTCGCTATAACCGATAATAATTTCTTTATCAAGACCACAGATCATGTCCGCTTATCCCTTACAATGTAGTCGCCATTATTGATTGAGCTCTGATGACAGGCCCCTTTTTGTTGGACCTCACTTGACCCAAAGCACAAAAAGAGGAATCGCAGACACAGCCCTTTGTCGAGCGAAAGATTTATTCCCTCAATGAATAATTAATTGTAATGCTGAAAGATAATTTTTCGGGAAACTGGTTAAACGAGTATTATAGGAGAGGCTTGGCAATTTAGTAAGAGATCAATTGTGAGGATACATATTTTTGTATATTCACCTAAAGAAAAACTAATTAAATAATGTATACCTAAACTCTTACCAATGTATAGAATCTTAATAAATATTTTTTCTCACCAAAAATTTCAAGACTCATAGTAGAGTTTCATAGAAAAAAAAAAATAGTGTGAATTCTTGTCTTTGTACTTTATCTGTCATTCCAATATCACAAGCAACTTGTTGTACATTTTCCAGTTTGCAAATTATCTCTGCGATCCAATCTGGAATCCCAATAAAGGCATTGAGTGATAGGTCTCTGTTTTATACTTGTTTCGCATCCTGTAATGTAAATTAGAATGCTTAGATATTTAGTACATCTATAGTGGACAAGATAGTTGCGAGTAATCAATAAGTTATTGGTATCTAATAAATACATTGCTATGTAATAATAATATCAACTCTTATATTTTTAGGCACGTTATTATATCACTGCTAGGCACGGATCTCCTTTAAAACAGGCGAGGAGGGTGTTGGGCCATAGTTCCAAATAATTGTAATCCATAATTACAAATTACTAAATACCATGTATAATATGTGTATATGTATTATCTATCAGACAAAACGTTCAATAATTTCATCTTTATTTTTTTCTGAATATAATATTATTTTTAATATTTGCAGCTATGTTTTATAGTAGTTTTGATGGAATTATAAACTTTTTAAAACAAAATTCAATTCACAGCAATCGATTATTGCATTCAGATATGATCAGTTAAAACACATATGTAATTAGATTTAAAATAATATTTTCATATATTTCAGTTTCCTGAGCAGTTTTTAGACAATGCTGAAATATTCTGCGAAACAAAATCGAATAAACATGGTAATTTTCCTATTTTAAACAGTTTAAATAATAAATACATTACTTATAATCACGCGGTACATGTAGAAGATCTCTATAGAGGAAATCGTTTTATTCGCTCCTAACATTTAATTTGTTTTCGTTTTACGCGCCCGGCGTCACAACATTCCGTGCATCGCTATGTTCAATGGTTTTTCAATTCATTCACTTGTATTCTCCTAATGAATGTTCCAAAACAAATGAAAGTTTTTCTGTTTGGAAATATTTGTAGGTAATCATACCTACAAGTATTTGCTATTAATAATCTCCGCGGTCGATACTAGTTGGTTGTGAGTGGCGGAGAGAGAAGTCTTGACTTCCGTTAAAACAGATTAATAATGACGAAAGTAAGATGAAATAATGTATCTCAGTGTTACTTTATCTTATGTATTGTACTTTATTTATCTGTATATGTTTGTCATTTCAAATTACCATCTTTTCATTAAATGCGTATGACATCAAAAAGCAATTTTTAAAATTTTTGTCTGTATGTCCTGTCTGTTTGTTCCTAATCTCTAACGGCTGGACCGATTTTGACGGGACTTTCACTGACAGATAGGTGACATGATAGGAAGTAACCAAGGCTATTAAAATAATCATCAAGCCGATTCGGCTATAAATCTAAGTTAACGCGGGCGAAGCTTCGGGCAACAGCTAGTCAGTAAATAATTATCTTATCTTAAAACGGTAGTAATTTCACGTTCAATATCCAAACATATTTAACATAGGTAGTAGGTACGACATGTACTTACTCAGTTCAGCGAGCTTAATCTTAGCGTGATATCAGTGACTTTAGTTCTCTGAATGTTTTTATTTTTAAGTTTATATTGGAGGAATCGTGTTTTTTGTAGGACTATAATAGTCATAATGGTTTTTTTATGTTAGTTGGATAGGCAAACTGGCAAACTTGCCACCTGATGGTAAGTGGTCGACGTCGCCCATAAACATAAGCTAGTTTACCTGAAACGAGCCCAGGCAACTCATTTATCTGTTGCCTATCCTCAGACATAAGATGTTAAGTCTCGGTGCCTGTAATTACACTGCCCGTCTTGCCCTTCTCTCCGAAACACAGCAAAGCTGTTTCAAGGGAGAAACAAACATGGTTCTGCATGCACACAAATATGAGATATCTTAATTCCAACGCGAAGAATCTCTTATCAAAGCAGCACATGATAACTTTGGCGCAGCCCTAAAACATAATTTAAACGCTTGCTAAGCACTCGTCAAAGCAAATCTACTGAATGGGAATAATGGAGAATACTCGACGGGCCATTCTGGAAATGCTTATTTCTGTTTTTATATTTCATTATTGGCCCTCTCATCTCATATTGCACGCCATTCGGATTCATAGAGGCCGCTATAAAAGATTGAAACGTGAGAGGGGCATTTCAAAAGAGTAATTGCAACTGCACTTTTTTTAATTCAATTCCTGTCGGCTTTAGTAAAGTTGGAATGCACTTCATTGATATCGCTATAAAGTAATGAGTTTTTTTCAATTGTTCGTAAGGTTATTTTAATATATTCATATGTTTTGCAATCCCTGACACTAGATTTAAAAACCTATGAATTTGCCTTTGCAAAGGCTCAGTCGTAATATTTTATGTATTTTTGTAATAACCCATTGTTTTGACTCTTATAAATGCACCTACAATAAAGCATTTTTTTTTCTTTTACGCCGGGAAATGCTCTGAGGCATGCCGCCTGGGGAGTGGGTCTTCCCAGGCGGGTATGTGGGACTCGCTGCGCCCGAAAGATGGTAAGTGGACGCAGCTCTACCCACTAAAACCCGGCGAGTGCCACCAGTGCCGCCTTGGTGAAGTACCCCGGATCTGTTAAGCTAACAGGGCACCTCGACGGCTAGTCAGTCCCACAAGGGACCGACGCCACCTCCACAGAAGGGTTGTCCCGCACCACAGAACAACCCCTCCCAACGTCGGGACAGTACAATGGGGTGAGGTTCCCATCCTCGCCCCTTGCCCCTGCTCTTTTGAACCTCTTCTTATAAGAGGGGTACAAAGAGCCCCCTCGGCTCAATTAGCTTCGCCCAAGGTGCCGACTCACCCTAGGCTACTGAGCCCCACCGCCACGACAAGGCCTGAACCATGGTGGGGACAATAAAGCATGCCTCACACTCTAGTGATACTAATTGCATGCAAACATATTTAACCTCCTGCCTACCAGAGACACTTTTTCTGGAGTATGCTCTTGAAATTTTAGTATCATATCGGTAATAGGATATTGTACGCTGGAAAAATAGTTAAAAAAATCCTACATCCGGAAAAACGGGTTTCCACTATGTCCTATATGTAGGACAAAGTGGCTATATTACTCTGTGATTTGTGTAGGACATAGAATGGTTTATGGATATAAATTGTAAACAGAAAAGAAATAAAACACAAAACGTATTGTAGGTAACCTTAATATTATATTTAGGCATCATAAAGTTTCTGAAAAAAAACAAAAACAAAACTTCTTCTAAACAAAACATTCATAATTAAACATTTCTTGTCATAAAATAACCAAACAAACTAAAAACAGTGCGTCACACAGTTTGATTGAGGTGAAAAATCTGTCAAAGAGTAATAAGTGCCCGGAAACCAAATTTTGAGTCAAATGTAAGACTTCTGCTACGCCTGGACCAAATCCCTGGCTTATTTTAGGGGGTAATGTAGTATCACTGTGATAATTCACCATGTCACAAACTACGCCTTGCAGTGTGGCAAGAGCCAAACGTGTTCCAAATCTTAGGTATCTTCTGTTCTGCTGTCACTTCAACATCCCAAACACACTCCAGCCGTCGTCTAATAAAAAATAATCTACTTCTTGTCATAGCTACTGCTATAATGGAAACTTTTCACTTTTCTGGTCAGTAGGTATCAATTCGTGGATACTGAAGTGCTGACATTATCATTGTTGAATCCTCCTCCTCCTTATTATTATATTTTAAGTAACATCAAATTACACACATTCCATATTAAAAATAGATTTTCCTGTCTCCAAGACATGCATCCTATTTGTACAGTTGACCAAAGTTATTAAAATATAATTTTCGTCGATCAATAATTGATTCCATTCCCAATCCTTAGTTTCTTTGTGTAGGTATACATGCTGGCTGCATCAATTCGGTAACTTCTAAATCTAATATTGTATTCTTGGTCCAGGTGTATTGAAAGGTATCATTTCCATTCCTAATAGCAATCTGGCGGGTTGCTAAAGGCGACAATTGCGGCCGTGGAGTATCCTCGCTCAAACTGATACAACATCCACGAACGCGGCCACGTCCACGTCCACGTGAAACACTTCTGCCACGTCCTTTTGAGCGGGGCCGTGATGACGTCGATGCGATATCAGAACTAATAGAGAATGGCAGAGAAGCAGCTGAAGGAACTAATGTATTTTCTCCTTCATCTCAATGAACTGCTTGTCTCACTAGTTTCATGATCATTGACTCTTTGGTAAAGTTTTGGTGGTAGAAACTCCGGTTTTTTTTAAATCATCTCTTAAAATCTTTATTTATAGCCTCAGCTATCCTATTGTCCGTTGAAACTAGAACAAACATGAAAATGATAAAATATCTGTCAATGTACTTCATACAGTACATCGGAAGTCTAAGTACTAAAACTTTTATTGCCTACATTTGTCTTCTGCAAAGGACATAAAAAAATACCACACGTTGTCTCGTATGTTTTATACAATTACGCTAAAATAAAACTGCATATCATCATTTTATACTTCTAATTACCTAACTATTGCAAGAAATCCAATTATAACTTAGATTAAAATAAAATTTATATCGATTAGCTTACCTCTGCGCGCACGCATCGAGACACGTCCGTCTTCTTTCGCCATTTCAAAAAAAGAGGACCACACAGGAATTGACATTTATCTCTATTTTGAAACCCAAATACTCGATATATGTCACTATTCAACTATTTTGCGGTTATAATTTAAAAAACCGGTAGTATATTTTTTTAATTCCTATGTCCTGTCTGTAGTACAGATGTAGGCAGGAGGTTAAAGGAACAACATTATTTTTAAGTCAAAATCATTTGCTTGATTTTATTTTTTTCAAATATTCTGTAACAAATTTAACATGTTATCCTGAAATGCCTGTGACTAACGCCCTGTTCCCAAGGTGAAAATATTAATGAAACCACCCAACATCTATGAAGATCGTGGCACTCACATAAATAATCTTTTTACAATTTAAAATGTGTATTATTCTTAAATAAACATTTTTATTTTATTAAAATTAAAAGGTACAAGCGATTAATGGTCAAGCAAAAGTAATTATTTAAGGCTACGTTAATTTTTATTTAAATTAATATACAAAAGTAATTGAAACATAACAAGCTTCTTTGAGTGTAACTTTCGGTGAGTGTTTTTATAAGAAGGAAAATGAGCAATTATACGACGTCGGAGTCTGACTAATGAAATTTATAGTACCTATGCTATATGGACACAAAATGTGTTGAGACGGTTTATTTAAATTTTAGGCAAATACGAAACTTTGAAAACAGTTCAACAGTCATAATTATTGTACAGTTACGAAATTGATTTAGAACTAGACAAGATGAGATTGATTTAAAAATCTGATGGATTTTGAACAGCACAAGAGTGCATGTAGTGGAAATCCCAAATTCCATTACATACAAATTTGTTAAATATAATAAATATTTTTACATTTTTAAGAAGAGGGGGCAAACGGACAGTCGGTTTACCTGGTGAGAAGTGATAAACGACATACATAGACACCTGCTACTTCAGAGGATTAGCAGGTGCGTTGCTGGCCTTACAAATATGAGTATGCTCTTTTCTTGAAGTTCCATTATACCACAAGGTCTTTTCTTGCATAATCTAATGTTACTAATATATTTTAGTCTCAAAACAGTGTTATTTTTGGCATTTCGCCATCGGTAAATACAGTTTACGCTTACACCTAGTATTATACAGTATATGTCGCAGTATCACATAAATTCTTTTATATTTTTGCAAATAAGTGTGATACGTTTCAAAAACATACAAATAAATACAAGATTATTTCCATTCTATTTTTTATTATATAATACACATATTAAATACGTGCATTATATAATAAAAATCTTAAATATATGTATAGTATAAAAGTATTAAATATATTTCCGTTGTCTGGTACCCGTAACACAAGTTCTTCGAGAACTTACCACGGGACCAGATTGACGTGGTGTGAAAGCGTCCATAGATATTATTATTATATTATTATTCTATAGCGAAATAGCGTTTCCTTAGTATACACGCACTGAAGGAAACTAAACTTAGACATAAACTTAGTATAATAGATAATTATTTCTACTTTCAAATTTATAGAGAAAAACAACCCAACAGAAAAAAAACCAACATCCACTCTACAGATTTCGCAACTTCATAACACCATACCGTCAGGACTAGGATTCAGACGCTTGGAAAATTATCCTCAAATACAATTAAAGTTTAACGTAATTTATTTAAATTTTAATCCTCGCCGTATCTTCGATGAAACATTTGGACCCTTAGCGGCATTAATATTAATTTACGAACTTAGAGCAAGTTATTATCGGGGTTGAACTTGATACAAATATTGGAACAGGTAAAATCCACACAAACAAATTCAGGTGTAAATCTTAAATGTATTATGGTTGGATATAGTTAAAGGTATACCAAAATTATGTGTATTTAAGTCTGTATATGTATAACTTATGAACTAGTTCTAATTTTTAAATAAACTGGGTTCAAAATTCGATCATAGTAATTGTACTGTTTACCGGTGGAAGGGAAGAGCTGTGCCGCGCTCCCGGCTGCATGGGTACCACCATCTTGCTTGTTTCTCCCGTGAAACAGCTTTGCTGTGTTTCGGAGAGAAGGGCAAGACAGGCAGTGTAATTACTGGCACCGAGACTTAACATCTTATGTCTCAGGATAGGCAACACATAAATGAGTTGCCCGGGCTCGTTCCAGGTAAACTGGTTTATGTTCATGGGCGACGTAGACCACTTACCATCAGGTGGCACGTTAGCCAGTTTGCCTATCCAACTAACATAAAAAAAAACCTATTTATGAGCTATCCTTTTTTGTCACTCGCTCTGTACATTTTTGTAATTTCTTTATACTTACTTCCTTTATTCATTTTTGTAAACAATTAAAGAGAGAACTATTTGCTTTATTTACATGCTGCTTTGCAGCCGAATTGGGCCGGCACTACCGGGGGTGGTACCTCTCGTTCACATAACACCGACGTCAATTGATAGCTATTCCGTCGCATTTCGTGCTGTTTGTGAGTTTCCGGTGGTCCATTGGGGGAGGATAGGTAAAAGGAGGGCATAATCTCTGATTGTTCGGGATGTATATAGGCGTTGGTAGTAACCAAAAGGCTTCGACTGCTCGTTTGCCCTCCTATGCTATAAAAATGATGGTTTATCAGAATCTTGGAAAGCTGTTGTGAAGTCTATTAATGCCTTAGGACTTAAGGGTAGTATCCACCCACTAGTAGAGGTCAGTACTAATAAGTGGTAGATGTTATCAACAATCTTGCGATCATTCAATGCTAAATACCTCTCACGATAAAAACCAAGACGTCTGATTCCAAAATACCTACACTTGTTTGATTCTTAGTAATCAAACTTGTAATTTAGTATTTATGTATTGTTGTGAACTCATCTAAAACATAACGTATTTGGTGAGGTTTCCATTACTATAACTGTACTATAATATGGATTTTTTTTTGAGTAGTATAGAATTATTGTTTATATGAGTGAGAATTTACTTAATCAACACACTAACCACACAT
The DNA here is from genome assembly GCA_963853865.1 of Helleia helle. Lineage (NCBI taxonomy): Eukaryota > Metazoa > Arthropoda > Insecta > Lepidoptera > Lycaenidae > Helleia > Helleia helle. The sequence goes on from OY971431.1 coordinate 11,817,481, forward strand.
GAGTTGTTGTCCTACTCACGGATCTAAGCTTATTCCAGTTGGATACATTTATCCGATCACAGCCATGTGTAAATTCGGATGATTAAGTGCGCTTTTACCGCTCCCTTTCAGTGTCATAATAAGGAAGATTTGCCATCAAATGGACACGATTATTATTTGTACTAACTTAAAATATAACAATCACCAGTTATTAAGACGGCCTCTGATGCGCAATGCTTAGCGCATTGGCGTTCAAGCCGGAGGTTCGAATCCCGCCAGGGAACAAAACAAGTTTTCGGTGTTCCTGGGTCATAGATGTGTATTATATAGTAAAAATCTTAAATATAATATGTTTAAGTATAAAAGTAGGTACTAAATATATATCCGTTGTCTGGTACCCGTCACAGAAGTTCTTCAAGAACTTACCACGAGACCAGATTGACGTGGTGTATAAGCGTCCGGTCCATACATAGTATATTATGTTATTATAACATTCGATTCAGCTTAAAAACTGGGCTTTAATTTCAGACTAATGGTGATTGGAACACTGCTGAAAAACATGTAGACTAAAATAATCCAAACGCAGTAAGCTCCCATTGAATATTTAATTCTAAAAAAGTGATTGCGTCAGCTTAACCATTTTTTTTTTCGAATGAATGAACGTACCCAGGCTTTGCTTATTGAAACGAATACATAATTTTAGGGATTTAGAGGGAATAAAATAATAAAACTCACTATTATATCATAATAATATACATCGGTATTAATTCCTCCTGCGAAATAAGTACTGACATTATTATAGAATTTCGTAGACTAACAGTTCTTTTTTGGACGAGATCTGAAATAAATGTGTTTTTTTTTAGTAATTTACATAAAAAGGAAGAACAAAATATAAAGGTTTTCTCTTCTGGAAACCGATACAATTATGTATGTTTTAGTTCTTTTGTAAGTTGCTTCAAATTTGAAACTATTGGAATCGTGGTTTTTTCTATTATTATTTCCTCAAGTTTTAATCTTAAGTTGAATTAAGAATACAATATGCAAATAGAGCACATAGCCTTCCTTATAGGTCGATTTTGATAGCCCTTTAGTACGCTATACAGGTTTCGGTCAATAATATTATATGTATAAATAAATCATTAGGTTATATTTGTATGTTGAATACACCTTGTCACTTATTCTATTAATATCGATATTAAAAAGTGGAATCACATCTAGATAAAAAAATATGCAACCAAAGTCTTGATAGTTTTACAATATTGAACATTTGTATAGTACCTTTAAAATATTTTTGAACAAGCGTACTAGATCAGATTACAGTATAGTTATTTAACATGTCGCTGTTGTTACTCTCAAAAAGATACTTACGTTAGTAGACTGTACTCTTGAGAGTCACTTTAAGAAATTTATGGTTCCTGATAGTGGTAGTGAAAAATAGCTGCTCTTTTTAAAGTTTGCCTTAAATTTATTATTTTAACTTAAAAAATAAAATGTAGTTCTTAAGTTAAATTTATACATTAGTAGTTAAAAAAAATCGAATATTTTTGACTCTCAAAACTGTGGCGGAGATTTTGAAGCGTTAGACTTCTGCCCTGCCTAGACGGGAACATTACCCCATTGTACTGTCCCGACGTTGGGAGGTAGGTTCTGTGGTGTGGAACAACCCCTCTGTGGAGGTGGCGTCGGGCCCCGAGGTACTGACTAGCCGTCGAGGTGCCATGTTTGCTCATCAGATCTGGGGCGACTCACCAAAGGCGGCATTGGTGGCATTCACCGGGTTTTAGTGGGTAGGCCAGCTTTCGAGCGCAGTGAGTCCCACATCACCTAGAGAGACCCACTCGCCCGCGGGATGCCTCAGAGTATTTCATGGTATTAGAAAAAAAGTAGTATGTATATATATATGTATTACATAGTACATTCTGCGTAGAACTATTCATCATTGGCACTGCGTTACGTGCACTTTCACCGATTAAGTGGACATCCCACTTCTTGTTAGAGATGTTAAGTGATGGATGCGTTCATAATAAATTCTCCCCTAACAATATGTAATTCATCATTTACTCTGACATGCATTTAACGTACAACTGCATTTACCATACTATCCTAGAAATGGTTACACTATTTTAAAGGGACACTTTATCAGGCATATATAAGTCTCTAGAAACAGAATGATACAATAATATTTTAGAGGCATCAGTATAATAAATAAAACCTATTTCTTTTTAAAACTATAAAGCTCTCTCAAAACGATTTTTAACTGACTTAAAAAAGGAGGAGGTTCTCAATTCGTCGGAATCTTTTTTTATGTATTTTGCCGTTCGTTTCTTCAATAATTTCTTTATATAATTTTCTGCCTAAGGAGTATCTTTTCTTTTCAATCTTTTATCTCCATCGGTGCAAAGGCTTTCCGTTGATTTTTTGTGACGCAAATAAAACTTTAATATTTTGATATAACTTCATATTTCTGTGCATGGATGACTACATGCAAGTAGTCTAGTCCAATTTTGTGTCTGACATGTTTTGATAGTTACCCTAAAAGCAGTATTTGCACAATAGACATTCATCATCATTTACGTCATCATCAATATATTTTCGTCGATTGGACATAGGCCTCTTTCGATGAACCCCAAGATAGCCGAAACCCTGGTACAAGCATCTAAATTGAACATCGGCTATAAACACTAATGTCTCAATAATAATTCGACTTCTAGGCTTTTATAGCAGTGCTAGTGGGGAGAATTTCATTAGGGTGACATTGTTGAAACTTCAATATTCTTGTGAGATAACGAGCGTGGCTGAGATTGTTCCCAACTCGGGGCCACTTTGACTTGCGGCCCGTGAACATCGCAAACATTCTCATTAAAGTCCAGAAAACACCAATATTTGTACGTAATTGAAAATAAAATCCACAGCAGCTTAGTTGAAAATAGCTTTAGGATTTAACATTGGATTTCACTTTATTTCCATATATTAAAGAGTGTATTGGATCCTTATTCTGAGCACCCTGTGTCTTTTTCCTACCAAAATGTTATGGGACACAGTGAAACATTTGACGTCAAGATTCTTTAGATTTTGTTGATTGTGATTATGATTGTCATCATTAATACGACTTTGGGCGCAGGTTTGCGTTTTTTATAAAAGTGAATGCAAACAAACAGTCGATCGACCTAGTGGTATATTATCAACGTCATCCATAGACAACCGCTACACTAGAGGATTTCTATGTGCGTTGCTGAAGATTTAAATGCGAGTTCTCTAACTCTTTACATAAAGTTACCGCATAGGTTTTTTATATAAGGTCTTTCTCTACGAGATCTTTTCTTAAGGGTCGCATAGGTTCGGAAATTATATTTATACACTTTTTTTTCTAAAAATACTTCTATACTAAAGCTAAACATAAAAAATTATAATAGTAGCCACATTGCTATACATAAGGATGTAAAAGTTGTCATTACAGTTGTGTACCATATAGGAATGTGAATAATGTTGGCCCTGGATTGTCCAGAAGACCAATATTGGAAAAGCACTCGACTATGCGCTAACGATGCGGGCCTAATGAACTTGAAATCCTGCGTTTCAATTTTGTATAATGGACACCGACATGAAACTATGAATAGTGCAGATAAGATAAATTAACAATTCTAGTTAGATTTTTGTTTGATTTCAATTAAAATGTATGGCTTCATTTGGAAATAAATTCAAGACGAATTTTTATAATTATTATAACGATAATTTTAAACGATTAATAATTGTATTCTAATATGCTCTCTTCGTAATATAAGACATTTTACGGATTTTATCGCGGCTTATTTAGATTTCCAACAACCATGGTCACGGGAGGACTGAGGTAAAGTGTTTTTCTTATAATGAGTAAGACTCTTTTTTTTTCTTCAATGCCGGGAATTGTTCTGAGGCATCCCGCGGGGGAGTGGGTCTCCCCATGCGGATATGTGGGACTCGCTGCGCCCGAAAGCTGGTAAGTGGACGCAGCTCTACCCACTAAAACCCGGCGAGTGCCACCAGTGCCGCCTTTGGTGAGGTGCCCCGGATCAAAGCGGGGTATAAAGAGCCCCTCTGATCAATTGATTTCGCCCAAGCTGCTGCGTTCACCTTAGGCTACTGAGCCCCACAGCCACGTCAAGGCCTGAACCATGGTGGGGTTATAATGAGTAAGACTCGCGTAAACATTATGAACTAAAGTCTCTATTAAAAACAGCGCGCCACGATTTTACATAAAAGTTAAGGCGGAAGCAAATTTTTGTATAATGATAATGATATATATATGTTCAGCTGTGGACGGATAGAGGCCGATGGTGATGATGATGACGATGATGATTATGATGATTATGATGATGATGATTATGATGATGATGGTGATAATGATGATGATTATGATAATGATGATAATGACGATGTCGAGATTATCTAAAAACGATTAGTTATAAAGCAACAGCATGAAGAATTATGACAAAAAATATCTAACTATTTTCAGATTGTGTTCGTAATATGAATAATACAATTCCTAAACAAAGACTGAAGAGACAAAAGATAATAAAATTTTGTACATCCCCGTGCCATCAATTGTGATATTCCTTATATCCTGTAGTAGTGCATAAGCCATGCATTTGTGGTAATTAGTCCTGGTTGAAAATCGGATTGATTGGCTCAATCGCTTTATCGACAGCCCCGCCAACATATTTTATAAAACTGAAACAGATTGAACCAAAACTTGATAGCGTTCGATTGATAAATGAAATCAATTGACAAATGTATCAATCCTGAAAATTATACTTACTCTATTGGCCTCTAAATTTTTTGTATTTCAGCAAAACTCTACAGAGATAGACTAAAGCTACGACTTCTAAAATAAAATAAATAAATAAAATTATTTGTCTATTTTTATCTTTCTTCTTTAAAGATTCCTTAGGTACTTTCAAGAATTTGGAAGGCTCCTGAGCTATGAAAGCTTAGTTTAGGCTTTTTTATTCAAGTTAAAATGGAAACTCTGAGTAATCTTAAGCGTATGCTGTATATAACTTGATAGGTGCGAATGGCATTTCGTATAAATAAAAAAGCTTAATCATATTGGTAAATTGCTTTACGCGAATTTCTTTATTACGAAACAACATATTTTATGAATTTTGTCTTTATATGCCTGACGTTTCAGTTCTTCCGTGACGCTTATTCCTTCTGATATCCCGTTGCGATATCAGAAACGATCTTGATACTTGATAAACCGATATTAAAATCGATAAAATCTGTAAAAGTTTTACCGGTGGGAGGGAAGCGCTGTGCCGCGCTCCCGGCTGCATGGGTACCACCATCTTGCTTGTTTCTCCCGTGAAACAGGTCTGCTGTGTTTCGGACAGAAGGGCTAGACAGGCAGTGTAATTACTGGCACCGAGACTTAACATCTTATATCTCAGGATAGGCAACACATAAATGTGTCATGATTTCCATTATTTATAAATAAATATTTAAATAGTTTTGTTAGTGTAGGTAGTTGTAAGTTCGTTTGTGGCACCTGCCGGGGCGAAATATTGTAAAATCTGTGGTAGGGAATGATGAAGGGCCCTTTAGTGACCGATTGTCGGTGTGGATAGTACTGCCTCAGGCAGTACGATGTTATTATGTATTTAATATTATGCAAGTATAAGGAAATGATATAAAGACAAGGATTGTGTAATATGTTAGATATAATATGTATAATAATTATGAGAGTAATGGTTTGTACCGGAGACATGTAAAATAAAGTGAGTACTTTGTGAAAAGGATTTTAATTATTATGAAAAATGAGTTGCCTGGGCTCGTTCCAGGTAAACTAGTTTATATTTATGGGCGACGTCGACCACATATCATCAGGTGGCACGTTTGCCAGTTTGCCTATCTAACTAACATAAAAAAAAGTTTGTTTCATTATAATCAACGAATTAGAAAAGGTATAATTCGTTGATTATAATATTTGCGAATTGTTGAAAACATACTCTAGAACCACTCATAGAACACATTTGACACGACTAAATAGCAATCAATCCGTCCCATTCATTTTCGTTCCAAATGTACTGGATATTGTGCTATAATAGGTCAGAATTAGCATATGAACAGTCGGGTCACCAGCTGAAGGATTACGTGTTAATGGTATCTCAGATGTTAATGTGTCATGAAGAGTTAAGCCTATGTCGTAATGGATTATTCAAGACGTGGCCAACGTACAAAACGGTCCCGAGACTCGGCACGTAGTAATTGAATTTTGATAGCTAAGTTTAGTGCTTAGTGCTGTGCTATTTCAATAGTTACAATTTCGTTCGATTGAACGGTTTAATATGGGTTAAATGATCAGACTCGATGGACTCGGTGTTCGTTGAAGCTGTGGACGGAGAAAAATAATGATTGCTTAATAAATTTTGATGTGTACGAATGTAAGTGACCGGTCGAACAAAAAGCTTTTTCAATTGTTAAAGCTATTTACTATGTTTTTCACTTTTATTTTTCTTGCTTGTCTCTCCCGTGAAACAGCTTTGCTGTGTTTCGAGAAGGATAAGCCGGGCAGTGTAATTACAGGCATCGAGACTTAACATTATCTTTGGAGAGACAACACATCCCTCATGGTTCAAGCCTTGCGTGGCGTAGCGGTGGGGCTCAGTGGCCTAAGGTGAACCTAGCACCTTGAGCAAAGCCAATTCTTTGAATGCCTCTTACAATAAGAGGTGATGAAAGGGCAGAAGGAAGATAAAAAAACACATAAATGAGTTGCCCTGGCTAGTTCCAGGTAAACTAGTTTATATTCATGGGCGACGTTGACCAATTACCACCAGTAGGGCTAGCATGCGCGCACGACAAAATTTTGTCTACCCCTTTTCTCGTATAAACTATATGAAATAACTAGCTATTGCAAAGTTACGCCTTATAACATCAGCTATCTGCCAGTGAAAGTCTCGTCAAAATCGGCCGTTTTATAGATTAAACGGAACAAACAGACAGACAAAATTGTTTTTTTAAATGTAAGTACCCTATATTATTTCATAGCTTTTACCCGCGACTTCGTCCACATGTAAGAATATTTTTTTTTAATCTTATTTTTCAAATAATATGGTTGCAACTTACGGGTTCCATACTATCTTTGTGCCAAATTTCATCTGTTCAGTGGTTTAAGCGTGAAGAAGAGACAGACAGACAGACAGAGTTACCTTCGCATTTATAATATTAGTAAGGATGAATTATTCTATGAATACATTTTGGATAAATTACTAAAATACGGAAACAGTATTTCATTAAAAACGTGTGCTATACAAAAGTGCGATCCTCATAAGGATCCGCATCTTGTAATAGATAGCGTGGTCTACATTTTGTGTTAACGCCATCTATTGACACGTCTAAAAAACTTATTGTTACACTTATACATCTTATCATTTTGGATCTAAAACTATCTCCATATCAAATTTCACTCAAATCGGTTCAGTTGTTTAACAAATACATAGTCCCGGAGTTTTAGCTGCACAGCTCCCGTTCTCGTGGGATTTTCAGAATAACAACTATTTTAAGTCCTACGTTAAGTTCCAAAGTATCTTCATATCAAATTTCACCCAAATCTGTTCAGTGGTTTAGAAGATAGACAGTCCCGGGGTTTCACCCGCATATTTCCCGTTCCCGTGCGATTTTCAGGATAACAACTATTTAACGTCCTACGTTAGATTTCAAAGCATCTTCATCTCAAATTTCACCCAAATCTGTTCCATGGTTTAGAAGATTGTCAGTCCCGGGGTTTTATCCGCATAGTTTCCGTTCCCGTAGGATTTTCAGGATAACAACTATTTTAAGTCCTACGTTAATGTCCAAAGTATCTTCATATTAAATCTCACCCAAATCTGTTCCGTGGTAAAGAAGATAGTCAGTCTCGGGGTTATACCCGAATAGTTCCCGCTCCTGTGAGATTTTCAGGATAAGAACTATCTTAACTCCTACGTTAATGTCCAAAGTATCTTCATATCAAATCTCACCCAAATCTGTTCCGTGGTATAGAAGATAGTCAGTCCTGAGGTTTTACCCGCATACATAGTTCCCGTTCTCTTGGGATTTTCAGGATAAGAATTATTTTATTTCACCAATTCATTAATAGATGGCACTACTATATAAAGTCCTACGTTAAGTTTCAAAGTATCCACATTTCAAATTTCACTCAAATTTGTTCCGTGGTTTAGAAGATAGTCAGTCCCGGGGTTTTACCCGCATAGTTTACCGTTCCCGTGGGATTTTCAGGATAACAACTATTTTATAGCCCACTTTAAGTTCCATAGTATCTTTTTATCAAATTTCACCCAAATTTGTTCCGTGGTTTAGAAGATAGAAAGTCCTGGGGGTTTACCCGCATAGTTCCCGTTCCCGTAGGATTTTCAGGATAACAACTATTTTAAGTCCCACCTTGAGTGCCTAAGTATCTTCATATCAAATTTCACCCAAATCTGTTCGGTGGTTCTGAAGATAGACAGTCCCGGGGTTTTACCCGCATAAATCCCATTCCCGTGGAATATCCAGGATAAAAACTATTATATGTCCTTTCTCGGGTTCCATACTATTTTTGTGCCAAATTTCATCCAAATCTGTTCAGTGGTTTAGGCGTGAAGAAGAGACAGACAGACAGACAGACAGAGTTACTTTCGCATTTATAATATTAGTAAGGATAGTAAGGATTACAAACAGACACTCAATTTTATTTATCTGTATAGATAATGAAATAATAGGAGATAAGGGGTAGACAAAATTTTGTCGTGCGCGCATGTTAGCCCTACAGGTCTGCCAGTTTGCCTATGCAACTAACAAAAAAAACCGTACCGTCTCAGGACGCCCGAGAGAAGCGAAGCTTTATAGCGTAAAGCATAGAAACTAAGCGTTACACAAAACGCGCGTGGCCCCGCGCGTTTTTTATAACGGTATAAATATCTGACGCTTAGCATGGATGGAGTGGCCTCACGGCAAGTGCCTATATGCAAGGGGCCCGAAGGTCTGTATAGAATTATTTATTTGCAATTATCTTTTTTCGTTCACTGGGAATTATATACGAATGCCTTGCCCACGAGATATTTACAAAATATTCCGGCTTAAAATGTTTTTTACTTTAACATTATTAATACTCTAACAAAAATTACGCTTTGTCTTAAAATGTTAGGCTACTTATTTCGAATTGTAATTAAATCATTTCAAAAAGTCTTTAGTATTTAAAGAAATATACAAATTACTGACTTGCCATCCAATAAATTATATATGTAATGATATTTCATCAAGAATATATCAAAATGTGTATATATATATATATATATATATATATATATATATATATGTGTGTCCAGTAACAAACATGACAGAAATAAGAAACTAAATTATAGAGAAAGTTCTAAAAGTCGCCCAACTTCCTACTTTACTCCTAACTACCTCCAGAAGGCAACTTTCTTTGAATAAAATTAGTATTGTGAATATAATTAGAGTACTTGATTGCTTCTGTTGCCACTTGGCCACAAAAAGGACACAAAATGCTTGAGACATTTTTAAAGAGCTATTTTAAAGCTTTAAACGACTTTTCATTCACTGGCCATTGGTGAGAGGTATAATGACTATAACTCTGTGTTTGGTACAAGTTACAAACTCTCAAAACATGACTTGTTAAAATTCACTTTTTTCTAAATTAGTGACAACCACAGAAATCTAGATAATAAGACAATGAAGTACAAAATAGCATTCGTCAAGTCGTACCACTGGGGCGAGTTGAGGACTTCAAAAATGGTTATTCTGCGACTCGTACCGTGGGACGAGTTGCTCGTGGGACGACAAGGGAAAGACCCAATAATAAAGGCCTTATTATTTAGATTTATGTGGTGACAAACATTGTTTCCTTCAATCTATGATGAAAAAACTTTTTTACTTCCCACTGTTACATATATTCATTACTCTCCTTACATGTTTCATTTCAGAACCATCAATTATTTTTACATAATCATCATAATTATTCACTGGACACTTTTATAGGAAAGATGAGAAGATCAAATACATATTTTTATAATAAATGGACGTCCAGAAATATAATATTACAACCACCCTAATGAAATAAGCGCAGGAAAGTACCTATTGAATTACAACCCACATCAAATAGAATGAAACAAAAATTAAAACCGACTTCAAAATTTAAAAAAAACTAAAAAGTAATAAAATAATTTCCTTAATCTTTGTACCTACAATTTATAATCAACTTGTTCTTCTACTAATATACAATCTTTGCATTTACCACGTCATTATTGTTACTTTTGAAGTCGGTGTCAGCCAAGGTAGGTAGAGAGGTTGGTACATCAACGAATACGACACCGGCTTCAAAAGTAACAATAATGACGTGGTAAATGCAAAGATTGTATATTAGTAGAAGAACAAGTTGATTATAAATTGTAGGCACAAAGATTAAGGAAATTATTTTATTACTTTATAGTTTTTTTTTTTAATTTTGAAGTCGGTTTTAATTTTTGTTAAAAAAATTTTATTTCTTAATTTTTTGTGATTTCAAAATTCGATAACTGATTTTATTTGTCTGAAATATAGGTAGAACTATTAAACGCGTTGCTCAGATTAGATAGCGCTGTATTAATGAGATGAACGTAGAAAGGGTTTAAATCATTACATAACAAATGAAAAAACCGAAATGGAATTGCGTAAAACTTTATATACATGTAATCGAAAGCAATCACGGCAGATTTGCTGCTATTCGTTAAATAATTCCATTATATATAGGTATAGAACATCACCAATATATAGATATAGAATGGATATTATGATGACCTTGAAAAACTATGATGCGCTTCCAAGCCACAGTTGTTTTTTGTTCATTTAACAACGACAAGTAATAAAATTACATGATTTTGGCATAATATTATTTACCGTATGAAGTAAGCCCAATTAAAGCTGTAAATCGTCGAGGATTCCCCTCGACTGTGTATGGTCTCCATCATCACACCTGTAATGGCCCTTATAACCCATATGGGTACAAAGTTCTCATCAATTTAAATTAATTAAGTCCAAACACAAGGTAGCTACTGTAAACTGTTGAGGAGTTCCCTTAATTGTCCTTTGTCTTCATCATCAGACCCCTAATGACAGTCACAACCCATCTAGGTGTAAAGTTCTCATCATTACAAATTAATCAAGCTCAAACACAAGGTTACTGATGTAAATAGTTGAGGAGTTCCCTCGATTGTCTTTCGGCTCCAGCATCAGATCGACTCCAGACCTTCATTAAATTGAAGTCCTTCAAAACACTTTATAAAAAAAATATCAAACACACTAGTCGCCCCTACGATTTTCGAAAGTTCCCCTCGATTTCTCTGGGATGCCATCATGGTTTCCTTATCATGGGACCATTTGGGAAGTATACCCTTTAGAACAAAAAAAGAATTTTTCAAATCGGTCTAGCCATCTTCGAGTAATCAGGTAACATACATAAAAAAAAATATAAAAAAAAAGATTCCGACGAATTGATAACCTCCTCCTTTTTGAAGTCGGTTAAAAATAGATTCCATTTTCATAATAAATAGGGTCCAACAGAAGATTCTGGAAAAAGTAACTAGTAAAAAAATAATACGAATTATTAACAAAGCCCTTGAAACATCGCAGAGCGCTTCTAGCTTGCACCATCCCCCACAATGTAAAGCTGTCGAAGTAGCCGCGGTCAGGTCCTCGTGTCGAGAACGGCATTATGAACCGTCTGCTCAGTCCTCAACCCTCGACGTCATTCCTAATTGAAATTTGAGGTATTGTCTCTTTAGAAAAAAAATAACAATACCTTGAAACTCTATTCGTATTCAGCTTTAGTTTCCAAAATGTTGAAGGGTTGAAACTCAGACTGTTATTTTTCCTCTTACTGGCTGGAATAGTCTGTGTAGCAGGAACAATTTATAATAAGGCATAATGTTCTAAGTGAGCGACAATGGCCTAGTGGGTATAGGCTCGGCCTATTGAGTGAGAGCTGAGAGGTCCGGGTTCGCCTAGAAATGGGTTTTTCTTAAATTTGTATATACATCATACCATCGCTTTATCACCGGTGAAGGAAACATTGAGTAAACCTGCATGCCCGATGAGATTAAAAGTCTTAAGTTTGCCAAACCGCATAAGGCCAGCGCATCAGTGAACTATGGCCCAAAACCGTCCTCGCCTGATTTCGAGGAGGAGACCTGTACCCAGCATTGCGACGTAATATAAGGGTTGATATTAATATATTATATTTATAATTATAATGTGCTATTTTCTCCAGCCGCAAATATTATTTAGTTGCAAATTTTAATATCCAAAGAACCATCTTTATCAACGAAAAAAAATTTCTTCCACTAATACAATTCGACTGTCAATTTTTTTTGTCTTCAAGTTGTCACACAGTTTTACATACCGACGTTTCGTATACTTTACAGCAACCATAGTCATAGGAGCATAGTGGTAGTCTAGGGCTTATTAAAGGATTATAGTGCAAAGAATATGTATGACGGATACTCTTCAGGATTTCATTTAGTTTAGATTTGTCAAGGGGAGACTCAGGTATTTTATGTCTATATATGTAATTTTTAAATAAAAAACCTTTTTTAGATCTGCTCCTAGTCGACATTTTTTCTTATAACTTGACATGTAATACATAAAAATTATAATTGCAATGCCAAGTCGCAAGAGACAATTACTGTAGAAGTATATGAGAGATATAAATTATTCAACAAAAGCGTTGAGCACACGTTTCATCTTCATTGAATGAAATATTCAAAGAGAATTTCTCATTTCACCTCATTTGAAAATTAACAATGATTATTTTATCTGTTGAATATTAAAAAAATAAACCTCCAAATGAATTCAAAGAAAATAATTCTTGTGAAAAAAAATATTGTATCTTTATGTCATTAGCATTTATATTTCAGGTGAATAAAGTAATTTTAAATTATGCTAATAACAAATTTTTGCTTTGTACATTTTATCAACGTTTCTTTTGTGGACCTACATGCTGTAATTTTGGGTTTTTATATTTGAATCGTTTTGTAATTTTAAATTTTATAGTTAACAATCGTTGCGGTGGTGGTCTGTTTTATTTTGAAATTTCGATGTATAATTTACACTATACTTATTTTATATACCGTTTAAAATACTACTAGGCTGTTAAATATTATTGCTTAATACATATTATAATATCTATAATATCATTATGATATTTTAAGCTGGCCTCCTGAACAACTCAAACGGGGTACAGGGAAAGAAGGGTCACTGTCAAGGAAAAATAATTTTGAGATAATAACAAAAAACATAATTTATTTAATCTTAAAATTAATTTATTAAATTGGGCTAAAGTAAAAATTTCTGATAGGACATATTATGTAGGCCAATGATTCACATTATAAAACATACTATTAAATGTTTTTTTTTTTATATAGAAGAGGAGGCAAACGGACAGTCAGTTCACTTGACGGTAAGTGAAAAGCGACATCCACAGACACCCGCTATTTATTTATATCAAATTAAAAAATATATCTTTATATGACGACCTCTGTGACTTTGTGGTTAGCGCGTTGGCGCTCAAGCCGAAGGTTGCGGGTTCCAATACCGCCCAACTAAAAAGTTTTCTGTGTTCCTGGGTCATGGATGTGTATTATAATATAATAAAAATCTGAAATATATGTATAGTATAAAAGTATTAAATATACATATTTCCGTTGTCTGGTACCCGTAACACAAGTTCTTCGAGAACTTACCACGTGACTAGATTAACGTGGTGTAAAAAAGCGTCCATAGATATTATTATTATCTTTAATGAAATTACTTATAAGAAAGATCCAAGTCACTTGACTGAAAAAAATATAAAAATTAACCATGTAAATAGGATCATCTTTTCACATGGTTAATTTTTATATTTTTTTCGCTAAATTACTTACTCGCTTAATATATATTCTGAATGACATGTTTTTTTATTATTTTAAATTGAATTTTAATGTCAAATGTTGAGAGAAATAGTTTTGGACCTGGTAGAAGTAGGCAGATGCTAGATTCTATTCTGGCAAACAGTTGCTATTCAAGCAGCGACGTAAACTAAATAAAGCAGACATGAAATGTAATTCCTCTAGCAAAACAGGTCAAGATCGGACATAGCACTTAGGATGAGAACTTGTTCATTGTCCCAAATGTTCTTGTTTAAATCCAATTTCAATTTGCAAAATGGAAACAAAAACACAGACACAATTAATTATTCTTATCAAGCATTCATAATTGTAAAACAACAGCAATGTTTAGTTTAATCCACCCCGATTGTCTTCTGTAACCTCGTCTGAATAAACTCGGTACCCAATTCAATTAATGGTAGAATATCAACAATAACAATTTTCGGGAACCATGTTTACTGAGAACTCAGAGTAACGTTATTAACATTAATAATTTTGTTGTTGAGTTTGAAAAAGGAAATTGCCAAGTAAAAAAATTTAGATGAAAGCTTGAGTAACATATATGTATAAAAAACAGGAGTGTACTTTCTACCCCAACCATTTTTATAACACAGGGAAACGCTTTTACAAACCGTGAACGGCCCTGTCCGATGGTGTTTTTACATATCTGAGCTGAATACCCACTATAACCCAGCGAGTGCCACCAATGCCGCCTTTGGTAAGGTGCCTCGGATCTCTTTAGCAACAGGGCACTTCGACGGCTAGTCAGTCCCCCAAGGGACTGACGCCACCTCCACATAGGGGGTTGTCTTGCACCACAGAACAACCTCCCTTCCAACGTCGGGACAGTGTAATGGGGTGAGTTTCCTATCCTCGCCCTTTGTCCGCCCTTTTCTCTTTTGTACCCTCTTCTTATAAGAGAGGTACAAAGAGCAGCCCCCTCAGTTCAATTTTCTTCGCCTAAGGTTCTGGGTTCACCTTAGGCTACTGAGCGCCAAGCCACGACAAGGCCTGAGGCATGATGTGGACCGCGACCATCTAGTCTATTATTATTTCCTAGTCATCACACAGCCTCTTCACTCCTTTTTATAACAAATCTCTTTTGCTTAAAAAATAGCAGTCATAGGGACTGCCGATAGAAGTACAACCTTATTATAACTTAGAATAATGCCCTTATGAAATTAATTCAATTTTAATACTACAAAGAAATTTTATAATGACGTCATAATGTCACATTAGCATGTCGGTGACGTGAACCTATAAGATTCCCCCCTACCAAGAAGTGCTCAACGCGGCTAAATAAATTTTCACTTCAATAACTAGGATGACGGTACTCATGAATAATGGTGTATGGTACAAAGTACTTCCACTTATCACTAGTTAAGTGGAAAATACAGGACAAAATCACCTATTCAAATATTTGTTTTATTTTGTAAATGAACCATTAGATATTCGTATAATTCATAAGATTAATTAATAAATAGGATAAAACTTAGCGCCTTTAAGAAATAAATGGCAATCACAGGACCGTGTGTAGATATTTTATTTAATTTTAAATATTAAATAACGGAAATATTCAAGCACAATTCACATGAATTATTATCATGGGCGTACCCAGCTTCTGCCCTAGGGGCATTTTTTTGACCGGATCGCCCGCGCTTATGTTATACGGGGGAGGTTACTACTCTGTCGTGCACCTCGGGGATAGCCTTCGGGAGCTGTTCGACCTCTGCCTACGGGCCATAAAGTTCCTGGGGGCCTGGATGGAGGGTCAGCTCTGCCTGCTACCAAAGGCAGAGCGGACACCGGACTCGGCTCCGACGGACTGACCGGTGGTGTAGCTCGGGGTCCGTAGAGTGGCAGCGAGTCTGATGCGGTGTCCCACAAGGGTAGGTTCTGAGTCCGATCCTGTGGGACATCGGGTACGACTGGGTCCTGCGAGGCCGCCTCCTCCCCAGGATGGGTGTTATCTGCTACGCGGATGACACCCTCGTGTATGCCTGGGGACGAGGTTATATTAAGGAGGTGGTGCGGCTGACCAAGCTCGGGGTCGACAGGACGCGAGTCAGTGACACGTGTATAACGATTGTGGCGCGGCGGTGGACTCGGCCTAGCACACCGTCGAGGTGTGCCCGAGATGGGTGATACTGCGTTGCGATCTGACATAGGAGGGGGCTTGTCTCTGCCGAGCGTCACCACCGCGATGCTCGGTGACGACTTGACCTGGACCTGGACTTCTGCGAGGCAGTAAGAGTGAGAGAAGAGGCCGCCGACTAGACCCTCTCCCGCAAGCAACGAACGGTTCGTAGGAGGTGCTACTTAATGCGCCTCTATTAACGCCTCTGTGCTCGTGTTGGGCTTAAGGATGGAACCTGGGCTCAGTATGACATGACGTCGCGGTGACCGCTTAGTAGCGGCCAGGAAGTTCCCCCTTACAAGGAGTAGTTTGGTCTTCGCGGCGCCTGAAGGCGCTCGCAGTCGTTTTAGTTTAAGACTAGCTGTTGCCCGCAGCTTCGCCCGCGTTTACTTAGATTTACAGCCGTTCAGATTGATGATTATTATTTTATAGCCTAACTTACTCCTTATAACATCAGCTATCTGCCAGTGAAAGTCTCGTCAAAATCGACTAAGCCGTTTCAGAGATTAACCGAAACAACAGATTAACAGAAGAACAGAAAGAACAACAACAGATAGACAAAAATTGATATATTTTTTTGTGTAAGTAGGTACCGTATATTATTTCATAGATTGTACACGCGACTTCGTCCGCACGCTAGAAGCATTTTTTTTTAAACATTATTTTTCAAATAATATGGTTCGTATTTACACACTATTATAATTTAAAGAATACTAATAACTTCCACTATAAGGCCCGACAGTACGTTTTTACAAAATATATTTAATTTAGAATTATTTTTTTATTATAAAGAAACAACTTTTACGGATTTCATTATTAAGATTTTTATTTTTTACATGCCTGATGTTTTGGATGCCTTACAGCAACCATGGTTACGGGAGGACTGAGGTGACAGATGTCCTAACGTTACAAAGTTATTCGAAACTACCCTACGATACATCAATATTTTAATTCAAATTAGTACTACCAGCGAAAAACTACGAAAAAGAAATGTTACATATATTTTTTATTATTCATATATTTTATTATTAATTAGAAAGAAAGAAAGAAAAGAAAGAAAATATACTTTATTGTGTACATGAGAATACATACATCAATAATGGAAATTACAGAAAAAAAAATGTACACAAAAGGCGGCCTTATCGCTAAGGTAGCGATTTCTACCAGACAACCTTAGGGAGAGGAGAATTTGAATACATATAGGGTCGTTATGAAAAGAAAAGAAAAAAAAAAAAAAAAGAAATATGTATACATTTAAATAGATAATATAATATATACTATATAATTTAAACACAAATAAATATGTACAATATTACATAATATTCTAAATAAACATACTTATATCGATACTTATCATATGATATAATATACATATAGACATAATATATACCTATACACTAATATATATTATATTATTTAAGCGTATTTATAAATACATAAATAAATACATACCAAATTGCTTTATGATATAAGTACTATTATTTCGCACAGCCAATTGATTTTAGAAATCGATTCAATAATATTGTTGATTTGTAATTTCAAAATATGATTTTTTAAGTAATGTCTTAAATCCGTTGAGCGTTTTAGCTTTTCTAATACTTTCCGGCAAGGCATTCCACTCTATGATAGACTTCACTGTATATGAACAACTATAGAATGTGGAATGATGAGTAGGTACTCATAGAGTGAGAATATCATTTGAGCGCAATGCCTTATCGGAACTACGTATAATAAATTTCTCCTTAAGATATTCTGATGCCTTAGGATGATGAAGCACGTGGTACAGGAGCGACAGTATTCTTGTATTCCGGCGAAAACGGATTGGCAACCACTTGAGCTTAGCACGATATTCAGAGATATGATCATATTTCCGCAAAGAAAATATGAATCTTATTGCTAAATTTTGGAGTCTCTCAAGTTTATTTAATTGTTGCTCGGCGAGATCAGGGTAGCACGCGTCGGCATAGTCAAGAGTAGAAAGAAAGAGAGATTCAGCAAGCGCAATTTTGGTAGAGATAGGGAGCATGTATTGAAGTCTTCTTAGAGAATGCCAAGTTGCAAAACACTTCCTACTTACTTCATTAATTTGAGTGGTCCATGACATATTCTCATCCAAGAATACTCCAAGATTCTTAACACATTTGCTAAAAGGAATAACTGTGTTGTTCATGAGCACCGGTGGAATGGAGGCCCAGGCTATCCTCGAAACAAGTACCTGGCTACCTATTACTATAACTTGCGATTTCGCTGGATTCAGTTTTAAGCCGTGGCATCGACTCCACTCGTAAACTGCAGCCAGATCATTGTTCATAATAGTAATAGCCTCAGGCAAGCTTTTGATTTCAGCCTGGGTGTAGATCTGCAAATCGTCTGCATACAAATGGTAGAGAGAGGATATATTCTTTGTGATTGTGTTTATTAAAATAGCAAAAAGGAGAGGAGATAATACGCCACCTTGCGGGACACCGACAGGTAAGTCAGCCCATGAAGATATCTCCATTGCTGTCTTTATTCTCTGCCGACGTCCCTGCAGATAACTGCGAAACCAGCCAATCACTGTTGGAGATATGTTAAGAGAGAACATGATGCTGAGAAGTATGTCATGGTTAACCGTATTAAAGGCATTACTAAAGTCCAATAGTGACATAATGGTGAGTCTTTTATTGTCCATGCCATGTCTGATGTCATCAGTGACCTTAACAAGAGCCGTGGTAGTACTGTGTGCTGTTCGAAATCCAGACTGAAATGGATTAAGCAGTTCATTTGTAGTCGTATATGTTGTAAGTTGAGAGTGGACTAAGCGTTCGAAGACTTTAGAAAGGAAAGGAAGAATAGATATAGGTCGAAAGTCATTAATAGTGGCAGAGTTTGTTTTTTTAGGTATAGGAATAACATAGGCGTCCTTCCATAAACTAGGAAAGATGCCCGAATCTATAGAATAATTAAAGATGTGAGTAAGAATAGGAAGAATTAGATCAAGTACAGGAAGCAGCATCTTACGACTAATGTTATCAGTGCCAACAGCATCAGACGATATAGACAATATATTCTTCTTAACATCACAATCAGTAAATTGGCTAATAAGAAACGGTGAATGTTTAGGAGTTGGAAGTTGTGAAAGATAATAATTTAAAGTGTGAGCCTTAGTATTGGCTTCAAAATTTGAAGAAGGAGAAGCTAAATGTTGGTTAAGTTTGTCTGTAGAAATGTTAGGATTAGAGTAATTTGGTATTTTGCCAACTCCAAGTGATTTTAGAAATTTCCACACTTTTGCTGGGTTGCCGTTCTCAACCGATGTGTGAATGTGAAGTCTTTGTGCATCTCTACACATAGTATTACAGCGATTTCGTATGTTAATGTATCTCGCACGGTGCTCATCAGTGTTCGTCTTCCTGTATCTCGCCTTAGCCTTATGCTTTTTATATATCAGTTGTTTCAATTCATCAGTTAACCACGGTGCAGGAAGATGTTTGATTTTTACAGGTCTTACTGGTGCATGTTTGTCATATAAACCTGTGAGTAAGTTATTAAATATTTCAATTTTATGATCAATGTCAGTTTCAGTGAGAATTATAGACCAGTCCAATCCACGCGCGTCATCTAATAAATCATCTAAATTCAATCTTCCAAAATTGCGCTGCATTACAACTCTCGGTTTTTGCTTAGGAGGGTGTAAATTATAAGAGAGATATAAGGTCATGATACGAAAATGCATCTGCCGAACATTGTCCAAATTTAACTACAAACTCCGGGGCAGAAACCATTATGAGATCAAGAAGTGAGGGTGCACAATCCGGAAAAAAGTGGGTGGGATTTGTTTGTAATAAATGCATATTGCAGGCATCTAGTATAGATCTAAGCCTCTCAGATCTCCTATCCTGCTTAATCATGCATGTATTAAAATCGCCTATTATGATATTGTGATGATAGAGAGGAATGTATGTTTCTAGTAGATGTTTAAAAGAATTAAAATAGTCTATATGCAGTGAAGGGCTGTAAAATACGCCTAGTAGAATTTTTGTGTGTGCTAAATCAACCTCAATCAACAACAACTGGGGTGACAAACTAATCAAAGAGAAAGGAAAATTAGTTTTCAAATAGATTGCCAGACCACCTCCTCCTCTATGGATGCGGTCATTTTATTTTATAATTAGTAAGTAATACATATACAGAGTGCAATTGAAATCATGAGCATCCTTTTAAATTTAGACACTGCCCATGTAACTACTAATGTTACGAATACTAAAAATAAAATTAAAGCATGTTATTGAAAACACTTATAATTAAATCCTATCATAAAAAGTATCAAGTTCGGTTGGGCGCAGTTTGGTTTACGAAAATGCCGCCCGCGCCGTGTAGAATACATAGACCTCGCGTCAGTTATACTGTACGTGACGGATACCTATCTATTAGAAATAAATAGCTTGAAAATAAATAAATAAATCCCTTGCTTTCATATTTTTTTTATAAATCAGCTTATTATTAGCCGTAATGCAAATAGTATCATTAGTAGTGTCTAAATTTGCCCATGATTTCAATTGCACCCTGTATATGGAAACAGTATTCATTAAAAACGCGTGAAATACAAAGGATTCGCATCTTGTAATCGATAGCGTGATCTATGTTTTGTGTTAACGCCATCTATTGACATATTAAAATAAACTTCTTGTTACACTTGTACATCTTATATCTTTCCTTGGGTCTCAAACTATCTCCATATTAAATTTCACTCAAATCGGTTTAGTGGTTTAATAAAGACACAGTCCCGGCGTTTTACCTGCACAACTTCCGTTCCCGTGGGATTTTCAGGATAAGAAATATTTTATGTCCTACGTTAGGTTTTAAAGTATTTTCACATCCAATTTCACCCAAATCTGTTCCGTGGCTTAGAAAAAAGACAGTCCCAGGGTTTCCCACGAGAACGGGAACGGGAATATATTTTCATAACAACAATTTTTTGCCCTACGTTAGGTTTCAAAGCATCTTCATATCAAATTTCACCCAAATCTTTTTCGTGGTGTAGAAGATAGGTATACAGTCCTGAGACTTTACCGGCATAGTTCCCAGTCCCGTGGAATTTTCTGGATAAGAACTATTTTAAGTCCTACGATAAGTTCCCAAGTATCTTCATATCAAATTTCACCCAAATCTGTTCCGTGGTTTAGAAGAAGGACAGTCCCAGGGTTTTAACCGCATAGTTCCCGTTCCCGAGGGATTTTCAGGATAAAAACTATTTTATATCCTATTTTAAGTATTAAAGTATCTTTATATCAAATTTTACCCAAATCAGTTGCGTGGTTCTGAAGATGGATAGTCCCGGGGTTTTACCCGCGTAAATCCCGTTCCCGTGGAATATCCGAGATAAAAACTATCCTATGTCCTTTCTCGGGTTTCAAACTATCTTTGTGCCAAATTTCATCGAAATCTGTTCAGTAGTTTAGGCGTGAAGAACGGACAGACAGACAGACAGACAGAGTTACTTTCGCATTTATAATATTAGTAAGGAAGTAAGGATTAGGCACTCCACAGGTGTGAGTCCCACATAAGGTAGATCTGATGATGGAGCCGAGGGAACTTCTCAATAATTTACAGCAGTTACCTTGTGTTTGGGCTTGATTAATTTATTTATCAGAACTTTACATATATGTAGAATTGATTGGTCTTGGGTTGTGACTGTCATTAGGTTTCTGATGGTGAAGAAGGACAGTTAAGGGAACTCCTCAACGGCTTATAGTAGCTACCTTTTGTTTGGACTTAATTCGTTGATATTGACGAGAACTTTGCATTAAGAAGGGTAAATAAATTATTATTTTTACAAAAACCGACTCCAAAAAACCACAAATAGGTACTCAAAAGCGAAAAATAAATTTATTTTATTATTGTATGCGCTATCCACTCATCTATATAGATGAGTGGATTTCAAATTGGTGCTAGTTAAGAATGGTCGGACAATTAAGGGCGCACCACGAACAAGTTTCGGCGGAAATAAAATATAAACGTAGGTACTGTCGGTGGAAGATACAACTTCCAGGGGGGGGCAGCTGCCCACCCCTGCTCCCCCCTGGGTACGCCCATGATTATTATTATAGACATATTACAATACACACGACGTATACAGTACAATATTATTATGATATATATACAGACGATTCAATTAACCGTAACTAGAATTCATACAAAATAAACATTTAGACAAACTTATCTTATTTGATTTACATGCAATGCCGTGACAGTTTATTTGTTTAGCTCGCTGATATTAGTTCTATTATTCAATGATATTACCATAACAATCATTATCTTCTATTATGAAAATTCGCGATAATATTCAACAATATTGATTATATCCATACAATATACAAAATTGTATATTGTATGTATAGTGTATATTGATGATATTTTATAACACTAATCATTATATTATATTTGTAGAGAAGTCGTCGTTTTTATAAGATGATTTTTCTATAATTTAGACGACAAAGTAAATTAAAACAAAATTGGGTTTTTCTCTGTTATAAGAAAAACTCCAATTTTACAATATTATATAATACTAGCTGTTGCCCGCAGCTTCACCCGCGTTAACTTTTAAAATTTGAGGGGTTGACTACCCTTATCACTTAGGGGTATGAAAAATAGATAGTAGCCGATTCTCAGACCTACTGAATACGCATATAAAATTTGGTAAAAATCGGTAAAGCCGTTTCGGAGGAGTACGGTAACTAACATTGTGACATGGAAATTTTATATATTAGATTATATTCTTTAAGATGTTTTTAATATTTAAATTATTTTCGTATGGCGTGTGAGCTAAGATTTTTATTCTTCTATGCCAATCATTCGTGGTAAGGTTTTTTATAAATGTATATTTTTCAATATCATTTTTCTTTTCATATTTATAATTTATGTAATATAGTAAAAATTGAGTATAAATAAAACCAAACGGAAGCGCAAAATGAAGTTAACTCAACTACCGGTTGCACCGATAGGCCACTCATAAGTACATACTTAGGGTACCAGTAGAACAAATTCAGTGAAACTAATCCTCATATCTTACAATAAATAATACATAATATATATAAATTATAACCTCGTAGCGAACGCTTTATTCCCAAGTAGTATGTATGTCTTCTTTTGTGTCGTAGTCGGATAATCTTATCAAAACCTTACTTGTTTCCAATGTGTACATTTTTCACAACACACGTTAATCGTGATGAGCTATCACAGACTATTCAGCGGTACGTATCTGTGGCTTCTAATTACAAGACCATCCGCATCAGTGCTCTGTTGTACACGATACCGGCATTAAGAGCTCCTATTGTCTAGAGGGCTGTCTGTCTCGAGTATCAAGTGGCGTATTTTTTATCCTTTTTCCCTTTCCACCCATTCGCTTACAACCAAATCGTGCCTGAGCGGGGAACCAAAAAATTTCACCGTTTAATATACCTTTAGATGCATTTTGGCATAATAAATAATGGTTTAGTTTTAAAAACTTGGAAATTTGTCGGTATAATGTTGTAAGTCACGTCGTCATCATTATTATTTGTTTATTTCCAATGGATGAATGGAGCCTGTATCCAGCTCATAGTGATGTAATTTATGACGTCACACGCGACATAAAAGTAATTTTGAGCTCAGTAAAAAATAATCTTTTTTCGCAGACGAATATTAAACACTCGCACACTCCTTACAAACTAAGTAGCGACGGACGGGTAATAAGCTTGTAACTGCGTATGTACAGTGCAAGTGGGTACTTTTAGCCAGTTATACGCCTAGACAAGAGCTAGGGTGCGCATTCAACCAATGACGTCATTCCGTACGTGAAAGTACAGCGCGCCGTAAACTAAAGTACGCTTATACACTTTATTATCAGTCGCACGACACCATACAATATTTTAAGAGTTTTTATTTTATTTTATTGTACGCATTTGTAATATCTTGGATTCTTATTAAAACTATTTCAAACGGGTAATACCCGGTCGAAAAAACATGGTAAATAATAAATATTATGTTCTTTACATTTCCCAGAGTTAATCTCGTTCGTTCATAGAAGACGTTCGTAGTTCCTGCCGAAATATCGATCCCCGCAAAAACGAAAAACATAAATATCCAATTACAAATAGATTTTTGGTAAAAATATCATATAATTTAAAACCTTTTTCCTTCACGCCTCTTACGAAAGAGGCGTAAAAGTATTGTAAAATAACGCGAATGAAAAAAAATCATGTAATAAAAACAAAAAAGCACAGGGCAATGTTGATTGGCAGTTTGCTTGTTGCTAGCCTGTTAGCACAAAAATTATGAAAATGTTACTGTGTTGAATGGTAATAAAACATCATCATCATCATCAGCCTCTATCCGTCCACTGCTGAACATAGGCCTCCTTCAATGAACGTCAAGACGGCCGATCCCTTGCTACTCGCATCCAACATGGACCGGCCACCGCACGGAGATCGTCTTCCCACCTGGTTAATTATGGCCGACCAACACTTCGTCTACCTAAACATATCCTCTACTCTAGAACCTATTGCCCCAGCGGCCATCCATTCTCCTGAGTGTGTGACCAGATCACTGCCACTTCAACGAGCTTATTTTTGTCTTCGTTTTGTATCCTATCTACCAAAGAAACACCCAGTATAGCACGCTCCATAGCACGTTGAGCTACGGCAAACTTACAGATCAGTCGTAAAGTCGAGAACGCATTGTTCGAAGACTTTCGTCTTCAAACTCTGCGGTATAGACGACGTGAGAATATGGCTAAGCTTCCTGAATGCTGCCCATCCCAATTGAATCCTCCTATCGGCTTCTCTCTCGAAGTTATGTCACCCTAGCTGCAAAGTATGCCTAAGATAGACATACTCTTGCACGACTTCGAGAGTTATGCCATCAACGTTAACCGGCCTAGGGAGAACGTGTTCGTTGCACATGACTTTCGTCTTATCCAAGTTCATCCTAAGGCCCACACGTCGGGAGGATTCATTTAGAGTATGCAGCATCTCCTGCTAGCCCTGCAGCGACTCGGCCAATATAACGATATTGTCGGCGAATCGAAGGTGTGAAAAAAAACATATTCTAGTAATAAAAAAATCTAAACAGTACGTATCAAAGCTTTTTAAAATATTGTAGTAAAAAAGCTCGGATTATCTAAGTTTTTAAAACGTAAAAAGAAAAACTTTTATAACTACTTGAAACAATTTTTTCAATTAAAATAAACCGCATTGTAAGCTTCCTACATACTTACAGAGAAACTTTTACGAGGAGCTTTCATAAGGTCTTAAATTTCAATTTCAGCGGATCACCGCAAGAATTTCAAGGCGAGACAATGCAGGATTGTAGAATAAAGCTGAGCTTTCCGCCTGCATAATTAAAATTTTCAATCTTTACCTTTTTTATCAATTATTGTTGTAGTTTAAAAGAAACCCAGTTGGGAAAGAACGGAAATTAATCGTGTCGAGCGTTCTTATTCTTTGTCTATAATAGATTCACCATCATCATCATTATCATCAGCCTGTATCCGTCCACTGCTAAACATAGGCCTCGCTCAAATCGAACCCTCGCATCCAACACGGACCGGCCACACGGACTTTTGTAACCGATTTTTCTGTTAACTAGATAGAGTTCAATTCTTTCTAATTAATCCAAATTTTCGTACAAAATCGTACACTGCCAGGAAAAAATTCTAATTAGTGAAACAAGTGTAAATTTGGATGGAGTGTAAGCTCTGAAAGTCGTTAATTATGTTGTCACTCCTCTTTGAACTGACAACAAAAAATCCGAAAAAACAGCGCAATACCTAACGATAGTTTCTAATTAAAATTGGGATAAAAGACACTTGTTGAGTTGACTAAAAATTGGTGCATCCTTATGTCTATCGCATAAGCTGGTCTCGCGGTTTCTCAATCTCCATAAAAACTTTCTTCTAAATTAATTACCTTTAACCTTCCTCAACTATATATCTATCTTTAAAAACTATCTAACAATAAAAATCTATTAATAAAAGCACATTTTTTTTCAATTCGAGTAAGAAAAGAGTTTTTGTGACCATCATCGTCTAAATACATTAGTTGGTCAGAAAAGGGGGCCATACTGAAATAAATATAAAATTGCAAACATTATCGCATTTAATCTTACGTAGCCTATATTATTATTACTAATTATTTACCATAATATAGTCTATATAATAATTTTATTATGCTTATTAGTATAATAGTTCTGCTATGTCTATATTGGAATCATATATCTTTTCAAGGCGGACATTTTGAAGATGATTATAATTATATCTCTATTCTTATTGACTTCACGTCATACAGATTATTATGATCTCAAAACTTACTTATTTCTTAAACTTATATAGACGTTTGTGATGAATGTGATTTGATTGCCAAACTATGTAAAGTTTCTTAAAAAATGTCATATAATAAAGCAAATTGTTATGGATCATAAGAAGTGTATTGTGAAATAAAGATTCCTACTTTAATATTTAAGTATTGAAAAACCGGCCAAGTGCTAGTCAGACTTGCGGACGAAGGGTTCCGTACCATTATATAATTTACAACATTAGACACTAACATAAAATATGGTTTATTTTGAAAAAATGTTTTTTAAAATATTTGAGTTGATGGAGTTGATTGAGTACACCGCAATTTACCTTTCATTCAGAAAGGTATTTAATATGACGTATTAAAAAAAAACTACTTACTAGAATTATATCTCGTTCAAACTAATTTTCGGTGGAAGTTTACATTACGTACATCATCTATTTTTTTTAGTTTTATCATTCTCTTATTTTAGAAGTTATAGGGGGGGGGGGCGACACACATTTGAGTTGTTTGATGATGATTGATGTAAATTTGATGAGTTTCAGTTCTAAGTATGGGGACCCCCAAAATTTATTGCTCTTTTTCTACTTTTGTGTAAAAATCTTAATGCGATTCACAGAATACATCTACTTACCGTTTTTGCCATTTGGCTACGGAACACTAAAAACGCCGAGCAAATATATTATAAAATTATTCGCCATTGAATGTGTCGTCGCAATCATTATTGTATTCAATAACCTTATTGTGTTTATTCAATTTAATCCCATTCCTTCCAGCGAAATAATTTTTAGTTTCATCCGTTACTCCCGGAATATTCAGGAACGGCCTCAATGTATTTGGTGAATATTTCATCTCTCAATGTACGAGAGCGTCCGACACCGTATGTAGTTGTTTCATTGTTAATTGAATATAAAAAAATATTTACTAAGAACAAACATTTGTTTTTAATATTATTTTTTAAAGCTGTTATCAAGGCATTGCCCGCGTAAGCTACACAAAATTAAATAAAGTTGATTATTTGGCGTTTCGATTCGTATCTCACGTTTCACGTTCATTCATTCATGTTTCACGAGAGTAATTTTTTAATTGATTTATAGACCTTCATAGAAAGCTGCTATTTTACTAATCTAATTTTTAGTCTTTTTAATATGAATGCATGTAAAGATGTATTTCTTAATGAAGGACATGACAATAATATGTAGGATGATTTACAACCGGGGTGGTACCTGTCGCTTACATAATACAGCGACAAGCGTCAGCTATAGGTACTGTCGCGTTTCGTGCGGTTTGTGAGTTTTTGGTAGCCTATTGGGAGGATAGGTAAAAGGAGCGAAACGCATCTGCATAACCTCTCTCGCGTCTCTGTGGCGTCGGTACTATAAGGCTCCAACTGCTCGTTTGCCGCTTTATGATATTTAAAATAAACCGCTTACTATATTTCGTCTCAAGTAGGAAAAGCATGATTGAGTTGCCGTCGTCTGCCAGTTTGGCTATAAATCTATTATCTATTCATCAATCAATTATAATGAAACAAAATCTCAATTCATATATTTGGTCATATAATGCCCTTTGTTGCATACAATTTCAGCTACTACTTACCACAGCGCCGCCGAGCCGACCGGGAACTTCGCTTGAACTACAGCCAACTTTAACTTCTTGGCGCTGAGGAATGGTCCCATTATGCTTGTGACTGATTTGTTATTTATTGGCCACTCGTGAGCT
This sequence comes from Helleia helle, assembly GCA_963853865.1. Taxonomy (NCBI): domain Eukaryota; kingdom Metazoa; phylum Arthropoda; class Insecta; order Lepidoptera; family Lycaenidae; genus Helleia; species Helleia helle. The sequence continues at coordinate 11,845,569 of OY971431.1, forward strand.
CTACACACCGTTAGTACTAGTTATGCAATTTTATATCGTACAAAATATCATCTATTGTATGCCTCCACGAACTGGCCTATATTTTGACAGGCTCATATAATTTGTAGTTGTGCAACGCATGGAGTTACAATTTATGTATGAGTCTGTATTTATCAATCATTGAAATTAATGTACCCATTTGCCGCTTATATCTATTCTTCTCTCGCAGTAAAAAGTACAGTATTGTACAAACTAACATATCTGTAGATTAAACTGCGACGAGCATGCATTTATTTCTGAACTCGACTACTTAAAACTAACTTATTCTTAAAGATTGATATTATCTTGATTTTTCTTTCATGACATTAAAGATAAATTGTAGAAATTATAAGTTTAGGAGACCAAGGACGCTGGCAGAAATCTACGTTACTCCAAGGTCATTTTTTAAACGAGGTAAGTGCAAAAAAATTGCCATATGTAGAGAAAAAAAATTAAACGAATCTATACTTTTATCTAAACGTAGTTATAAAATTTACCAATTATTGGAAGTGCGTTAGGCGCTTTTCTGGAAATCCCGCACTTACATAAAGGACGCCGAGTCTTTTAATGCAAGCCTAGTGGTGTAAAGTTCAGCAATGAGGTTGATAATGATGATTGTGATGATGAAAGGAATTCAAGAATACAGCCCAATTTATCCAAGGGAATTAATTAATATGCACTTGGCCAAATTGATAGCAATAAAAATTGAATTGATGTTCAATCCATTTCGATACTTATACAAAGACTGCTTAACAAATACTAGGTTTCATTTGCAATATTGCTTTTGTGCACTGACATGAATGGATCATATCTCGCTTAAAAGCAATTTTCATCGAAGTACTTACCGTATATTCAGAATTGAAACTGCTAATTAATTTTATTATGATACAATTATGGTAAAATTAAATAACCAGGGTCAATAAAATACACATTTAATTTTATGCTTGCAATGTTAATTCACAAAGTATGTAATAGGAAAAAATAAGGCACGTTTGTAAAATATATTTTTTATTTTTTATCTGTTCTGTGGATTACATTATCAAAGCATTTCGTACTATCACGATTCCTTTTAAATACACTATAACTTATAATTTTTTATTAAAAAAAAACTTTTATTATTAAAGTGATCCTTTTTTTAAGACGATTAAATAAAGATGGTGATGGTTCTAAGATTATTCTGTTATATTAAAGTATTTTCAATTATGGGTTCCATGTTTTTTTACACAGAAGAGGGCTAACTTAGAGAAGAAACTTATCGACATGATAACGGGGTGAAATTTAGTATCATAATTGAATGTCAAATTTACACTTACGCGTGTCTTCCTTTGCACAGTAAAATTATATACCATATTCACAACTTATCTATATCATATCGTTTTGTGACGTAAAGAAACAAACATTCGGCACATTGTAATAAACTTCATTTTGCGAAGTTTATTGCGATTTATTAAGACTTTTACATGCAAATTGTTACTCGCCAGAATCATGCTAAATCTATGACTCCGATTGACAATCTTCACTAGATTCATTACAATTCTCAGTATTACATTACCTTGAAATCGGAAGCATTAGAAATAATATCAAGATTGATATAAACAAAAATGCACCAGACCGATACAATTTCCAAATCAGCAGGTTACACAAAATTTACATACACATAATATTTGATAATACAAACGTATTTGGGAATAGCAAAGCATCAAAAACATTACGCAGAGTGCATTGGTGATGATTCTGACCGCTTAAACTTGCGATATTCGATAACATGAATATTCGAGTTCAAAACCTATCTTAGAGTTGCAAAGTCCAAAATTGCATGGTCCGATCTGTTGTAATACAACTATTTGCAGTTGACACTCTCCATATTTGCATTATCTAGATTCGAACAGCTCGCTTTCATCTCACGTTTTGGTTATTTCAAATACAATTTGCAATAGAAGATTTTGTTTGATTTTTCCGTGTGCGATTTCGTTATCCACAAACACAATTAGGTTATGTGTCTTCTGCATTCGGATATACAAGATTTATAATATTTACAGAATCTGTAATGAATTCACGTGCTTGTGTCAATATCGTTTAATATAAGACAAGTTGCATTTATGCAAACGTATGAAGGGAAAACAATATGAAATTGGTGAAATTGACTCTTCAATACATGGACACATCATATTGAAATGAAAAATACATCATTGGTTTTCTTCTAATTCTGATCCTTTTTCCTTTTTCCTCCGCTGTCATATCCAACGGTCAAATTGTCACGTCATTGTGACATTTAGTAATTTTAGATCGACGTTATGGCGATGCGTAAATGTATTTACCCCCGTTATTGTAGTGCCCCGGATCTGTTTAGCAAACAGGGCGCCTCGACGGCTAGTCAGTCCCTCAGGGGACCGACGCCACCTCCACGGAAGGGGTGTCCCGCACCACAGATCAACCCCTCCCAACGTTGGGACAGTATAATAGGGTTAGGTTCCCGTACTCGCCACTTGCCCCCTGCTCTTTTGTCCCCTCTTCTTATAAGAGGGGTACAAAGAACCCCCTCGGCTCAATTCCCTTCGCCCAAGGTGCTGGGCTCACCCTAGGCTACCGAGCCCCACCGCCACGACAAATCTTGAACCATGGTGGGGTTGCATTAACCCTCATTTATACGTCGCTTTTTTATGTTAGTTGGATAGGCAAACTAGCAAACGTACCACCTGATGGTAAGTGGTCGACGTCGCCCATGAACATAAACTAGTATACCTGGAACGAGCCCAGGCAATTTATGTGTTGCCCTTCCTGAGACATAAGATGTTAAGTCTCGATGCCAGTAATTACACTGCCTGTCTTGCCCTTCTCTCCGAAACACAGCAAAGCTGTTTCACGGGAGAAACAAGCAAGATGGACCCATGCAGCCGGGAGCGCGGCACAGCGCTTCCCTCCCATCGGTGAGTTTCAATGTCATTAAATGCACTGCTTATCCTGACCTCCTTTCATACTGAGCTGTTTGACGGTAGAAATAAGCAGTATGGTGGTATCTATGCAGAAGAGAGCGCGACACAAGCACATCCCTCCCACCGGTAAGTACTCGTATTTAAATTATAAAGTCGATATCATACGCAAAAGGCCGTCGTAAATTTAGGTTCTATCGCGATTTAAAATACGACCTTCTCGGCTTGCCGTGACAAACGTCTCATTTCATTAGGATGGGGCGTGACCGGATTGATAAAGTTTCCTTTCGGTCGTTTTTGGTAATTAATAGACGGTGGATAAATGACTTCATTAAATATATTTTCTTACATTTATCTCAGTCCCAATTAGTATGTCCGTTGCTAATTACAAAGAATATTTAAATATCTGTTTAAAATGTTCTGTATCTCTGATTGTTTGTACCTAAAGTGACCGGCGGGCTGTTAGAGTTCCGAACTCTCCGTGTAATGGCCGCTCCTAGTTAGATTCAAATGGATCTGCCGACTTGACGTTGTTCACAGCAGTATTCGAAAAAGAATGATAATGATGATGATGGTCTTTTAACTTGTCACCAGTATGCAGTACTATGAGTACTGTGGCAGTTTTGATTACCTATAATAATAAGTACCTGGATGACCGAGCTTTGCTCGGTATTTTTTTCTTTTTTTTTTTTAAATTAAAATGACATTTTCTAAAAATGATTCCTAGCTAGATCGATTTATCGCCCCCGAAACCCCCTACATTTATAGTCTTATAACATTATTTATTATCAAGCTAAACGGATCATTATAATATAATGCTGTAAAAAGAGCAGAAGCACAGACAATCTTTTTAAGGAGGCAATCTTAATTGCTTAGTTATTTGTTTTAGACTTTTTATACGAATATCTCTAAGAATTAGAGTCTAAGTTTCCACATAATCATAAAGTAGTATCATCACTTCACATAAGTATAATATAATATTATTATATTATAATATATATTTATACATACAATATAATATTATATTGTTTCAGATTTGGCCAAGAAAAACACAATAATGAAGATCATCCATCCAATTTAGTAAGAGGTAGTGCCATGCTGCTTTGCAGCCGAATTGGGCCGGCACGACCGGGGTTTGTGAGTTTCCGATGGCCCAGAGGGGGATAGGGAAAAGGAGGGCAATACATCTGCATAATCTTTGGTTGTGCGGATATGTATGGGCGTCGTTAGTCGCCAAACTGCTTCGATTGCTCGTTTGGTATAAAAAAATCCAAAATACCTTCCATGATCACCATAGTAGGAGATTTTAAAAGGTATTTTTTTTTAAATAATACAGAGTGAAATTCCTTTCGATTCCGTAATTTTACCGAACCAATCGCTGAACATAACGTCCTTACATAAATTCAACTATTTACGAGCAAATCCTGCTATTGAAGTAAAGATGGCGCCGTTCATTTTTGAAATATTTGTTTGATAGTGGAAAGAAATAGTGTTGGAAGTGCTAAACCTTTACATATTATATAAAAATAAATGTTCTTGTGTTTATCATTATTATTGTCAACTTTGGTCGGTCCTAGATGATATCTAATATCTAGGACAGGCCTTCGCACTGAGTTTGTATACCTACGCATATTTTCTTGTATTACTTACATTTCTTTTCATTGCCTCAGGCAAACCAAAGATACTAGACTTTTTGTTCTTTTGCGCCCGAAAATGCTCTTAGACATCCTGCGGGGGAGGGGGGACTCCCCAGGCGGGTAATAGATGGTAAGCTGGACGCAGCTCTACCCACCCAACTAACCCACCACCAATGCCGCCTTTCCTCAATGGGGTGAGGTTCCCATCCTCACCCCTTGCCCCTTGCTCTTCTGTCCCCTCTTCTTATAAGAGGGGTACAAAGAGCCCCCTCGGCCCAATTAGCTGAACAGAGCCGGGGCACCTCAGTGCCCCGGATCTGTTGATCACACCACCAACAACAAGCACAACAGCACCTCGACGAAGTCAATCCCTCAAGGAACCGACGCCACCTCCAGAGAGGGGTTGTCCCGCACCACAGAACAACCCCTCCCAACGTCGGGAGGGGTTGTTCTGGTGTGCAACAGGCAATGGGGTGAGGTTCCCATCCACGCCCTTGTCTTTTGCCCCCCCTTCTTATATGAGGGTATAAACAGCAGCTCCCTCGGTTTAAATGGCTTCGCCCAAGGTAGACTCTAGTAAGTAAAATCCTAATTATTAGTAGAAGCCGACTATTTTATTATACAAATTTACTACTAATAAAATAAAGGACTTTTTATGATAGTTGGATAGGCAAATGGGCAGGTCAGACGAGCTTGTCACAATCATTGTTCTGCTTGCATATTTTAAGTCCAAAATATCCTACCTTTTCGGGCAGTCACTCCGGCGAAGGCAGAAGTAGAAATATTTCCCTAAAAATCAAATATATATACACTCTATGTATTATTTTGAAAGTAAAGTAATATTTAAACATTTTTCGTCACCAATCCCTAATTTACACGACGATTAGGACAAAACACGAATTCTCGTATCAATGGTTACAAATGCGACTTGATGTAAATAATCTAAGGTCATTAATGTTGACCCCCTAGCAAATTACGCTATAAAGCTGCAAAAAATGGGCTAAAAGCTCCCAAATTTATACTAAGGGCTCATCGGGAACCATTAACACGTAGTAGGATTCTGCATAAAACATTAAAATGTCATGATACGGCGCCTGCATTATTATTAACGCCTTCCCCAGGATCAACAATTTTCAATTATTTCGCTCCTATGAGTATCAGGTGGATTTTTTTCCTTTCTCCAGCGGGAGTATATTGAATATTAAGGAATGAAAAATGAGTTGGAATTTTATTTGGGAAATTTATTTTAATTTAGGTTTTGTGTACGGTCGTGGTCATTTAAAAGATTGAAGGGGGCCATATTTTTATAGTACGCTAGCTGATAATTTAAAAAATTACTAGTTTAAAAAATGCTTAATACGTATATTGTTTTCTAATGTTTACGTGAATTTCACTCATTATAATGAAACAATTTTTACGGATTTTATCGCTTTATTTGCTGTTACTGTAAAGTAATCATCCGAAACGTCGGGCTTGTAAAAATATTAATAAACCGCGATAAAATCCGTAAAAATTGTTTCATTATAATGCGTATTTAGACTTTTTTTTTTGTTTCGCTGGGGAATGTGTTTAGGCATACCACCTTAGAGGGTTATGTGGGATTCTCTGCACCCGAGAAGATGGTAAGGTGAACGCACTTTTACCCACTAAACCCCAGCGGTGTTCTCCTCGTCGTCTGGATGACCCGGCGAGGGAGTTGTGTACGTCCTCACCGGGCCACAACGGTGTGCCATCCGATCCAGCACTCTCCCCAGGGGGCGGAGGATGGCGTTCCCTCCTCCTTCTCCGTTTGTGCCTTAAACGGAGAAGGAGGTTACTGAACACATAATACATATTAAGACTAAGCTTCGGTTCAACTTTTCAAAATAAGCCACCAAAATTGAATTTTGAAATCATCATAGTATTTTTTATCATTTTAATTAGTATTTTAGATTATAAGATATCTAGACATAAATAGATATACAGAGATAAATGAAATACATATAACCTGCCCATAATATCTTTTTCTTGCATCATTTTTATAAGAAAGAAAAGTCTTACAGCATTTTATTCGTAAATTGACATTTTATTTTCCACTAAGAACAAATAAAACAGAAAATTTACAACTCGTTTCGCCGGAACGACGTGTTACGTTGTTTTAGTGTCGATTTTACGATAAATAGCACCATTTGTCCGCGCCCATTATTGCTTGACAACGCAACGGAATGGGTGCTTGAGATTGTGCGGAACTCGCGCTTACTTCACCGTGGATAAACTGCATTTCCGAATTCTACACTTTAGGAAGTGAAATATTGCTTGAGAATATAACATTGAAGAGTTAACGAAAGTTAACTCTTCAATGTTGTTGAGTTTCAAATTATTGTCCTAAATTGAGGGTAGTTAAATAAAACTTGCATTATGCTTGTCACCTGTCAACTTCCCTCTTTTCATACATGCGAGATACTCCGCTTCTCTTTTGCAAGCCGGCAACCAGTATAGCCACTTTTTCGCTAACTGTTAAAATGTAAAGAAGCCTGTCGAAGCTGCCAGAACGCGATCGCATGTGTTTGTGTTGTTTCCGCATATCTACAGACTGTTAGAAGCACAGAAATCTAAATAATAAGACAATATTTAGATTTCTGTGGTTAGAAGGTTATACGAGGGAGTACGAGAGCTGCTGGCATTCCTGGCAGAAGAACCAAGAATACCAGGTCAGTCGCACATGTCCTATAACATTACATCCTTTTCATCGACCTTACGTCTTACCTAATATATAAAGCTAATGCAATTTAATTTCATATTATATTTCTATTAGCCGCAAAAATAGAGTCAACTCTCTTTATTTTCTGTATTGCTTCTTTTTCTGTATTGCTTAATAGGTGAATATTAGGCAACTCAAAATATTATTATGGTAATTGTTTGCTCTAAAATGTAATAATAGTTAGGACTATAGGTAATTTAATAAACCTTAGTACAATTCATGAAAAATATTGTTTTCTAATATTTACGCGAATTTCACTCATTATAATGAAAAATGCACTGCGAACTGAGTAAACAATATTGTAAGATTTTGTGAAACTATTTATTTTTATCGCTTATATTTATCGCTTTGGATATTGTGTACTAGGTAAATGGAAAATCGTGTAGACGATGTAGTTATCTAGGTTCCAGGTATTTTTCTTTATTGTTTGACCGATATAGTCTCATTGTCACTGGTACAAAAACAAATTTTACGGATTTTATCGCGGTTTATTAAGATTTTTACAAGCCCGACGTTTGGGATACTTTACAACAACCATGGTACCGCAGGGACTCACCTCCCACACACAGCCCTTCAAATCACAGTCATGTAAAGTATCCGAAACGTCGGGTACGTAATAACTTTATAAACCGCGATAAAATCCGTAAAATTTGTTTTTGTACCAGTGACAATGAGACTATATCGGTCAAACAATAAAGAAAAATACCTGGAACCTAGATAACTACATCGTCTACACGATTTGCCATTTACCTAGTACACAATATCCAAAGCGATAAATATAAGCGATAAAAATAAATAGTTTCACAAAATCTTACAATATTGTTTACTCAGTTCGCAGTGCATTTTCTATAGTAACGCAGAGTCAGCAGAAATATTTAAGAACAATATCAGGTAATGGACATTAAACTACAGCAAAGCTATTTATTTAGTTGCTTATTGTTTTGCGAAAAGAACAAACTTTGGCAAAGAATAAACAAGCTTCAATAAACAAGAATTTACTGCTCGACCTACATCGTTAGAACTTGTTCTCTAAAATATTTCTAAGTTCGCGAATTTATAAACTTTGATTGTACACAGGGTTCCCTTGTTCCACGTTATTTGTTTTTTGTATGTTCACATTATTGAATTTTGTTATTTTGCTATCAAATTATGGCAGTGTTTTTTTTTGGATATAATAATAATAATCTTTATTTCATAATCAGTATACAATGTAATATAACAGTGGCAGGAGCCTCCTTTTAAGTAAAGGAATACCTGTATTAGGAACCTCCCCTCTTCCTTAAACATATTATTACATTTACATGGTATACATAAGTAGACATGAATCTCAAGCATATTAGTTTAGAAATTAAGTACTGTGTATTTGTGTGAGTGCGTGCATGCGTGTGTGTTTGTATGTGTGTATGTGTGTGTGTGCGTGTGCATGTGTAATATGACAATCTACCTCCGATTTAATGGATTGACGATCTCCTTTTGATTCTATTTTGGCCCCAGATGCAATGGAAATAAACTAAATTTGATCGATTGAAGACGATCTCCGTACAGTGGCCGGTCCGTGTTGGGTGCGAGTGGTCGTCTTGGCGTTCTTTGAGGGAGGCCTATGTTCAGGAGTGGACGGATAAAAGCTGATGATGATGATTATGAAATTTGATTAAAAAATATTGTTCTTAGTTCTCCAAAAGTATACAGTTTAATTTAATTGCTATTTTCTGTATTTGAGCGACGCTAAAATTTTGTTAAACTTAAAATTTAAAAACATAAAAAAAACCTAAATTAAAAGTATGTTTAGGAGTTTTCAAATGTGTTACATATACATACATTTGTGATGTGCACCGACAAATTTCCCATGCATCGCAAAGCTCGAGAAGCAAGATAGGTCTTGGTACCAAAAACTCCTCAGCAGTTTCTGCTTGAAAAGGGTAGGATCACAAGAAGCTGCTTAGCAGAAGAAATAATATCGCAATGCCCTTGTAGATGAATGCATGGAATGAATCGCATTCCTTTAATAATTTTATTCAAAATTGTATTTAATATCAATGAATTTGGTCCTAGGTAATTATTATTGTAGGTACAAAGTTGGACCAATTTATTCATGCCGCCTTTGTCCTGCCTTTTCATGTTAATTGAGACATTTCCAGAGAAATTACCTGCTACTTTAACACCAATGAAAGCCTAGCAAATGAGATTAAGGGTAATTACAGTTTTTTAAACCAAATTAACTTTTTATGAAACGTTACTCCGCATACTTATTTTACTAACGACGCTTTTTAAATGTTCGTTTGATTTGTTACTTCAATAGTTATTATTATTTATACGTCATCATCACCATTATTACCTTTAATAAAGACCTTTTTTTAAGTAAAACTTCTTTAGTAAGAGGTAGTGCCATGCTGCTTTGCAGCCGACACGCTCACATAACACCGCCATCAAGTGACAGCTATAATTCTGTTGCGTTTCGTGCGGTTTATGAGTTTCTGGTGACCCTTTTAGGGGGATGAGGAAAGGGAGGGCAACGCATCTGCATAACTTTTGGTTGTGCAGATGTCTATGGGCGTTGGTAGTCTAGGCTCCGACTGCTCGGTTGCCTCCTATAACATAAAAAAGGCTCGTCAAGAGGATTACATAGATTTATTTTGACGGAAGTAACGTTCAGTATTCTATATTGAAAAATTGTAATATGCATTTTAGGGTCTGGTAACGAGACCTATAATCCAACTTGCTTGCTTGCTTGGTCGTGACACTCGTGAGTTTTTCTATTGGAATTAATGTCATATACGCTTATTATAATAAGTACCTGAATGACCGAGCTTTGCTCGGTTTTTTTTTTTAAAAATAAAATCACATTTTCTAAAAATGATTCCTAGCTAGATCGATTTATCGCCCCCGAAACCCCCTATATACTAAATTTCATGAAAATCGTTGGAGCCGATTCCGAGATTCCAATTATATGTATATATATATATATACAAGAATTGCTCATTTAAAGATATAAGATATGTCGCTTCTTGACTTACACGTCGACTAGTGGCAAAGATCCATAATATTATATTAGGATTATGTATTTATTTCTAATTTTCTCAAACGGATGAATTGCGAATACCAAAGTAAAAAAAAAGTTCAAAGGTTTTAAGGGAATTGTTTTAAATTGCACAGTAATATTTTTTTAATATCTCCAAGTGAATTTGTTTATTTATTTATTACAAAAATAATAAATCTGACATTCAGTTCAGTATTCATTTTTTATGTAAACTTCTTTCGGCGCGACTAGAGGGTAACTCAGTTTTTTATGAAGTTTACTTCAATCGCGCGTAAAGATATCGAGCACACACTTTTTTATGTTAGTTGGATAGGCAAACAGACAGACAAGCTACATGATTTTTTATGGTAACATAAAGGAGTTAACTTCAGGTTAGACAACTTATTGTTTCCCACTATGGTTCAAGCCTTGTCGTGGCGGTGGGGCTTAGTAGCCTAAGGTGTGCCCAGCACCTTGGGCAAAGCAAATTGAGCCGAGGGTGCTGCTCTTTGTACTCCTCTTATAAGAATAGGGGACAAAAGAGCAGAGGAACAAGGGTCAAGGATGGGAACCTCACCCTATTGTACTATCCCGACGTTGGGATAGGTTATTCTGTGGTTCGGGATAACCCTTCTGTGGAGATAACGTCGGTCCCTTGACGGACTGACTAGCCTTCGAGGTGCCCTGTTTGCTCATTAGAACCGGGGCATCTCACCAAAGGCGGCATTGATGACACTTGCCGTGTTTTAGTGGGTAGAGCTGCGTCCACTTACCAACTTTCGGGCGCAGCGAGTACCACATACCTCTTGGCACAGAGGTTTTAATAAATGCCAAGACAGGTGATCATCTGCCACTCGTATCCAATTATGACTGATCCCTGCATTCAAGTCGGACAGAAAATTATTTTTAGGTCCGCGATCTCCTCATGTAATGCGAGTTAACCACTAAGCCAGTTGACCGTTTATTTTTAAGATAGTAAATTTATGTAAGCGCTAATTATGAGCATAACTCAACACAAAGAGCCCTATGAAGCCCTTTTATATAATAATATAAATTTTCCTGTTTTTTTCATTCCTCATATTATAATTACCTGCATATTTCAACTTAGAAAAATACGTGAGCCGTATCTGGGGCCTACGCGCCGCTTCAACCTTAATTTCATTTCGTTCTTGCCCCTTTTTACCCTTGTCTATTTGATGTATTGTTGAGAGCTAAATGAAATACATGACTTTATTTACTTTTTATTATACGAAAACGTACAAAATGAATAGCGGAGTTTTCTTTATCTTATCTATTTTTTGCCTATAACAATATTTGTGGAACGTGCCATTGTATTTACTTCTTACTGACTGACGTATGACAATATATGGTATTTATAATTATCTTATATCTTTAAATGAGCAATTCTTGTATATATATATAATTGGAATCTCGGAATCGGCTCCAGCGATTTTCATGAAATTTAGTATATAGGGGGTTTCGGGGGCGATAAATCGATCTAGCTAGGAATCATTTTTAGAAAATGTCATTTTATTAAAAAAAAAAATAAAAAAAAATCCGAGGAAAGCTCGGTCATCCAGGTACTAATATTTTATACAAAGATTAAATAGGTAGATTTTTCTTAAGTATATGTTAGCTTTTCAGTAAGATTATTTTCTTTAAATCATTGTAACCCAGTTTTTGTGTATTTCAAAATATAACTGGCAGTAATATGCTATACGTATGATCTATCTTTTTTTATAAACAAACATGGTGGTTGTCTTTCAAAGAACAAAACGAGGTGGCGAACAGGAAGACTGTTCACAACTCTATATATATAATATAAGAACTTACCACGGGACCAGATTGAAGTGGTGTGAAGCGTCCATAGATATTATTATTATTATTATTATATAGAGTGCTACTGTCACGCCGCTTCATTGTGCCGATCGTAAGCAGATTTTTAACGTTATGAAGATATTTATCTATTGTAAAGCGCTGTGAGAGTGACGTTCCATGCGAAAAAAATTAAAAAAAATCGGTTGTCTGTAAAGTCGGTTTACTGACGATAGTTGAACGTGACAACGTCATAAGAAAATGGAACGCCTCAGTGCGAGGTAACGCCGCATGAGTCATGTTTTTTCGTTCGTGCAGCCGGCTCCATCGAATTATAAGACGTTATCTCGTCAAAAATAGCTATATTTTAAATTAGGACATTTATCATCATCACATCACACACAAGTCTTAGGTGATATAGCCTCTATAAATCTCCTGTGTCTTTTCGATTTTTCAAAATTGTCTTCGGAATTATGTATATGTAACTGTTGTCCGCAGCTTTCCCTGTGTTAACGTAGTAATACAGACGTACGCGGACTGATGTTTATTACTTTATAGTCTATGACACTCACAAAAAATGTGGCTTTCTATTGGTAAAAGAACTTTCAAAATCAGTACAGTGGATCCAGAGATTACCGCCTACAACCTCACAAACTCACAACTTTACCTCTTTATAATAATAGTAAAGATTAACAGCAACACATTAACTTAATGATAACAATATTGCTGACGATGATGAAGAGCGCCATTGATAATAATGAATACCAGCCCCAATTAGGCACATTCAAATCACACGGCCTTGGAGTTCCAGTGATAAAGTAAAGCAACGGGATTCAATTTAAATCCTCCTAGAAATCCTATTATCACTGAGGTGTCGAGAGCTAAGTAACCGTAGCATCTTGCCTCGAGACAGAGGCAATAAATTAAACAAATCCGATTTTCACGTGCGAAGAGAACTCGTTACTGTTTTGCTGATCGCTATTGTATACAAAAGGGGTATTTGTCATTGTAACTCACAATTCCAAATTGAATTCATCTTAAACGAAAGGGATAAAAGGATAATCATTTGTTGTTGGTGATGAATCGCTTGCGTCAAATTCGGATCTAACATTGAGGTGTCTCGGGATTGTTCTTGTTGAATTATATTTGTCTTATTTAAAGTTAAATATTGTTCGGATAGTGAATCCGTGAAATAATGAATAAATAGGTATTTACACAGTGAATTTACAGTCGTATAGTCTATCCCCACCAATCTTAAAGACTTGTTGTGGCTGTGGGGCTCAGTAGCTTAACCTTGAACCCAGCACCTTGGGCGAAGCAAATTGAGCTGCTCTTCGTACCCCTCTTCTTAGGGGGACGAGGATGGAACCTCGCCCCATTGTACTGTCCCGACGTTGGGAGAGGTTGTTCTGTGGTGCGGGACAACTAAATATCGTAAAAATTACTTTAAATAAGTTAGAGTAAAAACAAAATTAAGAGTAAGACTTGGCTTATAACCAATCATTTTATGTTATCAATGCTCCAAAAAAAGGCAAATTATCCAAGTGTTTTTTATAAATAAAACATTAAATGAGGTTATAACGACACGAAAAACATAAATAAAAAGCGTTGACATTTTTAAATTTTTATCGCCGTCAAATATGCAAGTAGTGAAAGCTAATAGATCAATAACCCCTAGTCATTATGTGGTTTACGAGGTAAGTCACGCTTACGTCTTGACCCAACCTCATGATTGAGCAATTTTCTCAAACAACCACTCTTTACGCGATAACTTACTTAGATTAACATGGCTACTGAAACCAGCACGCTATCGTTTCACTTAGTTTTTTATTTCAAAATTACTTTATTAAAATGTAATACAATATTGATTAGATGATTTTGGACTAATATACCATCGAACTGATGGGCTACTAAGGTCATGGAAGCTGCAAAAGAGGTCATATTGACGTTCATTGAAAGAGAACAACAGTTACATAGATACAGGCTGATAAAAATAATGATAAAATGAATATAAGAATATCATTAATTAGAAATGCCGGGCTATGGTTTATACATTATTGTAAAATAAATTAAGATTCGAATCAAAGACCTTGCAGAAAAGCATAACCTTCCATTACACAAGCCCTCCGAATATTCACTAAACGAACACAGTATTCGACTGTCAATTCACAGTGTAAATACTTATTTAGCCACTAGTTCACGGATTCACTATCCAAACAAAATTTAACTTTAAATAAGACAATTAATATAATTCAAAAAGAACCCGAGACACTTCAATGTTGGATCCGCAATAATCACTTGACATACCAACGTCATTGGTCATGAGACCTGCTCTACATACCAAGGGCGAATAAAGGGCGTCTGGTTTGCTTCCGATCGAGTTTTTTTTTTTATTATATCTGATGGAGGCAACCGATCAGTCAGAGCCTTATGTTGACTACCGTCGCCTATAGACATCCGCAAAACCAAAAGCTATGCAGATGCATTACCTTCCTTTTCCCTATCCCCCCAATTGGGCCACCGGAAACTCACAAACCGCATGAAACGCGACAGCTTAGCTGTCACTTGACCCCACCATGGTTCAGGCCTTGTCGTGGCGGTGGGGCTCAGTAACCTAGGGTGAGCGGTGCACCTTGGGCGAAGCTAATTGGGCCGAGGGGGCTCTTTGTACCCCTCTTATAAGAAGAGGGGACAGAAGAGCAGGGGGCAAGGGGTGAGGATGGGAACCTCACCCCATTGTACTGTCCCGACGTTGGGAGGGGTTGTTCTGTGGTGCGGGACAACCCCTCTGTGGAGGTGGCGTCGGTCCCTTGCGGGACTAAATAGCCGTTGAGGTGCCCTGTTTGTTTTCCAGATCCCGGGCACCTCACCAAAGGCGGCATTGGTGGCACTCGCCGGGTTTTAGTGGGTAGATCTGCGTCCATTTACCAGCTGTTGGGCGCAGCGAGTCCCACATACCCGCGTGGGGAGACCCACTCCCCCGCGGGATGCCTCAGAGCATTTCCCGGCGTTAAAGAAAAAAAAGCTGTCACTTGACGCTGGTGTTATGTGAGCGAAAGGTATCACCCCGGTCGTGCTGGCCCAATTCGGCAGCAAAGCAGCATGGTACTACCTCTTACATGACGTGTAGACGGTATGTAGTTGGCAATCTCGAGTATGTCAGTCGCTGTGAATCAGGGGGTGTCAACATACTATGGGCTTCCGACATACCTACGGAAACTGTGTTTTGGTGTTTTCACTATTGAAAAAACCGGTATTCCGGTAGTTCCGGTATGTTTCAAAGTTTCCAAGAGACATGCTTTCTTTATTTCAGTTGCAAATTTCGAATTGTTTCTTCATTAAGTATACTTTTTCACTGCATTTCAACGTTGATTTTACTATTTTTATTTAAATTTAGCAGATAACCTATGGGCTAGCAACACTTACGTGTAGTGACATAATGACAATCTTTTTTCATCAGAGATCTCTCTTACTCATATGTCGACGCCAATAAATGTAGCTAGAGATAGAAATACTTTGAGTGAAGAATGTACAACAAACCAAATGGCGTTTGTTTGTGCGATATTATGTTGTTAAAAAAGCGCAGCATTTTATAACTTTTCTGTTTATTTATATACTCTAGTACAACGTTGAGTTAAACTTCTGTTTCTCCGTTTATTAGTGTCTTAGTTTAAGAATAATAACGCAGTTTTTGAGACAGTGACTCTGAGATAGTGAGATAGTGGCAGTGTATATTATTTAGTGTCTTAGTTTAAGAATAATAACGCAGTTTTTGAGACAGTGACTCTGAGATAGTGAGATAGTGGCAGTGTATATTATTTAGTGTCTTAGTTTAAGAATAATAACGCAGTTTTTGAGACAGTGACTCTGAGATAGTGAGATAGTGGCAGTGTATATTATTTAGTGTCTTAGTTTAAGAATAATAACGCTGTTTTTGAGACAGTGACTCTGAGATAGTGAGATAGTGGCAGTGTATATTATTTAGTGTCTTAGTTTAAGAATAATAACGCAGTTTTTGAGACAGTGACTCTGAGATAGTGAGATAGTGGCAGTGTATATTATTTAGTGTCTTATTTTAAGAATAATAACGCAGTTTTTGAGACAGTGACTCTGAGATAGTGAGATAGTGGCAGTGTATATTATTTAGTGTCTTAGTTTAAGAATAATAACGCAGTTTTTGAGACAGTGACTCTGAGATAGTGAGATAGTGGCAGTGTATATTATTTAGTGTCTTAGTTTAAGAATAATAACGCTGTTTTTGAGACAGTGACTCTGAGATAGTGAGATAGTGGCAGTGTATATTATTTTGTGTCTTAGTTTAAGAATAATAACGCAGTTTTTGAGACAGTGACTCTGAGATAGTGAGATAGTGGCAGTGTATATTATTTAGTGTCTTAGTTTAAGAATAATAACGCAGTTTTTGAGACAGTGACTCGGAGATAGTGAGATAGTGGCAGTGTATATTATTTAGTGTCTTAGTTTAAGAATAAAAACGCAGTTTTTGAGACAGTGACTCTGAGATAGTGAGATAGTGGCAGTGTATATTATTTAGTGTCTTAGTTTAAGAATAATAACGCTGTTTTTGAGACAGTGACTCTGAGATAGTGAGATAGTGGCAGTGTATATTATTTAGTGTCTTAGTTTAAGAATAATAACGCAGTTTTTGAGACAGTGACTCTGAGATAGTGAGATAGTGGCAGTGTATATTATTTAGTGTCTTAGTTTAAGAATAATAACGCAGTTTTTGAGACAGTGACTCTGAGATAGTGAGATAGTGGCAGTGTATATTATTTAGTGTCTTAGTTTAAGAATAAAAACGTAGTTTTTTGAGACAGTGACTCTTTTCTTTTTTTTATTTTACGCCGGAAAACGCTCTGAGGTATCCCGCTGGGAAGAGAAGGGAACTCCCCAGACGTCTATGTGGGACTCGCTGCGCCCGAAATATGGTAAGATGGATGCAGCTCTATCTAAAGTGCCACCAATGTCGCCTTTGGTGAAGTGCCCCGGATCTATTGAGCAAACAGGGTACCTCTACGGCTACTCAGTCCCTCAAAGGACCGACACCACCTCCGCAGAAGGGTCATCCCGCACCACAGAACAAACCCTCCCAGCATAGGGACAGTGCAGTGGAATGAGGTTCCCATCCTCGCCCCTTGAAAAAAATATTTAATATCATTGTTTTATTAAACTTGGAGCAGCAGAGTTTCTTCATTCCTATTTTTTGCAAGTGAAAATGGCTAATCCTGAATATATGCAATTTTATGAAAAAAATCTTTATGGATATAACCTTCAATTTCTTATTCTCATGAAATATCATGTAAAGACTGAATTTTTTTAATTGAAAATTTTTTAGGCGCGACTAGGGGATAACTCAGTTTTTATGAAGTTTTACTTCAATCGCGCGTAAAGATTACACGCAAACTTTTTTGTGTATGATTTAACGAGTGGCCGACCCCAAGTCGATCACTTTTATTTCGCGGAGTATGACACCGTATCGGTTCGCCTGCCGAACAGAGGATCAAGTGTCGAGTGTACGAAAACTAGTGACAGTAGTAGGGGTGAACGAAACAATTAGTAGTGGTGACCAGGGTTTATGCAGAAAACGTACGAGAAAAGGGGTAGTCCTGTACGGACACCTCTAATGCCGTCAACATCTACCCGCATACTTCAGTCTCGTGAACAAGACATTCGTAGATAATATCGAAATATCGAGCTCCGCGAAATAAAAGTGAAAAACATGCTAAATATCGCGTTTCAAATAATTTTAGTAATGATAATGATGATTCCACTCTAGAACCTTATTGCCCCATCGGCTAGATTTTAGCAAGGTTCTAGAGTGGAGGCCACTTTTAGGTAGACGAAGTGTTGGTCGGCCATTGACCAGGTGGGAAGACGATCTCCGTGCGGTGGCTGGTCCGTGTTGGGTGCGAGTGGCAAGGGATCGGCCGTCTTGGCGTTCATTGAGGGAGGCCTATGTTCAGCAAGGACAGATAGAGGCTGATGATGATGATGATGATGAATGATGATTTAAATATATATAATAATAGTAGTCTTCCCAAATCACCGACATAATATGTTAAGGAAATTCCCGTCTAATTTTAAATTCGGTTGGTATTTAGTTGGTAAAAATTTAAAAAGACTTTGCATCCTGAATCAGTTGCTAGCCCGAGTGATGTCGCTTTTCTTACTCTTTCGATAAAATAAACGTTACTTTACTAATATAATGAAAACTATTATATTCAGTACGCCACACTGATAACAACTAAATTGTTTATATACGGAACTCTGAATAGTTGTGGCCTTCAGTTTCATTATCGCGAGTTACTTAGCAACTGATGGTAAAGTTAAGTAATAAGCGAAGCCAGTTCTCAATAACAATTACGGCACTCGGAAGTAATAAAAGTTCTCTTTTCTGCGTACGTGATGCAGGGTCCGACTCGTATGGACGTGCCTCGCATAGCTCACCTACGTTTACCCCTATTTTCTTTTTATATTTTTACTTAGTAAACTTATCCCAACCTTTTCTTTGGTACGCACTACGTATGTTTACATTTAGATGTATTGATAGATGCTGTTTGCTGTGTCTTCGTAATCACTGGTACACGTCATGGTAAACTGTTTTTTTTTTCTTTTTTTCAGTTTCAGAGATATACCGACCGTCACGGCGATGCGTACGTGTACGTTCTTACTTTGAAATTTCCGGAAAAAAAAAATATATCTAAATTTAAGGAAAATTCACAAGTCGTTACAGTGCTTGACCGACCGTATGGGCGTTTTTCCACTCACCGGCACGGCCACGGTAACGGCGACGGCGACGGCACCGTGCCGTTGCCGTGGAAGCAAAAATGTATGAAAACATATGGCTCGTTTTTCGACTCACCGGCGACGGCACGGCGACGGCAACGGCACGGCGTTGCCTCCCGACGGCACCGTGCCGTTGCCGTCGTTAGCAAGCTTCCCACACGGTGCCGGCCCGGTAAAACTGCATGTGTATTGTATATTAATTGTAGCCGTGTGCGTGTGTTAGTGCGGGGAGCGTGTAGAAGGACGCGGAGTGGTCAGCTGAGAGAATATCGTAGTTAATATCATCTATATATTATTATATTATGAGATATTATTATGATGATAAAATATATATATCATCATCATTATCATCATCATCACTGACTAGCCTGTTGGTCTAGTGGTTAGTGACCCTGACTGCTAATCCAGAAGGTCGTTGTTTTGATTCGCACTCAGGACAAACGTTTGTGTGATGAGCATGATCATATTTTGTTCTGTGTCTGGGTGTAATTTATCAATAATAATATGTATGTATGTATTTAGAAATATATAAACTGTATGTATCAGTTGTCTGGTTGCCATAACAACAGGCTCTGTCTAGTTTAGGACCAGATGGCCGTATGTGAACTCACATTCCCAACATATTATTATAAATTATTATTATTTCCTATATTATTATTATTATCATCATCAAGTATAATATATCGCCATCTATATCGTGGCAAAGATTTGGCCGTCCTGGCGTTCAGTGAGGGAGGCTTATGTTCAGCCATGGACGGATAGAGGCTAATGATGAAATATCATCATGATCATCATGTAATGTCGTGGCATGGGATCGGCCGTCTTGGCGTTCATTAAGGGAGACCTATCTTCAGCTATGGGTGGATCAATTCTGATGCTGATAGTCATCATTATCATGTAATGTCGTGGAATGGGATCAGCCGTCTTGGTGTTCAGTGAGGGAGGTCTATTTTCAGCCATGGGTGGATCAGTTCTGATACTGATATATATAATAATATTATCATGTAATGTCGTGTCATGGGATCGGCCGTCTTGGTGTTCAGTGAGGGAGGCCTATCTTCAACCATGGGTGGATCAATTCTGATGATAATAATATATTATCATGTAATGTCGTGTCATGGGATCGGCCGTCTTGGTGTTCAGTGAGGGAGGCCTATCTTCAACCATGGGTGGATCAATTCTGATGATAATAATATATTATCATGTAATGTCGTGTCATGGGATCGGCCGTCTTGGTGTTCAGTGAGGGAGGCCTATCTTCAACCATGGGTGGATCAATTCTGATGATAATAATATATTATCATGTAATGTCGTGTCATGGGATCGGCCGTCTTGGTGTTCAGTGAGGGAGGCCTATCTTCAACCATGGGTGGATCAATTCTGATGATAATAATATATTATCATGTAATGTCGTAGCATGGGATCCGCCGTCTTGGTGTTCAGTGAGGGAGACCTATCTTAAGCCATGGGTGGATCAATTCTGATACTGATATATTTATATACATAATATCACTATTAATATGTAATGTCGTGGCATGGGATCCGCCGTCTTGGTGTTCAGTGAGGGAGACCTATCTTAAGCCATGGGTGGATCAATTCTGATACTGATATATTTATATACATAATATCACTATTAATATGTAATGTCGTGGCATGGGATCCGCCGTCTTGGTGTTCAGTGAGGGAGACCTATCTTAAGCCATGGGTGGATCAATTCTGATACTGATATATTTATATACATAATATCACTATTAATATGTAATGTCGTGGCATGGGATCGGCCGTCTTGGCGTTCATTAAGGGAGACCTATCTTCAGCTATGGGTGGATCAATTCTGATGCTGATAGTCATCATTATCATGTAATGTCGTGGAATGGGATCAGCCGTCTTGGTGTTCAGTGAGGGAGGTCTATTTTCAGCCATGGGTGGATCAGTTCTGATACTGATATATATAATAATATTATCATGTAATGTCGTGTCATGGGATCGGCCGTCTTGGTGTTCAGTGAGGGAGGCCTATCTTCAACCATGGGTGGATCAATTCTGATGATAATAATATATTATCATGTAATGTCGTGTCATGGGATCGGCCGTCTTGGTGTTCAGTGAGGGAGGCCTATCTTCAACCATGGGTGGATCAATTCTGATGATAATAATATATTATCATTTAATGTCGTGTCATGGGATCGGCCGTCTTGGTGTTCAGTGAGGGAGGCCTATCTTCAACCATGGGTGGATCAATTCTGATGATAATAATATATTATCATGTAATGTCGTGTCATGGGATCGGCCGTCTTGGTGTTCAGTGAGGGAGGCCTATCTTCAACCATGGGTGGATCAATTCTGATGATAATAATATATTATCATGTAATGTCGTGTCATGGGATCGGCCGTCTTGGTGTTCAGTGAGGGAGGCCTATCTTCAACCATGGGTGGATCAATTCTGATGATAATAATATATTATCATGTAATGTCGTGGCATGGGATCCGCCGTCTTGGTGTTCAGTGAGGGAGACCTATCTTAAGCCATGGGTGGATCAATTCTGATACTGATATATTTATATACATAATATCACTATTAATATGTAATGTCGTGGCATGGGATCCGCCGTCTTGGTGTTCAGTGAGGGAGACCTATCTTAAGCCATGGGTGGATCAATTCTGATACTGATATATTTATATACATAATATCACTATTAATATGTAATGTCGTGGCATGGGATCCGCCGTCTTGGTGTTCAGTGAGGGAGGCCTATCTTCAACCATGGGTGGATCAATTCTGATGATAATAATATATTATCATGTAATGTCGTGTCATGGGATCGGCCGTCTTGGTGTTCAGTGAGGGAGGCCTATCTTCAACCATGGGTGGATCAATTCTGATGATAATAATATATTATCATGTAATGTCGTGGCATGGGATCCGCCGTCTTGGTGTTCAGTGAGGGAGACCTATCTTAAGCCATGGGTGGATCAATTCTGATACTGATATATTTATATACATAATATCACTATTAATATGTAATGTCGTGGCATGGGATCCGCCGTCTTGGTGTTCAGTGAGGGAGACCTATCTTAAGCCATGGGTGGATCAATTCTGATACTGATATATTTATATACATAATATCACTATTAATATGTAATGTCGTGGCATGGGATCCGCCGTCTTGGTGTTCAGTGAGGGAGACCTATCTTAAGCCATGGGTGGATCAATTCTGATACTGATATATTTATATACATAATATCACTATTAATATGTAATGTCGTGGCATGGGATCCGCCGTCTTGGTGTTCAGTGAGGGAGACCTATCTTAAGCCATGGGTGGATCAATTCTGATACTGATATATTTATATACATAATATCACTATTAATATGTAATGTCGTGGCATGGGATCGGCCGTCTTGGCGTTCATTAAGGGAGACCTATCTTCAGCTATGGGTGGATCAATTCTGATGCTGATAGTCATCATTATCATGTAATGTCGTGGAATGGGATCAGCCGTCTTGGTGTTCAGTGAGGGAGGTCTATTTTCAGCCATGGGTGGATCAGTTCTGATACTGATATATATAATAATATTATCATGTAATGTCGTGTCATGGGATCGGCCGTCTTGGTGTTCAGTGAGGGAGGCCTATCTTCAACCATGGGTGGATCAATTCTGATGATAATAATATATTATCATGTAATGTCGTGTCATGGGATCGGCCGTCTTGGTGTTCAGTGAGGGAGGCCTATCTTCAACCATGGGTGGATCAATTCTGATGATAATAATATATTATCATGTAATGTCGTGTCATGGGATCGGCCGTCTTGGTGTTCAGTGAGGGAGGCCTATCTTCAACCATGGGTGGATCAATTCTGATGATAATAATATATTATCATGTAATGTCGTGTCATGGGATCGGCCGTCTTGGTGTTCAGTGAGGGAGGCCTATCTTCAACCATGGGTGGATCAATTCTGATGATAATAATATATTATCATGTAATGTCGTGTCATGGGATCGGCCGTCTTGGTGTTCAGTGAGGGAGGCCTATCTTCAACCATGGGTGGATCAATTCTGATGATAATAATATATTATCATGTAATGTCGTGGCATGGGATCCGCCGTCTTGGTGTTCAGTGAGGGAGACCTATCTTAAGCCATGGGTGGATCAATTCTGATACTGATATATTTATATACATAATATCACTATTAATATGTAATGTCGTGGCATGGGATCCGCCGTCTTGGTGTTCAGTGAGGGAGACCTATCTTAAGCCATGGGTGGATCAATTCTGATACTGATATATTTATATACATAATATCACTATTAATATGTAATGTCGTGGCATGGGATCCGCCGTCTTGGTGTTCAGTGAGGGAGACCTATCTTAAGCCATGGGTGGATCAATTCTGATACTGATATATTTATATACATAATATCACTATTAATATGTAATGTCGTGGCATGGGATCCGCCGTCTTGGTGTTCAGTGAGGGAGACCTATCTTAAGCCATGGGTGGATCAATTCTGATACTGATATATTTATATACATAATATCACTATTAATATGTAATGTCGTGGCATGGGATCCGCCGTCTTGGTGTTCAGTGAGGGAGGCCTATCTTCAACCATGGGTGGATCAATTCTGATGATAATAATATATTATCATGTAATGTCGTGTCATGGGATCGGCCGTCTTGGTGTTCAGTGAGGGAGGCCTATCTTCAACCATGGGTGGATCAATTCTGATGATAATAATATATTATCATGTAATGTCGTGGCATGGGATCCGCCGTCTTGGTGTTCAGTGAGGGAGACCTATCTTAAGCCATGGGTGGATCAATTCTGATACTGATATATTTATATACATAATATCACTATTAATATGTAATGTCGTGGCATGGGATCCGCCGTCTTGGTGTTCAGTGAGGGAGACCTATCTTAAGCCATGGGTGGATCAATTCTGATACTGATATATTTATATACATAATATCACTATTAATATGTAATGTCGTGGCATGGGATCCGCCGTCTTGGTGTTCAGTGAGGGAGACCTATCTTAAGCCATGGGTGGATCAATTCTGATACTGATATATTTATATACATAATATCACTATTAATATGTAATGTCGTGGCATGGGATCCGCCGTCTTGGTGTTCAGTGAGGGAGACCTATCTTAAGCCATGGGTGGATCAATTCTGATACTGATATATTTATATACATAATATCACTATTAATATGTAATGTCGTGGCATGGGATCCGCCGTCTTGGTGTTCAGTGAGGGAGACCTATCTTAAGCCATGGGTGGATCAATTCTGATACTGATATATTTATATACATAATATCACTATTAATATGTAATGTCGTGGCATGGGATCGGCCGTCTTGGCGTTCATTAAGGGAGACCTATCTTCAGCTATGGGTGGATCAATTCTGATGCTGATAGTCATCATTATCATGTAATGTCGTGGAATGGGATCAGCCGTCTTGGTGTTCAGTGAGGGAGGTCTATTTTCAGCCATGGGTGGATCAGTTCTGATACTGATATATATAATAATATTATCATGTAATGTCGTGTCATGGGATCGGCCGACTTGGTGTTCAGTGAGGGAGGCCTATCTTCAACCATGGGTGGATCAATTCTGATGATAATAATATATTATCATGTAATGTCGTGTCATGGGATCGGCCGTCTTGGTGTTCAGTGAGGGAGGCCTATCTTCAACCATGGGTGGATCAATTCTGATGATAATAATATATTATCATGTAATGTCGTGTCATGGGATCGGCCGTCTTGGTGTTCAGTGAGGGAGGCCTATCTTCAACCATGGGTGGATCAATTCTGATGATAATAATATATTATCATGTAATGTCGTGTCATGGGATCGGCCGTCTTGGTGTTCAGTGAGGGAGGCCTATCTTCAACCATGGGTGGATCAATTCTGATGATAATAATATATTATCATGTAATGTCGTGTCATGGGATCGGCCGTCTTGGTGTTCAGTGAGGGAGGCCTATCTTAAACCATGGGTGGATCAATTCTGATGATAATAATATATTATCATGTAATGTCGTGGCATGGGATCCGCCGTCTTGGTGTTCAGTGAGGGAGACCTATCTTAAGCCATGGGTGGATCAATTCTGATACTGATATATTTATATACATAATATCACTATTAATATGTAATGTCGTGGCATGGGATCCGCCGTCTTGGTGTTCAGTGAGGGAGACCTATCTTAAGCCATGGGTGGATCAATTCTGATACTGATATATTTATATACATAATATCACTATTAATATGTAATGTCGTGGCATGGGATCCGCCGTCTTGGTGTTCAGTGAGGGAGGCCTATCTTCAACCATGGGTGGATCAATTCTGATGATAATAATATATTATCATGTAATGTCGAGTCATGGGATCGGCCGTCTTGGTGTTCAGTGAGGGAGGCCTATCTTTAACCATGGGTGGATCAATTCTGATGATAATAATATATTATCATGTAATGTCGTGGCATGGGATCCGCCGTCTTGGTGTTCAGTGAGGGAGACCTATCTTAAGCCATGGGTGGATCAATTCTGATACTGATATATTTATATACATAATATCACTATTAATATGTAATGTCGTGGCATGGGATCCGCCGTCTTGGTGTTCAGTGAGGGAGACCTATCTTAAGCCATGGGTGGATCAATTCTGATACTGATATATTTATATACATAATATCACTATTAATATGTAATGTCGTGGCATGGGATCCGCCGTCTTGGTGTTCAGTGAGGGAGGCCTATCTTCAACCATGGGTGGATCAATTCTGATGATAATAATATATTATCATGTAATGTCGTGTCATGGGATCGGCCGTCTTGGTGTTCAGTGAGGGAGGCCTATCTTCAACCATGGGTGGATCAATTCTGATGATAATAATATATTATCATGTAATGTCGTGTCATGGGATCGGCCGTCTTGGTGTTCAGTGAGGGAGGCCTATCTTCAACCATGGGTGGATCAATTCTGATGATAATAATATATTATCATGTAATGTCGTGGCATGGGATCGGCCGTCTTGGTGTTCAGTGAGGGAGACCTATCTTAAGCCATGGGTGGATCAATTCTGATACTGATATATTTATATACATAATATCACTATTAATATGTAATGTCGTGGCATGGGATCCGCCGTCTTGGTGTTCAGTGAGGGAGACCTATCTTTAGCCATGGGTGGATCAATTCTGATACTGATATATATACATAATATCACTATTAATATGTAATGTCGTGGCATGGGATCCGCCGTCTTGGTGTTCAGTGAGGGAGACCTATCTTTAGCCATGGGTGGATCAATTCTGATACTGATATATTTATATACATAATATCACTATTATTATGTAATGTCGTGGCATGGGATCCGCCGTCTTGGTGTTCAGTGAGGGAGACCTATCTTTAGCCATGGGTGGATCAATTCTGATACTGATATATATACATAATATCACTATTATTATGTAATGTCGTGGCATGGGATCGGTCGTCTTGGCGTTCATTAAGGGTGACCTATGTTCAGCTGTGGACGGATAGAGGCCGATGATGATATACATCATCATGTATAAATTATAATATTATTATGATCTACGTGTCGTCTTGCTGAAGTCCGTGTCAGTACTGAACCCAAGAGAATGTAATCACTACTGAACTACGAAAACGTGCGTAAACCGTCATCGACAACGGCACAGTGGTAAAACGAAGCCACGGCACCGGTGCCGGGCCGTGACCGTGCCACTGCCGTGCCGTGACCGTGCCGTGGCCGTGCCGGTGAGTGGAAAAACGCCCTATGGGTGTGTAATTATAAATTTTCAAAAAATGCTTACTAATGACAAGCGCGACCGACGTACGCACCCCACCATGGTTTAGGCCTTGTCATGGCGGTGGGGCTCAGTAGCCTAGGGTCAGCCGCTGCACCTTGGGCGTAGTTAATTGAGGGAGCTCTTTGTACCCCTCTTATAAGGAGAGGGGACAAAAGAGCAGGGGCGAGGACGGGAACCTCACCCCATTGTACTATCGCAACGTTGGGAAGGGTTGTTCTGTGGTGCAGGACAACCCCTCTGTGGAGGCGGTGTCGGTCCCTTGAGGGACTGACTAGCCGTCGATGTGCCCTGTTTGCTCATTAAATCCGGAGCACCTCATCAAAGGCGGCATTGGTGGCACTGCTGGGTTTTAGTGGATAGAGCTGCGACCACTTACCAGCTTTCGGGCGCAGCGAGTCCCACATACCCGCGTGGGGAGACCCACTCCCCCGCGGGATGCCTCAGAGCATTTCCCGGCGTTAAAGAAAGACCGACTTACGCACGGTCGGTATAGCTCTGAAACCGGGCTAAGTCAAATATGAATGATTTCAATTCAATATATTACTACTTACAAAGTTACAAATTCCACTGCCAGACCTGAAGTTAGCCCAGAAACTCACAAGAATAAGTCACTCACACTCACAAGGATGTAGCGTACTTCACATTCCCGTAGGAGGACAGAAATAAATTATAGCCTATACATTATTCTTATGTGCAAACTATGTTATTGCAATGTTTCATTTAAATCCATTCAGTAGATTTTGCGTGAAAGGTAACAAACATACATGCATACATTCTTACAAAGTTTCGCGTTTATATACGAATAGGATTACCAAGTGCGAAAAAACCTATGCATCTATCCGATTAATTAAATTTTCAATTTAGACCCCAAAATAAAAAGCCACATAAACTTTAGAGTTTGGACCAAATCCAATCAAACGCAGTGAAGTATTGCCTTGTACGTTACGACGGAAGGTAAACTCGCTAAGTTCAAAGTAGCACTAGTCAATTCTCTCTACCAGCAACAGAATATTAGAGTGCTTCTTTTGGCAGCCCTGATTTGTTTCATTAGCAATTCAGTTCCTTTACACACACAATTCGAAAATTTTCAGAGTAGCAAGTAGTACTCTGAAATTTTTCTTCCTATCATATATTTCGAAAAAGGCACTTATTTGGGGCCATTTTTCAATCGTTTCTCTTTGTTCATCTGAAAGTAATTTTCCCATAATTGCTATGCTGGGCCGACGAATTGAAAACCCCGCGCTAAGTAGACCACTTACGCATCGTCAGTGCTATTATATTCCCGATTATTCCGCAGGTTTTTTCCCCAAAAATAATATTATGAAATCTATAGAATCATAATATTATAGCCGTGATATAACTTTAAAACAGCTATCAGCATATCAATTTTATCTAGTATTACGACCAACCGGATGTGACGCTGTTTAGCTATCTAAATGCATCAATTAAAGTAATTTAAATTATAAACTTCCGGTGGCGCCAAAAGGATGTGCCATACCTGAAGATAATATTGATTAATTATTCAATTTTAACATTAATAAATCTAAATATACTTGATTAATAATTCTAATAATTAATAGTATTCACTATAATTATTTGTAATATTATAAATAAATAAATAAATAAAACTTTATTTGGTAAACACACTGTCCTAACACATTATATAACATCTGTGGTACATTTTAAATTATAATGTTTAAGAAGAGCATATTAAAAGATAAAAAAAGCTATAAAAGAAGATAGTAGTGTTGGCAACAGTGTTTCGCAAAAAGGTAGGACCTTAGCTATAGTTAGGGCTAAAAGCCCTAACACTGGTTTTCAGGACCACCGTTGTTTTTCCCATTTTGGCGGTAAAAGTAACGAAAATAACAGAAAAAATAATAAAATATATAGGTTTCATGTATTGTGTTATAATATTTATTTATAATTTGAACAAAGTTATGCACACATGTAAACATTGATGTATATCGCTAATGTAGGTATATAAATACTAATTATATTACATAAATTTATTTATAGATTAATATAAATACACTAAAGAATAAAATAAATTATAATGTGCAGTGTAATATAGATACTTATCTAACTATGACATATATAATGCACCTAAAGTGGATATTATATATAACAACGAATACAGCCAACTATCTATGAATATACTGTATCACAATTATTACAACGCAGTGACTTTTTAACCGACATCACAAAGGAGGAGGTTATCAATTCGTAGGAATCTTTTTTTAAATTTTAAATAAATTGTTACCCTAAGAGTAAAACTGTTTTATATTGTTTCTTAAAACTTGATTTAGTTGTTAAATTACGTAGTGGCGGTGGCAAATTATTCCAACACTTCGTTGCAGCATATTTAAAGCTACCGCGAAATGCGGCTGTACGGTGTACCCAGGGCAAGTTCAGGGCGTACTGAGATGACCTTGTGCGGTGTGTGGAGTTGACATATCGTACCCACTCTAGTTTCTCAAACATAGGCACGCGATCTTTAATAACTCCAAATAACAGTGTGGCTAAGTGTAATCGCCTACGGTTCTCCATTTTTAAAATGGACGCCTGATTCAGGTAAGAAGTGACTTGATCTCGCCGCGGTATGTAGAAGCGTGCACAAGCGTTGTGGCCATTCCTTGCATCAATTTTCGCCATTCCTTTTTATAATAGTCTATAAAAGAAAATATACTGACACTCCTCGCCTTTGTATTAAGTTGCATTACCAGAAGTTCAACATCACTTATTGTTTGACAAGCAATCCTTAGAAGTCTGAATGAGTTGTCTGATTCGAAAAAAGGATAAGAATATTCAAGTGGCTAAGTATATACTTTACTCTGATATTACTATATAGGACGACAATGGCGATTTTTTGATGCATTCTACCAGTGATCTTTGTGAAGGGCGTTACTCTGCCGAAATATATTCTGATTAAGAAGATTTAATTGTTTTAATCGGACATTCCTGCTGAAATTCGTTTTACTAGTACGTCTAGTACGTCATCAACTTGTGGTTCTCCAGATATGAATCCTGTTTCTACTTATTTTCGTGTAGTTAGACCAAAATAGTGGTAGCTACCACCATTTCATCTTTTTTTTTCGGAGGGATCTATGCTAATGGCCGCAAGGCCCTAAGGCTTCGTCGGATTAGTATGAGCCCATTTGCCTCACTATTGGTTGCCCCCCGCCGACCGTGCAGTCTGCGACCACACGGCCTCCTGGATTCGGATTTGATACCATTTCATCGTATTAATCAAAACTGCATCTTTCTATAGAATATCTCATTCTTGTAATGGATAAAAAAAAATTGTCCAGTCGTATCTAAATAAGTTTTTATATTTGGACCCATAACGTGAAGGTCTCGCCAAAGACTTAACATCCTCTAACTCCATGACATTCTTTAAAGTCATCATTCAGTACTCACCGCATATGATGGCAAGGTATCCAACAAATTCACATCCACAAATATGAATTGGAGCTCATATTGATGATGCTAACATTCCTTAGGAATAAGAAGAAAGAACTAAGGAAGAACAAACAAAAACGGGAAAGGGCAAGAAATAGTCTTCAACTCAGTACTAAAAGAGATTCATGGAAACCAGAGCTAAAAAGCAACAACATGAACGAACCACAATCACTTCGCCTTTCTCTTGAAGGTATTAAAACATCCATTATTTAGATTCCAAAATATAATCCCGAGCTTGCAATTTTAGTCTCAAAAAGTATCCACCGAAAATAGTCAAAAAAATACATTATGACACGTTTTGCATTTTGTACGGCGTCTGCCGCTCTTCAGACATCTGCGAGGTTCATAAAAAGTAGAGTTGTCACATCCGTCGAGATACGATCTCAGAACAGCCTCTCTAGTGGCCAGTGAACCCTTTATACCCAATATAATTAGGAATCTGCTAAAAATTAATATTTTATGACATAACTCTTTTTAATCACAATTCGTTCTTACACTATTACACATATAAAATATAAGCGACACCTATTGGAATTATATTAAATCAGAGAAATCGTAATCAACCTAACAATCAATAAAAGTTTAATCATCGCCTCAGTAGTTGGCGCTTTTATTAAAATATCAGTAGCCGTATACTTTACTTGAACAAAAGAAACGTGGTTTTTTTTTTGTTAAAATGTCATATTATTATGTATATATAATGGTACGGAACCTTTCGTGCGTGATTACGAGTCGCATTTAGCCGGTTTTTAACTCTATGACAAATTGACAAAACAGTGTATTTTATCTGAATTGTTTTTGAAGAAGAAGATTTATGAAGTTGTTTTCTTTTAAATTGATCATGCGGAAACGAATTCACCGACTTGTATGCAATTAGCATTTACATCATCATCATCAACCACTATTTGTCCACTGCTGAACATAGGCCTCCCTCAATGAACGCCAAGACGGCCAATCCCTTGCACTCGCATCCAACATGGACCGGCCACCGCACGGAGATCGTCTTCAATACATATACACTACTAAATCGTGCTGCTGATGATGATAATGATTATATTCCTGATGGATAATTTACAATTATTTTTGTTTTTTTTTTGTCAATCACACTGCCATCTAATCTATATCTACGTAAACGACGCCGGGAGTAACAATTAGTTCAAGTAGAAATATATACTGATTATACAGTGAGAATTAATTATTGTTATTTATAATCTATGTTCATTAATTAGTTATAAAGGCTACGTTTGAATAAAATAACTGACTGAAACAGAATATCTTTAATTTATAAGAAGCCCGGACTCGTATATAAATTAGAGCAATTAAAGAGAAATGGTTATTCAATTTTAATTTAACTTTACACCTAAATTGGGCAGGAATAATTTAATATTTTAAAATTATTTTACTGCTTTATAAATTATTTTTTATTAATATTACTTTAATACAAGACTGTTTTAGTCTACTGCTAAGCAGCCATTTTGAATAATATTTATTGTTGCCGAATTACATTGGTATATTATATATATTATAGGTAATGTAAAAAACTATGAATCTTTACAGTGCTATCACTGATCGCAGTGAGGGGTGTGGGTTCAAATCTCAAAAGAAAATTTCATGAGGAAACTTATCATGCCTGATAAGATTAAACCTTTATACGAAAAGTCTATCTATTTTTAAGTTAGTTAGATAGGAACTGACAGTAGTGCCACCTGATGGCAAGTGGTCGACGTCATGCATGAATAAAACCTAGTTTACCAGGAACTGGCAAATGCAACGTATTATGTGTTGCCACTTGCCTATCCTGAGACAGTAAAAACACTCCCTGCCTTGGCCTTCTATTTCACGGAAGAAACAAGCAAGATGGTAGTACCCATGCAACCGGGAGCGTGGCACAGCGCATCCCTTCCACCGATAAACTACCCGCATTAGATATGACACTATGAACTATCTCATGGTCACTGGTCAGTCGAGTAGGATACATCCAGGGGAAAGTATGAAGGTTACTTATGCTATATTCTAAAAATCCAATCTACATGACAAATGTTAAAAGCATGCCGCAGTGCATATGCAAATACTTTTTATTTTACTCAAATATTCACACACTTGACGCGGATCGCTTAAACATTCACACGTGCATATTTGGGCTACGGATGTAGGGCATTTTCACTTTGAAAATATCATGTGTTATCATCAGCATCAGCAATGATAAATATCGGTAGTTTTAAATCTGTCTGTCGACGATAGTGGATAGATATTCTGACGACCTCTGTGGCTCAGTGGTAAGCGCGTTGGCGCTCAAGCCCGAAGGTTGCGGGTTCGAATCCCGCCAGGGAACAAAAAAAAATATTTTCTGTATAAAAAAGTATTAAATATATTTCCGTTGTCTGGTACCCGTAACACAAGTTCTTCCAGAACTACCACGGGACCAGATTGACGCTTTACACCACTAAAGCGTCCATAGACATTATTATTATTAAATGAAAATATTAAAATGATATGAACTTCTCTCTTGAACTAATATAGTATTGTTACTAACTTACTATTGATTTCCGATCCAACATATGAAACTTCAGCATTTAATTAGGTAACACAAATGGCTGATGAAAATGTGATATATAATTAGTAATAATAGCATAATAAAAATAATGACTGGCCTGTTGGTCTAGTGGTTAGTGACCCTGACCACTAAACCAGAAGGTCGTGGGTTCGATCCCAACCCTGGACAAATGTTTGTGTGATGAGCATCATCATTGGTTATGTGTCTGGGTGTAATTTATTATAAAGCTGAAGAGTTTGTTTGTTTGTTTGAACGCGCTAATCTCAGGAACTACTGATCTAATTTGAAAAATTCTTTCAGACAGCCCATTTATCGAGGAAGGCTATAGACTATATAACATCACGCTGTGACATTTAGGAGTTGAGTAACTCGGGCAAAGCTGCAGGCAACAGCTAGTTTATATATAAGTATGTATCAGTTGTCTGGTACTATAAGAACAGGCTCTACCTAGTTTGGGATCAGATGGCCGAGTTGTCCCAACATAATATTATTATATCAACCCTTATATGTCTTATCACATCATTCAATCATATCGGGCATGCAGGTTTCCTCACGATGTTTCGTGGAGGAAGACCACGTAGATCTGAAACACAGCCAAACTGTTTGAAGGAATGAATGAACAGGATGGTTGTCACAAGCACATCACTCCCATATGAATTCTGTAGGATCATCAGAATATGTTCAGGTTTTTCTACTGAATAGCAATCCACCTAGCACCCATTATTCTCTTACTATATTTCTCATCTATAATATTGAATATGATTTTACTTCAGTTTATATCGCAGTGATTTAAAGGGTTATCCTCTACCACATCCTTTGTGCGTTGGAAATTTGGCAGTAAGCCGTCTAAGCGGCACTCGTGGCCGGATACGACAACCTCTAACTATTACATGAACATGTGATACAGAGTTAATCCTCGGAGATTATTACAGTAGAGGGAATTCGTATTACTGGCCAGAATACCAGCCTTAGGATACATTATTAATATGGCATTAGGCATTCAGCTGATGTTGATTCGAGTTTCACTTCCGTAGGGAGTAATGTAGCGATATGTTGGGGAAATGTTGGTGATTTTTTTGTTATTTATTACATGTGGATATTATGTGGGGAATATAAATATCTCATTAGTTTTTTATGTTATATGGATAGGCAATCTAAAATCAGGTCACTCCTTCATGCGTCGTCATCCGTAGACAGAAGCTGTTTTGCTTTTCGAAACACAGCAAAGATTTTTGACGTCAAAATAAGCAGGATTGTGGTACTCCTGCAGACAGGAGCGCAGCGCAAGCACGTTATAGTTGCTACGTTATATGGGCACCTCTATCACATATTCCACATTACTTCAGAAGCAAACCTATATTTCATGATTTTTGAGCCCTCCCCCTCCCTGTCACGTGAAATTCCTCCCTCCCTAGTGTGACAATAATAATATCTATGGACACTTACTTTTACACGACTTTTTACTTTTACTTGGACACGACTTTTTTTCCATTGAACCCCCTCCCTCTAAGGCATCAAGATAGACTTGGAACTAGTACCAACCATCATAATGTAGATCTAATTTTAACCAGAGGCTATTCGTTACATACAAACAATATGGTTGTGATAACAATACAAATACCTTGTTAAAATGAGACATGCGTAGGCCATGCTGAAATATCAAGCTCGTCGAAATAAAAATCAAAAACATGACGCATATCCCGTTTTAAACCATTTTAATACATACAAATTTTATAAAAAAAT
The DNA here is from genome assembly GCA_963853865.1 of Helleia helle. Lineage (NCBI taxonomy): Eukaryota > Metazoa > Arthropoda > Insecta > Lepidoptera > Lycaenidae > Helleia > Helleia helle. The sequence continues at coordinate 11,880,139 of OY971431.1, forward strand.
ATTTAATTATATAACTAAAAACATACCATGAAAGCATATATTTATTAATTTGAAGGATATACTTACGTCGAATTATGCATGTCTTCCTTCTTTCTCTATAATATTAAAATGGTTGATCAACATAGCTTACAGCTGGGATACACGCGTAAATAAAAGAGCGACCTTCGAGAATGTCGTACAAAAATGTTATTTCTGTATAATGTATCCTATAAAGAATTCTGTTATAATATTAGATCACATATAATAAAAACATTTATTATAATCAGAAGCACAAATTGCTAAGAATCATATACGATTCAGAAAGGCCTTACGTTACACCTTTGAGCTCAAATGTTTTAGATTGACGTCGAACACGGGATCCCGTTCTTTGATATGGTAATCCACCTAGCCTTTGGCAATAATCGATTATTAAACATGCAAAAATGGAGGAGATAAGTCCAATCCCTCAACCCGTGCAATTGTTACCGAGCGTTTTTATGAATAGCTGATTTTCGTTCAAGACTTATATAGATGGTTAAGTTTGTGTGAATGTTTTTTTTTCCGGACTTTTAATCGGCTCGCCCAGTGAAACACACTGCAAACCTATGGCCTACGCCCTTCTTTTTCTTTTTTTTAACGCCGGGAAATGCTCTGAGGCATCCCGCGGGGGAGTGGGTCTCCCCACGCGGGTATGTGGGACTCGCTGCGCCCGAAAGGCTGATAAGTGGACGCAGCTCTACCCACTAAAACCCGGCGGGTGCCACCAATGCCGCCTTTGGTGAGGTGCCCCGGGTCTAATGAGCAAACATAGCACCTAGACGGCTAGTCAGTTTCTCAGGGGACCGAAACACCTCCAGAGAGAGGTTGTCCCGCACCATAGAACAACCCCTCCTAACGTCGGGACAGTAGCAAGGGGTAAGGTTCCTGTCCTCGCCCCTTGCCCCCTGCTCTTTTGTCCCATCTTCTTATAAGAGGGGTACAAAGAGCCCCCTCGGTTCAATTCACTTCGCCCAAGGTGCAGCGGCAGCTAGGCTACTGATCCCCACCGCCACGTCAATCCCTGAACCATGGTGGGGATGGCCTACGCCCTACAGTACTGCCGTCCTAATTAAAAAGGGCATAACTAACATTTTGTAAATATTGAGAAAATAGAGATTAAAATATTTTTTTGTTTTTGTTGAAAAAAACATCCCTAAACAATGTTTTCCGAAATTCTGCGAATGGCAATACTTGCATTTATATAGTACATATACGACCATAGCAATTTTTTTTATTATTTTTAATCCATATTATTGATAATTAGCTTAATTCTTTTCATCCTAACATAAAAAATAAGTAAAAAACAATAATGTTACGTATAAAAGGCACATGCAAAGAAATGTGCCTTTGGAATGTAAAAATTTGAGGAAAAATTTATAATGTTACAATGAAAGAGCACTTTTATTCAATTGTGCCTTTTCACTGTATTATTATTAGTATATATTTACACAGTAAAATACTAGAAGTCCCTTCTCTGTGAATAAAATAACGTAATTACGAGAAAATCAAACGTTTATTTCAAAAAGTTTACAGAAATAAAATCATATCTTTAAAGAAAGGAACCATCAATTATGAATAGCAACAATAATGTACTAAATAATTGACATTTTAATGAAAATCACAAATTTAAATTGAATTTTTATTACTAAAAATGCTTTTAGCACAAAGTCTCTTCAAATAAAAATCAGGTAACAAAACTAGTAAGAAATATTTATCAAAATAAAGAAAATAAGTTTCCACTTAGAATAATTACTCAATAGAAGGTCAGTCTTCATACAAGCGCTCTGTCAAAAATGAAGCACTAAATCGATCATATGGTGAAGTTTTCCCGAATTTTATAACAACTTTACATAACCATGTATACTCAAGCTATATTATTATTTATTATGTATAATTGTTATATTACAAGAATGTTTATTTATATGAAACGAAGAAAATATAACGGTAATTAGTAAAATATACATTTTTATATTTATTTTTTATTGGCTTGAAACAGTAGTAATGTAAAGTTGTTACGAGGGCGGCACTGAAAATTTCGGGAATCAAGGAAGTGACACAACATTACTATTTTAAAATGTATTTATTGCTTTTTGAAGTATTCTCCGCGAAATTTGACACATTTTTCCATTACAGAAAGTATAGAAATCATTAGGGCTTAGGTCGGGGCTGTACGGCGGATGGTCTAATAATTCTATGTTTTCTTGCTCTAAAAACTCTTTTGTTCTGTGCGCGGTGTGAGAACTCGCATTGTCGTGATGGAGGATGATGCGACGGTTGCAGTTCTCTTTACGGAGTTCAGAAACGACCTGTGGCAAACAAATGCTAGAATACCATTTTGCATTAACCGTTCTTTGTCCCTCAAGAGGGATAGTCGCAACATGGCCGGTTTTGGAGACAAACGTGGCCACCATTTTTTTTGCAACACTCCTGATGTCACATGTCGATCTTCCTCAATCAACTTACGCACAGCATCAACGTTTTCTTGGGTGACTGCAGTTTTTGGACGACCTTGACGGGGATCATCACTGAGCTTGACACGTCCACGTTGAAATTCAGCAAATCAGCGATAAATTGTGGTTTTGGATGGGGCTTCATCACCAAATGCAGAAATCATCCGGTCAACACACTGTTTTTGTGTTAAACCACTTCGAAAGTCATAATAAATCATCGCTCTAGAATTTTCTCGACTCAATTCCATTTTCTCAACGACTAAACAAGTTTGACAAGACCTTGTGACAAGACCGAGAATCTTTTTTTAAATAAATAAATAGTATTCGATTTTTAAAACCAATGAGTTTTCAATTAAAAAGATTTTAGTTATTTAATACAAGTTGTCCAGGAACAGTGGATATATTCCATTCCCGATACTTTTAGTGCAGCCTATGTATACATATTACTATTTAAACTTGTAACTTGTAATATAAACGCGAAAGTTTGTATGTATGGACGTATGTAATATGTTTGTTACTGTTTCACTGTTTGTATTTGATATCGTTAAATGACACAAACACATTAATTCAAGAACGTGTCACGTACCTACGTAAATATCAGTAGCAACTGTTTTAAATTTAATCAGTGGGGGAAAATAATCAGTAAAAATATTTTCACAATCGGGCAACACTGAGCATTGAAAAAAAAAATTGTTTTTATTTAAACCTAATTAATTACAAGATACTACGAAATATTGAAAGATTTCCTGTGAAAAGTGATGTTATTACATTTATTTTGTATGATGTTGTGATGTATCAGATGTATTGTGATATAACCAATCAAAAATGTCAGGCACAACTGAAGTAATCGCACGCATACCTAGCCCCCCGAACTTCATCTCTCTTCATAGATGTTAAGTAATAAAGGCATAACCGCCAGTGTGCCTATTTTTATATAAAAATTTAAGGCGTAGGGTAAATAGTAAAGACACAATCGCCAGTTGTGTCTTTTCTTCTACGTTTCTTGCAAAGGTGTTGGTATCAAAACTTAGCACAATTGCCACATAAGCCCTTTATATTTGATTTACGCCAATTATGTCTTTTCAATTAAATATTTTTAAACAAAAATCGTGAAATAGAATATATACATCACAATGTGACCTTTTTCTTTACAAAAACTTAAAAAATTGTGCAGTTGTGCCCTTTAAGCTTATGCTAACTCTGTTTATTTTGTTTCTAAAAATACACAAAAAATTAGGCAGATAGGCCTTTTTTTCCTGATTCCGAATATGTATATAACTCAATTTCGTGAAAAATGTTAGTTGTGCCCTTTTTAATTAACACGGCAGAGTATTGGCATTGGGTTTTTGATGAATTATGATTAGTATTTATTTGCTCCTCAAAATTCATTTTCAGATAGTTTAATATGATGATGATGATTAGTTAATTTGAGCCTGATTGAATTGAATGAGATTAGAAATATTTTTTGTGTGAATATGTTGATATGCATCCTTTTAGTTAGAGTATTTAGAAGTTTACTTCATGTTGTTTAATAAGATTTGAATTTCTATGAATATGGGGAGAAATAAATACGGGAGATCGGCAGTTTGAACCCTGGGCATTTTTATAGCATAGGAGGGCCTTTTGGTGACTATCGACGCCCGTACACATCCGAATTCTGCTCAACCAGAGATTATGCAGATGCGTTGCTTCCAATCCCCCAATGTGCTACAGGAAACTCACAAACGCCACGAAACGCGACGTCAACGACGTCGACAGCGTCACTTGACGCCGGTGTTATGTGAGAGGTACCCCGTACCACCCAGGTCGTGCCGGCCTAATTTGGCTGCAAAGCAGCATGACATTTCCTCTTAAATATTGCTTGAGATAGTCCTAGGAGAAAACGTTTATGGCGACACTGGCCACTTACCATTAGGTAACACGTCTGCCAGATTGCACATCTAACTAGGATAAAAAATACCAAAGATCATAAGGAATGAACGGGTTTATATATTTGCTACCCATTCGAACTAAATTATTAAGCTTTTATGAATCTTCGCCTGAAAATACCTAATTAATAAATTTCATAATAAGATCGCGAGTCGCCAGCTTAAAAATGGCTGTAAAATGAGTTACTAAAATTAGCAATAAAACCATCCACGTCATCAGTCCATGATGATTTACGTTACGGGTATGTTCCTGACAACGCCAAAAGGGACAAACCTAGTGTCTGTTGGCGCTCTACCAAAACAATGTCTACGCAAATGTGGCCTCCATTTTGAAACTCTATTGACCCAACATCTGTTTCTCGTCAAATGTAACCGGGTAAAAGCCACTTGGTCACCAGGGAGTAAAATATAGTAATCCTACTTCCGACTTATCATACTAGTCCCTCTCATATTATAAGCCTGAAAATTTGTAAGAATGTATGGATATGTGTTTGTTACTCTTTCACGCAAAAACTACTGAATGGATTTTGATGAAAATTTACAATAATAAGTTTACACATCAAAATAACATTTATTCCTGACTTCTAGGGGAATAGGAAGTACGCCGGTAAAACCGCGAGGCGCTGCTAGTATATTATTATAAACGCGAAAGTTTGTATATTTGTTACTCTTTCACGCAAAAGTACTGAATGGATTTTGATGAAAATTTATAATTATCATGATACGCTTCTAGAATGTATATAATATAGTCGTCTCAGCCAACATAGACGTAAACTTCCATCAAAAATCTCCAGTCTAACTGGTGCTGAGCCATAACCTAAGGAGACCAAAAAAGAAATATGTTGATCTGATCGCTAACAAACTTTCACGGCGTGCAGGAGGCATCGCTGCTATAGTAGATGTCCACGGCTGCGTAAGTATACTATTAGATGAAACTTTTGTTTATTCAATATATCTATAAACAGAGGTGTATGATAAAATCACATGTAACATGCCTCTTTATTGACTGATAAGTTTTTGTGTTTGTACAAACACCTGTGTCAACGTACGTCTAAGTAGCCTTATATTGTCTCTTTTATTTAAATTAGAAATGAATAAGAAGTCTACTTACAATGTAACGGTGGGAGGGATGAGCTGTACCGGTAGGAGGCACGCGCTATGCCTCACTCTCGGCTGCATGGGTACCTACCACAATCTTGCTTTTTTCTCCCGTGAAACAGCTTTGCTGTGTTTAGGGGAGAAGGGCAAGACAGGCAGTGTAATTACTGACACCGAGACTTAGATCTTCTGCCTCAGGGTAGGCAAAACATAAATGGGTTAGTTCCAGGTAAACTAGTTTATGTTCATGGGCGACGTTGACCACTTTTCGTCTACGTCGACTTTGCCTATCCAAGTAACCTAAAAAATGGTTTTTGTTCTGATAACTTTACTTTTGTTCTGTTAACGGTAACTATAGTTCTAATATAAAGGTGAATGGAATGGTAAAATATTTCTTACTTAATTGCCTTTTCCCACCAACGGACCACTTGAACGAAAATAGATGTATAGAAAATCTAGATCCGAGACAGTAGAATTATGTTGTCTTGTAGATGTCTCCGTGTGACACCAGATTGAACTTGAATAGAGAAAGTTTGAAGTCCATCAATGGTTGTCAAATAGTTTAATGCTCATCATTAAAATAAATGGATTCACATAAGCACCGCATCAGCGTGTTTAAATAATTGTTTTTACTCAATAATATACTATACTAGCTGTTGCCCGCAGCTTCGCCCGCGTTAACTTAGATGTACAGCCGTACACGGATTGATGATGATTATTTATCTATGGACGGGCGTAGGACTTTATTTTATAATATGAAGTGATTAATACCGTATTTTTGTAAATAGCTTTTATATTACCGCTTTAAGATTGCCAATTTTTAAAGTATTAAAATGGATATAGGTAGTATGTTATATTTAACATAATATAGACATATTATGCCATCGCGGAATTTTCAGTAGGCATATTTAGGATACACAATTCTACCATATTACATTGAAACAATAATAATTATTATCCTAACTTTCGGAACCGGGGCTCGGCCCGGCTCGGGCGCGAGGCGCGGCATCACGGAGCGCCCGGCTCGCGCGGCTCGGTCGAAATCACGGTGTCGCATTATTTTGATTTTGCTATATCTTCTAAGATATGTATTTCATTTGCATAGTGTATACGGGAAAAACATACTTCATGAAATGCTCAAGCTAACTAACATATTTAAAATGATAAGGATTAATACCACATTTGTGTAAATAGCTTTCCAACTACCGTTTTATAATTGCCCATTTTTTAAGTATTAAAATGGATATAGTATGTTATTCTTAAGAGATACACATATGCCATCGCGGACTTTTTTGTAGATCTTTTTAAGGTGTACAATAATGTAGTACATAATTTTGATCTATCTGTTAGTGTTTGCAATGTAAGTGCAAAAATGTGTTTATTTACGACATCTCATTAGAAACCTCAAAAATAACAGTATTTCTCCACTATTTAATGGATGTTATTATACATATAAACCTTCCTCTCGAATCACTTTATCTAATAAAAAAAACCGCATCAAAATCCGTTGCGTAGTTTTAAATATTTAAGCATACAAAGGGACATAGGGACAGAGAAAGCGACTTTGTTTTATACTATGTAGTGTGATAGTGTTACAAGTTATTTTATAATCTAATATAATATTACAAAACTTTAATATTTTTTTTTAAATACAGATGATACAAATATGACAATTTTACATTTTTTTAGAAATTAGTATAGCTTGGCCAGAAAAATTGTATATAAAGTCTACTTTGCAACAATTTTCAATACAATATAATCTACCACACAATATATAAAATACCAATATAAAATGTCACCTAATGTTATTAATTATAATCAATATATTAAATGAAGATCGTAAAGAAAAATATTAGCGCGTTTATAATCGCTTTTTTATTACATTTGAAAAAATAAATGTGGTCTGATGTAAAATATATATTTTTATTTATTTATTGAGCTGGATAACAAGTCCTTTGCCCTAATATATATATAAATATATGTACAACGTATTGAAATGTGTATTCTATGAGGAAAGTCCCAAACTATATCATATACCTAACGTATTGTTTGATACGACCCACCAGGGTTTATTATATATATATAATAAACCCTGGTGTTGCCAAAATAATGATGATACTGATATGAAAAAATGCACGTAAAATTAAGTAATACAAAAGTTATTACGTCAATTTAATTGTCTTGATAAACGTGAAAAAAGGAGAGAAAATTTGTATTCATAAGAACAGTGAGTTGTGGGGCTAAATTTTGGGATATTATCGAGGGTGGCACCCTCTCAGGTAATCGACTGACAAATGTCTCAGATATTTTATCAACTTCATTTCGTGAATGCCACAAATAATAGACAATCCTTTATTTTTACGAGGTTGAAACATTTCCTGGTAAGAGTTTTCTCAATTTTTATTGGTCTCATAGTACCTACTGGTTGGCTATTAAGACATTTTTCTTATCCTCATCATTAGCCTTAATCCGTCCACTGCTGAACATAGCCATCCCGCAATGAACGCCAAGACGATCGATCCCTTGCCACTCTCATCCAACACGGTCTACCTGGTTAATGGCCGACCAACACTAACTACTATTAATGTCATATAAGTACGATGGCCTAGTGGGTATGGGCTCGGCCTCTTGAGTGAGAGCTGAGAGATCCAGGTTCGATCCTGACCTGTGATACCTAGAAATGTTTTTTTCTAAATTTATACGTGCACCTGAACATGAAACCATCGCTTGCTCATCGTGAGAACTTGATGAGATTAAAAGTCTTTGAAAGTGTGTGAAGTTCACTAACCCGCATTGGACCGGTGTATCGGTGAACTATGTCCCAAAACCCTCCTCATCTCATTTGGAGGAGGAGACCCCCATGCCCAGCAGTCGGACTTATTATAAGGGTTGATATTATTATTATTTGTTCGTCGTTCACCGTTCACCTGCCACCTTCTATGTATGAAAAAGATCAGAATATTCTTTTGGTATCATTCCGGAATTGTTTACCTTCCAAAGCACACAAATCAGCTTAAGATCCTACAAATACTGTTTTTCTCGTAATTTCTTATCATTGTGTGTGTATTATATAACTATTCATTAATTTAAAAAAACTTCAGCCTTATCCCAACTTTAGTATGCAGATTGTAAATTATTGCAGAACAAAGTTGACCACGACGGAATATTAATTCCAGTGTGGTCAACTTCGCTCGTTGCTCAGCTGTTCATTAATATAGAATGTACACTACCAACATTCAGCTAGCGGCATGAAAATAAGGTTTTGCGTAGCGCGCAACTTGTCCCCGTATCGACATGTCGAATTTTTGAAGTGAAACTTCTTTACGCGCATGAGGGTCACGAAAATGTGCAACGTTTTTGCCTAAGAAGAGGGAGAGAGTGATAGAGACTGGTTGAGAAAGAACGGTTGAACATAGCATGAACAACATAGCCATGGAGTGAGAGTAGGCAGCAAGCGAGTGAGAAAGGTCGAGATAGAGAGTGAGATAGAGCGAACGTCGCATCGCAAGTCTCGAAAATTTAAAGCTTTAGATTAGTATAAACATAAACGAGATTTAAAAATTCGTTTGCTAAATATGTTTCACTTCTGACATATTGTGTACTTTGTACGCAAGCACTTTTTAATATAAATAGAGTCCTATTTATATTAAAAAGACAATAAACAAACAATAAACAAACAAAAACAAACATTTTATTCCTATTATTAGGCCGATATGGATTTAACGTTGTTTTCATTAAGAAAATATGTTAATATGTCTTTTGTTGATAGTAACAAATTATCGTGGCTTCATGAACGAGGCAAAATTTTAAGTCTGAAATGAGTAATAAAACTCACGCTTGGCGCAGTCTAGGACTCGTTCCACCCCGTCTCCTTGTCATCCATCCACCACGCATCCCGCTATCAGTTACTGATTGCGTTTGACATTCAAGTCTATCTCGACGTCTAAGAAATACCTAATATAAACTCCCCAGCAACGAATATTGCACTTTATAATCCGCGTTTAAAGTTCAACATCACATATTTGGTGGCGATGCAATAATACGAACCCCATTTAGAAACCGCCCTGTACCAAAGAGCGTGGTTTGAATTTTTATGAAGAATTCTCATTTTCTTACCGTACCTCGACAATAAGGTGTAAAATTAGGAGAAGTATTAGTCTTCCCTGGCGCGACGCGTGCTCGGGTTGTACAATGTTGCAGCACGAGAATTTTCGTCCTGTACGAAAATTATATTTATTCATTGCTAATTTTAATTTATGGTGCCAGGTAGACAGGAACTATATGAGTTATCCTACTTGTAGATCACCAGAGGATGGGTACCGCACGCCCTTTTGCAATTATACCATATTCTTATATTATTTTTCGTGAAACAGCTTTGTGTATTTTGAAGAGAAGGGCAGGACAAGCAGTGTATTTACTGGCACTGAGATATATCACCTTACGTCTTACAATCCTTTCTTTGGCAGATAGGATTTGAAACGAAGATATCCGCCAGAGAACTAAAGTTACCGATATCACGCGAAGATTAAGTTCATTGAAGTGGCAGTGGCTGGTCACACACTCAGGAGAACGGATGGCCGATAACTCATATTAGACACAGCGTGATGTTTTATAGCCTATAGCCTTCCTCGATAAATGGGCTATCTAACACGTAAAGAATTTTTCAAATCTGACCCTGAGATTAGCGCGTTCAAACAAACAAACTCTTCAGCTTTATAATATTAGTATAGATTTTTCAAAAAAAAATGTTCTAATATAAATTTCAGTGTTGATTTGTAATCATTAATTGTAAATGTGTAAATGGGGTTCATTAAAATAGAAGATATTTGGTTGGTGTTCCGTTACCTTAAAAGTTAAAGAACCCCTGCTGTAGTGTACTAGAGCAGGGGTTATTTAACTTTTGAGGTCTATCTTCATTAATTGACGAACAAGTAAACCTCATTTCATGAAAACCTAAACTTATAGATCCAAATAAACGCAAACAACATGACATTCGTTCTATCGTAACGCTTACTAAAATCTACATAGCTTAAGGCAATTTTTATATTACATAAGCGACAAATATAAGATGGGCGCGGGAAACAAAAACATTTTTCTTACTATAACCCCGTGTTTACTGCCAAGTGTTTACCAACCCGAGTCCCAGATGTTATTCGCTGTAAGCCTCTCTTATTAGGGATACTATATGTTCCCCGCAAAAAATGCTGCAAAATATTACTGTCCTTGTGCTTGTTTAAAAATACGCAGATTATGTCTGGGATTTTATTTTATAATCATTGTCAGGATCACGGTTTTTATGTAAGTCTATTTCCTAGGTTTTTTTTTCTTTAACGCCGGGAAATGCTCTGAGACATCCCGCGGGGGAGTGGGTCTCCCTTGGCAGGTATGTGGGACTCACTGCGTCCGAAAGGTGGTAAGTGGATGCAGCTCTACCCACTAAAACCGGGCGAGTGCCACCAATGCCACCTCTTGTGGTGTGCCCCGGATCTGTTGAGTAAACAGAGCACCTCGACGGCTAGTCAGTCCCTCAGGGGACCGACGCCACTTCCACAGAGGGGTTGTCCCGCACCACAGAACAACCCCTCCCAACGTCGGGACAATACAATGGGGTGAGGTTCCCATCCTCGCCCCTTGCCTCCTGCTCTTTTGTCCCCTCTTCTTATAAGAGGGGTACAAAGAGCCCCCTCGGCTCAATTCGCTTCGCCCAAGGTGCTGGGCTCACCCTAGGCTACTGAGCCCCACCGCAACGACAAGTCCTGAACCATGTTAGGGATTTCATAGGTAAACTGACACAGTCGATATAGCAAAAGTCAAAAATTAACAGCGCGGTCGTCCAATGACAAAATTTTGTGGTGAAGGAGAAAAAAGATATGGTACGTGGGCACTCACCAACATTATGAAATAAGTAACAAGTTCATAAGTATTATAATGTACAAAGAAAATATTAAAACTTATCAATATTCGAGTGAAATCAACAAGCGATGATAAACTTGCTATCGTTACATCAGCTAGAATAAGTGAAAAACGTTTTTAATTATCTACTAGTAACTAGGTATAATAGAGGTAATCTTCGCATCTAAAACCCTTATTGGTTTAGGATAAAATATAATATTATCTACTCGAACTAATCGTTAAGAAAAACGATGGAACCTACAAAACATGCAATACTGTACGATGAATAATACTTTTCAAACGCGGAAAAGGGTTAAGTTATTAAATGTAAAAAAGTAAGAAATATTTCGCCTGTGCAATATCAAATCCATGTCGAACGTAATATCCGAGTCATATTAATGTTTCTACATCCGGCACGGTAGATGATAGAAAAAATTGAGAATATATTTTACATCCGGTCAGGTGTCGTGGAAATCCTCGGGGAAATCTAACTTTCCCGGAGGCGCAGACAGCAATCGATTCTATTCAAATTTATGACAGAGAATAATGGTTTAGATATTTATATAGAGTGACTTATATTTGAAACATTTTAGTGTTTTATGAAATGAATAATTAAATAAAGCCGAATGTAATATTAATAAGATATGTAAAACAAAACGTATAAATAAAAAAATAAAAGTATATTTTATTTTAAGTGAAATCCGATGCCTTTGAGAACACGTTCATAATTCTCGAATTCAGTAAAGGTACAATAATAATAATAAGAATACTTAGCATTAATAAACTTACAATTTTGTTGAACTTTTTTTTTATAAATAATGGAAATGTTGCTATGCTAACAATAGAAAATGTACTTTGAAAATGAGACCTCACTAGGAATTTCTACAATTTAAATAACTTAATACTATTTTCTAATCAAACATCCTTTTTAATCTCGCATTGGGTATCGTTTGTTCTATCGTCTTCATAAGAATATAATGATGATGAAACAAGTGCTAACAGCTCTATATATTTCTTCGTAGAACCCTATCAATGGCTGTCTGCAACTGGCAGGTTAGTCGACTTCTCTCAAAATTCTCAGCCTTATTTTATTGCCTTCTGTCCAAGATTAAATTTTTATTTTTTGCATTGATAGCATAAAAAAATAAGTAGGTTCTCTTTCTAAAATGCAAGACAGTATCTTTATCGTGTACGTTCTACTATTATTCCTATATTTGTTCTTCGAACTATTAGTTTTGCCTGTATTTTTTTTATATTGTTCAAGTTAATGCGTATAAAAACTTTCAAGCATGATTTTATAACAAATTTGTTGACCTAAATAGACAATATTTTCATAATTAGTTATCATAACATTTTGAATTCTTGACATGGAAAATATTCTTATAATATTTTTACTAAATTTCAATTATAACTTAAATTTTATATTCTGCGTAAAATTTTAATGGTTCGTAATAAAAGTTAGCAATCAATACCAGATGGCTCCAAGCGAAAGTATATTCTTTATAATATTATAAAGAATATTGTAACAAATGCCTATTACTACAGCTTCATGAAAACGTTTAGTGGAATGTCATATAGAGGTAAAAAAACACGAGTAACATAAGATTAGTAGGCATTTCCTCAAAATCAGGGATTTTTTTCCAAAATTCGTTTTAGGCTAAACGAAGAGTTGTTTTTAAGCCCATTTGAGTATGAAGTATTTAACTTCAGTTCAAATTGTATTTTTTATTACAAACAAAAAAGAAGCAGCTTACATAATAGAAAGTGATTTTTGCAATCCATGGTGGCTCACACCCTCGGAAAAAACTAAAAGCGTAACGTCTTTTTCCCTTCCCTTTTTGTCCCTTCATTTTTCTCTTTAATTGGATGTTTTAGGATAGGATAAAAGTTTTTGTTTAGGATAATAAATAGGCTATGGTGTCTTTAACTTCATAACATAACCATCATCATCAGCCTATATCCATCCACTGCTCGAGGTGTGCCCGAGATGGGCGCTGCGTCACAATCTGACATCAGTCATCGAAGGGGACTTATCTCTGTTGAGCGATCTTGCGATGCTCAGTGGCAACGAGTCCTGGACGGCGATGGTCTCCTTCTGCAAAGCAGCAGTGTCCCAGAAGGAGGCCGACTGCGGACGAGACACCTCCTCCACGGGCGATGAACGGGGGTGCGTATGAGGCGCTATTTAATGCGCCTCCAGTAACGCCTGTGTAACGTGTTCGGGTCAAGCTTAGGATGGGGAACTGGGCCTGTATGGCACGACGCGATGTCATGGGGACTGCTTAGTAGAGGCCGGACGGTAGTGAGCAGGATAGGACAAGGGGCGAGGATGAGAACCTCACCCCATTGTACTGTCCCGTACGTTGGATGGGGTTGTCCTGCGGTGTCGGTCCCTTGAGGGACTGACTAGCCGTCGAGGGCTGTTTACTCAATAGATCCGGGGCACCTCACCAAAGGCGGCATTGGTGGCACTCGCTGGGTTTTAGAGAGTTGAGCTGCGTCCACCTTACCATCTTTCAGCCGCAGCGAGTCACACATACCCGCCTGGAGAATCCCCCCTCCCCCGCGGGATACTCAGCATTTGCCGGCGTAAAAAAAAAATATTGTCATTGTATTACAAAAATATTATAAATATTATAGACAATGATATTATAAAGTTTGTTTTAAGTTTAATGACTAATCAAAAATCCCTTTTACGTGGCGTTGGCAACATTTTGCGTAACAGTAAAAGTAAAAGTCTGTTTTTACAACCATCTTAATTTTTACGTCAGGACTTCGAAGTAAGGAACAGAAATTTCTAGAGTAAGGAACATAAAGAAAGAAGTATGGGAGAGGGCCGCGGGCCACAAATCTCCATTTTACTGGATTAAGCACCTCGCCGTTATATAATAGAGCCGGTATAAAAGAGTCTGAATATTTTACTGGGGCCAAGTTTTACGATCACTTATATCTTGGTTTTAAAAATGTTTCAGCTAATTTTAGGGAAAATGTTTTAGCGTGTGTGCTCGGAATTTTAATAGTTCTTTTTGTCATTTTTGCAGAATATAATCAAGGTGTAATGCGTCAAAAGCTTTTTATTTACATGTGTTTTATATTTGAGGTTAGGTAAAATAAAATGAGAATCCTGTCATATTTAACCTTCTGGGTCATAATCATAGTGTGAGCCATAAAATTACGAAACTGGTCAGTGATTTGTCACTGACGTCATAACAATTCAATCAATCAGTTGTCTGTATCTAAGTACGTCCCACAGCCAATCACCCATCAGTAGGCCAATCAGAGCGCAGAACCGGTGCAGCGTCGCAGCACAAATTTGACGGAATTTGTTTTCAAACAAAATACATAACTTTGCCACTCTATTCTAGTTATATGCTCGAAGGACGTCCTGTACCGTCCTTCCAATTATGAATACCGAATAACAATGTTGATCACATATTGTTGGCAATTTTTAATTTGGTCTATAAGGTCCTAATATCTTCTTATATTCTTGTGTTGTCTTAGCGTTCGTGGAAGGAGGCCTATGTTCAGCAGTGGACGGATAAAGGCTGATGATGATGATGATGATCCATTATATGTAGAGATGTATAATATATAAAGCGCTCTGCTTGTATAAGAGCAATGGAACTCCGGGTACGGGACGCCGTATTAAGTTGTATGTTGGTCTTACTACCGCTTGTCTTTAAAATTCGATACGAATCGGGTATTTCTTGGCATTTTTATTATATTAATGCTTGTTGTGAATTCAGTGAATAAAGAAACTGAATTACCTACAATCTTGACCAATTAAGTGAGTTTTAGTATAAAAAGACGAACTTTTTTCAAAATAAGTCACGGATGTGATATCAAAGTTAAGTAACGATTTAAGTTTTTATGTGATGTTACGTTTTCACGGGAACAATATTTCAAACTTTTCCATTCTCATTTCTTAAGTTAAATTAAGAAGGTAAAAATGTTATCATAACTTATGATAAAGTTGCAGAGTAGATTCATAAAATGTATTTAACGATTTAGAAATTATCTACCACCGAAACTGTAATCTCTTAGATTCTTCTTAAATTCTCAGATATTATGGTTCTGAGATCTTAGATATTTTTAAGTAAAAGATTTTATAGAAGATACCACACCTCGGGAATAAAACGTTCCTCTCAGACATTTCAGGATAACATGTGAAATTTGTTATAGAATATTAAAATAGTTTATTAGTTCAACTGAGTTTGTTCCAGGGTCGTCTTAGTCCCCACCATGGTTCAGGCCTTGACGTGGCGGTGGGGCTCAGTAGCCTAGGGTCAGCCCAGGACGGGAACCTCACCCCATTGTACTGTCCCGACGTTGGGAGGGGTTGTTGTTGTTGTCTGTGGTGCAGGACAACCCCTCTGTGGAGGTGGAGTCGGCTCCTAACTGACTAACCGTCGAGGTGCCCTGTTTGCTCAAAAGATCCGGGGCACCTCACTAAAGGCGGCATTGTTGGCACTCGCTGGGTTTTAGTGGGTAGCTTACCATATAATATAATAAAAATATATAAAGAAAAAAAAGAAGGGTCGTCTCAATAGAATCGCCTTGGAACCGGTGGTAGATTCAATTGACGTCCAAAAAATATACTTTTTAGTGCTATTTTGAATAATGATTTTGATAATAAATTGTGTTTATTCTCAACCCGAGTTTTTAGAGAGAGCTTTGTTGTCGACAGGAAGAGAACCAACCTGTTAGTTATTAATAACAATATATTTATTTGTTAGTTGGATAGACAGTGGACGGATAGAGGCTGATGATGATGGAATGGCAAACTGGCAAACTAGCCACGTGTTGGTAAGTGTCAACGTAGCATGCGTTGCCTATCTTGATATACTAGACCTGGACGACTGCTCTTATTTCCTTGTTCCTTTCTTATTTCCTTCGAAAAGGAGGAGGTTCTCTATTCGTCGGAATATTTATTTTTCTTTTTATTTGTTGATTAGGCGGCTCGGTGGACAAATAAAAATGGGTCATATATGAAACTAAATGTATATAATATTGTTCTATCAAATAAAAGGTAATATACATATTATGTATATAATATTTAAGTGTTCATTTAAGAACGATTATAACCTTAAATCTTATATCGTTGACGAAGTGTCAGAGTAATTAAATGAAACTTAATTAAACCCATATTAGAGTGTAAGCTCCTCAAACAACGGACAACAGTTTAACAACAAACCGGCCAACTGTAAGTAACCAACTTCCTTTACAGTCCCCTTTGAAGAATTCCCTTTGAGCGCAAAAATTATAAATGATGCAGATTATAATTTTATTCCATTTAGTTGTTCGGCCCGTATTTACCAAAATTTAATTAAGTATAGTAATTGCGTAGATCATAGATAAAGCATTTTGGCCAAGGGTGTGTCGAGCTTCAGGAGACAGTCCATTTCAGGTCTGGTCTTGTACGGTGTATATTCCATATATACCGTTTTCCTGCCACTTAAAGATAAGACGAAAGCGCAGAAGTATAGACGGCGTAAACATCTTTTTTCCCTTGATTATCGAATCCTAAAAACTTTAACAATAACTCTTACCAATTGTATAAGAAACAAAAATAACAAAACATACATACAGCATGAAAACCAGACACGAATCACAGGGATGATTATGAAAATAAAGGTTATTCCGGCGTTTCATTTGACTAAAGCAACAGAAAACTTTATGCGATTTTCGTACAATAAAAAATATGAGTTGTAAGTGCTCTAGATAAAACGTTATTTACTTATTGCGTGTAAACATACGGAATAGTGATAATTTGTCTTAACTTTACACGAAAAAAGTAATTCGCAAAATGGTATGGTTATTCATAAGTGGTAGCGATTTTATGTTATAAGACAAATACGTAGGTAATATTAGTGGACAATTCAAAAGTAAAAAGAGAGTCACAAAATAGAGAAGAAAAGTGTTTTCAAAAATTTGAACTGTGTTTAACCTTCAAATGGTTTTGAAATGTAATTAGTAGCATTCACTTATTATAATGAAAATGACAAAAAAGCAATACAAAACGTTTTCTAGTTTTCGAAGATTTTCACTACAATAAAATCCTTTAAAAGTTTTAGTAAAGCTAGCTTAGTAATCTTCTAGTTCCTACATGTATGTTGTACATCTACATCCTAAAACTATCTTCCAAAATAAATAGCTTACTCTTCAATAATTTGGTTTTCAAGTCCAAATTAATAAATCCGGTCGCAGTTTCGCGCGGAGACTGCGACTAACGTATTATAATATAAAAAAAAACAATTATTCTTCTTAAAATATAACATAATACTATAATTATACATATTATATTCCTTTTTTTATTATAGTTGGATAGGCATAATTAATACGTGACACTTGTGAAAATGAAAAAAAAATCCTGGGCCTAAGGTATTGAGTATTTTTAATAATTCTATATATTCTAGTAACACTATACCTGACACGTGGTATAAATAAAATTGATACACTCTGTATAAGTAGTAATAGTATCTAAAAAGATTAATAATGATGAAAGTCATAACGTAAGATTATATGGATAACATTATCTTCAAAATATGACTAAAATATGATTTAGTCAATCAGACTAAATCATATAACGTATAGATTATTAGAAAAACTATTAAGTCGCTTCCGCTTATACCATGCTACCTCGACACACGACAAGCTGGCAAACACTGATATTAGTTTTCTGTGTAAGCAATTTTGGTAAGTGTCCCTCTTATTTGTGCCTAATGCCACCCTACCTCCAGTTGATGCCGCGTGCCGTTTATTGAATCCTAATAAAACGCGTTAGAGCGTACTAAATCTCCTTTAGCCGTAGGTCAATGGCTTATATTACCTTTTATGCGATATAAACTGCCTTGGAAAAGATGAAATGCTAATAATAATGCGCGTTTCATTGTTGTTTATTTCAAAGTTACAAAAGCTTTCATAGTTTCGTATTTCAGCCTATGGAGACTTGAGACTCACAGAAATAATTATGATTTGTATGTGTTGTGGTAACATCGAGCATTTAACCGGAGAGAAACGTAATTTAAGCCATAAAATTCAGAAAGTGGTCAGTGATTTGTCACTGACGTAATATCAATTCAACCAATCATTGATCTGTATGCACGTCCCATCGGCCAATCATCCATCAATGACCATCAGTCGGTTAATAAGAGCGCAGAACTGGCGCAGCGTCGCAGCACATGTTTGGAGGATGGCTTTACCTAGAGTGGTTGCGGTTATATGTGTAGTAATTCATCATAATTCTAATCACGTTGCTGTTCAAGCTTCGCCACCGCCCTCTCGTGCAGTAAACGCTGTAGTAATCGACTTCATGAAAAATTTACCTACTGATCACCGAGGTATGTTGAACTTGATATGTTATGCCCTGGCTATGCCTAGATACTTATGCTGATATAGCTTGCACTACTATTATGTTTTTATATTTATTTTATATAATAACTAGCTGTTGCCCGCAGCTTCGCCCGCGTTAACTTTTAAAATTTGAGGGGTTGACCATCCTTATCACTTAGGGGTATGAAAAATAGATAGTAGCCGATTCTCAGACATACTGAATACGCATATAAAATACTACGTCAATCTGGTCTTGCGGTAAGTTCTCGAAGAACTTGTCTTATGGGTACCAGACAACAAAAACATATTTAATACTTTTATACTATACATATACCTATTTAGGATTTTTGTTATATAATACCAGACACATATTTAATAAACATCCATGACTCAAGAGCACAGAAAACTTTTTATACCCTGACGGGATTCGAACCCGCTACCTCCGGCTTGCACGCCAACACATTACCCAGACACTACTACTAAGGCTACAGAGGTCGTCAAATCCCATCCAGGTTAACCATATCAAAAATCAAGATAATATATTATCGCCGAAAAAGCAATTACAATATTTATGTAAAAAACAAGAATCAATAAATAATATAATAACCAATTTAGGGGAAAGATGTTTCAGATTAGAATCTCGGATGAGACATGGTGGAATTTTATGAACTAATTTCAGTGACATTCCTTGTACGAGACGCCGGAGGCTGTATAGACATTTTTTGGACACAAGCGCTGTGTTTAATGAAAACTCTGTACCGCAATATGCCGCGGGGGACCGCTTCACTGATTGTGGATTTTTTTCCATATTTCATATCTCCATTTGTATATAACGATACAAGCTTTTTGTCGTTAAAATAAGTAAAACAATATATGGTTTTTGTTAAAAGGAAATTGATTTTATGTACCTCATGTGGATGGTACCAGATATAACAGGTAGTGCAGGAACTCATTACATTACAGATGAGAAGAAGAAAAGAAAAGAAAAATAGTGACTTAAACCAGTTACAGGAGAGAAAAATGTGTGCGTGTAATCTTTACGCGCGAATGAAGTGAAAATTCATAAAAATCTGAGTTACCCTCTAGTCACGCTTAAAGAAGTTTACATAAAAAAAATGAACACTGAACTGAATGTCAGAAAATTTATAAACGATTAAACCTGAAGGTTGAGTTGAGTCGGTTGATCAAATACTATTTAAAAAATAATAGAGAGTAAAAAATTGAAGCTTAAGGGCGACTTGCATAACGTTATGTTAAAATTGTTTAAAATTATAATTAGTTAAATACGTTTAACCAGGTAAACTTATTTATCCAAAACGCATTTAAAGTCGCCTTGCACGAATTGATTCGTTCGTTTAATGCAAGTACTAAATAGTAAATTGGCTCATGCGTTCCGTTTGACACACATACCGTCAGTACCTTCTACAATGAGTTTTTGTTACAAGTGCACATGACATAACTATAGTAGATAACGTACAAACGCAACACGAATAGAAAACTATACCATATTACCTCTACCATAAGTTACATATTTGATAGATGTCATCCTTACCTCTACCATGAGTTTTTGTTACATAGAAATACATTTACAATGAAAACTAATATATGGTATAGTTTTCTATTCGTGTTGCATTTTTAGGTACTGTTCATCAAACTTGCGTCCAATATTGAAGACTTTGATACATTTTATGAAAAAAGGAGTATATTATTCAAGTTCTCATAGTAATTCATGTATCCACTGCCAATAATCATGTACACAAAGTAATTAGACACAAGTCAATGTGATTCAATACTCAATAAAAAACAGGTGGCAATACAAAATGGCGCTATCTTTAAATACTTAAGGGTCGCTACCATTTCAGAACATTTAATTTTGACAGATATTTAAGCATATAAATTAGGAGCAAAATTATTGTTGTGCAGTAACGTGAATATATTTATTGTCTAAATACGATTATGGATCGTTATACAAGCTGCCCTAGATCATATTATAACCTCAATACAACCTTGTTTTTTTTAATATTGAGGAATATCGCAAACGTCAGAAAATTTATAAATAACGAGTTGCCCCGACAGACGTTGTCCTGTACAGTACTTCTACCATGAGTTTTGTTACAAGCGTAAATGACATAACTATAGTAGTTACGTAAAACGCAACACGGATAGAAAACTAAGGTATGGTATAGTTTTCGATTCGTGTTGCACTACTATAGTTATGTCATTTGCGAACTCGTGGTGGAGGTACAGAACATTTTATAATGGATGGAATTGTGAATTATTGGAGTAAATGTACGCAATAATCATTTACATCAGACTGTTTATTATCCCCACCATTATTCAAGCCTTGTCTTGGCGGTGGGGTTCAGTAGACTAAGGTGAACCCAGCGCCTTCAGCGAAGCCAATTGAACCGACGGAGCTGCTCTTTCTACCTCTTTTATAAGAAGAGGGGACAAAAGAACAGGGGGGACAAGAAGCGAGGAAGGAAACCTCACCCCATTGCTCTGTCCCGACGCTAGCTGGAGGGGTTGTTCTGTGGTATGGGACAACTCGTCTGTCAAGGTGGTGGCGGTCCCTTCAGGGACTGACTAGCCGTCGATATGCCCTATTGCTCAACAGATCCGGGGCACATCACCAAAGGCGACATTCGTGGCACTCACCGGGTTTTAGTGGGTAGATCTGCGACCACCTTACTAACTTTCGGGTGCAGCGAGTCCCACATACCCGCCTGTGAAGACCCACTCCTCCGCGGGATGCCTCAGAGCATTTTCCGGCGTAAAAGAAAAAAAGGATTTATCAAAATACACATTTTTTTGTTTCCACTTACTTTTTTATGTCATCAGGGGGCAAAGGAGCAGTCGAGCCTCACGTCACCGACGCCCATACACATCCGCACAATTATTACTTAATCGTGGAATTCATTTAATAATCTTTGGGATAGGTATATTAATATATTTATTTTTCATAAATGTATCATTAAGTGAGGTTCTCATACATAGGCAGGTAGTAATTTACCTAAAAGATATATAATGGCTCACAGGTTTAATTCCAATTTAGCTAAGGCTGCTAGAATCCAAGAACGAGGAGGAGCAGACTTAATTTGTCAGGTTTTCAATGCTGAACTAATCTAATGAACGGCGTAAATATAAGTGTATTAAAAATACTCTATCCGTCACCTAGGACCAGCGAAAAAACTTCATCTATTTTTTAATATACATTAACGCGAGTGAAGTCGCGGTTAAAAACTAGTTAATACTAGTTTTTAACCGCGGCTTCCCTCGCGCTTATATGATGACCCGCACTAATAAAACTTCGATGCTCAGTAAAAAGGATTCAAACTTATTTTATTTAGTTGCCAAGCATATCAAAACAAAGTTTAAATTATTAAAACAACATGAATTCAATTTAAAGCATATTAAATCTTCCATCGGAAACACTTAGGTCTTTAGAGATTTAGAAACATTAAAATATTGCACAGGATCCACGAGGCAGCTTAATAGCGACGGAAGGTGAGCGTAGGAATTTGCAATAAGCCCCACCTTTGTCTCGGCAAAGCGTTCTACCGCCCCTTTATTTCCCAAGTTCCTTGCATTTCATTCACTATGTACATACGTAACAAGTATTCAAACACATTTTTTCCTTTTATCACGGCTATCTCGTGACAAGTTGTAAGTTCTGTATTATTTGTTCTTATGAAACATTCCGTGTTCTTTCTCACGTGACTCGTGACAAATGATCTATTTTGTTTAGGCTGGTAATTTTTTGTTCCAGTAGGCACGTTTTACTAAATAATATTGATACATATTTTTATAATTTACTATAAATTAAATTTCTTTTTAGTGATTATCTATCATTGATTGGAGGTTGTCTATATTTTAGGATTGGAATAACGACCCCCATAATATTAAATTACCCTTGATCATTGAGTCATGATTCGCTTTTTACAGCAGCTTTCTTGCCATAGAGTATAGAAGTTCAAGGAGTGTTATTTCTCCCCAACGTGGTTCAAACCTTGTCGTGGCAGTGTGGCTCAGTAATCTAAGGTGAACCCAGCACCTTGGGCAAAGCCAATTGAAGCGAGGAAGCTGCTCTTTGTACCCCTCTTATAAGAAGAGGGGACAAAATAGCAGGGGGGCCAAGGGGCGAGGATGGGAACCTTACCCTATTGCACTGTCTCGACGTTGGGAGAGGTTGTTCTGTGCTGCGTACACCTGCGTGGGGAGTTCCCCTCTCCCCCGCGGGATGCCTAAGGGCATTTCCCGGAGCAAAAGAAAAAAAGCATACTCGTCATGAATTATAGAAGGAGTGCTATATCTGTGATGAAAATTGTTCTTTGAAAAGTGTTAAATAAAGTTAGCGTCACAGTAGCAAGAAATAAGCGCTCACATAATATGAAGGCGGTTTTTGAAATGTTGTTCAAAGCATGGTCCGTGATCATGGTTGTTTTAAAATATCCAAAACGTCGAGCATATAAAAATCAAAATAAACCACGATAAAATTCGTAAAGCTGTTTCATTTTGATGTTGATATCAACTAAAAATTGATACTTTTCCACTCTCCTCCCATATGAGAGTTGTCCTTACTTCTTTCTGTACTTCACTTACCATCAGGTGAACCTACTGTCCGTTTGCCCCCTCTATATATAAAAAACTTCATGTTTTTGCGACGGCAAGTCATCATGTACGGATTTGTTGGCACCAGAAGGTTGATATACTCGTAGCGATACTTATAAGATTCCCTTGTTTGCATATAATATGACTATATAATTGCATATAATATGACTATTGTCATTGCCACATAATAATAGAATCAAAGAAAATATCTAAATCCACTACGTCTAATTTTACATAATACTAGTGTAGTTACTATTGATAACTGGTACTCGATAATCGATATTTACCTATTTGGACGATACAACATCGATGAAAATGGAAACTTTAGTCCGCATCGAAAATCTTTGCAGGGTTCAGAAAAATAATTGGATCGCTTAAAGGAAAGCTTATAAAAATTACACTCGGCAATATCGTTTTAAGTTAGAAAAACTCTGTACTAAACTCTATCTAAATGTTATTTATTGAAATATTATTATGTTAGTGATATTTTATTTTAAATCTTAGGTCAGGTTACTATTTTAATAGCGACCCCATATCATATATATTAAACATTTCTCATCGAAATTAGATATTAAAATAACTCTTTCTCCTAAAGTACAAAAAAGTAATTACCCTTCTGAAAATCTTTTTTGACAAAAAACAAAAAGTGTTAAAGCGAGGTATAAATGCGATAAACGTTCTTAACATTAAAATAAAACGTATTTAATCAATTGAGATTTTTATATCTCGCAATATAGATGTAATAAAAGGAAAATAGATACTCAAATCGCCTAATGCAGCCATAATCTTTTTATGTATACCCTCTATGTTTCAGCACTCGGGAAAATTGTATTTGAAACTCGTCTGAAACTTAGGCATTAGTCGGTAACTTTTTCCTCGTAACGCACATGGTTGGGCTGCCACTAATGGGTAATGTGACCACATCTTAACTCCAAGTAGGACATCTCTTTATGCTTTACTAATACAAAGCGTATTTACTTATAATGTTGCCGTCTTAGTAATAGTATTATATACGCAGAAAATTAAGTGTGACAATGTATAGATCTGAAATGTAAGTTCTGCACTTCAAACAGGCTACGATTTGGGGTCCCAAAACTATCTCCTTGGATATGCAGAATCTTAACTGAATAGTCCTGTCCCAGTCGTAACGTGTGGTTGTGTTACTAATGGGCAACTTCCAAGTTTTGCTAAAAAGAAAATGTAAGCATCACTAAAGACTTCTTATCCGCTTTAAAAGTTTGTTATTTGTTTTTCTCTAGAAATATTTTCAACGTGAGGGTGATACCCTTATGTGAAAGGAAAGTATACAGCCAATATTAGCTTGCCAACGTTAGGTAAGACGGAGGAGGAATAAGAATTAGTCTCAAGACTTTTTATCACAAAATGAAATACTCGGTTGTAAAATGTGTACGATTTCTTGATAGTGAACATAAGAATAAATTAGTTTTTATTTGTTTGGAATTGATAAGGTTGACTTTAATATTACTTATAACATTATGTTTATGTAAGAATAATATTATTTATTTCTTTAAGTCAGATATCAAGGATCAATATGAAAAACTTAAACTATGATAAATTACAAACATCGATTAGAATTCATCAAAAAATTAATTATAATCTAAAATAACAAACACACATTAATTATTTAATTTAGATATTGTTCCATTCTCATTTCAAAATATTTAATTAATTTTATAGGAACTCAATTTTTTACTCGTGTACAAATGCGATTATAGGGATTCTCATGATCCGTGATAAAATCCTTAGACATATTTCCATAGGTTAATACTATATGAACGTACTTAGTTAGTACCAATATAATATATCTCTCTTTGGTTAGTAGTGTAATTAGTGCCTTCATTTTAGATTTCACTTTTTGACGTGATAACGTCTTATATTATTATTATATCTTATATAAGTAAATAGATGAACACCGGCTGCATGCTCGAAAAGCATAAGTCCTTAGTTCTTGTCAAGTTCCCCCTGAGCGTGCAAACGAGAGCGCGGATCTAGCGATAGAGGCACGATAGGCCTAAGCGTTCGGGTCGACTTTACAGACAACAGGTAGGTTTTTACAATTGAATCAAACTAATGTAAAACAAGTAAAAAAGATAAAGTGGTTGTCTGTCGATCGACTTTATTGGCATATATTGAATACGAATACGTGCCAATATTGGTAACTCATCTGACAAACGCAAATCAGTCGGCGAATTTGAGTTTTCAAGTTCTTTCAAATCTTTGTTAAAATCCTGTATGACATTTTTTTATGTTAGTTGGATAGGCAAACTGGCAAACGCGCCAGCCACCTGATGGTAAGTGGTCGACGTCGCCCATGAACATAAACCAGTTTACCTGGAACGAGCCCAGGCAAGTCATTTATTTGTTGCCTATCCTGAGACATAAGATGTTAAGTCTCGGTGCCAGTAATTACACTGCCTGTCTTGCCCTTTTCTCCGAAACACAGCAAAGCTGTTTCACGGGAAAAACAAGCACGATGGTGGTACCCATGCAGCCGGGAGCGCGGCACAGCGCTTCCCTCCCACCGGTAAATGCCATGCAAGTGGAGCTAGAGATATAGTCTGTATTTTGATTGTCATGCGTTGTCCACTAACTCATTATGTTAGGGAAGACGGAATTGGTCGATTAGGCAGAACGACGATCTTCGTGCTGTCCATGCATGTGTCCTACAATTTAGATGCGTGTGGCGAATGATCGGCCGTCTTCGCGTTCGTTGTAATAGGCCTATCTTCAGGAGATGGAAGATGGTTGATAATGACGATGATGAATGAAATCTTGATATCAGGACAGTTACCAGCAGTAAAGTCGGATTTGACCAGACTCCGCGTGTTTAAGATTGGGCTCTATTTGAGAAATGTTTTCCTTTTTAAAAACAAATATTGATAAAGTTTTATTTAGTACAAAAAATTGCTTTATTCGTTTTTTGACCCTTCTTTCCATTTTTAACCGACTTCAAAAAAAAAGGAGGTTCTCAATTCGTCTGTATGTTTTTTTTTTTTTTTTTTTTTTTTTTTTGTATGTATGTGACACGATATCTCCGCCGTTTGTGAATGGATTTCGATGGTTATTTTTTTGTTTGAAAGCTGGTGTTTCCAATTTGGTCCCATATTAATTTTATTAAGATCTGACAAGCCGTTTTTTAGTTATTCCCAATAATGCCTATTTGGTTGGTTTTGTTTATCTTGATGATATGATAATTTTATTACGTGTCGATGTAACTAACAATTGTATAGGATGCTTTGGTAGCACACCATAGTATGTCGCGGTCATCGTAATCATCATCATCATCACCAATCATCACCATCATCATCATCATCATCATTATTTATCCATCCACTGCTGAACATGCCTCCTTCAATGAACGCCAAGACGACGAATTTCGGAATCACTAAAAATTAAGAAATAAAAACATTTTACAAAAAATTAAAACCGACTTCAAAAATACTAAACTAAAAAGTAATAAAATAACAGTTTCTTTAATTTTTGTGCTTACAACATATAATCAACTTAATCTTCTACTAATGTACAAACTTTGCGTTTACCACGTCATTATAGTTACTTTTGGAGTCGGTGTCGTATTTGTTGCTGTACATTACCTACCTACCTTGGCTGACACCGACTCCAAAAGTAACTATAATGACGTGGTAAACGCAAAGTTTGTACATTAGTAGAAGATTAAGTTGATTATATGTTGTAAGCACAAAAATTAAAGAAACTGTTATTTTATTACTTTTTAGTTTAGTATTTTTGAAGTCGGTTTTAATTTTTTGTAAAATGTTTTTATTCTTTTTTCTTTGAACCGTGGTGGTACCGATTTTCGACCCTCGGTCAACCTTTAATAATCAACGGTATATATGAAATAAACAATTGATATTTTCCAATACTATTTCTTCTTCTGGTGACCTCAAAATGCCTTTTTTGTTCTTTATAAGAAGACGAACATTTCATAAATAACAAATTTAATATTAATTATATTGTACAAGTTCATAAAATTATTTTATTAAGTTATCAAAAAATTAATAAATTTACTCAACATTGAAGTTAAAAGATGATAAATTGTTTGTTTTTGTCTCAAGAAAAGCAAATGTTATAAATTATGAGTTGCGGTGTTGAGAGCGGTGTTCATCTTAGGATTTATGGTGTATTATCAGCTGAATAAGTTTGGGTGTCTGGAATAAACTGAGGCGTGCCTTCGAAAGGTGTAGGCGATAAAATTTTTACGACTCCTATATCAAAATTCCAAAGTATTGATTGTGGTGTTAGTGTGATTGATAAGCAAGGATTCGAATAGATTTAATGTTATTGTATCAAAGACTAAGTTATATATGTATATATATATGTATAAGAACAAATAATATGATAAATAATTTATCACAAATCTCAAACCTCAATTCCATAATTTGCGTATTTTCTATTTCTTCGCTATCTTAACTATGTTTTTCTAACAAATTCTGACATACCTGAAAGTATTATAATCGACATCTGCCAAAACGTGCTTTGGTCGATAAGATAGTCGCATATAAAAAAATATGACTCTGACAATATTTGAAATAAAATTATTATACCAATTCTCGAAAATGAATCTATTGTTCTTTAACTGTTACACACAAACAAAACGTTTAAAAAGTGTAACTAAGTACTATTTTTCTGAACACAGTCTTTTTTATTTTTCAAACAGTCTTTATTATATCGCTTTCGGTTCAAATAATGTTTTTGAGAAACGGTCGATAAATAAAGCCTCTCCAACATCGAGGGGCGAGGACGGGAAGCTCACCCCATTGTATGGGGTTGTTCTGCGGTGCGGGACAACCCCTCTGTGCGTCGGTCCCTTGGAGGATTGATTAGCCGTTGAGGTGCCCGTTTGCTTGTTAGATCCGGGGCACCTCACCAAAGGCGGCGTTGATGGCACTCGCCGAGTTTTAGTGGGTAGAGCTGCGTTCACTTACCACCTTTCGGGCGCAGCGAGTCCCACATACCCGCGTGGAGAGACCCACTCCCCCGCGGGATACCTCATAGCATTTCCCGGCGTTAAAGAAAAGAAAAAAAAAGATTATGCAGATGTGTTGCCCTCCTTCCCTCACAAACCGCACGAAACGCGACAGCATAGCTGTTACTTGACGCCGGTGTTATGTGAGTGAGAGTCGGCTGCATGATACTTCCTCTTACTGATCATTAGTAGACTTCGAATATGGATGTTATCTTTATCTTGTGAAATGTAGTTTTAGGGAAATTATTAAACTTAATTCAAGTACGTGTTAATTTCATATATTTTTTCTGTACATGCAAAAGCAAAGTCCATTGACTGATTAATCACGAAACTCAACAACTATAAAACCCACAAATCTTAAATTTGGCATGCATGTTTTAATTGGAATCCTGGTTTTAAGAAATGATTTAACGTAACCCAAAAAAAACTAAGAGGGTTAAATAGAGTGTTGATTGAGATTTCTATAAACTTCTCTTGGTTAAGATTTAAAGTATGAAAAAATATTTGAATAAACTCATATGTGTAATCGAGTATAAAAAAATGGATATATCGTCACGTCAGACGTTCTATGGAGATTTAATACTATAACATCTTCTTTTTTTTAATTAAGAACTGGATACAAGTCCTTTGCCAACAGCTTTTTTAAAATCATCAAATTACCACCTTCCTGAATTATTTCTACACTTTAAATATTATAATTAATCATAATAGTTACTTTACCGTTTGGAGGGCTTGCGGGTCCGTATGGGTACCATCACCTGTGTATTTCTTCCGTGAAACAGCTGCGCTATGTTTGGATGAGAAGGAGTTGACACTTGACAGGCAGTGTAATGCCTACCACCAAGACATACAATATTACGTATCTACTTCGACGCATGAATCGCTTAAAATATACTTTAGCAGTCTCAAATATGCTGACGTTTGTTTAATACACTACGCTGTTACCTTTGCTACCTTTAGTTAGCACGTCTGACAGACTGCTTGTCTAACACTAAAACAGTATATATAATAATATATTAAAATATATTATACATATATAAAATATTGGTTTTACGTGATAACGTCATAAAGAAACATTGATGAAAAATTAATTACATTTTTGCCGCTTTTTTGAGAAAAACAGTTTATTTATTAGTTGAATTGAACAAAATGAAATTAGACTGAAAATTACATCTTATTAAATTGTAGAAATAAACACAAAAACACAAAACACGTTGTCGCATTCAATATTAGTTGTTATAAAAAAAGGTTTCCAAGCCCACTCCGGCCTCTGTCGTTTGACAGCCTCAGGCAGAACGTGACACTTTTTTATGCGCGCCGCCGGTGTTCACCAATTTATAACAAAACGATTATCAAATTATACAGGATTACCCTAAATTAAAACTGTTGCTTGTTATTGCTAAATTTGACGTATTGACAATTTAAAAAGCCGAGCTCCACCCTATTATAAGTATTTCATCCATCACGGGCCGTCCCAATTGACGTGAATGTCTACACTTAAACCCGGTCGCTTGGATTTGTCTTACATGGCACGGTGGTTTTATTTACGGACATAACTGGAACTGTTTATAGTTATTTACATACTTACATAAGATTAACCTGGATACGCATGTATCCAGGTTACCTCGAGTAAGGCTCCTGGACCTATATGGTACCACTGCGAGCGTCTTCAGCCGCTTTATGAGGGTCCCGTATTTGTAGGCATTAGGAGCACCTCAGGGATAGGCTGGCCCCAGCGAAAGGCCAGACTACTCCACGTAAGGGGATAAAATGGTAGTAGGATTATTATTATTACATTTAATAGCGGGAGGTATGCGCTTGTAACAGGTCCATCTGCATGGATAGAAATGTGGATTAAGTATAAATAATATTTCAAACACTTCCAATTGTTGTTAAGCTTATTAAACACATTTGACATAATGTATGTTACGGCTAACTGAAAACTTGCTCGTATATCGACTTAGTTCATTAAAACAAGTTATTTATGTACGCAAAGCCCCATGTAAACCCGGCTTAAAGTAAGATTTATGAGCAAATTCTGCCCTCACGTCCTCGCATGTCAGGCTTGATGACTGCTGTCAATCTTAAAATTGACTCCCAATATAAAATTCTTTATGTATTCACTTGTGAATATTAACCGTAAAAAGCAGGTAGACTGCGAAGTATAGCATGCAATCCTCTGAATAACATTTTATGTATTTTGTATTTTTTCATTTGTACTAACATAGGACGTTCGTGGAGGGGTATCGGCTATCTTGGCGTTCATGGGAAGAGGCCCATATCCAGCAGTGATGTAAAGTTTATAATGACGGTGATGACGATACACTTATATAAGTAAGTTGAATAGAAAAAATGGGCAGACGCGTCAACTGATGGTCGGTGGTCAGTACCTCCCATAAACATAATACAATCCTGTGAGAAAGCTATTATCCTACTTCCTACTAATATTATAAACGCGTAAGTTTGTAAGAATGTATGGATGTCTGTTTGTTAGGTACTCTACTACCGAATGGTTTTTAAGGAAACTTTATAGTAACATAGTTCATACATTAGAATAACATATAGGCTATTTTTTTCTGTACTCCCACGGGAATGGAAAGTACGCGGATTAAACCGCGGGGCGCTGCTTGTATCCTAATATTACAAATGCGAAATTTTGTAAGAATGTATGGATCTATGCTTGTTACTCTTTCACGCAAAAACTATCGAATGTATCATAATGAAACTTTACAATAGCATAGCTTACGTCAGAATAACATATTATATGGTATAATTTATCCCTGTACTCCCACGGGACGTACTTCCCACGCGGGTGAAATCGCAGGGCGCTGATAGTTTGGATATAATATTGTTTTTTATTATCATCAGCTTATAGCAGAAATAATTTGTCTGCCTGATTTTTATTCAGTGTTGCTCGCATTATTTCGAAACGCGTTATTAAGCACTCGCTTAAAAAGTTAATAAAACTGTATCAGAAAGGGACTTAAATAGTAAAACTTCATATGAAAATCAGTCATTATTATAAGTACTTATAACATTATTATACGTAGTCGAGCATATAACCAGAATAGAGCGGGAATGTTATGTGTTTTGTATGAAATCTTTCGCTAAATTTGTACTGCGACGCTGCGCCGGTTCTGGGCTCTGATTGGCCGACTAATGGCCATTGATGGATGATTGACCAATGGTACGTACATACAGATCACTGGTTGGTTAAATTGCTATTACGTCAGTGACAAATCACTTACAAGTTTCGGAATTTTATGGCTCACAATTCTATTCTGCGGTTATATGCTCGATGATTATAATACGATATTATGGTCTACGTTTCTTAACTTTCCTTTTGGAAATGCTTTTTAACACGTCCATACATTAAAATATAAAAATTTGGGAGGGAATTTTACATGTAAATAAATATGTACTTACAAAATAATTTATGCACATTTATTAACATAAACAACGAAATTAAAAAACTTAAACAATTCGTTCTTTCGAAAGAAATATGGTCGATGCAATACCTAGACGTTTTCATGAAAACATTACAATTAAAAACGTAAAAAATGACTTAAGAGTACAAGTTATTTACAAAGAAACCCCAAGTTGAAACCTGGAACTCATTAAAACTAAATCCGAATGCATTTTCTGAAGACGTAGAATTAAAGGTTCTTTAAAGAAATTTTCTTAAAACTGCAGGCGCTCGCCTCATTTGCCACCATTGAACCTTCCCCACCATAGTTCAATGCGCCAGCTTTCTTCAAAATCAACCAGGAATGGAGCATTTGTATTCACATTGAAAAACTTCCCGTTCATATTGGAGAGATAAGTTTGAAGAAGCTATTGGCAATCTAAAAGAAAATCTTAAGCTATTTTCAAATGCAGAAAGTAATTTGTTCCCTATAATAATTTAACTTGTAGGGTTCCGTACCGAAATATACATAATTATAAGCACTATGACTACAGACACCAACGGAACCTATTGGCTATTGATAAGACTGTGTGTTTGTATTTCTGTCTACTACAGGGATCTTTGAAACTGTTATCAGTGGATACTTAAAAAATTTACAGAATCTGCATTACATACTATACCTATTATTAAAGAAAGAAAGAAAGAAAATATACTTTATTGTGTACATGAGAATACATACATCAATAATGGAAATTACAGAAAAAAAAATGTACACAAAAGGCGGCCTTATCGCTAAGGTAGCGATTTCTACCAGACAACCTTAGGGAGAGGAGAATTTGAATACATATAGGGTCGTTATGAAAAGAAAAGAAAAATAAATAAAAACAAAAGAAATATGTATACATTTAAATAGATAATATAATATACTATATAATTTAAACACAAATAAATATGTACAATATTACATAATATTCTAAATAAACATACTTATATCGATACTTATCATATGATATAATATACATATAGACATATCGATACCTGTAATTTCAATTGACGTAAAGCACATTTTGGCCAAAATGAGCTATGAATGCCATCTTACTTTCTTTTTTTTTCTCTATTTTTCTGTCTAATCCACATAGCAATACGTCCATTAATAACGATTTTAGACACATTGAAAAAGTAACGCAAAGAACGTACTCACTGACAAATTGTAAAACTTTAGGTAATATGTGATATTCATAAATTAATACATTACGTAAAGATCGTCTAAATATTATTTTGTTTTTAACAGCCCAAAATTTTTACTATAAATAATGCTAAATGTGCTTT
Source organism: Helleia helle (assembly GCA_963853865.1). NCBI lineage: Eukaryota > Metazoa > Arthropoda > Insecta > Lepidoptera > Lycaenidae > Helleia > Helleia helle. The sequence goes on from OY971431.1 coordinate 11,913,208, forward strand.
AAGTTAAAGTCACCTCTATAAACATAACAGTGCGTAAAGCACACTTTTTAAAATTATGTGCTTTACTTCCATTAGCTTATTAGATCTTGCTGAAATTTTGAGGGCATAAATATCTTTTAAAGTACTAGGTATTGTCTTTTACACCCTATTTAAGTGTTATTGTCAATACAATCGCCACCTTACAACCTCAAACCCGAATCTTCCTGTATTAGTTACATACTCTTTGGTCGAGACGAATAACATAATTTTGTTGTTTGTTTCTTACTTCCTTGTTTCTCTCATTAATATCAAAACCACAACAAATATGATTTGAACTCTATTACAATAAGTAATAGCTCTAAAATTCCTTGACAAACTTTGAATATCGGTACAACAGCATCAAAAGTTTCGACTGTTGCGGCGTTGCTTTACCGACCAAACGTTCGTCATTGTATCAAAAAGTTAAAATGTGCTTGAAATCCATTGCATTAGAATACTTTATAAATTGGACCGATACGATTTTAAGAAATTGATTCAAATTTCAATCAAATAACAAAACACTTTGCATGGTTAGGAGAACTCTTGCTAAAAACAATAATTATTAAGTGATTTTTGTTATAATAAAAGTGCAGTGTATGATATCGAACCCCAAATGGCTGATAAAGATAAATTTTGTCCATTGGAAGCGTCGAAGACAAATTATTTCATTAGCTAAAAGACGTGAAGAGATTTTCAGGTAAGAATTTTCCAAAATGTTTTTTATCTAGTATTTCTTTTAGATAAGTGCCTATTTAAAAAATCGTAATTTATTTATTTATGTATATAAAATCGGAGTGTCTGTTTGTAAACATAAAATAACCGCTTTTTATTGAATAATATATAAATACATAGTTGTATACTGTGCACTTCCTCTGTCTGTTAGTTCCGGTTAATCTCTGAAACGGCCGGGCTGATTTTGATGGGATTTTTACTGGAAGATAGCTGATAATATAAGGAGTAACTTAGGCTATAAAATTATATTTATATAAGATGATGATAACTGTAGAATGATTGAACCTTCAAAGAAGCTTCACATTTTATCTGATATCATAATAAAACTACTCTATCACATATCACCATGAAATACCACGTCTGTCCCTGGTCAGTATGGAAACTTCGTCGTCTGCTCCGAGCAACCTACCTGAGTCCCAACCAGCTACTGAGCATGTTTTACCATCCGATCAGCACGCCCCGCTGTCGCTCGCTCCTGCTCCTATGGAAACATGGTCGTCTGCTCCATGCAACCTACCTGAGTCCCAACCAGTTACTAAGCATGTTTTACCATCCGATCAGCGCGCCCCGCTGTCGTTCGCTTCTCCTCCTATGGAAACTTCGTCGTCTGCTCCGTGCATCCTACCTGAGTCCCAACCAGTTATTGAGCATGTTTTATCATCCGATCAGCACGCCCCGTTATCGATCGCTTCTGCTCCTATGGAAACATCGTCATCTGCTCTGTGCAACCTACCTGAGTCCCAGCCAGTTACTAAGCACGTCTCGAATGGATTGACATTTAGATTTCCGTTACTTCCGATTTAGAACACACGTCGAGTCAAAAAAGAAGGAGACGCAGAACTAAACTAAAGGAGGCTTTTATCGATTTTGTATCCGATACAGAAGAACAAGACTTCTCAGGAAGTTCAGATCTATGGAATAGTTATGATGAATCTAGTTCGAGCGACGTCTCAGAAGTATCAAATAAAAGACAGAAGTTGCAAAAGAAGAATAAAAAAGACAACAATCCAGTAGTAATAGAAATAAAAATAAAATGTGTCAATAAAACTAAGTTGCGCAAAGTTTTGAAAGATTCAGGTAAATCATATGCAACAAGAGACGGCATATTAAAAACATACAAAAAATGAAGGAAAATCCTTGTAATTCTGAGAAATGTCCTAGAAAGTGCTACGAAATAAGTGAAGAACGAAGGAGAAATCTTCACGACCACTTTTGGAATCTAGACACTTTGCGTAGGCGAGACTAGATACTTAGATGCGTTCAAGCAGTTCCTATAAAACGTATAAAGCGTTTGGCGATAGACAATAATAGAAGACAGACTACGTACGAATATACTATCAATCCTATAGTACTTCTCAATATTACCTACCTACTTTATTTAATTTTAATAGTTGAGTGTTAAGAGGAGTGTTGCTACTTGATAAAACCTTCGCTGATGATATTCTATTATATTATTCACTATTCTAGAATGTTTAAGATATAAGTATTTTAAAATAAAAAATGTGAATTTATTACTTAGACTATTCATTTAGTTTAATTGTTATTTGTTAGTTATCCATTTTAAGTCCCTTAATAGGACATGTTATTTATCATTACTTGTAGGCTATGTATGCTACACCGCCAAATTAACAAATAAAGTTAGTTCTTTAATTCAAAATATAGAATAATATATGTTTTTAATTAGCTTTACACCTGCATACTATGATATATTACATTTATTTTTAGGACGTAGCGAATAATATATTTTTTCAGTCGTGCTTTACGCCCAAAATGAATCTGAGTCTCATAATAAAAAGGACGTAAGGAACATTTTAATGAATTTTCTCAGATGTATGGCACATCTATTTTCTAAAATAACAAACTATACTAAAAACTAAATATTTCATCGTCTGCATCTGAAGATTTTAGCTATATTATGTCTAAATCACTTTTTTATAACTTTAAAAACATAAGCGTCGTGAATTTAAATCTAAAAAAAAAACGTATTTTAGCTCTCCTGTAAAGTCACGTTTTGTGCTTTACGTCAATTGAAATTACAAGTATCGATATATACCTATACACTAATATATATTATATTATTTAAGCGTATTTATAAATACATAAATAAATACATACCCAATTGCTTTATGATATAAGTACTATTATTTTGCACAGCAAATTGATTTTAGAAATCGATTCAATAATATTGTTGATTTGTAATTTCAAAATATGATTTTTTAAGTAATGTCTTAAATCCGTTGAGCGTTTTAGCTTTTCTAATACTTTCCGGCAAGGCATTCCACTGTATGATAGACTTTACTATATAGGAACAACTATAGAATGTGGAATGATGAGTAGGTACTCGTAGAGTGAGAATATCATTTGAGCGCAATGCCTTATCGGAACTACGTATAATAAATTTCTCCTTAAGATACTCTGGTGCCTTAGGATGATGAAGCACGTGGTACAGGAGCGACCACTTGAGCTTAGCACGATATTCAGAGATATGATCATATTTCCGCAAAGAAAATATGAATCTTATTGCTAAATTTTGGAGTCTCTCAAGTTTATTTAATTGTTGCTCGGTGAGATCAGGGTAGCACGCGTCGGCATAGTCAAGAGTAGAAAGAAAGAGAGATTCAGCAAGCGCAATTTTGGTAGAGATAGGGAGCATGTATTGAAGTCTTCTTAGAGAATGCCAAGTTGCAAAACACTTCCTACTTACTTCATTAATTTGAGTGATCCATGACATATTCTCATCCAAGAATACTCCAAGATTCTTAACACATTTGCTAAAAGTAATAACTGTGTTATTCATGAGCACCGGTGGGAGGGAGGCCCAGGCTATCCTCGAAACAAGTACTTGGCTACCTATTACTATAACTTGCGATTTCGCTGGATTCAGTTTTAAGCCGTGGCATCGACTCCACTCGTAAACTGCAGCCAGATCATTGTTCATAGTAGTAATAGCCTCAGGCAAGCTTTTGAGTTCAGCCTGGGTGTAGATCTGCAAATCGTCTGCATACAAATGGTAGAGAGAGAATATATTCTTTGTGATTGTGTTTATAAAAATAGCAAAAAGGAGAGGAGATAATACGCCACCTTGCGGGACACCGACAGGTAAGTCAGCCCATGAAGATATCTCCATTGCTGTCTTTATTCTCTGCCGACGTCCCTGCAGATAACTGCGAAACCAGCCAATCACTGTTGGAGATATGTTAAGAGAGAACATGATGCTGAGAAGTATGTCATGGTCAACCGTATTAAAGGCATTACTAAAGTCCAATAGTGACACAATGGTGAGTCTTTTATTGTCCATACCATGTCTGATGTCATCAGTGACCTTAACAAGAGCCGTGATTTTATTTCTTGATTAATGAATCAAGAAATAAAATGGAACAAAAAAGCGGCCGTATGAGTGTCAGAATCGCATTTTTCTGGTGTTATATTTTAAGTTCAGTGTCCATTTGATGGCAAATCTTCCGTATTGTGACAATGAAAGGGAGCGGTAAAAGCGCACTTAATCATCCGAATTTACACATGGCTGTGATCGGATAAATGTATCCAACTGGAATAAACCTAGATCCGTGAGTAGGACGACAACACATGTGTGGTTAGTATGTTAATTAAAGGAATTCTCACTCATATAAACAACTCTATACTACTCAAAAATTTTCCATGTTATTTTACAGTTATAATGGAACACTCACCAAATACCTTTCATTTTAGGGACCCCGAAATTATTATAAAAATATAAAGAACGAAAATGTATTTGAAATATTTTAAAAGTGAATAAGTTTTATAAATCTTTGAAATTTTGCGCTATTTCAAAATAACTGTAAAACAGCTTTATTCTTTTCTTAAAAATTGGGCAGGTGATAATTGATGTCATTATTGGGACTGACATGTTTTTGGAAAATACATGTATTAGACTAGCTTTTGGAAAAATACGGAATAGTCTGGAGTAAAATCATTTATGTTCTTCCACGATGGCAGGCAGGCAGGGTATGCCAGTTTTCTTCTACCAGCTGATAAATAACCTACTGTAACACAAAGAAATGCAACCAAGTATTTTCATGGTTAATAATAAAACTTTGACACAAGTCTACAAGTAAACTCAATTTATTTCGACTATAGAATTACAAATAAAATAGAATTGTACCTGCTATAGCAATGTTCAATAATTTAGCTCTTGCAGAGCTAGTGCTGTAATCCTTAGATAGTAACACAAGAGAAGGGTTCAAGCGGGCTTCCTGTTTATTTAATAACGTTGCGCGGCACCGATAAGACTGTATTGTATGAGCCTACCAAAGATATATAGTCGTTCAGAGAGGATAATAATTTACTTTAAAACAAATCTTTATCTTTTGATCTATATATCCAATATAAAGCGACATCTTATATATATATATATATATATATATATATATATATATATATATATATATATATATAAGATGTCGCTTTTCACTTACCATCAGGTGAACCGACTGTCCGTTTGCCCCCTCTTCTATAAAAAAAGTCAATTCATGTAGAAAATACTATAAATACGAAAACTGAAAACAAATTAATTGATAAATTTAAAAAAAATCACCTAAAAATTCTTTCAGCCTTAAAGAACGGCATTTGAGGTGACTTTTAATATTTTCATTTCATTAGTCCTGAGGATCTAAAAGCTTCTATGTTCATATTTGTCGAAAAAATGCTATTACCAGCTAAAAGTGCAAAAATATAATAAAAATCACATTATGGTCATTACTTATAGTCTTTTATGTAACTTTCTCAAAATAAAAACTCATAAATTGTAACATTGTAAAGATAATTATATTGTGCCATCTGACAAAATAATTCAAAATATTTTATTTTGCCGTGTCTGTTCCATTCGTAGTCTATATTGTCATCCCAATTCACGAAATGCGAACTGCTTGGCAAACAGTGATATTAGTTTCTACAAAAGTACTCATCTTAAGTGTTTCTGACTATTTTTCATTTGTTATATCTTTTTTAGACATAAAGATAATGTAATTGAAAAACTTCATAATAATATAAATAAAATGTTACATTGTCCAATTAAAATTAAATCAAATGATTAGATTCCAATTTTTATTGCCAAAGTTTTTATCTTCTTTTGCTTTTACAACATCTGCATTTTATTTTTGTTCATTTTTAACTATTTTCATTTTTTTATAGATGGGAAATAAGATACCTAAAATTATAAATAGTTCATTATCTCACTGAGCATCCATCCCAAAACTCTCAACACAATCTTTTGACTTATATTCACTTTTGCATCTTTATTTACAAAAAGTCGGGAGTGTTTTTATCATAATACAACCTTTTTATTACATTCTATTAAGTTCTTAAAATACGTTTATTGTTGTTATCTTATCCTTATTGCCGTATATTTCATGATAATGCAAAAAAGGTTTACGCGTGAAAATATATCCGCAAAAATGTTGCGTCTCGTTGTTCAGTCTACTGGAAAATGGCCATCTTCAAAATTAATGGATATTTTATTGCGTTCGAGGTTAAATTGTGCGTGACACGATCGAAAATCCTTTAAATATATTGTGAATACATTTGACGGATTAGCACTGGGGCCGGTTCCATACGATTTGTAGTCTTTTAAGATTTATATGAAGGTTATTTCATGTATGTTTGTAGATCAGGACTCTTCTATCACTCTCTTCTATCACTCTTATATCACTTAAGGACTTGAGCTTGTCTAATACAAAAGAAACTGATGTTTTCTACTCTTGTTACTTGTATACACGTACTACACTTTTTTATTTCATAAGGGGGCAAACGAGCTGTCGGAACCTTATGGTACAGACGCCCATACACATCCGCACAATCAGAGGTTATGCAGATGCGTTGCCCTCCTTTTACCTATCCCCAATGGGCCACTGAAAATGGGCCCCAATGGGCCACAAAGCTCACAAATCGCACGAAACGCGACAGCTCAGCTGTCACTTGATGCCGTTGCTATGTGAGCGTAGGTACCACCCCGGTCGTGCCGGCCCAGTTCAGCTGTAATGCAGCATGGCACTACGTTTTACTATTCTATTATTTTTTATTCATTTATCAATCAAATAATGTCACCCCTATATGGTATATTATGGGTATATTAATTCCTTACTGACTTAACTTATTTCTACGTTTAGTCGCTAATTGAACTAATTAATATAGTAATAATAAAGCTTTGTCTAATTTTAGGAACACTAGAATAATGTTTACTTGTCCTACATCTAATAATGAAATCAGCACATTGCTAAATTGTCTGCGTTCAGAATCGATCCGGACACACTCCATCAAAATATAAAACATATCTTCAGTTTGTGGTATAATATATCACAATTAGGTGAAGGACCTTTGCCTATAAGGTGTGCAGAACTATTAAGTGGAATGTGTCCAGAACGAATTCTGAGTGCTGTAATTATTTCAAACCGACTCATGTCGGCATCATCGAACCATGAAGTGCGGAATATATTAGATTGTATTGTTTTATACCAAATACCCTTCGTCAGTGATCTTTCATCAAAGTATTCCTTCCATATATCAAAGCACTGCTCTCTGACGGAGGACAAATATTCCGAGAAACAAGTAAGTATCTTTTATCATTTTACCCCCCGATATCCTCTATAATTTTATTATAATCTATCCCTCATCTGCTCTTCACTGGTGAATGCTGTGTCGCTGTGTTTTCCCTTCTATCGGCAGTCCCTATGACTGATTAGGTTTTTATATTATAATTATTAAGAACTCAAAGAGTGAGCGACGATGGCCTAATGGGCTCGGGCTCTTGAGTGTGGGCCGAGAGGTCCGGGTTCAATCCTGACCCCCTCCCCCCTGTGATGCCTATAAAAGGGTTTTTCTTAATTTCTACGTGCATCTGAACATGATGCCATCGCTTGCTCACCGGTGAAGGAAACATTGTGAGGAAACCTGCATGCCTGATGAGATTAAAAGTCTCTGAAGATGTGTGAAGTTCACCAACCCATATTGGGCCAGCGCATCGGTGAACTATGGCCCAAAACCTCCAAACCTCCTCGCCCGATTTCGAGGAGGAGACCCGTGTCCGGCAGTGGGACATAAAAGGATTGATATTATATATTATTATATAATATATATTATAAACTCCTAGAATAAGAAGCTTTTACTGAAACAGACACAATAGAGACTGAGACATATATGAGTATAGGAAGGTAGCAAACCCACCGCTGTCCCGTCTCAGAATACTTAACACGCATTTAGTTCCCGCAACAATCTCTCGCAAGCAATTTTAAAATGAAAATTTTAAATTTCCGGAACTTAAATTGCCCCATTTCGCCGCAGTACGTAATGAAAAGAAAAGTTCGCTTTTCATGACACATAGATTATTCTTAGTGCCCCTTTTACCCACAATGTATGTGAATTCGTATATAAAATTTTATTGCTTTTCTCTTGATTTCGGTTCCAAATCGACAAATTTATTCAGAACGTTATCTTTTTGGTGAATGCAACTATTTCCGTGACTTAAAATTTATATCTTTTGTAATGTTCGATTTAAGTTTCAAAGACGCCATTGTGTACAAAGTTCATGTCGTTAACATGATTTAATTTTACGATTTATAGTGTTTTATAACAATGGAGGTTCAACAAATCATACAAATTCATTTCACATGTTATTTTTTTGAATATCAATCACTTTTTGGTCTTATATTTTTTATTAGATACTTTTATAGCTAAAGAACTATTAAACGTAGGTGGGTCGTTCTTCTTTTTAACCTACAATTTGATAGAACATTTGCTCAATTTCGAAAAAAAAATAACCTTACTCGTCAGTATGTAATATATATATATATATTCTGGTAGCAGAATTTCTATTCTATCGGATAAAGTTTTGGCCAAGAAGTTTATAGATTTTTACAAGATTTTTGAAACCTTAAAGATGGATCCGACTAAATATTTTACACCTCCGTCACGAAATCTTTTATTTTATTCTATCGTATACTCTTCCTATATTAACTTGTACTTTTGTAATACATTAATTAACTGAAGGAACTTTTAGAAAACCTATTAAAATAATACATTTGTATTTATAAAATATGTTTTATTCATTTTTTATTTTTATTTATTCATTCACACACCACTCTGTCACATTTTCTTCTAACATAAAGTATGTTTTTGCTATAAATCAGTTTTTACTATCATTTACAAATAAATATGAATATCACAGACGGCAATATTATCAACTATTATAATTAAAAAAATTCTAATATTGCACTAGTCACAACAAAATATATAAACGACCATAAAAATTTTTCTACCAGGAGACAACATCGTGACAGAGTCGTAACCTATGTGACAGAGTTGTTATTCTAGGGGATACCAGGATACGTTTTAGAATAAAACTGTTACTAATGATATAAACGGCCTCAACGGAAGACCAGTGCTGGAATGGTAATTCCACCAAACACTGAGTTGAGGCCGTTTTGTGTAACTACAGTGTATATATGTTATATTATTAATTGTGTGTCTTATGTGCATAAGTAGTTGCACAAATAAAAAAATTCTTTCTTTCTTTCATAAATCTTTGTCAGTCTTCAACATTGTCATACACATGAGATCGAACTTAGATAATTAATGAAATCACAATTGAGAACCATAAGAGTTTAGAATAAGAGATTCGTCTTAAGTAAATAAAAAATCTAGTTCAGAATTAAAATTCCCAAAAACATAAAATAAAATAATCATCATTAACATTAGACGATAATTAAATTTGGAAGCCTTAGATATAGAAAGTCTTATTTTGCGAATACTGACAACGGCTCTTCGAACTGGAAATATTGTCTCTTTCCCTTTTTAATTATATTTGAAGCCGGTAATACGTTAATCAAGTCATCAAAAGGAACATCCGATATGTAACTCTCCACCAATTTAGAGATTCTTCTTCTTCCACTATCATCGACTGTTTTAGGAACATTACCAAAACATCGCCTTTCATCGACGGTACTTGTTGCTACTCCAGCGTAAGTATATTGGATTTTTCTCTCACTTCGTACTTTAAGCAATACGTGTACTCCGGCTTTTATATTCATTGCATGAATGTCTTCAGGCTGGAGTGTATGGTAAGAACAACCGCAGACGGCAGTTTTATCAGTTGGATCTTTCGTTTTAAACGTTAATTTAATTCGTGTCTATCTACACAATTACTTTATTCTTATGTAATGTATTAACCACATAGGTAAAATTTGCATGTAACTTACATAAGCAAGTATCTTTTCCATCTACAGGGTTTGAAGTACCGATTGGATGAGGCGTTTTTCTTCCCAACTTTTGACATGCTTTATATCTTTCTGAGAAAAATCGCTGTATTTATTTGTATTCTATTTCTTTCATCTTTGTTGCTGCTATCTTTTTCTGAGTTCCTTTGCAATCTCTTCTTATATTTTCGAACTTTCTTCTCTAGCTGGTTTATTTTTACTTGAAATTTAATATTATCTCTGTAAAACTTTGTTCTATCTCTTTTCACTTTCTTTCTTCCCCTTGAACTACAAGTAAATAATTCAGAAGGAGTCGGTGCTGCAGATGGAGTCATTCGTGGGGTTTCTGGTATTGGTGATGGAGCCGGCGTGTTTAAAAGTACTTCTTCAAGCATCTTTTTCTTCTCCCTTCTTTTTTTATTTTCTTCTTGCCATATTTTCTTTTTGATTCGATATTCTTGCATGCTCATGTCAGCCACTACCTTCTTTCGAGCATGGTATTTTTCTAAATCCTTGCGCTTTATTTCAGCTACCTTCTCAGGGTCATTTTTTCGTCTCTCCCGACAACGCCGCTGTCTTTCTGCTGGTGTTAATGCCTTCTTTTTCGCCATGATGGTATTTGGAAATAGAAATAAGTAATAAGTAGAAACATACGAGAAGATCAGCATAAATAGAACAAGAATATCGTTTATTTTACCTCTCCGTCACGTTCTTTACCACTCCGTCACAATAAACATGTGACGGAGTTGTCGTGTAAAAAATTGTTGCAAAGTCGATAACATTTGACGGTTAACATAGAATATATAATTTACACGTTGGCAATAAAATATATCTTATCCCGTAGGAGTAGATAACGAACAGTAAGAATAATAACTATATTTTTAATTAATTACTTACGTGACGAAGCGGTAGCTGAATTAACCCACGCCCCTCCTATCACATCTTTCTGGCGACTGACCCACTGTCTTTTGATCCCAAAGGGGAAGTCGTACCAAAAGGAGAAGGCGGTCCAAACCGCCAATGGTAGGCCATAAAGACGATCGGCTCAAACGCGTATTTCGAAGACAACCCACGTGACAGAATTTACAAAATAAAACGTCAGGTAGTAGGAGACAAGTATTTGAGATTTTTTAAATTAATCTATTAAAAGTGATAGAAAATAGAGGTTGCTATTAAATGATACGCAATATATTTAAAGAGTTAAAGATATTTTTACGTTTTGTGTCATCATATATTTTTTTCGTAATATTTTGGATTAAACGCAAGCCGAGGTAGCGGGAGACACTTTCATCAAGTATGAAATACACTTTTGTCACGCGGATTTACAACTCGGTAACGTACTTTTTACAATGAAATTATTCAATACTTAAGTTATTTAATCGTGCACAGTCATTATGTGTATAGTACAGTGCATGTTGAAATACAATTAAGAACAAATAATAGCAGTTTCCTTGTTTTTTTTTTTTTCACTGACTGGTGGAGACACCTTTTTGTAGGTTAAAACGAAGAATGACCCAGGTACACTACTATTTATCCGTAGGAGTTACTATATTATTATATTATTTTAATTAGATATTTATACAAAATATCTACTGAAATAAGGTCTTTCTACTTTTTTAATCTGAAAGTTAGTTGTTTCTTTTTTCTTTCAGATTATCTTTAAATTGGGTCTCTATTTCATTGCACACACTAAACACAAATGTGTTCTAATTCTATTAAAGTCATATAAATTAATAACCCCAATATAATAAGTAATAACAAACAAACAAAAAAAATTACTTAGCCCTAAAATATTTCTCCAGAACTACATAATTACCAGCAATTGTTACTGAAACACATTTTTGAACGTACACTTGAGTGTAATTAAATTTCTGTTTCAAAGGCATTTCGCTTATCGTCGATCGTCGTCGTCGTCGATTTTTCCAGAATGGTTCAACGCTTGGGCGCTGTGGAATTGTTTTGCGCTAAGTAGAAATACTCGTTTAAACTGGAAAAAGAAATATCGGAGATGAAGGTAATTGGGGGAAGGGAAACATAAATTTAATCGATTTGTTATTTAACGGTTACACTTTGAACAACTATAGAAATAAACTAGCAGCATATTTTATTAATTCATTTTTTTTATTCTTACATTTGTATTAGTATACTGGACATTGATTGGTAAACGTAAAAAAAATGTAAGAGGTAGTGTCATACTGCCTTGCAGCCGAATTGGGCCGGCACGACCGGGGCTACCTCTCGTCAAGTGTCGAGTGGCGTCAAGTGACAGCTATGCTATCCCGTTTCGTGCGGCTTGTGAGTTTCCGGTTGCCCATTGGGGGGATAGGGAAAAGGAGGGCACCACATCAGAGCATAACCTCTTGTTGTGTGGATGTGTATGGGCGTCAGTACCATAAGGCTCCGACTGCTCGTTTGCCCCCTTATGACATGAAAAAAAAAGGATAATGAAAACCCAGAAGAGCCCAATGCTGTTCTATCTTCCGACTTTATGATGATAATAAAACATTTTTTTTCATAGTTAAATCAAATATGTCGTTTTTTTATACAAAAGTGTAGGAGGTAGTGCTACACTGCTTTGCAGCCGAATTGGGCCGTCACGACCGGGTCTACCTCTCGCTCACATAACACCGGCATCAAGTGACAGTTACAACAGTATGCTATCCCGTTTCATGCGGCTTGTGAGTTTCCGGTGGACCATTTTCATAGAAAACGGAGGACAACGTATCTGCATAACTTTTGTTTGTTTGGATGTCTATGGGCCTTTGTAGTAACTCTAAGGCTCTGACTGCTCGATTGCCTCCTTATGATATAAAAAAGCAAGCAAGACTTGCAAACTTTTAACACATTTTGTCTTTGTCAGTATTCGAACCCCCAAATGTGTGTGACGATTCTACATAATACCTTCTCGATTCTCGTAATACCTAACTACAACAGGCCCTTTTCATTAGCATCAGATTTTAATTAAAAAAACTAGCTTAACAATAGCAGTACTTTATCACAACAATATATAGGTACACTAGCATAATGTAATAACACTAACTGCTTTTAGTAGATATAGTTGAAACTTGGCCCGGCTAAAACTACAAATGATTATTATATCATGACCATAACTCGAATAATTTAGATACTGCATTAGAATACGCACGCGTGACGCTAACGTTTAGGTTTTCTTTCTTTAACGCAAGGAAATGCTCTGAGGCATCCCGCGGTGGAGTGAGTCTGCCAGCAGCACTCCATATACAAGTAATATGTAAATGTACAAAATAATATAGGGAATATTATATTTATTAGATTCTATATAAATTATTATATTTCGTCTAAGTATATGTATAAAAATAGATGACGTCTTAAAAAAATGTAAAAATATTTTTTCACAATATCATAATTAAAATGTGTCTACGTAGTTATAAAATGATAACTGTTTATACATATTAGCGCGTGGTGACGATCCATGAATAAATACGACGGAGTAGTTTTCAAGGGGTGTTTATTCCACTAGAATTCGAACACGAATGAATCAAACTGCAGACAGCCCGACAGTTTTATAAGCCGATCAAAACAAGTTACAGGAGTGGGTAGGGTATGGTAGGGAGGTAGGGGAGCGTAGTATATCGATCATAGTCGATCAAAATACTTTTTAATCGACTTATATTACAATCGAATAAATTAATCTAGCTAATTAATTATGATTAAGTATTTACAAAATTGATTTGAATAAATTACAATTATTATTTTAATTACTATCATTAGTTCAAACAAACCATTCATCAAACATTCAAAATTCCTTTATAAATCATTTCTATGCTAATGTTTAATTTTATTTAATAAGACGCTATCATACATAAAGATAAAAAGAAATTAATCAATAAAAGAAAAAAGGTGGGAATAGATAGTACCTATAGGTATGCTTTTTAATTAAGCGTTTACGGAGCTATAAAAAGGTCATTAAGTCCTTATCAAGAGAAAACTATACCATTCTTAACAACCAAACACTTTATTGTGTATCCGAAGCAATTTAATACTGGACCCCTCTTGGCTCTTCATGTGTAGTGTAACACAAACACCCAAAAGGGTTCGGCTTCTTGAAGTTATAAAACAAAATGGGTTTTAGTATTGATCCGTGTATGGTTATGGCCAGGCCTGCGATTACTATGGCCGGTATAAGCATTTTAGCAGCTACGTAATAACTTTTCTTAGAAAAAATAAAATATAGGTACCTGTGTTCACGCCAGTGGCTTTTGCTATTTTGAGACCAGTCGAAAAATTATCACAAGGGCCCCAAAAAACGCTAAATACAGGTGATTTGGTCTCTCGCGCTAAAGATTAACGGTTTTCAGACTTCCCTTAAGGTTGAACTAGTCGACGGCACGAACTGTAACAAAATGATTGCTATCTCACCTGACATAAGGCGCGAACATATTGTGTGCTAGAATGAAATGCACAATGATTCATTCCGAAAATGTCCTTTTAGCAAAACAGTTATTATAAAAAATCTATTAAGTGTACCTTTTTAAAATAAATTTATTTCAATTTTTGAATAACAAAACTATGTCTGTACGGGCTTTATTTTTGAGCTTTCTTGCTTTGTATACAAATTATTTTCGCCCAAAGTTGGGCTAATATCAGTGTCGAAATACGAAAGTTCAGAAGCTTATATTTTTTAAATTTATATTTTTTATACAATTTTCGATACATACAGACACAGATAATGACGATATCAATTTATATTATACTTAATTTTTGATGGTCAACGTCAAACATTGTAGTAATTACTGTTCTGCGTTTGTATGGAAAGATGAGCGACTTGTGTAACCTTAAAACTGTAAGACTTAAAACCAATTTTTTATGTTAGTTGGATAGGCAAACTGGCAGACGTGCCACCTGATGGTAAGTGGTCAACATTACCTATGAACAACACCTGGAACTAGTCCAACAACTCATTCATGTATCCTGAGACATAGATGTTAATTCTCGGTGCCAGTAATTACACTGCCTCTCTTGCCCTTCTCTCCGAAACACAGCCAAGTTTCACGGTAGAAACAACTAAGATGATGGTATCCATGGAGCTGGGAGTGCGGTCCAGCGCATACATCCCCCCGGTAAATAAACCTAGACCTCCTTGTCAAATTTCATGATTTTATTTAAATGGGAAACACCATTGGTTTAGGTCTAACAGACAGACGAGACAGATGGACAACGAAGACGATATAAAGGTTTTGTTTTGTCTTTTTAACGAGCAGGAAGGTAATAAGACCTTATAAAAATGTAGAAAGCCGGTATTTTTAAGCTATTTGCTCATGAGCCGGGATCAAAGCCTAGCATTGGCCATTGTGCACGTCATGCCATCATTTAAAGTCAAGATGTTAACTATGCCACCGGTTTCGCCTTCAATAACGCGACATAGACGCAGCGACATCTAGAAGTATAGAAAAGATAACTTAAAGGTGCGGCTCCACCGCGACACGTGCATAGACTATGCACGCACGTGTGTTAAAATTTCAATTGCAAGAAAACGTCAAATAATGCGTAGCCTGTCTGTGGGTTGCATTGAAAACAATCACATATTATATTTTCTTGCAAATTGAAACTTGGCAAACGTGCGTAGCCTCTCCGTACGCCGCGCCCTAAATATTTGGAATGGCTCAAACTACCGACATCCTTACTATTTATTCTCTTTGTTATTTTATACATACACTAGTGGCACCGACAGACGTTGTCCTGTACAACATATTTTTTTTTTGTAAATCTAAACCATCCTCGAATCCCCTTGAACTCACACAAAAAAATTCATCAAAATCGGTCCAGCCGTCTAGGAGGAGTTCAGTGACATACACACGCACACAAGAAATATATATATAAAGATATTTTATTAGCAGTCCGCGTGCGTCTAACCTAAGTATTTCAGAACTAACAAAATGAGCTAGACTGATTGTTACTATCCAGATTCCAATTTTTTATCTAGCCCAAGTTTCACTTAAATGTTTTAAATTAGACCTCTCTTTACAACTAATTCACAAGACTTATTCTTAATTTTCGCTCTAAATCCAAAAACGTTCGGATTTTGAACTGCCTTCCATCTGGTTCATCCATTAAACCTATAAAGCGTCACAATAAATAACGAGAGCAAGTGATATTTCCTTGACACAGAAGCTCCCAGAACAATTAAACCGCTTGAATATCAAAAGGAAAAGCCGGACAAACTTCGAACGGAAAGTCTTAAAACTTAAAAGCGGACACTCGCTGACTTGTAATTTAGATGGGTCTCACCGATCCAACTTCGTCGACATCTACGTCTTTTTATAATGAGAACCGGTGGGATATAATTTGAAAAAGATGAATTCGAGTTTCGAATGGAAAAAAAACGATGAAAATTCTAGATTTTAAAATCCAATTCCCGTTATAGCCAGTATTGATGTTGTATTGTTTTGTCTGATCCAAATCTTAGATTTGAAAGTAATAACTCTTACTTCAAAGGGTTTATATTTAAATATCTCTCAAATTCACCTGAAACAATTAAAACAGTCGCACAATGGATCCAAGATATTAATTTACAGCTACCTATTTCCTGCAGCTTGGCTCGAACTGACACAGATTTACAATCGTAAATCGATAATCAAGATACAGACCTTCTTAATATGCCTCTATAAGTACTACTATTAACACTTTTTTATAGGAATAATAGGTATAACAATCCCATATCCATCTTCGAATCTATTTTTTTTATTTAACGCCGGGAAATGCTCTGAGGCAATCCGCTGGGGATGCGGGGACTCCCCAGGCGGGTATATGAGACTCGCTACGCCCGAAAGATGGTAAGGTGGACGCAGGTTTGTACCTTGTTGGGGATCTTCGAATCATGGTCTATCTATGTGCGAAATTTCACGCAATTTAAATCAGTTGTTTTATTCGTAACATCAAACAAACCAACAAACTTACAGACACGACAATTATAACAATATATCTGAACAATTAAAGACGACGAGTTTTACGAGTTTATATTCTTCAAGTATTGGTTGTGAATTTCGCCGAAAGCTGAAAACATTTTACCGTCAGCTAAGCAACTTTCAGGGCTCTTGAGTGTCGTATGGATTTCGTGATAATAAAGTTCTCGCAGGTTTTTCGGCGTTTATAGCGTGGGTCGCAGAACCGTGTAAACAGGGAGTGCTCGTAAATTCTTTTGACATGGTAATCTGCTTCTTTCTTTTTGGAACACTGTTGTTTTTCTTTGTACGCCACGTATTCATATTAATAAGTAGGTATGTGTACTTTTCCGCTTTATTTCCTCAAAGAGGACGAGATACAGGATTTTTGTTTTATTCTTATTAGAATCTTTATTTTCTTTTAGATATATGGTAGGTAGGTAAGAAGAGACAAAACGTTTAAATTCATCAATAGTAAAATGTTGATTGAAATAATTGAATTTGAAAGCATTGTTTGCAAACAATAATCTGAGGAAGATTAGGTGGTCGGATAAAACTAATTATAAAATATTTTACCTCTCAAAGTAAAATGTTGTCTGTGTGTGTAATCATGTTGTATTGTGTTTTCTTTTTTTTTTTAAGTTGGCTAGATATTATATTGGCAAATGCCAAATGTGCAACCTGATGGTTATTACTTATTGCCTTAATAGGACTTACTTAGGACTTATCACAAAAATATCTGTAAAAAGTATTTTTTTTTATTAATCACTTAGGTAATTTTATTAACTATGCATTTTTGGAGCAGACGAAAATTGTGTAGATCCCTCTTAACCTATCGTCTGAATGTGATATTCATATTGTACGACTACTCTCTTGAAAAAATAAGTTTATGATATAATTACCTACCATTATTTTTTGGTAACCGTGCAAAGTTCTAATTAATTCAACAATTCTTCATAAAACGTAACTGTCGTGAATTTAAAAACATAAACACGTTGATCTATCTCTACAAGACCCTGGTTAGGAGTATAATAGAATATGCCACTCCAATCTGGAACCCTATGTACCAGACTCACGTGGACAGGCTGGAACGTATTCAGCGCAGCTATACTAGATACTTAGCCCATAAAGATAACCAATGCCCACTTTCCTTGGACTATAACTCCAGGCTTGATTATTTTAAACTTCAGTCCTTGAAGGAGCGGCGCCGAGCAGCGGACGCAGTAACATTATTTAAAATCGCCAATGGAATTATGTCTGCACCCGATGTTCTGGGCCTTCTATTAGTAAGTGTTCCGCGTGTAATACCCAGATTTCCGGTTACCAAAGTATTTTGTAATAATTTGACTCGCACAAATGTTGGTATGTTTTCCCCAATGAATCGCATGATCTCCCACTATAACGCCTTCCAGACAGAAACTAAGCTAGACATCTTTTTAATAATTTTTGTAATAATTTTAATTTTATTTATTTGACATAATTACATTACTTGACATTTTATAAATTTTTCGACAATTTAGGTATTACTTATTATTTTACATACTATCATATTTTATCTTTTATAATTACTAACCATTAATTTGTTACACATTAGATATGTTTATTAACTCGTGCAGGACAATACGTATAAATAGAGCTGTATATACCTGTAATTGACATGCAAATGTAACCATGACCGTATTCATAATCTGTAAATTAATGTAATTCTACTTTTGCTATGTTGTTGGTATATCTAATAAATAAATAAATAAACAATCCGAGATACGTAAAATATTCAAGAGTTAGGTATCATCATCGTTTATCATTATCCGGCTACTACACGGAGATCGTCTTCTCACATGGTATACGATAAAGTTATGTACCTACCTATATTCTGATATTCAAAATATTTTTTTTTTTCTTCAAAATATTTAATGTAAATAAATAAACGAGATTTTCAGTTTTTTAATTGGTTACTTACCGGTGGGAGGGAAGCGCTGTGCCGCGCTCCCGGCTGCATGGGTACCACCATCTTGCTTATTTCTCCCGTGAAACAGCTTTGCTGTGTTTCGGAGAGAAGGGCAAGACAGGCAGTGTAATTACTGGCACCGAGACTTAACATCTAATGTCTCAGGATAGGCAACACATAAATGAGTTGCCTGGGTTCGTTCCCGGTATACTAGTTTATGTTCATGGGCGACGTCAACCACTTACCATCAGGTGGTACGTTTGCCAGTTTGCCTATCCAGCTAACATAAAAAAAAAAAACTTAAACATAATATATCAAAAACGTCTTTTTAATTTCAAACAATTACAACATGGCGATTGAAAATCAATAAAACGTAAGCATCAGAAGCAATCATCATCATCATCAGCCTCTATCCGTCCACTGCTGAACATAGGCCTCAGAAACAATATATATATTTTATTTAAATATGAATAGTAATCGCGATATTTATCGACTTACCGAATTACCTACTGGCTACCTGCTGGCCTAGCAGCTTTTATATAGAAGAGGGGCAAACGGACAGCCGGTTCACCTGATGGTAAGTGAAAGTGACAATATCTACTGACAGCCACTACACCAGAGGGTTAGCAGGTGCGTTGTCGGCCTTTAAATGAGAGTAGTTGAAAGCCCCTAAGTCGTATCGATTCGGAAACACTGTAAGTGGCAGCTGATTCCATATTATATTCGTCGTGCTTGGCAGGAAATGCCGTAAAAATCGAGTTGTTGTGGATTTACGAACATCATTCCGAAAATTTGGTGAGGGTGAAATTAGGAGCAATTACGCAATGTCCGGTGGTAGAATTCTGCTGCAGGTATAAGTCCGAACAATTCCTCAGAACACTCCCCGTGGTAGATGCGGTAGAAGATGCAGAGCGATCCGACGTCTCTACGCAGCCCCAAAGAATCAAGCCGATTGGAGAGAACCTTGCTATCGATGCGGTAGATGCGCAAACTTGTGTCTTGTTGGGGTTAAATTGGACTAGGTTAAGTCGCCCCCATTCCGAGACTTTGGCCAACAGAGACTCGATTTCAGACATAAGTTTGTTCGAGAATCATTAGAAATGTTAGAGTTTAAACCACAGAGCAATATTTAATATTGTAATTTACCTACTTTACTAAACAGCGCCATCCTAGTAAACACTGTACTGAGTTACAGCCATCTGTAGTCAAACAGGTATATTTAAAATTCCTATCTCCTTTGATTTGTTTTCTCGATGGAACTATAGATGTCACTTTTCGTAAAAATGTGCACATATTATATCAACTATTAAATAAAATCATTGAACTTAATTAAATTATTACTATGATTAGTATTTTAGTATTAACAAATTGCTATCATTTTAATTAAAAGTAATAATTATAATTATTAAAAATACACAAATTCAAAAAAAGAAGAAGAAACTAAAGTAGCTGCCGGGGTTTATGTTCTGTGAGTAGCTGTCATTGAATTTAAAGTTGCTTGTCATTATCCGGCTTTCAGCTCTGTATTTTGTAAATTGTAAATCATTTCTATAAATTAATGAAATTGAAAGAAGCATCAAGCAGGATATTTGTGTTATATGTTTTTCAAATAAATTATTGAACTTCAACTATTGTTTATAAATAAGCATTAATTCTTCATTAAAGTTACAATGAGTTCAATCGGAACAGGCGTAAGTTATTTTAATTTTATTTCTGTATCATTGAAACCTAAGATGAAGGGATTTTTGTTATTTTTAATAGTATACCTTATTTACAACATAATTTCATTGTCCCTCAACATTAAAATATAGAAATTATTTTAGGTTACGAATTACGATACGTAAAACTGCATTCTCATCATATTTTTTTGTTTTACAGTACGATCTTTCAGCATCCCAGTTCTCGCCGGATGGGCGAGTATTTCAAGTAGAATATGCTGCGAAGGCTGTAGAGAATTCTGGAACAGTAATCGGACTTAGAGGCAAAGATGGTGTCGTATTTGCTGTGGAAAAACTAGTTACGTCGAAGTTGTATGAACCAGGTGCTAATAAAAGGATCTTCCATATTGACGAACATGTTGGCATGGTATGTAGAAAATCCTGATTAATTTAGCAAATCAAAATTTTATATAACATTTGCCTATTGTAACAGTCAGACAGTAACACTTTAACAGTATAATTTTGCATTGTTGTACATAATAATTATTATTGTGGTGGTGGGAGGAATGGGCTGTGCCATCTGTCCTTGGTATATCCTGCTTATTTCTACAGTTAAGCAGCTTTGACGTCTTACATCTCGGAATAGTGAAACACTTGAATGAGTTCCCTGGTCCTAGGTGCCTGCTACGCTGACTACTTACTAACAGATGGCCTATAAGTATAATTATACCTATTCAACCAAGGACAGACTTAAGGTACGATGGCTTATACCCCACCCCAGACGGTATTACTGTGGAGATTCCATCACAGTACATACTTAGAAGCAAATCAACTTAATAGAATTATTGTTAAAATATAATAAAATACCTGGATAGAGTAGTAATGGGAGCCATAAAATTCCGCAACTGGTCAGTGATTTGTCACTGACGTAATAGCAATTCAATCAACAAGTGGTCTGGTGTACATCCCATTGGCCAATCATACGTCAATGACCATCAGTTGGCCAATCAGAGCGCTGAACCGGTGCAGCGTCGTACTACAAATTTGGCTAAATTTGTTTTCATACAAAGCACATAGCGTTTAAAGATTTATTGAGTTCCCGATATTTCGGCAATGTTTCAATCACCATGATCACGGGGAGAGAAGAGAAGAGTTATAACTTTTATTTTGAAACAAAAAAGAAATGAAACTTACAGTTTCTCTTTCTGATTCCAGGCAGTCTCTGGTTTGATTTCTGATGCTCGACAAATTGTGGAAACAGCACGATCTGAAGCATCCAACTACAGATCCCAGTACGGAATCCAAGTTCCACTAAAGTATTTAAACGAGCGTGTCTCAATGTACATGCACGCCTACACACTGTACAGTGCTGTCCGTCCATATGGATGCTCAGTTATTATGGGAACTTGGTCAGAACACGATGGGCCTCAAATGTACATGCTCGAACCAAGTGGTGTCTCCTTTGTAAGTATTTTTACCACTTTATCAATTTTGAGTATATCATTTAGAGAATACTGCCTAATTTTAGATTTGAAATGAGTATAAAGCTATAAAGCTATAAAGATATGAGCAATTGTAGTAGCCATTATTATTTAGACAGTGTGAAAAATGCCCCATCTTTCGAATACATCGGACTTCATCTTTAATCTTTGTCCAGTGTCTTAGATTGGCTACATGTTGACAATGATACATGTTATTAATAAGCAGGACCAGATTCTGATAAATTGGGGATCAGTTTAGATGTGTAATGCATTTAGGGTTTTCGCATAAATTTCGCGAAAATAGAAAATCACACACCTAAACACCCTTCTCTTAATAAATCGATTAGATCTCTAAAAATATATACTTTTTATCACAACAACTTTTTGTTACATTCATCATCATCATCAGCCTCTATTTGTCCACTGCTGAACATAGGCCTACTTCATGAACACCAAGTTACATTATACAATTAAAATTATAAATAAAAAGATTATTAAATCTTTTTTCTAAAAATATCCAATTTTTTTTTTATGTTAGTTGGATAGGCAAACTGGCAAATGTGCCATATACCACATAAACATTGATATAAACCACATAGCTCTACTAGCCAGAATTTCCAAAGCACTGATTAGTAATAATTTTCCATAAATTTTGATGAATTTATTGATCAAAGGGTCTGACAATGAAATAGTATCGAGGTTCTAAAAATTTCATATCCAGGTACCTGTGTAGAAAACCATAATTGTATTTTTATATTAAGTTTTTTCAATTATAATTCATGACATCACAATTTGAGGTATTATTTTTATATTCAGGAAAGTATTTTTTTCTATACAGAACATCTGTAAAACTTAAATCCAGTAACACAAATCTCTTTTACTCTGAAGAACCAAAATAGCATCCTTGTAAAAGTAACATTGCTATCCTTTGGAAACAGCACTATTTGGGAAGAAAAATTCCCTAAAAATGTAAAACAAATGGTTATTTAATTTTTTACTTTTATTAATTCCAGTCATACTTTGGATGTGCAGTTGGTAAAGCTAAGCAAGCTGCGAAGACAGAGATTGAAAAGTTGAAACTCGCTGATCTCACTGTGAAAGATCTGGTGAAGGAAGCGGCGAGGATGTAAGTGTAAAAGTTACATATTTAGGAGCATCCATCTTTATTAGGCCCCTTCGTACATGTATCGGGTATTAGGACTGGAAATATATATTTAAGATTATAAACATCCATAATCTGGGTATTTACTTGTTACTTGTGGTCAGGCTGGTATCCGCAACTCCCCACCATGGTACAGGCCTTGTCGTGGCGGTGGGGCTTAGTAACCCAGGGTGAGTGGTGCACCTTGGACGAAGCTAATTGGGCCGTGGGGGCTCTTTGTACCCCTCTTATAAGAAGAGGGGACAGAAGAGCAGGGGGCAAGGGGTGAGGATGGGAACCTCACCCCATTGTACTGTCCAGACGTTGAGAGGGATTGTTCTGTGGTGCGGGTCTACTCTGTGGAGGTGGCGTCGGTCCCTTGCGGGACTGACTAGCCGTCGAGGTGCCCTGTTTGTTTTTTAGATCCGGGGCACCTCACCAAAGGCGGCATTGGTGGCACTCGCCGGGTTTTAGTGGGTAGAGCTGCGTCCATTTACTAGCTGTCGGGCGCAGCGAGTCCTACATACCCGCGTGGGGAGATCCACTCCCCCGCGGGATGCCTCAGAGCATTTCCCGGCGTTAAAGAAAAAAAAAGAAGGTATCTGCAACCCGACACTTGTATGCCTACTTTATGTGCTGTGAGCCTGAAGAAAAGCCTGGGTACTTTTCTTTATTCATCATACATTTCACTTCGTTGTTTACCTGATAACTATGGCATTGGGTCGTCATATTGTTTATGTAATTTGTATAGCTTGGTTCTGCAATTGACTTTCTAACATATTATGTACTTAATATAATTTTTATATTAATTAATAATGTATATTTTATTTCCAGCATATACATCATCCACGATGAACTGAAAGACAGGCAGTTTGAATTAGAGCTCTCCTGGGTGTCCAAAGACACCAAGGGTCGTCATCTGATGGTGCCTCGTGAGATCGCGGTGGAAGCGGAGACCGTGGCGAAACAAGCATTAGTTGATATCGAGGACTCTGATGATGGGGAGATGTGAAATAATGTTTAGATAATAAAATTTTAATACATACATACGTTTTTTAACACCACACTAAGTGAAGACAATCTTGAAGCAACATCTTTCTCATAAAGGTGACTAAGAGGACTGATGAGGTGTTTTTGACGAGCTATGCTTAAAGTTTTACTGGCAGATAGACTCGTAAAACACTAAAATATTAATGTTAAGTTGGGTTAACTTTGTTCCAAAATTTTATAAAATTACAATTGATTAACCCACAATGTATGATTAAAGTTACGTATTTACATTATTATTTATTAATTAATATTTGTTTTCCAAGACCAAAATACTATTTTTGGGGAAAATGCTGGGCAAAGGCCTCATATGTCTGCTATTTCTCTCTATCAGTAGTTAGCCTGGTCCATGTCTCGCCAGCTACTTATGTGATATCTTCGCATCACCAACCTGTAGAACATTCTCGAGATCTTGTTTCTCCCGAATCCACTAATGGAGTAGGGTAGACTCACGATGAGTGAAGTTTTAAGCTATGATATGGCTGATGATCATAATATGGTTACCGGGCATTTTTTTTGTAATATATGAAATTATTTTTCGACCATTTGATAAATAAAATTTTTTCAACCGTCCCCATTCCAGGGGCGGTTGAAACACATTTATAATGCAATAAATACTAATGAGACATCTTTTATGTATCATTAATGGTAATACTAAGTAATTATACGAATAATTATGGTACCATATGACAACAAGCTGATTCCATATAGTGGTCGTACGAGGCAAGAAATGCCGTAAAAATCTAGGTAGTTGTGAATATCGGATAACGAGGTGGTGTGGGTGAAATATGGCATATTGACGCGATGTCCGGCGGTGGAATTCTGCTGCAGGTATTAGACCGAACAATTCCTCAGAACACTCCCAGTGGTGGATGCGGTAGAAGATGCAGAGCGATCCGACATCTCTACGCAGCACCAAAGAATCAAGCCGATTGGAGAGAACCTTGCTATCGACGATTCGAGTCGCTAGGCATTGAACGCGGTCAAATGGAAGGAGCTGATATTGGGGCGCTCCAGCCCATAGGTGAGAGCAGTATTCCATGTGAGGCCGGATCTGCGCCCTGTATAATTGTAGGCGGTGGGAAGGCATGAAATACTGCTTCGCCCTACTGAGCACACCGAGTTTCTTAGAGGCTAGTTGCCTTTCCGTCCAAATGACCACGAAATCTTCGATATGTCGACGCCAAGTATTCCAACACTGGCAATAGGGTCTCTTTTGCCAGTGTCTCTATTTCAGGCACAAGTTTGTTCCGATACTCGTCGACTTGTTCCCGAGAAAATGATTATCCATTTTAAAAAAATCTATTTTCATTAAAAACAGCAACTGCAGGCTATATTATATGCAGACAATAAGTAGTATTTTTTGGACCTAGACCTAATGTCTTGTTCTCTAAGTTGCACTAACCGGATTAGGTCTGTCTGTTATAAATTCGGGAGCGTAATCGATCTCAATAAACATATTCCGGTTATTTGGGTAAATTCCCTAAAATTTGCGAAAGCCGGCTTGAATGTTGGAAAATGTCAATCCCCGGTATATCGTATATTGACATAGTTTATCCTGGATGGCTTCTCAATTCTCATCCACGCATTACACGTGGAATTTAAAACAATACTTTTGCTTAAAATAGGTTTGTATATTCAACGTAGGTACTAGGTATGCACAAATATGATGAATAAAAAAAAATCACGTAGGCATAAAATCGATATAAAAGTAAAACGTATGCACTATGCCCACGAGTTACAGCTCGTAATTGCATGCATTTTATTATGAATATATTTTTCCTTGTATCGATAGCAAGACAATAGGTGTGAATAACAAATATTTTAACTATTAGATGTCGTGAATGCATAAAATTATTATTAGAGTAATTTGTATGCCCTGTGGCTTAAAATTACATGCATTTTATTTCAAGTATTGTTCTTGTACTGACAGTAAGAGAATTTATAAGATTTTTTTTGTCAAAATATGACAAAAAAATCTGACACTTTTTATTATAATAATAAAGTAACCTTTATCGTAATATGCATGTTACATTTTTAGTGAAGAGAAACTATTAGGTATTCTTTAGCGATTAAAATATATTAGGTATCCTTTTATTGCGGAAATGCTATTTATATAACAAAAATCTTTACGAATAACATACATTCAAAGACGGTGAAACTGTATATTGTTATAGATAGATGGAAATTTGCCTGAATCATAAAACTATAATTAATTTTTCTTCGTGTTTTTTTTTGGCCCAATTTTTTTCATTCACCGGTGGGAGGGAAGCGCTGTGCCGCGCTCCCGGCTGTATGGGTACCACTATCTTGCTTGTTTCTCCCGTGAAACAGCTTTGCTGTGTTTCGGAGAAAAGGGCAAGACAGACAGTGTAATTACTGGCAGAGTACTAGACTTAACATCTTATGTCTCAGGGTAGGCAACACTTAAATGGGCTCGCCTGGGCTTGTTCCAGGTAAACTAGTTTATGTTCATGGGCGACGTCGACCACTTACCATCAGGTGGCACGTTTTCCAGTTTGCCTATCCAACTAACATAAAAAAAACTTTCATTTTCGGTACTTACCATCGATTAGTATACATTCAACATAGGCTCTGTTAAAATCTATCCCTTTTTTTCTAACCGTACAATTTACAAACGTTTAGTATAAAACCAGTAAATTTATTTTTAAATCTTAAACCAAATTCTAAAGAGCAAAAAAATGGAAGATTTGGAGCAACTACCACCGGACTTTGTCCACACCTTCACACGCCAAGTTAAAATGCTTAAATTCATTGGAATAAACATCTTTGCTGATAAAAGAAAGAGTTTCTTACAGACACAAGCCAGACTCATTTGTTTCAGTTGTTTTATCGTACCGATGTTGGCCGGCCAGATTCTCTATGTAATGTGGAGCCATAAAACGGGAGCAAGTTTTCTCGACGTCGTAAATGCTATACCAAGTACATTTATGGTACTTCAAGGTACTATTTTTAAAGGTTTTCATTTTAAAATAAAAATGAGAATCGTTATCATATCATCCACTCGACACAACCCACCCCAGGGTTCAAGCCTTGTTGTTGCTATAGGGCTCAGTAGCCTAAGTTGGGCGAAGCCAACTGAACCGAACTACTCTTTGTACCCCTCTTATACTTAGAGGTGCCAAAGAGTAGGAGACAAGGGGCGAGGGTAGCTCACCCCATTGCACTGTCCCAACGTTGGGAGAGGTTGTTAGAACCCCTCTGTGGCACCTCCACACTCGGTCCCTTGGGGGACTGACTAGCCATTGAGGTGTAGTCCAGGGCACCTTACCAAGGGTCTTAGCGGGGGCCATAGTGGGTATTCGGCACAGATATGCGCCGCGAGTCCCACACACCATCGGACCCTACCCAGGGCTGTTGACGGTGCGTTAAGGCGTTTCCCAAAGTTAACAAAAAAAAAAAAAATACAACACGTAACACAACTATAATTATTAAACTCTAAGTTTATTTTAAATTGCAACCATTTTACCGTGTTTTTCTAACACGCTTTGGGTTTTTGTACGGGTGAAATTTTGTGATTGATTTTAATCTATACCTACTTAAGTACTTCCCGATAAGCTAGAAATAAACTTTCGAACATAGCTTAGAAGTGGATGTCATGTAAAGAAAGAGAATAAAAACAAAAAAATCATACCTACATTTTAGTCCGTTTAAATGTCTATATTGATCAACGTAATTCTAATAGTTTAGGCTGTGCATTATATTTGGTGTAACCATTGTATTTACAGATTTTGTGAAAATATTTGTAGCGGCCTCTAAAAGGGAACAGATAAGGGGAGTTATTTTGGAGATTGGCGAAATGTGGCCTACCGATATAAGTGAGGAAAAAAAGAGGGCTTTAGAGAGTTGGACGCGGCGTTTGAAGTTTTTTGATAATGGTCTGTTCCAGTTTCAGCCTTAGACTGATAGACATAATGGTGACAAAACGGGTGTCTGCTGGGCTAGCATGCGTACAACGAGATATCTCTTGACTAGAGAGAGAGATAATGTCTACACCGAGTATTTTCTCGATTACTCGTTAGGGTAATACCACGTAATACGAAGGGTGCTACTACGAGAACACTCTTCGTATACCGAAATTATATAACTATAGTAGGGAAACGCCACGGAATACAAAATAGGCACCCGGTTTTATTTATTTAAGTTTAAATTACTTTATCTTGTCCTTAATATTGGAAACGCACGTTAGCTAGTAGACAGAGAGATAATACGAGAAAAGGGGTAGACAAAATTTTGTCGTGCGCGCATGCTAGGCCGGCTGGTATTTTGTAAATATATCGAGTATTTTTCTATTAAACTCTTGAACCATAAAAATAGGGATTCGTGAGTTTATACCAAGAACTCGTGCATATGAATAACTTTGTCCTTGTCTGTCAAAATCAGTCGAGGGCAGAGGAATTATTGTTATAAATTGTTCATTTTTACAGCTTACTTCACGTATGCGGTTTTCTCGTTGACGGTCTTTGAAATGGTACCTTTAGTGGTGACTGTTTATTCGCTCTCATCAGATCCAAACACTCATTACGAATTTCCAGTGCAAGTTTATTTTTTCTGTTGGCTAGACTCCAACATCCAGTATGCACTAGCATACGCATATTTCTTGTTTACATGTAAGTAAAACTTGTAGACAATTTTTGAAATTACTATCCTTAGCAGTCTAGTCAACAAGTTAGAAATGGTCAAAAACAGACAAGAAGCTCTATAGAAAAGAAATACGTGCAAAAGCTAATTCTGAGCATAAAGTAAGCTAAGAGCATCTCTTCTTAGAAGAATTAGCTTAGAATTGACTTACGTCCTGTATACGTAGGATCTGCAGCGGTTTTGGACATATAGTTTAACAAGTGATCTCATGCTGTACCAGTTCACTCTCTTAAGTTTCACGAAGATGGCGATGACTTTCCACAAGGAACTCGTTTATCTCTCATCCTGTGCTTCTTAAACCTTATTAGACGATAAAATAAAAAGTGATTTTTAAGTTTCTTAGTTATGCGCTTTTTTCGAAATTTCCAAATGACATATGTTATTATATTTCAAAAGGTTCAAAAGGCCGCCTATAAATATGTTATCAGCTACGAGTTATCAGCACCGAAATCTAAATACAAATAAAATAACTATTTACTCATACTATTTTACGACATTTTCAAATCGTTGACTAGACTTCCTATTTGTTTTGAAAAATTTAAAAAAGAGAAAACTATAAGAAATTATATTATTGTAACTGCAGCTGCAATTCCAACTTATTTTCTTTTTAAATTAAATTTAAAATAAGAATACTACTTCTATGTATGATCCTGATTTCTCTTAAATATTTTAAAGAAGCAGTAAGATATCTTTTTTATGGCAGACGAAAGCAAACGAGCAGTCGGAGCCTTATGGTGGCTATCGACGCCCAAATACATCCGCACAACCAGAGGTTATGCAGATGCGTTGCCCTCCTTTTGCCTATCCCCAATGGGCCACCGCAAACTCACAAACCTCACGAAACGCAATAGCATAGTTGTCTATCACTTGACCCCGGTGTTATGTGAGCGAGAGGTACCACCCCGGTCGTGCCGGCCCAATTCGACTGCAAAGCAGCATGGCACTACCTCTTACTAAAAATAATAAAAAATATTACAGGTTCAGCGATTCACTTATGCATTTATATTTCGTGTGACTTCTTACTTGTTGACCTAACGTATGATGTTAGCGCGCTTCTGAGTCTACTACAAATTGACCTGGAGAACATCGCAGAAGCCACAGATA
The DNA here is from genome assembly GCA_963853865.1 of Helleia helle. Lineage (NCBI taxonomy): Eukaryota > Metazoa > Arthropoda > Insecta > Lepidoptera > Lycaenidae > Helleia > Helleia helle. The sequence goes on from OY971431.1 coordinate 11,943,143, forward strand.
CCACCGGAGACAACTTAGATGACCATTGCGATGATATTAAAGAAATCGTTGCCACTCATCAAAAGCTCTTAAGGTTGTTCAAATGTATTTAAAAAAAGGAAACAATCATAAATCTGCGATGTACTCAAAAGAAACCAGTATAGACTTTTTTTCAGATTACTAAACACGTTGAAGTGGAGGAGGCCGCGATTAGATAGACGAAGTGTTGGTCGACCATTAACCAGGTGGGGAGACGATCTCCGTGCAGTGGCCGGTCCGTATTGGATGCGAGTGACAAGGGATCGGCCTTGGCGTTCATTGAGGAAGGTCTTTTTTTGAGCAGTGGATAGATAGAGGCTGGTGATGATGATGATTGTCAGCTTTGCTGTTGTTATTATAATATTACTAGCAGCGCCCCGCGGTTTCATCCGCGTAAGTACTTAGGTACCATTCGCGTGGGAGTATAGGGAGAAAATATAGCATAGATTATAGAATATGCTATTCTGAATAATCTGATGTATAAGCTATGCTATTGTAAAGTCTCATTAAAAACTTAAGTTTTCACTTACAAACTTTCGCATTTATAATATTATTAGGATAAGTACATACATATTATTGTATGATATTTTATGATTCCTACTATATACAAGGTTGATAAAAGCGAGAGGCATTAAATTAAACCACGTATACTATGTACCATTTTCAGGCTACACACGAAAACTTGGACCAATAGAATCAATAGTTTAGTCACAGGATATTTTTAAAGTTTTAAAGCCGCTCCGGTTTGTTCGACCCGGTGAGACGCAACGTGCTGTGCGTCGCACTGACTTTTAGATTCGGAGGTCAGTGGACATTTTGCAAAGGATGTTTACGCTTTACTTTGGCTAATAATTCTCGTATTTAAGTTTTATTTCTCTCATAAACTGTTTTTAATAATTTCGGATTAACCGTAAGCATGTGTAGTATATGTGGTTTAATTTAATGCCTCTCGCTTTTATCAACCTTGTATATTAACATGTTTCCTACTAAAATATTGAATATCTATTGAGCCTACTGCAGAAGCAATTTTCCTGTAAATCTATGAGGTGTTTGGCTTTGAAATCAAATTTGGAAATCTTATTCTAGTCCTTATTTTAAAGAAGCAGTAATTATAATTTTCATTTTATTTCAAAACCTTAAACTGCATTCGAAAGGAAGGATTTCTTAGTAGGTAGTAACATGTTAACAATAATATCTTTTGATTATTTTTATTCATTAGACTAACAAAAAGGCTGGACGAAATCTTTAGCGCAGTCATTTTCACCCAAATTTCCTTCTCATCGGTTGTAATTTGTTGCTTTGGATTTTTAGCAGTGGTGAGTAAGGAACATTCTCGAATAAAATCTGTTACTAATAAAGAAGTCAAATAATTAGTGAGTTAACATTTTTCAGATTGCGGATGGGATGTTGGCGAGACATTTGACAGCGGCGTTTGCGATTATGTTCGCTATATTTATTTTGGCATGGCCTGGACAACTTCTAGCAGATACAGTAAAGCTAATAAAATGAAATACTTGAGTCTAACTAAATCCATATCATCTTATATACTACTGCTAGCTGTGAAGTTCTTCGCCCGCGCGTTAACTTTTTTTTTTTTTTTTTCTTTTACGCCGGGAAATGCTCTGAGGTATCCCGCCTGGTGAGTGGGTCTCCCCAGGTGGGTATGTGGGACTTGCTGCGCCCGACAGATGGTAAATGGATGCAGCTCTACCCATTAAAACGCGGCGAGTGACACCAGTGCCGCCTTGGTGAGGTGCCCTGGATCTGTTCAACAGGGCACTTCGACGGCTAGTCAGTCCCGTAAAGGACCGACGCCACCTCCACAGAGGGGTTGTCCCGCACCACAGAACAACGTCCCAACGTCGGGACAGTACAATGGGGTGAGGTTCCTCTTCTTATACGAGGGGTACAAAGAGCCCCCTCGGCTCAATTGGCTTCGCCCAAGGTGCTGGGCTCACCCTAGGCAACTGAGCCCCACCGCCACGTCAAGACCATGGTGGGGGCGCGTTAACTTACATTTATATCCGAACTAATGATTATTATTATTTATTTTATAGAAATCGAATGAGTTCTTGCGAAGATGACCTTCTAAATACAAAGAATCAAACATTACCTCTTCATAATATTAATAGATATGTTTAAGGCGGCAATCGAAAGAATAAATCATAAACTAGCTTCTAGTGATTATAAAACTATCTTTTGTTAAAGACTGATATCTGTTTGTAATATCAATAATATTTCAGAGTACAGGAGTGGGAACAGCAGCATATGAGTGCCTTTGGTATGACAGGGGGGTGAAATTCAGAAAATATATCGCAATTATTATAACGAGGTTAGTATGTTATTCCTTTGATTGTCAGAGAGGAAAATGATAGCCTCCAACTCTTTATTCACATTCAATTTATTTTTAATGCCCAACTACTTTTATTTAAGTAAGTATAGTTCTAGAGGTATATTTTAAATAAAAATGTATATACAGATCCATTCTGTTTGCAGAGCACAAAACCCATGCTATTTGACTGCATTAGGTTTCTCTGATCTAACCCTCGCCAATTTTTCAAAGGTAAGTATTCTACACCAGTCTTTTTGAAAGCTCATCATAGAGACGCGTGCAAAAGAGAGAGGGAGGCCTTTGCCCAGCAGTGGGACAGTATAGGTTAGGGAAAAAAGTATTCTCTTCTTCTTTCTTCTTCTCTCATCATGCTCCACAGTGATTTTGCTTTAAAACCATACATAGTAGATGTTCGAGAACCTAATATTATTTTTTTTATAAAAATTCAACAATTCTTACATGTCATCAATCTGATCGTCATTTGTCTAATCATCGTCATCGTCATTATTATGAACCTGTTTCAGACATAGGCACCATTCAATGAACGCCTGGACCCTATGATGACCAGCCCATTACCATAATATGGTCACTTCAGAGTGCTTATTCTCCGATTGTGTCTATTACCGGTGGGAGGGTTGCGCTGTGCCGCGCTCCCGTCTGCTTGGATACCACCATCTTGCTTATTTCTCCCGTGAACAGCTTTGCTGTGTTTCGGGGAGAAGGGTAGGACAGGCAGTATAATTACTGGTACAAAGACTTAACCTCTTATATCCCAGGATGATTTGCCTGGGCTAACTTATCAAGAGCGACCGAACGCGATGTATAAAAAAATTGGATAAAAGATACATTAATTATTTATTTTGTGCAACCAACAGGTACTCAGTACGTCTTGGTCGTATCTTTCTTTACTTAAGCAAATGTATCAAGACAAGGAGATGTAATTTAAGTGAGAACGAGAGTGATACAGATTTAGAATGGATTTTAGTGAAGTATTTTGTAGCACATTAGATATATTATACAGTAGTAGACTAGCAGGATATGATAATCAAAAATATATTGAAATTACTGATAAATAAAATTATATCTAAATAATGCTGTTTAACTACAATTTAATACCTAGTATCCACAAACATAAAAAAACTACCCTTTTAAGTGACAATATTGTGAAGCGCGTAAAGATTGATTAATGTGAGTACATAATAAATGAAACTATGAACTACCAAATATGGTAGTAGGTAGTTCATATATTTATTTTATGAGTAAGTAAGAGCTACTGCCATTCTGCTTTGCAGCTGAATTTGGCCGACACGACCGGGGTGGCACCTCTTGCTCACATAATACAAGCGCGTTTCGTGCGCTTTTTGAGTTTCCGGTGGCCCATGGGTGGGGACGGGGTAAAGGAGAACGACGCATCTGCAAAGCCTCTTGTGCGGATGTTTCTGGGCGTCTGTAGTCGCCTAAGGCGACTGATCATATGCTGCCCCATGATATAAAAAAAGTAGAAATAAAACGACCATAAACTTGTTCATAGTATTACTTTGTATTGTCAATTTATAATAGTATTTCACAATATTTGCAGAAACCCTACGAATAATACAAACTTTACCAATTAAAATGACTCGCGTATTTAAAAAATGTACAATATAATCTCATTCGTTTTGAACTTTATTCTTTGTTAAATATTTACAAAATATTAAAATCTGATAAAATTGTATACAATATTAGATAGATATAAATACATAAAAAATAATAATTATATGTATTTACAACTCAATAACAGCGTAGAGGCCCTGAATCACTCCTGCTGGGGGGTTACCCTCGGATATAACTGGAAAGAAATAAATAAGGGGTTAAGTACAATTAAAAGGATTTTCATAATACAGAAACTTACAGAAATCTATAAAAATACGCCAGAAATTTAATTTGCTCTTCAAGCTGCGTAGAGTGTTCAACGTGAGCAAAGTTGGCAAGACTGAGTTAATCTCATTATAATGAAAAACTTTTTTACGGATTTTATCGCGGTTTATTAAGATTTTTACAAGCCCGACGTTTCGGATACTTTACAGCAACCATGGTCACGGGAGGACTGAGGTGTCATACGTCCTAATGTTACAAAGTTATTCAAAACTACCCTGTTCTACCTATGATACATCAATATTTTGGTTAGTCCTATCTACGCAGAAAGTGCTAACTGTATCTTTAATCTGTAAAGTACCTGCTGTGCTACCATTTATGAAAGGAGTCACTGACAAGATTGGCGAGCTCCTAAAGCGAGCTTCCATCAAAACCTTTTTCAAGCCGGCAAAAAAGATAGGTCAATTCTTACCATCTGTCAAGTGTCATATACCCTTACAATATGCAGGAGTATACAAGCTTGATTGCGACTGTGGTCTCTCTTATATAGGCCAAACAAAAAGATCTATTAAAACTCGCGTCAAAGAACATATAGCTGATTTAAAACACCGTCGCTACACTAAGTCTGCCATCTGTGAACATAGTCTTGAAAAAGCTCGCCATTATATCAGATTTGATAAACCACAAGTCCTCGCAAAAGAACACCGATTCCAACCAAGGATGATCCGTGAGGCTATTGAAATTAAAAAACATCCTAATTTCAATAGAGAAGATGGCTGGCTCTTACCACCTGCTTGGGATCCCATTATTAATATTATCAAATCAAAATCCAAGCATAATATGTCACAGATTAAAGATACAGTTAGCACTTTCTGCGTAGATAGGACTAACCAAAATATTGATGTATCATAGGGTAGTTTCGAATAACTTTGTAACATTAGGACGTATGACACCTCAGTCCTCCCGTGACCATGGTTGCTGTAAAGTATCCGAAACGTCGGGCTTGTAAAAATCTTAATAAACCGCGATAAAATCCGTAAAAAAGTGTTTCATTATAATGAGTGAAATTCGCGTAAACATTAGAAAACAATATGAGTTAATCTCAGTTAGAAATCACAATGTGAAAAGCAACACATACAAGGTATAGAACCTGTACGTTATAAGCTGAGATACGCAATGATAATGAAGTCACTTTTGCTGCCTTTATAGTGTTTTAAACCAAAACGTCAAAACAAAAGAGTAACATACACACAAATACATATCAGAACCTATCTGTTCCAAGCTGCGAATGACTGGAATATGATCGGGTGATATTTACGATGAAGGAAAACATGCTGTTGAATAAAAACGTGAAGAAACCTGTATGATGAGGTTAAAAGAGTTCCTATGGGCACCAGTGGGAGGGATGCGCTGTGCTGTTTCGGAGGGAAGGGCAAGACATCCAGTGCAATTACTGGCACCGAGACTTAACATCTTATGTCTCAGGATGGGCAACACATAAATGAGTTGCCTGGGCTAGTTCCAGGTAAACTAGTTTATGTTCATGGGCGACGTCGACCTACCATCTGGTGGCACATCTGCCAGTTTGCCTATCCAACTAACATCTATATTGAGTCGGCCGGGTGAGTATGGCTCAACCAGATTTTAAGAAGTCCCGTGGCCTGTGGTGGTACATATAACATAAACACTTACCCCAAGCAAGTTCCTCGGCACGTAGCCCTCCTCTGCCCGCTCCTCCGCGCGGCACCACCACCACTCGCGCTCGCTGTCGTCGCCCTTGCGCAGTACTTGCAGGCGGGCGCCGCTCTCGAACGACAATTCGTCGCTTCGGGCCGCGCTGTACGAGAACACGGCGAACACGATGCCGCCGTTCATTATACCGAGCTTCTCTTGTACACCTGGAATCAATAATAAAGTTGTAGAGAATGTTCTGTTTCGTTTTTTAAGTGAAACTTCGATGCGCGCATGAGGGTAAAATTGTAACAGATAAAGCGTCACGAAAATGTGCAACGTTTTTGTCCAAAAAGAGGGAGAGAGTGATTGAAACCGATTGAGAGAGAGTTAGAAAGGGCGAACGTAGCATGAAGCACAACCATGAAGAGCACAAGCGTGTGAGAAAGATGGAGAGAGAGAGTGATAGAGCGAATATAATATGATATGCTTCGGAAAAAGCTTTAGATTAGTATAAATATAAACGAGATTTAAAAATTTGTTTGCCAAATAAGTTTCACTTCTGATATGTGTATTTTGTACGCACGCACTTTTTTGGCCTTATATATATAGTCTTTTTGATAAATTTCTAGTGAACTAATTTAATGTTCTTTTGAAAGTCATATTTTCTCTCGGATATGACATTTGATTTCCGTTTATTTTCAAGTAGTAGGACTTAGGCATAGTTTCTTTTCAACGTACGCCGCAGGTTGTCATTAGATTTATATTATTGATCCTTGATTCATCTTCTAAATTAAAATCGTGTAGAATTTACGTTACTGGACCAAGTGGTCCAGTAACGTAATTATTGTCACTTACTGTAAAGATATTCTGAACAGCCATCGAAGCCTTCTTCATCTTCTTCACATTTTTCAGCTGCGGTTTCGTGGTCCGAAAGCGTTGTAGCAAATATACACGCGCCTGAAATGAAACAAGGCAATATTAGTTTTTAAATTTGTAAAGTGAAACTTTACTTTCCTTTTTACCTTACTTAACTTTACTTTAAATAACATTACGGGGTCTTAAAAATTCTGACTCTTTTAGAATTTGCAAGTTTACTATGTTAACAAATACCAATTTTTACAAATACAAATTTTGGGCGTTATTTATCTTAAATATGTGACGTAAATACTTACCATTATCGACTAGGAATCGCACCATGGGGAGGTTGTTGCAGGAAGCAGCACAGTGCAATGGAGTCCAGCCATCTGAGTCTTGTGCGTTCACGTCACATCCCAATTCTACCAAGAATCTGAAAATAAAAACATTTTACTAACTTACCAAAAACACCATGTTCAATATGCCCTTAACAAAGAGCCAAAGTACTATAATATAATATAAATTATAGACTTTGATATGCATGAACATTCTTAGAGACTTGAATTGTTGTATTTGCTTAGAGTAGTTTATAATTTTATACTTACTTGACGATTTCAAAATGTCCAGCACATATCGCATTATGTAACGCTGTGATACCTTCATCATTCGCTGCACTTGCGTTTTGTACCTAAAACAAGTGAATAAGTTTAAATTAGAAACAAAATTAAAAAAGAAACGTTTATTAGTAGTACATATAATGTAAAAGGTAAATTAATTAAAGAAGCGAACTTTGAATTAGTGTTGTCAAAAGGAACAATTTGCCATAAATAAATAAAATATAATGGAAATTTATTTACCTGCGTTGCCGTTTTCTTCACGAGTTCTAATTCTCCTTCCAAACTAGCGTCTAATAGAAGAGCTAGGGGATCAAAGCTAACTCGCCTTGCTAGTGGAGCTTTTCCTCCTTGCTTCAGGTTACCTTTCTTGGACCGTCTTAAGACATTCTCAGATCTCTGAGAATCTTGACCGTTCAAATCTACTGAATTCACTTGCTCCGCAAGATCGGCAACATTATCTTTAACGTCTTCTTGTTTTTCATTAGGACTCAAAGATACATTATTATTAATAGACCTATCAACTTCATCTTTTTGCTTTACTTTTTCCTTTAGGCCGTTTTGTATATCACTTTGTACAGAGTCTAAGGTTAAGTGGTCCATTTCTGGGAACAAAAATGCTGGTGGCATTTCAATTCGCCTGTTCATGCTAACGTTTATACCATTTTTAGCATTATTGGCGTTTCTTAATTTTGGTTGTTCACTTAGAGGCGGTTTTCTTATAGTTAATGGCCTTGCCTTAATAATCATTTCGTTGTTACCGCCTGCATTTTCTTTATGATTTTGTTGAAATTCACTTTCATTTGATGAATCCGGCACAGATATCATAGGCATGTTTGAAGTGTCTGCTGTCTGACTAAATCCAATATCGTGATTTGCCAATTGTCTTGGTGGCGTCTGCAATTAAAAATACACAAAAATTAAATGTGAATACCACTTCATTATTGTTTTGAATGTAACTCCCAATTGCATTCATTCCTCTTCATAAATCAAACACTAAAGATAAATTACAAAAATATGTTTTCTAATTGTATTTTAAACTTTTAATTTTAACTCAATCACATTTAAGTACATAATCAGTAAACGATACTGATTACGATATTTATTAAAAATGAGAGGCATTAAATTAAACCACAAGTACTACACATGCTAATACGGTTAATCCGAAACTATTAAAAAATAGTTTAAGAGCAATAAAAAAAAAGTTTTTCAAAGAACTTAAATACGTGAATAGTCAAAGTAAAACGTCAACATCCTTTGTAAAATGTCTTTCGAATCTAAAAGGCAACGTTGCACAGCACGTTGCGTCGGTGCGGCACAGGTTGTGTCCCACCGGGTCGAACAAAGCAGAGCGGTTTTAAAACTTTAAAAATATCCTGTGACTAAACTATTGATACTATTGGTCTAAGTTTTGGTGTGTAGCCTGAAAATGGTACATAGTATACGTGGTTTAATTTAATGCCTCTCGCTTTTATCAACCTTGTATAATAAAACTCTAAGTGTAAGTAAAATACCTACATATCCTTGATCTCTGTTGTATATAACAATAAACTATGTCGTTTTGTTCACTAATTTTGTTATTTTAAAAACAAATATGCATACCTTAATAGTTGGTTTTGGAGGTAGAGCTGGTTTGGGTGATTTATCTGTTCCGCTAACATCTGGCGTTGATAATGGCGTACTTGCACTTTGTGGTGGCGATAACAATATACTTTGTGAAGATGCATTCTGACCACTGAAGTTTGAACTTGGAGTACTTGTAGATAGGCCGGATGCTGTGTTTCTGATAATCTGGGGTTGGGAAGTCACCATGTTACTAACTACATGATTGTTGGATGGTACGGATTGGGTTTGAACAGTTTGTGGTTGGACTGGTTGGATTTTGGTCGAGGAAGTTTGATAAATGGGGGAAGGTTTACCACTTGCGACCTGAACTGATGTAGGTGCAACACTCGAGACGGGTTTCTGTAATGAATGATTGATGGTGATATTTACAAGTGTAAGTGACATAGCGACAACGAATAAAGCATGAATGATTTAAATGAATGCATAATATTTTTCTAACTAAGAATGTAAGAAATATATTTACCCCAAATGTAGAACTACTGGCCGTGGACGTGCTTGACAAACTTGGAGTGCTTCCTTTAAACGCAGTGCCTTGTTGATTTTTCTCTACATTGCTTTTGCTTTCATTGCTTTGACCATTACTTTGACTTAACCTAGAATTTTGTGGATATGCATGATTTTCCTTGCCTTCATGACTATATCTACTAGTTGAATCCGATTTCTGCAGTTGATATGCATGTTCCTGCTGATATGTTGATTCTATTTGACTAAGAGGTGTTGCCAAGCTTTTATTTACAACAGACAGTGGCGTAGAATGTACAGTCATATGATTTATATTTGCAGCGTTCTGATTTTTAAGATCTTGTTCACTGACTTTTCCATTTACATCTGATGCTTTTAATTTTCCATTTGTATTTGGTGGGAATTTCGTATTATAAGGCAATGTTTGGTATTTTGGATCTGTTTTACTTGCAGCAAATTCTGGAGGAAATTCTTGTTCGTTGATTTTCTGCTCTTTTGTGGCTTGGTTACTGTTGGAACTGCTTGTACTATTTGGACTATATTGAGGTTGTTTAGGATAATCTGGGTATTTGATGTGATCAAACATAGTCTTTTGATCATAAGCATTTGTGATCCCTTGTTGTACTTGCGTAAAAACATTTACATCGTGCTTATTTGGATATTGGCCTGGATATTGATTATCTCCAGTCTGCATGTGAGGATAGTTCCCATTGTATAATGGATTCATCATTTGTTTCTGATGCATAAAATGTGCTTCTTGTTGTGTCATATGACTTTGCATATTATCGTTTTGAGTCAACGGTTTTAATGGCACGTTATTTTGTATTACATTTTGCTTCATTTGCTGAAATAAAATAAGTGAAACTATTCATAAGATGCGTTCGTATATCTTATATCTTGGCGTTTTTATTTAATTTGTCAATTTAATGTATCAAATATTACAATAAAAATATAGAAATTATTCACTTTAGGTACCTGAAAATTAGCATTGTGCACACTCTGTGCATGTGGCACGTGATTATATGGTTCTATAGCAGCAACGTTGCCTCTAGCTTGTTGGTTCTTTGGTTGGTTGTTAATTCCGGAACTTCCAGTTGGATAGCTGGGCAGCTGTTGCATAGGAGTTGGATTATTGGTCCTGCAAAAGTATGCATGAAATGTAATGTAATATGATAAATCATTTAAAGATTCTAGTGAGGATGACGAAAAGAAACAACTGTATCTTCAAGTTGTATTATCATCCGAAACATTCATTAAAGACCGCACAATTTTTTATTTTTTATAACAAAAAAATAATACAATTTTAATTAAATTTAATTATTCCTTTTTAGCAACTAGTCACGTTGAAAATTAATATTGTGTAATAGTAATTTAACCTTTATCTCACCACAAAATAAGGTAACTTTGAGAATATCAGACAATATTTGTGTCTAAGTCATTTGAATGTTTGCAGAGCAATTAAGCTGGAGAAGAAAAAACCCGAAATATTTGAGTTGAGCTGGCGCTTTTAACGTACTAATTAGGTCCAAAACGTTTTCCCGAGAGCACTAATTAATGGTTAAATATAATAAAGTAAACGTTATTTAAAAAAATTGGTAAAATTTTATGCTTCAAAGAACTTTTCAAGCTATTTAGGTCACGTTTGTAGATGGAATAATGTTTTTTGTGCAATAAACCGTTTGAATAATATAATATGCTCAGTTTATTCAAGTAGTCAAGAGCTTTTCAGCTTTTGATAATGACTCATGTTGATTATGAGTTTACCATAAACACGGTGAAACCTTTTTTTGGTGGGAGGTATGCGCTGTATAGCGTTACCAGCTTTTTTCTTCTGTGAAACAGCTTTATTGTGTGCATGACGAGCAGCTTAATTACTGGCACCGTGACTTAACTTACGTCCTAGGAGAGGCAAGGAATTTTTTTATGTTATTTGGATAGGCAAACTGGCAAACGTGCCACCTGATGGAAAGTGGTCGACGTCGCCCATGAACATAAAATAGTTTACCTGGAACGAGCCCAGGTAACTTATTTATGTGTTGCCTATCCTGAGACATAAGATGTTAAGTCTCGGTGCCAGTAATTACACTGCCTGTCTTGCCCTTCTCTCCGAAACACAGCAAAGCTGTTTCACGGGAGAAACAAGCAAGATGGTGGTACCCATGCAGCCGGGAGCGCGGCACAGCGCTTCCCTCCCACCGGTATTAGTTGCCTGAGCTAGTGCCAGATGAATTCGTTTATTTTCGTGGGAAATGCTCTTTATATTAGCTAGCACGTCTGCCATTTTGCCTATCCAACTAACATAATTAAACGATCCTTATTAGACTATTCATTCAAATTAAGAATTAAATTCTCCCTTAAATCATGTTATTCCTATTATTTCCGCGGTAACTACGGTATATTAGATTTCACGCACGAGACGATGTCACCACAAGCCTCAACGTAGTTAACTTGCAGCGTAGTTGTTGGCGACTATTATATTGAGAGGTCACAAGTTCAAATTCCAGCCAAAATGATTTTGAACAAAATATGAGAAATAATGTCAAATGTGTTTTTTCTACATTATATTATATTCAGTTAAGGTAGCTAGCTATCTCAACTACATTTTAAAATATATATTAGAAATACATGTTCAATAATCAATAAACAAATATTTGTGAACATTTCTCTTGTTAAGGGCTCAGCTAACTTTACTACGTCGTATTTTTGGAAATATTATACAATAAAGTACAATAGATAATTTATTAGCATGACCTAAATGTGCTTGCAAAATTAAACTAGCTACGTCTACTAACATTAAGCAGTTACGTGCAACACTAAATTTACATTAAGCTGTTCTGTGCACTAATATTAAATATATTGTATTAGCAATGGTTCGAGAAGTTGTTACGTTATATTTTGTTCCCTACCATATTCTAGAATAATTTTCTTTGAAGAATTTCGAGACATTATTAAATAACTACATATTTGAGTTTTCTCAAAAATTTCGGGTAAAGCGACGTCACTTGAATCAGTTTCAAATAGAACAACTAGCCAAGTAAATGCACTTTACTTTTATCATCATCATAATCAATTTCTATCAACACCGCGGGACAGATTTTACAATCATCATCATCATCGGGTGCCAACTTCATATTGAAATTTAGAGGTAAGAAGGTAAAATTTCTTCCAATCTCACGCCTAGATTTACGATGATCATATTGAACGCAAATCAATCAGTTGAATATACAAATATTTGCAGTACATTATAATATTGTTATAATATTTACGTTAAAATTTCTGTTAATATAAGGGCTAGAATAGTAATTATAGTTCTTTCGATTTAAAAAGGAGACTTCAGCGAAACCACTGGTAATAAAATATTATTAGTATATTTTGTATGTTATTTGGATCGACAAACGAGTAGAATTGCCACCTGATGGTAAGTGTAGTTTAGTTTACCTGCGACCAGCCCAGCCAATTCATTCATCCTGAGATGAACTGCTGACTTAATCTTGACACTCGATGCTATTTAAATTTAGGATTGGGATCGAGAACTTGTCAATCGGTACCTACTCTTGTACGCTACACTAGCGCACGATTTGACACGAAATTTGAACTGTGTAAATTCGCGATTCAATCCCAAACTCGATTTCGAGGTCGATACGTCAACGTCAAAATATTGTCCAGAGTGCGAGATTGAGAAATACCAATTTCAATTAGTTACATAAAATTCCGCTGTGATCGAGTCAAGTCGAGCGCTAGTGTAGCGTACAAGAGTACCGATTGACAAGTTCTCGATCCCAACCTAAATTTCAATAGGATCGAGTAACAAGAGTAAGCCCGCTGATCTCCTCTTTCTCTTTGTCTCTTTCAAAACAGAGCAAATGTGTTTAAATAATTAAGCAGGATTGATGATGCAGACGGATACGGAATAACGCATCCCTCGTACTTGTAATTTGAATGTTATTAAAAGTTACCTCTGCTGGGGTTGTCGGTGGGCAGCTGCCAGTTGCCTGTTGAGAGCTCGTTTCCTTAGTAATCTAGCTTGTAGTTCTGACACCCGGCGGTCTATACTTCTCATCTCCTCCTGGCGGGCGCCCAGTGCGGCTCGCTGTGCCGTAAGCCTGCCGTTTTGCTGCTCATTCAGCTTGTTGCGATACTGAAATAATAAAAATATCCATTATAAAAAAATAAAAATAATTTGGACACGCATAATTGTATCGTAAAAAAATCATTTGTTCATATAAAATAAATATAATATATATACTAATAATTAATCTCTATAATATAGAGATTAATTATTAGTGGCTGATGTATTGAAAATTGATATGCACGAACTCGAATTTTGAAAATTTTCGATTACTGGTGTGTATAGTGGGTACGATAGTAATTTCATGACGTGCATAACTCAGACTAAGACTCATCAAATATCCACTTAAAAAGTAGAATTGCTTAAAATCTCTCAAATCACTTTTTAATATAAAAACTTCATACAAACTGCAAATTATTATTCAAGCTTAAGCTACCTTTAAAACCTGAAATCATTAGGTCATAAAGGCACGTCACGATTATATCGGAGTTATAAGTTTTAACATTTTAAGACTAGAGAATCCGCAAAAATTACAACAAAACTCTAAAGAATTGAAATTGTAACTAATTAAGAGTTTACAGAAATTCCCTCAAGAATGAGAACTTAAGAAAAGCTTTTATGGGACAATGTCTAAATACAACTTTTAATATAATATTGAAAAGCTTTTTAAACATTATTCTTATTTACTAGGTAATAAAAAAGCGTCTAACATGTAAAAGTTTAAGCTCAATTAAACCACAATGATATATTATAGCCAATTCTGAGGATAAAGTTACTTTATGAGAATTTTTAAAATATGCTAGTCTTTCCAGTTTAACTTTTCGCTTCTCTCAGAGGGTTTAACAAGAAACTTACTACAATGTATTCTTAACAAATTACTTTTGGGAAATTAAGCACTTCTATTTCCCGTTGAGTTCAAGTATATTAGAAAAGTAAAATAAATTTTCTACGTCTCAAGTTTGAAATAAAAATAAGTGTTTTATTTTTAGGATAATAAGATGAATTTGAACGTATATGGACAGGACAGGACTTGACAGGCACAGAAACAGAGAGGCGGATTCACACATTAGTAGAACTAGGATATCAAAAGGTGTTAGGTACTATATTATGACTTCAAAAAAAAAAGTGTGTACAGCTTGGCAAAAAAGAGTATGGAAAAAATGAGGGCGCTACTTTGACTTAGGTGTCATCATAATATGGAAAATCAGTAAGATAATTTAATCAAATCGTTAAAATTAAATGTGAAACACTAAGTTTTACTCAAAATCTAGTATATGTCGGCCCAGTATTGTCAACATCATAGGTTTCCATTTAGTAAAATATTTAGTTCCACCTGTCACCACGTCATACTCTTTTTTGCCAAGCTGTACTTATGTACACGCGTTAGATGTTATACTCCTTATAGAAAAATACATAGTACAATTTCATTACACTGTAACTTTTTTGCTTATTGTGTAGTTAAAAACTATATCTTCTTCTGACGTCTATACTGTCATTATGTGAAAATTGTTATATAATGTTGACTGATTCAAAAATATCTCTTCGTAATCCAATAACAAAATAAGATTTTCGGTGATTGCAGAAGGTCAGATGATAGTCGATAACATTGGTAAAGAAAAGGAACTGTCGTTAGCCTCCGCAATTTATATGATGGTGATAGCAATGATAACGTAGCTGTGATTCTAATTATAATCAATCTCATTAAAGATTGAGACTTCAAATTAAATGTGTCAATATTAATTACTTTTTCTCCGTACATCGTATTTATTACTTCATTAGACGTAATTTGATTAACGACTGTTAAATTAAACGGCTCCGTGATTATGTTCTAATTAGAATTTATCGCAATACCTAATTAATGGGCGTCGGTATTATTGGTGTAAATTATATGATCATTGGTAATTTTAATTACGTATGCTATCTCTCTCACTTCCTATATTTCTCTCCCTTTCCTTGACTTTATTTCAAAGAACAATGCGAAACTGTTTGGTTAAAAATACGGGCAGTTCACCGACCAAGTATCATATTTCATTGTTTTTCCTTGTCTAAGCAAAATCTCTATATTTTCTAAATGGCACAAGTAAAAAACTAGCCTTGTCTAAAATTGAACACTATTACGTCTTCCCATTCTATTTTCTATTAAATAAAAACGCCACTATGTAAATACATAGCCTAAAATTTACAGCAAATCAAATGCTCCAAGCGTTGCTAATGTGTTTAGCCTATATTATACTAGTTTAACTAACTCGGCATTATTTAATTTTTGTACAACTGACCTAGTTCCCTTTAAAATGTCTAACCATTGTATTCGGAACATGGATGTATGACCAAATGGCTTCTAAAGAAGGATTAAACGCCACCAAATCCGCAGGTATTACGACTAATTAAATGACTGATATGTGATAACAGGAATGCTTATCACGCGATTAGTACCATGATATAGAAGTATAGTATATAAATACGAGTCTTTTTTACTATAATTTCTAGCCTATGTGTCGATAGTCTCGAACGAATTGAATATCAAATTAATAATTTAAAACTTTTAAAACGCCTGGCGCAATAAAAAAAGTGATAAGTTTGAAATGGCTGAATCGATTTTCATAAAACATGTCAAAAGCTTTCTAACAAAAAACAGCATACCAATCAGTTGATCCGTCGAAGAGTTACGGAGCCAACGAGTGCATAGTGGCAACTCACCTTATAAATAGCAGCACTAAACAATAACGTAACAGAAAAATCCTTTTCCCTAAAACCCCGGTAAGTGCAATCCGTTGCACCAAACAATGACATACATTAATCATTGACAATCTGTGAATAAACTACTGATGCATCGCATCGTAGATGCCATTCAATAATCAATTACCATTGGGATTACTACTACAATGTTGCAATTATATATAAAATATGTTTATTTACTAGCTGTATACAGATTTACCATTTATTTTCTTTAACGCCAGGGATTGCTTTGAGGCAACCCGCGGGGTAGTTGGTCTCCCCCGGCGGGTATGTGGGACTCGCTGCGCCCGAAAGATGGTAAGGTGGACACAGCTCTACCCACTAAAACCCGGCGAGTGTCACCAATGTCGCCTTTGGTTAGGTGCCCCAGATCTATTGAGCAAACAGGGCACCTCGACGACTAGTCAGTCCCTCAAGGGACCAAAACCACCTCCACACACGGGTCGTCCCGCACCACAGAACAACCCCTCCCAACGTCTGGACAGTGCAGTGGGGTGAGGCTCCCATCCTCGACCCTTGTATTGATTTTTTTTCTTTGATTTGTTGACGATTGGCCCTAGCGATTGAAATAAGTAAAATATTTATGAAGTAGGAAGGTTTTTAATCCGTTAAAAACTATCAGACAATATGCTACTAGATCATAAGCCAATAGTGGAAAAGCTTCGGTCGTCTTAGCGTTCATTGAAGGAGGCCTATATTCAGCAGTGGACGGATAAAGCTGATGATGATGATTAAAAGCCATGTTAATATTACGTTATGAAACAAACAATAATTTCTGTTACTAATTGACATATAAAACAAACGTACGAAACAAAGAAAAGTCAACATTAAATGAGTAAAATAAACAATAGTTAGTTCTTAACCTTAAGGTTAAAATATATTTTATTATAATTTAAAGTACTTCATGTGGCAATTTATTTATCCTTGAGACTGGTACAACGCTAAATTTCGTGAATAGGAGGTACAAAACTATCCCCCGGAGATCAACCGTACATTTTGTTTTCTTATCTTTTGTGGCTCGACGAAATTACATGAATTAATAATATATTATTTTCAAGGTTCCGTAGCCTGAAAAACTCATTACTAAAATTTACTACTACATTAAGGTTGAAGTTTTTTAACCGTAATAGGGCATCGGTTAGAATTATCACAGAATTATCGTGACTATTAAAAATAAAACGCCATTTTCCATTCACATTACATAACCTAAAATAACGCCTTTGATGCTAGAATTTCACCATGATTAAAACAGATACGGTCACCCTTGTTTATCATGATACATCTGTTACAACAATCACTGCCTGGTATGTTTGGTCCAAACAATGTTTTGAGGCAGAGCAAAAATATTATTTTAGGCTTTATTCTATTTTAGAAAAACAAAGCAAATGAATACATGTAAAAGATATTTATATCACCTAAAATAATATCGTATATATATATATATATATATATATATATATATATATATATATATATATATATATATATATATCGTATTGATATAACGTATAAATAATAATATTATGTTGGGACAACTCACACACGGCTATCTGATCCCAACTAGACAGAGCCTGTTCTTATCGTAACCAGACAACTGATATATATATATATATATCAGTTGTCTGGTTACGTAGGAAACTCATCTATGTGTTGCCTATCCTGAGACATAAGATGTTAAGTCTCGGTGCCAGTAATTACACTGCCTGTCTTGCCCTTCTCTCCGAAACACAACAAAGCTGTTTCACGGGAGGAACAAGCAAGTCTTCATTGTAAGTGTGGCGGACCAATCAGCGCCACAATACTGAATCACGCTATCGAAGTTCCATAGCTCGTCGCTATACATACAACCGCTAAATTGATTACTGACTATTCTACGTGACGGAACAAGTTAAAATCCAATCAAAAGTTGTCGTTTAGTTCAACAGGTTTGCTGCTTTTCTAGCCGCATTCGGACTAATGATGATTATTTTTAGAACCTGCTCAACGTGCGAGCGTGCTATGCTGGGTGTTTCTTTGGCAGATAGGATTCAAAACGCCAAAGAACTAAGGTCACCGATATCACGTGAAGAACTAGCACGTTGAAGTGGGGGGCTGGTCACACACTCAGGAGAATGGATGGCCGATGGGCCAATAAGGCTCAAGAGTTGAGCCGACGTTTATGTAGACAATGGCCATTACTCAGGTGGGAAGACGATCTCCTGACAGTGGCCGTTGGATGCGAGTGGCTAGGGATCGGCCGTCATGACGTGCATTGGGGGAAGCCTATGTTCAGCAGTAGACGGATGGAAGCTGATGATGATGATGTGGCTGTGGCTTAATGGTTAGCGCGTTGGCACTCAAGCCGAAGGTAGCCGTTTCGAATCCCGTCAGGAAACAAAAAGTTTATTTTAATAAAATATAAAAGTATTAAATATAGGTATATAAATGATAATATCGTATATGAACTATTTTGGAGAACATAATTATTATTCATATAGGCAGAATTTAAGAAGTCGGTAGCCAAGCATTTCGCAAGACAAAATGAAAAATCTTTGAAAACTTTTCCTATAAATAGTGGCTGAAGCCATCGCAAATCGCTTCTAAAATATAGAAAAACATACCCTTTTACCAGTAATTTACTTTTAATAAGCGCAAATTGCATCTAGAAGGGAAATGTTTTAATAAAACAATGCACTCTGAAGCGCGGCTGCTACTGATGGACAAGCTCTTGGTTATAAATGGTAAGTAATAAATGGCCGCCATTAAGGGAACGCCAAATGGTGAAATTGCAAGTAAGAGATGCCCTAGATGTTATATAACAATATATATTTATAGAGTTACAAGATCATTTGGGGTCACTAATAATGTTATTTTTGAAGAATTGCGAACCGATAGGTTTAAATTAAAATTTTGGTAAATTTTGTTATTTTTCGATTTTCATGTGTTTAATGTACATAATGTTGTTTTTGAAGATGTTACAATCGAAGGACAACTATGATTTTTTGTGTAAAGAATAATCCTATGTTAAGGTACTTTTTAGCAGTACCAGCAAAACCTTGGCGGTACATTTTTTTTTCACAGGACTTTTCGAAAATCAATATGTTGCCGAAAAGTTAAAAAAAACTACAGTAAAAGTTAAAATAAAAAAATGTAGTCTAATTATTTACACTAGATGAGCCTATAGCGCGATAGGTAGGTCATTGCGCTATACTTATACCAAATTTTATTCAATTCGGTCCAGTAGTTTTCATAACAGAGTGGTTTTGTGTCAAAAATATTGAAACTTAGGATTATTTTGAAAAAAAAATCATAATTTCTATACCATAAGTTTTCGCTTAACTAAAGTGTGTTTAAAATGGTTACTCATGATGCTCTCAAGCTGAAAAAAAATTTGGACCACTGTAAATGGGCCATCCTGTATACGTTAGTAGCACTGAACAGAACTGAGAGTTAAATATTTAAGGACGATCGAGTGGGAGGTACTTTTTTTTTGTTTTTGATATCACAGGGAAAGCCTTATGGATGCAGCCAGGATCTTCGGGCAGATCGTGATCCAATGTGGGACTCGCACCTGGGAGTGCCCACTCTAACTAAAACCACTGCGAGCGCCTTCAGCCGCTTTTTGGGAGTCCCGGATATGCAGGCAACAGACAGGATCTCCTCAGTGACAGGCTGGCCCCGGCAAAGGCCAGACAACTCCACGTGAGAAGGTAATCCATGTTTTGTCTGACATGTCAGAAAATAACGAGGCAAACCGATTCATAATCTCCATTTTTAATTTTCACATACTCATAGATATACCGAAATTTCAATATCAGTTAACGCGAACTGGTAATCAAATTATGCATTGACAAGCGAGCTATTATTAAATGGCCCCTATTGAATGGCCAAACCTGATTTTGACATCATTGGGACTGACATTGCCGATTAATATCGCTCTGAAATTAGGATAACCAGAATGGTGATACATCACCAGCACTACAATATGTAAAATAAAGTTCTCCGTTGCGTCTGTTTGTCTGTTCACTATTTACTTGAAAACTACTAAATGGATTTGAATTAAATATTAAACAACATATACAATGATTCCAGAGGAAGGTTTTAATATTTAATGTGTCAAGGATTTGTGTAAATTAGTTAAAATATAACGATAATTGTCGGAAATTTACGAAAAAATAAGGCGACTTAATACAAATAAGAACAAACTTTTTTAAATTTAAAACGCTGCTATCTTAGGGTAGAAAATAACAAAACAATTCATGGGTTTTTATGCTGCTTGGATAGGCAAACGGGTAGACGTTCCGCCTAAATGTAAGTGGTCAGCGTCAGCGTATGGCAGACGGGAGCACGGCACAGTGCAACCCTCTGGAAAAATTTCTCTTATAAAGATCTGCAAAAAAATCCACGATGGCATATCTATCTTTTATTTATCTATTTTTTTATTATATGGAGCTAAAATAGTCGAATACATTATTAATACTTATCAATTTAAATAATTTAGTTCCTTTATGCATTTCATGAAAAAAATATACCTATATTAGCAGGTATTGCAAAAATACTAATACTAACTAACGCATGAAGCTGATGCGATCCTACAACTATTACTACATATTGTACGCATAATATTATCACATTATAATTATGATATGTGACGTACCCGTCGGTGTACCCACCGAGCACATAACCAGTTATTTTACTTTACTTTACTGGTTATGTGCTCGGTGGACGGGTAGTACCCGTGCGAAGCAGGGGTGGGTTGCTAGTTGGGTATGTAATTTTAATGTTCATCGTTAATCTGTTAGTGTCCCAGTTAAACACTGTCGATAAACACCAATATGACGTGTATTTGTATTTCAAAACTCGATTTTCTTGATACCCTCATAAAAATTTGCTTGCTTTGATTATATAATGTCGTTGACGTATAATCTAAGTTTGCTTGTATAAAATATTCATACTGGAAAATAATCTTATCGCAATACTTAGCTGCATTGTTTCTGTTAGTCCGGTATGCTATGCTTTTACTTCTATAATACCTATCACATATATAATTATTTTTAAATATCAGGATAATCGACGCTTTTTTCATTCATATTTTTTATAAGGCCCAAATATAAAAAACCAAAATCCGCGAATTAACGTCCCTTTTCGAACATTATAATATGTGTAATGGAACTTGTATCAAAGGATAAGGGAACTTGAAATGCTAAAATAAATATTTCAGTTATCTAATCTCATGATAGAAAGCTATGTTTCCATTATCTTTAATAGCTGGCACCGTGGTTGCCTCAGTTTATAACAGAATCCTCGAAAACAAATAGCCAATAATAGTAATTCTATTCAATCATTGAGCCATCAAAAACATTTTTGCAAATTTGACTGACGGTTCCGGAGCTTAGCGCGTTCAAACAAACTTTATTATAATATTATAGATGAAGGGTTTCTGTTGAAGTTACTTCATTATCAATAAAATTGATTAAATTAACAGACGTTTTATTGATTGACCTTTTCAATCACGGTGTAATAAATAAAGCGAAATCATGTCTAAAAAGACTCATTTCGAACCCTTCACAGGAATTTTCCCGAACAAATTTCATCACCGAAGTTATATCCTTCGATTGGCATCGTAAATTTAGACAACGGCGATATCGACAAAATTAAATAGCTTTGAACCGAATATATAACATGTATCTATCCTTATTGACTACGCCGATATAGGTTGATGGCTTTTCTCAGTTTACTTAATAAAGGGAGGTTTTTGATAAAAACCATCCAAAGACAAACAAACATCATATTTATTTTGTAGGTAAAGTCTCTGTGATTGAAATAAAGAGTTTGAAAATGTAAAAAGGTAAAAAGCATCTATTGGCGCACTTTCGCAGTAAAATGGACTTGAATGCCATGACGGAAAATGGCATGACGCAGCCATGAAGTGATTCAATCTTTCGTAATAAATGTTTATTAATTATTTTATTAAAATCTGCCGTCTTTTGAAAGCCAACTTTTCCAATGACTACACTGCGAATTCAACAACATTTTTTTAATGACTTTGAGTTTTATTAATCAAAGATATCGGTGATATTTTTTTATGTTTCCGCAAATTGAATAGAACTACCTTAATTATAACCAACTTATTTCATTAGTATAGTGCGTCCACAAATTATAAAATCATCAAAATATTACAAACATTTTGATGATTTTATATATATTTTACTAGATATTATTTTGTATGAATAGTTCGTCGAGTTCTGCATCCTTTTTGCCGCAGCAAAACTTTTAATGGCGCTCGTAATTTTTCAATAGGTCCTCAAATAAAAAAAATGTATTATTAATCTAATAAAAAATATAATAGAATAAAATAAATATTTAAGGGGAGCTGCCATACAACAATTTTGCTGGATATTAATTTGCTGGAAATTAACAGAAACAGGTAGACGCTTGGAATGTTCACAGAATATTAGTTATACTTATTTTACATTACATTTTATATTGCATTCAAAAATATATATTAAATTAAAATAAAATAAAAATATTTAGCGGATGTTTCCATACAACAAACGTGATTTTTTTGCTAATGTTGTATATATAATGGTACGGAAGGAACCCTTCGTGCGAAGTCCGACAGCACTTGGCCGGTTTTTATTTGTTCCAATTTTGGTCGAATGAAAACGTGAGACTCAATTAGTATTAAATGAAATTAAATATTATTCTTCCATACATCTTTCATTTTTATACTCATTGAGCATATCCACATCAATGTGTATAAAACGCTTTCTTCAGCCCTTGACACCACTTTCACAGCAAATGATATTCGAACCACCACTTAAGGGCCCCTTAAAACTCAGGATTTTACTTGTGTCAACAACACTTACTCGCCCTTACGCTGTTCACGGCTTAGCTAAAAGGAAATATATCAAAATATCCACAAAAATATTTGGTATTTATTGTGAATGTTTTAGGAATTTCTGTTTCGTATGAATGCATGCACAGATGGACAGCGCTTATATCTCACTGCTGGGCACTGGTCACATTTTCAAGTTACCTAACTATATTTTTCTTCGTCAGTGAACTAGTGATGTTTATATTATGGTCAAGGTACCTAGGGAAATTTAGAAAAAAAACGTTTTAAATGGCGGCGAAACATCTTAATTTTAGTGGCCAAGCATGTACCAACCTTATTAATACCACATATAAACAAATAAATTATTGAATTAAATATAATAAACAAGTTATTTTCTTATAGATTTAAGTGGTATCATTAATATCACAAGATTCACTGTAAATAATTTTTAAAAGGTGTCTATGATACGTATTGAATGAATGAATGAAAGAATGAACGAATGAGTATTATTATTATAATATTACATTATAATATGTAATTTCGAGGGGACAAGGACGTTACTTTCTCAGAATCCCATGTTGTCCATACCCTTACCTATATCCCGATGCACGGCGCCTTAAATCTAAAGTAAATAACAATTATCCTTTAAAACCTAATTAAAATATAACCTTTTAACCAAACCTTTTGATTGTATTATCTACGGATCATTTTATCATCATCATCATCATCATTCTATGTTTATTCACCACGTATCGTTTGCTGAGAAGTTCTTGGCGGGCATGAACCGTGTTCAGATTTTTATTTATGGTTAGTGTTATAACGCCAATAAAAATCAAACATTTTTTATTCAAAATAGTACCAACAGACAACATAATGTCTGTCTGTGACTGTGGATATCGCTTTTCACTTCAGGTGAACCGACTGTCCGTTTGCCCCCTCTTCTATAAAAAAAAAGACAAATTTTACGCCGATTTTACAGCATTGTTTAAATTTTTAATTAATACTTTGAGCACACAAACCTGTATTACTGTGCATTAAAACACAAATATAATTAAATCAGTATTTTCATCCGGAGCTATATTATGAATATGGATTTGCATTTGAGCGTAATAATCACATTTATTAATCATAAAACCTTTTAGGCAAATTGATAGCGATAAGATCGTGTTCAATTCTTGTTGACGAATATTAATAAAACCGGCCAAGTGCGAGTCGGCCTCGCACACAGGTTTCCGTACCATTATCTATACAACCTATGTTGTGGGGAGGTCTATATTCAGCAGTGGACGGATGGATGATGATGATTATGCTGATGAAAGTATACGAAACGTCGGGCTTGTAAAACACTTAATAAACCGCGATAAAATTCG
The DNA here is from genome assembly GCA_963853865.1 of Helleia helle. Classification (NCBI taxonomy): domain Eukaryota; kingdom Metazoa; phylum Arthropoda; class Insecta; order Lepidoptera; family Lycaenidae; genus Helleia; species Helleia helle. The sequence continues at coordinate 11,967,570 of OY971431.1, forward strand.
TAAAATCTATTTTTTTCATTATAATGAGAGAAATTCCCATAAGCATTAGAAAACGCTAAGTATGATATTTCTAGTAGATTTGTATTAATTTCATTGCGAGACCACATATTATTGTGTATATAAAATATATCTGATGATTATAACAACAATGCTATTATAATGAAACAATTTTTACGTGTTTTATCGCGATTTATAAAGATTTTTACAAGCCCGACGTTTCGGAGTCCTCCCGTGACCATGGTTGTTGTAAAGTATCCGAAACGTCGGGCTTGTAAAAACCTTAATAAACCGCGATAAAATCCGTAGAAAAGTGTTTCATTATAATGAGTGAAATTCGCGTAAACATTAGAAAACAACAATGCTATTAATTTTTAAAATATATTGTTTTTATTTTTCTATAATTGCTTTTCATTTTGTAATCACATACAATTTCTATTTGAAACTGATGAGAATTTACAGAAAAGTTTGTTTCTGATAAAATAAGTTAATGCTGAAAATAATAAAAAAGTGCAATTATTGTGGGTTAAATTATTTAAAATGGTAAATTGTGCAATTAATGCATACAAAATTTATGTTAATTTTGTTACTGGTTTTGAAATATGAGGCGTAAAATTGAGTGGGCAATATCATCAGCTTCTGAAAGTAATTTAAATTATAATCGAAGCTGTCACTAGAAAGTTACTACTTAGCAAATATGTAATATGCTTATATTGAAAAAAACCTGACAAATGTTCAAAAGAGGGACTAAACTAAAGGCCAACCTGACAAAGGTTACAAATAAAAAGCAAATTGTTTTGTTCAAGATCATAAAATAATAAAAAAAAGTTTAATATAAATAGTACCTACCGTTAATAACCACTTCACTAAAAACTATATATCACAAATTATTGTCTGTTTGTTTATGTGTCACCCACGTTATGTCTAAGGTCAGTTAAATTGGACGTAGCATTGCCGACTGCAGCTAACTAAATTGTCAAATTGTTGTCGTACCGTTGGCAGCGGGTACACAGACAGAATTAGTCCAGTGACGTACTAGTATTAAGAGGTATCATACTAATACATTCTTTGAGAGTCATTTTAATTTAATTTTTCGTTTTTTTTTATATCTTAAAATTTCATTCCGACACACATATTTAAACAATCACAACCACACCACCATCCCAATATGCCATCGCAAAGACATAATTTCATGATTTTAAATTACATACTAATATATTTTATATGAAATATATTTAATATTTAGATATTTTATTTTTTATTTAGATATTTAGTGTTGGTCGGCCATTAACCAGTTGGGAAGACGATCTCCGTGCGTCCGTCCGTGTTGGATGCGAGGGGCAAGGGATCGGTCGGCTTGGCGTTCATTGAGGGAGACCTATGTTTAGCAGTGGACGGATAGATGATGATGATTATGATTTAGAAAAGTACCTTTTACTCATACACGAGCCTTTCATAACTGTTATTATCTAGACTTAATTATTTTGAACAAAGTAAAATACATAGAATTAAGCAAAGTATTAAAAGAACAAAATTAATAAGTCCTATATACTCTTAATAAAATAGAAGCTTCGCTGTTTCCACTTATTGCAAATAAAAAGTAACTGAGAATGCAGCAAATGAACCAATAAATACATCCACCCGCTGTACGAGAATTGCTCTATCTTTATTTTCCATTGCAATGCTTTCAGCTCCTGATAAACTAATAATAAGCTTAACAAATACATGCTTCTTGTAAATTGTGATAATAAATTGTTAAGGAATATACTGCTGCTTAGCTAGTTATAATATTTACCGCCTTATTACAAAAAACTTATCTAGTACCAGGATTAAACCAAGACTGAAAAGTCCAGGTTTGTTACGGTATTAACGTTAGTCCATGGACTAAAATTCATTCTTATTACAAATCGAGGACCAACCGAGGTCTAGGTAGTACCAAAGATCGTCCCTGGTTTAATTGTATCCACAGATTATTGAGCAACATATCATTCATTTTGTTCGTTCAATATTTGATTAGTTCGGTACACCGTTCCTTTTTATGCAAAGCTCGCTAATTTATAATTAAATATAATGTGGAAAATACATCAATATTTTGATAATAAAATTTATTGTGTTATATAAAATATCTGAAATCTTTACTACTTTGTACTTTGAGGTAGTGTGATTTAAATTCTTGTTTATTACACACAAATATTGTAATATTTCGCTGTTAAGTTGTTTATATAGCTAGCGTATAAGGGAATGAAATACAAAGCGCGCGTAGTTCTAATGTCATCGAAATGTTTATTGTTTAATGTTTAGTTATTGCAATGTAAGTCGAGTTACCACTTACCAATAGTTACAAAACAGCCATTATTGTTCTTTGATTCTAAATAGACGGTATGTTGTTCATAAGAATAGTATAATATTTTTTGTTGTGAATTTGTGTGCCACGAACATTACTTATGTTCTAAAATGTATCAACAAAAGAAAAAAGGGATGATAATTGGACTTCTCAGTTTAGTGTTTATTTAATCCAAACATACATGAAAAATATCAGAGTTAATTAGAATTATTACATATGATATAAAATAATATATAAAATATCAATGACAAAATACAATACAACAAAATTACAGAAATAGAATGTTAAATTATATAAGGATGTCAGAATAATTATTTTAAATGTTAGTCCAATTCCATAATTTTGTCTACATCGAGTTCATTTAATTACCTTTCAATACAATTAATACGATAAAACGCAAATACAACATAAGACATCTGATAATTTAAAGTTTTGAGGTTAGTACCGAAGTTAAACTAGGGGTCACGGTGGTCTAACTTTAGTACCATAGATAGTCCTGGTACTAGCGTTAAACTAGTTTTTGTAATAACATTTATATTAGACCATGGTTTAAAGCTGGTATTAAACTCGGTACTATATTTAGTCTTCGTTTTGGAATAAGGCGGTTAAAGTTCATTTTTTATATTTATTTGTCTTTTTTACCATGTAAGATCATGACGCTGATGATTCGCTAAGAATAATCAACTTCAATTTTACAAAAAATTTAAACCGACTTCAAAACTTTGCGTTTACCACGTCATTATTGTTTCTTTTGGAGTCGGTGTCAGCCAAGGTAGGTAGGTAGGTAGGGTACAGCAAAAATAACCTAACCAAAGCATCCTATACAATTGTTACATCGACAAGTAATAAAATAAGCATATCATCGAGGTAAATAAAATCACCCAAATAGGCATTACTGGGAATAACAAAAAAAACGGCTTATCAGATCTTAATAAAATTAATATGGGACCAAATTGGAAACAGCAGCTTTCAAACAAAAAAATAACCATCGAAATCCATTCACAAATGGCGGAGTAATCGTGTCATATAGATACAAAAAAAACATACAGACGAATTGAGAACCTCCTCTTTGAAGTCGGTTAAAAATCAGAATAAAGAATCATCATCTAATTATGTCAACAAACATCATTTTGGCAGTTATAACTTCAATTTGACCTTATATTTTGTACCTCGTATGGCCTCAAATATATTGAGTGATATATTTATACGAAAAATAATAAACCCTTTATACGTAATGATTTCTTAAACGTCTCTTTATATTTTTATGAGGCTTTTAGGCCCATATTTTCAGGGGTCCATTCTCGATAAAATTATCAAGAGGGTAAACCGTCGCGTCGCCCACATATTATTATTTTGACCACAATTACTCTCTTATTGGTATGGAAAAAGAAATGTTGAATTAAAAGTGATACGTGAAAATTACGTATAAATTGTATTTAATATTTAGTTGTGCCCTGACACTCGCTCAGAACGGATGGCCGATGGGCCAATAAAGTTCAAGAGTTGAGGCCGCGTTTAGGAATAAGAAGTGTTGTTCGGCCATTAACCAGATGGGAAGACGAACTCCGTGCTGTTGCCGGTCTGTCTTGGAGTTCATCGAAGGAGACCTAAGTTTAGCAATGGAAGAATAAAGGCTGATGACGATGATGACACAGCTTCGCAGTAGTCTTAATTGGATTAATAATGATTATTTTGTTAGTTTATGTCAATTAAAATACAATCTAGCTTAAATTTGTATAATATAATAAATATAAAAATTAAATATCTAAACAACTATGTATAATGTTTTCATGGGTTGTCGGTTTAATGCCTGTATGTATGCGTCATAAGAAGACGTTCCGTGTATTTGTCCGGACCTTCTTGTATACTCTATAGTATTTCTTCTAGATCATTCACTTAGATAACGGTCCCAGGTGTACTGGCAGTGGTATCAAGTGCGAGCTCTGACCGCTTGCCCGCAACCTAGTTGGCTCGCCGCGCAGCAAATAGCACGCGTGACAGATATACGTTGCGGTCATACCTTTTCATATATTTGTGAGCATGCTAAGGACATGTTATATATGAAATGAAAATATCTATATTAGTATAACATTAGCTCTATATAGAGGTAATGTGAGTTTGGATGTAAGCGGTATTCGTTGAAATTACTGATCAGATTTGAAATTTTTTTTCACTCTGAGAGGGATTTTACGATTTGGAACATTACTTTAAGAAAACTTTTGATAGTCAACTTGTTATTATCAAGCTGTAAATTATGAGAAAAAATAATTTTCATAAACAGATTTTACGAAGAAAATATTATTGAAACAAATAAGGTATATAATACACGAATTAAATAATTATAATTTTTTAAGCAAATGTCAATGGGCCAATAAGGTTCAAGATTGGAGACCACGTTTATGTAGACGAAGTTGGTCGGCCATTCACCAGGTGGGAAGACGATCTCCGTGCCGTGACCGGTCCGTGATGTGTGCGAGTGGCAAGGGATCGGTCGTCAAGACGACCATGGCGCCTCAATGAACGCCTGGAGGCCTATGTTCAGCAGTGGATGGATAGATACTGATGATGATGATGAAGCAATTATTGTCTATGAGATTTTAAATTAAAAGCATATGGAAAATCATTGGCCACCTACTAGATCAGTGGTTCTTAACCGGTGGTCCGCGGACCACTCGTGGTCCCTGGAGATATTCCAGGTGGTCCGCGAAGCCATCCGTCGACGCTTCTGATTAATAATAGTAAGCATCGAAATCGGTTGATCGGCTCATTAAGCGTTACGCACTTAAACATTTTGTTTACGGATGAGATTTTTTTACAAATGAGCAATATTTTAGCAAACAAAATGACCGTATTTATGCTCAAAGCCCTAAGAAAGCTTCCCAATTAGTCAACAGAGTAACAACGTGGGCATTATCTGACTTCAGTGCTGGTTTGCTGGGGTGTTAGCTATGAAGGAATGACCGAGCCATATTTTTGCAAAAAAGTATCAAAACATTGGCACAAGTGTATCAAAATACCATTCTTGAGATGGTAGTTAAGCCTCATAACAACACCATGTCCAATAACCAAGAATGGTAATGGATCCTTTCAGCAAGACTCGGCGCCGGGTCATAACGCTCGATACACCCAATCTTGATTAGAAAAAATCATTCTGGACTTTATCAGAGCTTAAGACTGGCAGTCATCTAGTCCTGGAGGAGGGCCCGGGACCGAGACTCTCAGAGTCCCAATTTGGATGACACCCCGGGCACGCCAGTCGACCGTTGACGACCTCAAACGCCTTTGGGTAGTGACGAGTAAGGCGGAACACAGGGGAGGTGATGGTCGTGGTCGATCGCGAACGCCTTCAACAGCCTCCCTCACAGTATGATACGGGAGGCGCTAAATTACTTCGGAGTTTTCCCGTATCTAAGGAGGCTGTTGGAGGCGTACCTGTCCGAGAGGAGGGTAGCCTACGATCGTGGACGGCAGCCACTGTTCTGGGCGGTGACCCTCCGTGGGAGCTCGTGGTGGAGGTCCTTGCCGAAACGCACTCCTAAGTCTCGGATAGGAGGTCGCTCCGCGAGAGCCTTACGCTCGACAGGGTTCTGCGGGTTCGCCGACTAGCGCAAGAGACGTTAATGTGGAGGCGGGCGAGAGACCTGGCGCGGCAGCCGTATGGCAAAAGCTGCTGCTCCACGTCCGGTCCTCGAGCGGATGGGAACCTGTGTCTGTATGGCATGACATCGTGGGGACTGCTTAGTAGCGACCGGGCAGTCTTAGGTCGCAGTCCCTTACGAGGAGGGAGGTGATCCTGTCTGTTGTCTGCATATCTGGGACCCTAAAAAAGCAGCTGAAGGCGCTCGCAGTAGTTTTAGTTAGGGTTAGTCTACCCGAAAATCCTGGCTGCATCCTTAAGGATTTCCATGCGATATCAAAAAAAGGGTAGCCTGCGAGAACCGGTGTGGGTCCGTAGAGTGGTGGCAGGTCAGGTGTGGTGTCCCACAATGATTGGTTCTGGGCCCGATACTGTGGGACATCGGCTATGACTGGCTCCTGCGAGGTCGCGTCCTCTCTCTGCTACATGGATCTGGGGATGAGGCTATAATAAGGCGGCGTGGCTGGCCAAGGTCGGGCTCGACCTTGTGTTCGGCCGCATAGAGAGGTTAGGGCTTCAGGTTTTCCTGAGAAGACCGAAGGCCTTCTCTTCCGCAGGACCGGGCGGGAAGGACCCTCACCGGGGGGTGCCCTCGGAGGGATGAGGGTCAGGATGAGCCCCCATATCAAATATCTGGGGCTCGTCCTTGACGGTGGGTGGACCTTCGGCCCACATATTCCGATGTTGGAACCGAAGGTCGTGAAGGCGGCAAGTGTGCTGGTAAGACTCCTCCCGAACCTCGGAGGACCCAGTACTACCTGCAGGCAGCTATACATCGGAGTCTACCGGAGAATGGCAACGTACAGTGCAGCCATCTGGGTGGGTCACCTTACCGCAAGGAATAAGGCCCAGCTGCGCTCGACGCAGTCTCTCGGCGAAAGCGTTACGTTCGACGGGAAACTGCGGGCTCGCCGACTAGGGCAAGAGGCGATAATGCGGCGGTGGGATAAAGATTTTGCGCGGCAGCAACATCCGGTCCTCGAGTGGTGGATGTGCCGTAACCGCAAACCCCTCACCTTCTGTCTCACACAGGTGCTCATCGGGCATGGTTGCATTGGTGAATACCTGTGCCGGACGGCCCACAGGGAGCCGGTGACAGTGTGTCACGAGTGTGGCGCGGCGGTGGACTCGGCCCAGCACACACTCGAGGTGTATCCGAGATGGGCGGGCGCTGAGTCACAGTCTGACATCAGTCATCGGAGGGGACTTGTCTCTGCCGAGCGTCATCACCGCGTTGCTCGATGTGGACAAGTCCTGGGCGGCGATGGTTTCCTTTTGCGAGGCAGTTATGTTCCAGAAGGAGACCGACAAGCGGGTGAGAGAGGAGGCATCCGACGAAGCCTCCCCCCGCGGGCGACGAACGGGGGTCCACTTAATGCGCCTCCAGTAACGCCCCTGTGCTCGTGTCGGGTTCAGGATGGGAACCTGGGTCCAGTATGACAAGACGTTGCGGGGACTGCTTAGTAGCGGTCGGGCAGTCCTCCCTTACAAGGAGTAGTCTGGCCTTCGCCGGGACCACCTGTCGCTGTGGTAATCCCGTTGAATGCAGATCCGTAAGCCTCAAAAAGCGACTGAAGGCAGTGGAGTGGTCGTCATCTAGTCCCGATCTTAGTCCGCTGGGTTATGAATTATGCTCAGTTTTAGAGGCTACTAAATACCAAGATAATTGAAGAATTTTTCCCATGGAAAGAGTGCGTGCTTCTATTTATAACTGGTCTGTATTGCATATATATTTTTAATGTTTTTATAATAATGTATTAAACTAACACACTGTTAATAAATGTTACGTGCAATAGTTTTTTTTTTTTTTTTGTAAAAATATTTAGGGCAACACGAATAATACCAATAAACCAACTGGGTGGTCCCCGGCAAGACAAATATTAGGTAAAGTGGTCCCTCATGACCTAAAGGTTAAGAATCACTGTACTAGATGATAAATGTTTAAAAGAAATAGACGTTATATGGTTTTAAAGGTCTTAACAATTACCATAGACTCAAGAAGCAAAAATATGTAAACGAAGAAAAGTAGCGCTTGGAATTCCTTTGGCGACGTCGGAAATTTTGTATTTATTTACAAAGTTAGCCTCGAAACAAACGAGTGGGAATAGAAAAGGTTTCAATAGAATTACCGTTCTGTGAGCCGTTCGCTATTTTATTATAAAAGGAGGTATTCCGAAAGAAGACATATTACGTGACTGAGACATACTAAGCCTCGTGCTGCGTCTATAGTCACCTAATGCCCGGTTCCTATATTTAACGGATCGTCATTGTATAAAAGTTACTATCCGTTTTTCTAGAACCGACGACGAGTCGTTAATACCGTTCCACAATTTACTTTCTATACCTGACGTCGACGGACGACCGTTAGTTATTTAAATACCGAGCCCTTATATACTTACAGATGACTAATGTGTATATCTTTACCACGCAATTTTGAATGGTTGAATATAGTCGAATCATGAGCGGAGCCAGGCCAACGAGCTACCACATTATTAAAAAACAGATTGGTATTGCATACCGCTTGTACATTAAGGAACAAATTGGGAGGGGTTGTTCTGTGGAGGGGGGGGGGGAAGGAACTGACTAGCCGTCGAGTCGCCTTGTTTGCTCAACAGATCCAGGGCACCTCACCAAAGGCGGCATTGGCGGCACTCGCCGGATTTTAGTGGGTAGAGTTGCATCCACCACCTTTCGGGCGCAGCGATTCCCACATACCCGCGTGGGGAGAGCCATTCCCCCGCGGGATGCCTCAGAGCATATCCCGGCGTTAAAGAAAAAAAAAGGGTTAGGTTAGGTAAATTTTGAGGGTGTAGGTTACGGGTGTAGATCAGGTAGGTTCGTTACAAATCCCCACCATGGTTCAGGCATAGACGTGGTGGTGGGGCTCAGTAGCCTAGGGTGAGCCCAGCCCCTTGGGCGAAGTTAATTGAGCCGAGGGGGATTTTTGTACTCTTCTTATAGGAAGAGGGGACAGAAGAGCAGGGGGCAACGGGCGAGGACGGGAACCTCACCCCATTGTACTGTCCCGACGTTGGGAGGGGTTTTCTATGGTGCGGGACAACACCTCTGTGGAGGTGACGTCGGTACTTTGGGGGACTGACTAGCCGTAGAGGTGCCCTATTTGCTCATTAGATCCGGGACACCTCTCCAAAGGCTGCAGTGGTGACACTCGCCGGGTTTTAGTGGGTAGAGCTGCGTTTACTTACCGGCTTTCTGGCGCAGCGCGTCCCACATACCCACGTGGGAAGACCCACTCCCCCGCGGGTATTATATATTCTATCGCGCCTTTTATCTTCTTCTGAATCACTGAAACTCGATACAATATCGAACACTTCTCTATCACTATCTGAACTCGATACAATATCGAACACTTCTCTATCACTATCTGAAGTCGTTATTTCAAAATTCCAGCGAAAACGGTGAAATATACAACTTGCTCCTTACCGATACCGACCAAAATCGGGGGATAACCAAGTGACATTACCAATAGTAGTCTTTGACGTTTCAAAAATTTATAGGAACGCCTAAACTGTCATCTCCATACAATACGCTTACCGTCCGTTACCGGTAAACCTCCAATCCGTTAGTAAGAAGCTGTCAGTAAGTTGCCTGACAAGACGTTATTTATAGGAACGGTTTTAGCTTACGCCTCGTATATTAAACTACTATTCGTAACTAAAACGGATCGTTTCTTAAATATAGGAACCGGGCATTAATATGTCAAGAAAACGTCACTAGTGCATTTTTCTTCAAATTGACAGATTCCTACGTTTCCCAGATCTAAGAAATCTCATTTTCTTCTAAAACTGCTTAGCTAGAATACTATGATGTAGTCATCGAGCACATATTCGGATAGAGTAGGTACTAATGTGAGCCATAAAAATACGAAACTGGCCAGTGATAGCAATTCAACCAACCAGTGAATGTACGTCCCATCGGCCAATCAAAGCGCAGAACCGGCGCAGCGTCGCAGCATGAATTTGGCGTAATTTGTTTTCATACAAAACACAACATCACCGCTCTATCTGGGTAAATATGCTCGATGGATGTAGTGCACTAAAAGCAGGAACGATTCTACTATCTCTAGATCTTCTAGATCTTTTGTCTGACTAAGCCTGCAGGACCTAACACAAGTGAAGCCCCACTTGGTAATTCATGGGTGACATTCACCTACTTATTAATTCATCTGCCCAGTCCATTATTTAGGAAAAAATGAATAGAAGCCCATTCCCCTGACTGGTATAGTCACAAACTAAATCAATATCACATTAATTAAGCTGCGAAAACCAAATCATTTTTTTAATTGATTCAAACATCATTTGATTAAAGTCAATAAGTTGAAACTTTTCTTATTCATTTTGTATAAGGAATTATTAAAATGTATTCTTCGTGAGCTTGACACCTGATTTTTGTAATAAGGATAAACGAAGTTTGAGCAGATAGGCTTCAGCGGCCCCGAATTTATTATAAGATATTACGAATATTAATCATGGCTGACGGTTACTGGCGTTTTTGGCGTATACATATATGTGCTGTGATTTTTTACAGTGATTGCTTATACATGAGCTCTTTATTTCGCTATTTCATCTGCAACAATCTACATTATAAGTGGTATTAAGATGACTTACAATGCAAGACGAATAAAATCCTCTTTATATTTTCTTTCTTAAGGCTTTTTGGTGTGCTTCAAAGGATAGGCTTCTAAATGACTGGTGTTTTCTTTTATAGAAGAGGGGACAAACGGACAGTCAGTTCTGTTGGTAAATGACAAACGACATCCACAGGCACCCGTTACACCAGAGGATTAGCAAGTTGCCGGCCTTTCAAATATAAGTGTGCTCTTTTCTTGAAGGTCTCTAAGTCGTATCGGTTCGGAAATACCGTAGATGGCAGCTGGTTCCATACAGTGGTCATGCGAGGCAAGAAATGCCGTAAAAATCGATTTATTGTGGACTTCTGAACATCGAGGTGGCGTGGCGTTTATTATACTGAACGCTGAAGGTATTAGACCGAACAATTCCTCAGAACACTCCCCGCGGTAGATGCGGTAGAAGATGCAGAGGGATCTAACATCTCCACACAGCGCCTAGGAATCAAGCCGATCGGAGAGAACCATGTTATCGATGATTCGAGCCGCCCGGCGCTGAACTCGGACAATTATTAAGGCCATCATCGTCATGGTCTTGTATCTTCAAATAAATTGATGTTGCGGTAAACTTATCACCAGGTGTAAACCTTTTCTCCATTCTCCGAAAATATAAAAGAAAATATTTCTTATGTAATTAAAACTTAAGCAATTATAGCTTTATTTCCGGGCTGATGATATTGGTTGGATGCACACTATTGCTAAATTAAAAACAATTATTGGATATAAGCTGTCTATTAAACATTTAAAAAAATTTCAATCTTCCTGCCCACTTTGGTAGATGTTCTGGGATACAAGACAAAAAGGCACAATTTTTACTGGCCTGTTGGTCTAGTGGTTACTGACCTAACGCTAAACCAGAAGGTCGTGGGTTCGATCCCCACCCAGGACAAATGTTTGTGTGATGAGCATGACCATTTGTTCAGTGTCTGGGTGTAATTTATCTATAATATGTAGGTATGTATTTAGAAACATAAGTATATATCAGGTGTCTGGTTACCATAAGAACAGGCTCTGCCTAGTTTGATGGCCGTGTGTAAGTTGTCCCAACATATCAAAATTTAAAGAAAAAAAAAATAGCCTTAAACAACACGCGATTTTAAACATAATACAGTGTTAGTCCACAAAAATAAATGAGGCACAAAGGGCAAATTTTGGAGTACATATTTACGATCTAAACCTCATTCAAATATTATTAGGGTAGGCAATTTTTATAAATTATATGTAATGGCTTTGACAAAAGAGCAGTCCTTTTTTTCAGTTTGCCTAATGGAATGAGCGGACCACGAAGTTTTTGGGCTGTAAGGTTTGTCTTTTTTTTTGACACGCTTCAAAAATTAATATTCAATAATTAGTAAATTTTTGATACATTCAAATAATAGGCGTCAAATAATATAAGTGGCTCTTTCAACCCACGCAATATACTTTGTATCGATTTATGAGGTATTTAGTATGCGCATGTAAAAACATGTACGTTCTTTTCCAAACTAATCCAGCACAATTTTACGTGACGTGAATTGCTTTTACATAAAGGTCAAATACGATATTGAAGAATTCATTTATCTTATAACTAATTGTTTCTGCAGATAAGTAGTAAAACAAAGATAGCCATAGACCATACACCAGACACAGGTGCTCACCGGGCATGGTTGCTTTGGTGAGTACCTGTGTCGGACGGCCCGCAGGGAGCCGGTGACATTGTGTCACGATTGGGTCGCGGCGGTGGACTCAGCCTAGCACACCCTCAAAGTGTGTGAGATTGGTGGTGCTGCGTCGCGATCTAACATCAGTTATCGGAGGGGACTTGTCTCTGCCGGCTATCATCATCGCGATTCTCGGTGACGACGAGTCCTGGACGGCGATAGTCTCCTTCTGCGAGGCAGTTATGTCTCAGAAGGAGGCCAACGAGCGGGTGAGAGAGGAGGCCGCCGACGAGGCCTCCCCCCGTGGGCGACGAACGGGGGTGCGTAGTAGGCGCTACTGAATGCCCCACCAGTAACGCCCCTGTGCTCGTGTCGGGCTCAGGATGGGAACCTGGGCCCAGTATGACACGACGTCGCGGGGACTGCTTAGTAGCAGCCGGGCAGTCCCCCCTTACGAGGAGTAGTCTGGTGGTAATCCCGTTGAATGCAAATCCGGGACAATCCAAGTATGCACGTTTGACTAAACATCTAAAGGCTCGTCTGCCAGTTGGCAATTCAATGAACAAAAGAGCTGCTTACCATAAGTTCACGACGAAGCTTGTCCAGTTCATGAGCCGAGGGTGGCGCCGGCTGGACTCTCCCTCTCCTCAGCTCTTCCAGCTGCCGCGTCAGCTCCTCCACTTTGGCCACAGCCACCGATAGCTCCTTCTCTTTTTCATTGAATAGCGCTCGTATTGACTCTAGATCACTCGCTGTGAAATAAATATAAGGGTTAGAATTTTGTTTGATATTTTTAATACTTAGTATAACATAATGAAACCTTCTTGGATCAAGCCTTTGCGTCGACCACAGTAATATTAAACAGATTATGCTTTTTTTATTGTTTTTATTTTATTACTTGATTATATTGCTTTTAGCACTTTTCGACGCGACTGTACAATATAGCGATACACCAGTGACTAGGAGATATACAGATCATAATGATCGGCACACATTAATCAATATTTTTTATTAGGCAGCTATGCGGTGATTGATCACTTGTTGAAGGTACTTTACTGATCTTTGCTTTGATGATGATTTAATAAGTTTTGGTAACATTTAACAGAGTAAATACAGTATTTTATATCATATTGTTAATCTTTTTATGATAGAATTACGCGAAATTGGCTTCCTATCGCTAAAAACCAATTTCATCTTGACAACTTTTATAAAATATATATTCATTATCAGGAATGATTACGGAATAATATTGGGAAGAAAATATTTAAAAACGTTACAATTGTATTTGAATATGCTCTATACACATTAAATATTATTTTATACAAAAAGAAAAGCACTGTCTAAATACAGTAATGTAGTGAAACTAACATTTAAACAATCATAACTCTTAAAGTATTTTAAAGATCTTATCAATTGATTAAGAAGATTAAAATCTCTTCTTTATGTCTATATTTAAATTCAAATCAAAGTAGTATTTGAGCAGCTGTGACCAATTTAAAGGCTCCATGGGAAATACCTTCGACCTTTCAATTACAGAAAACAAGATGTCTAGCGTGTCAGCTCAGACCCCTGTGAGTAAATTGAATGTTAGGTTTTTTCTTATTATCTACATTATATGTAATGTGATTCACACAAAAATGGTATTCTCACTAACTATTACATATTATATATTGTGTGATATTATTTATTATCAAATTATTAGAAAATATTATACGAAACATATTGTTTAAAATAGTGGATAATGGTAAGTTTTCATATACATAAAACTACTTATCTTAGTTATACATTACTCTGGCGATAACGATACTACCCCTAAATACGTTCCCCAATATTTGAAGACCCTTAAAGCACTTAAGATAGTCCGCTTTTTATACCCTTTCAAAATATTTCACCGATAATTCTTTTTACCATAAACATTATTTTGGGTTGTAAATCCCTTTTTAAGGTCTTCTAAACCTATAGGTATCATGACATAGACTATAGCCGGTGGGATTAGCTTTTTTCCGTGTGACTGCCGGCAAAAGTAGTAGAAGACATAATTTGATTCCTGTCCTCATCGAGCATATAACCGGAATAGAGCGGTAATGTTATGAGTTTTGTATGAAAACAAATTCCGTTAAATTTGTGTTGCGACGCTGCGCCGGTTCTGCGCTCTGATTGGCCGACTGATGGCCTTTGATGAATGATTGGCTGCTAGAACGTACTTACGGATTAATGGTTGCTTGAATTGCTATTACGTCAGTGACAAATCACTGACCAGTTTCGGAATTTAATGTCTAACATTCTATCTGGTTAAATGTTCGATGTCTGCCCTCAATAAAAAAATTCGTCTCAGAATTGACAAGTTGCCTGGGTCGCTTTTTTATTTGTTCCGCGGTATTTAGAGCTCTGCTTAAGCCCCTACACACTAAAAAACGACTGCAAGGGCCTTCAGCCGCCTGTAATGAGGTGCCCCGGATCTGTCAGCGACAGGGCAAAGCTGCGGGGCTTCAAACATAATGGCTATTCCTGTATGAGCTTATTTACTTTTATAGGTGACTTCAACTGACTTGAAAATACTATTAATAAACAACTTTTAAGGATTTTATCGTGGTTTATTTAGATTTTTACATCACCGACATTTCGAATGCTTTATAGAATTCATCATCATTAGCATTGATCCGTCCACTGCTGAACGTAGGCCTCCTTCAATAAACGACAAGACAATCCCCTGCAACTCGCATCCAATACGGACGGGTTATAATGAGTAAAAACCTAATAAATAACCTTTACTGTTTACAGTATTATAATGAGTGATATTCATGTTAAGGTTACACAAGTCGCTCATCTTTCCATACAAACGCAGAACAGTAATTACTACTATGTTTGACGTTGACCATAAAAAACTAAGTATAATATAAATTGATCTCGTCGTTATCTATGTGTGTATGTACCCAAAATCGTTAAAAAAATATACATTTAAAAATACAAGCTTCTAAACTTTCGTATCCTAACACTGATTTTAGCCAAACTTTGTGCGAAAATAAATAGTACACCGAGCACGAAAGTTTAAAAATAAAGCCCGTACAGATATAGTTTAGTTATTCAAAAGTTGAAATAAATTTATTTTAAAAAGATACAATTAATAGTTTTTCTATAATAACTGTTTTGGTAAAAGGACATTTTAGAAATGAATTGTTGTGCATTTCATTCTAGCACACATGTTCGCGCACTATGTCGTGTGAGATAGCAATCATTTTGTTGGAGTTCGCGCCATCGACTAGTTAAACCTTAAAATTAGAAAACAATACCATTACGAATCTTGAATAAGGCACAGCACTTACCTACGTAGACTTTTTTGTGTGATTTAATTTTTATCATTTAGAAAGGTGCGTTTAACCTTTTTTTCATTTAAAATATATATTTTTTATAACTCGGTCTCTATTTAAATTAATCTTAACTGCGGGCAACCGTGTCACCTGAGTAATAAATGAAAAAAGGTAGGCTTTATAAGCCCGAAACATTTAAATGGGTATCCGAATATAATATTCAAGGACCATTTAAAATTACCTTCCGTTTTATTTATGTAGGTTAGAGTTTAAGTATATAGATATATAGATGATTTGAAAATATCGTATTTATATATTTTTTTTAATGTTATCAAGGGGCAAACGACCAGTCGGAGCCTCAAGGCGCCGACGTACTTACACATCCGCACAACCTAGGCTACGCAGATGCGCCGCTCTCCTTTTCCCTATCCCCCCAATGGGCCACCGGAAACTCATAAACCGCATAAAACGCGACAGTATATCTGTCACTTGATGCCGGTGTTATGTGAGCGAGAGGCCTGCCTTCAGCAGTGGACGGATTGGGGCTGATGATGATGATGATGAAAGTAAGAACCAATTATTGTTTTTCTGTGATAATAAGAAACGAAATAAATGTGCAAAATGGTTTCTAAAGATATTGCTTTTTACGTACATTATGATGTTTTTCAAATAAAATATAATTTTTATATATGTCATAAGGAGGCAACCGAGCAGTCGGAGCCTTATGGTGACTACTGCTGCCTATAGACATCCGCACTACCTTCCTTTTCCCTATTAAATGGTCATCAAGAACCCCCGCATAACTGTGACTTGACGCCGGTGTTATGTGATCGAGAACCCTGAACGTGTCGGCCCAATTCGGCTGCAAAGCAGCATGGCACTACCATACACACCATATTTTGAGACATTTGACGACTATTCTATGGTAGGTATATCAGATACATCTTTAGTACTCATAAAGCAACAAGCTTGTGAAAATCTATACAATCCTTTGCAAGTTTTTTACATTTACAGATGGATACCGCTGGATAACTTTTACTAATGATGGGGCAACTGCAAAAACGTTAACTGACACGAACTGGTGTTTACAAGTAAAACGGAATTCCCCTTAACATTGACAAGGATCGATCGAGTCTCTTTGAAGGTTCACAAATGTTTTGGAAAATGTATCTTGCGATCTAATCTTTTTTGTCTTTTTTGCTGTTTACCAGATTTTTGTTGAGTATATCGTTTGCATATCGTATATCGGTCTGTTAAGAGCCTCAAGGCGGAAGTCTTTTTAAAAAAAAACTATATTTAATTTTAATGCACACGTCTAGCGTGGACGGAAGATGGAATTGAGACTGATGGGACGGATACGTATTAACACCTACTAAAGGATAGAAGTGCTAGATAGGTAGGATAGGGATGCTGAGTAATGAATAAGGTTGGCAGGTCAGGGTTATAACACCTCCCCGGGGTAGAATAAACTTCAGGGGCCTGAAGTTTAGAGAATGCAAGGTCACACTTTGACCCTAATGCTTGGAGAAGGAATTTCAACCGAAGAGGGTTTGGTAAGTTTGTTAGGGGAAGATTCTTCCACCGAGGATTTGGGATTTCTATCGGGATTAATAGGATCGAGGGTTATGTCTTGGTCTTGGGTTGATTGGAAGAGTTTAGGAAAGCGATGGGAAAGACGCTGCGATTTAATACATAAAAACATTTTAGAAATACAGTAAATACAAATTAAAGAAAACATTAGCATTATAGATATTGAGTAGTGAGTCCCGTATTTTATAATTTGGTGTTGGTTTAAGATTTTATCAGCTTCTTTTGACATAGATTTTAACGTTATACTAGTTTCGGAAGTGAATATGTCTAAATCAATATTTTGGAGTTGAATAGGGGGCTCATTACTTATTTCATTTTGGAACTTATCTAAAACACAACAAGGATCTTTGATCAAACTAAAATCAGAACGAGGGACACTTATGTTTAGCTTTAAGCCACTGAATCTAGGAACTAATTTCGTAGTTTTACAAAATGCGACACAGTTTTGTGGCACCTTCAAAATACCAGTACCAACTATATCTAATTCTACAATTTTCTGATTAATACAGTCCAAGTACACCTTATTATTCTGGGATTGTATGTAGATCCACTTATTGTCTGAAATAGGCTTCCATAAGTCTAATATTCCATTGAGGAAGTCTGTTTGACACTGCACAGGTAAAACACTGATAACTTTTGACATTAATTCACTTTCACAATTTGGATGAGAACTTGTAGGAAAAACGGTCATTACGTTGCAGATGTAGTCGTTTGCACTAACTGCTTGGCAATCCGTAAGCGATTCGAGATAACAGTATTCTGTCTTATCTTTGGTCATTGCGATAAACTTATTACTAGGTCTTATAAAACTAAAAGTATTTAGGTTTACATCATTATGTGGAGTGGGCAATGCTATATTATGAAATAATTCATATTCCTTTGGAGAGACTAATGGTAATCTTAATACAAATATTATCTTATCGTTAAAACTATAACAAGCTATACTAGATACATTTAGTAGTATATGAATGTTCCTTAATTCTAAACTTATTGGTAATTTAACATTCGTTGGTAAGTGTCTATAGTTGTCGACCAGCTCTTTATACAGTTGTTTCGGAGGTAATATAGCAGGGTGCAAGGTATTGCGATTGCTGAACAAAATTGCATTGGTTATATCCTCCATTTGAAACGATAATGTAAGCAAGGATGCTTCTATACTGGTCAAGATCGAATCTATGTTTGATTTGTAACTTAATTCAACAGAAATCTTAGAAATATTTTTAAGTTTTAAGGAGAGGTCGTTAACGGCTTCATCAAGGCTAGCTTCATTGATCTTTATTTTATGAAGAGTGTCGTTAAATTTGGATAAGGTTGTAGTTGTGACTAAAATATTTTCCTTCATCAATGAACTAAGCCTTTTTTCATTATCTTGGACATTTTGTATTGCGTTATCGTATTTAATTGCGTCATCTTCATTCAAAGTGCCAAATATAGTTTTAGACAAGGTTCCTACGGCACCTATCCAGGCTCTTTTAAATCTTTTACTACTAATTAAATGTGAAATAGAAGAATATGCTGAGACAATATCATTATACCTTACACTTAGTGGTTCTAAAATATTATGACATTCTAGGTTAATCATTGTTTCCATCTGGATCTGATTACATAAAAATCGTACCGTACCTAAGATAGAATTAATATTTTTCATATGCGGCTCAATGTAGGAAATATCGTAGGGAGTAACAATATCTAGACGACCAACGTTAATCTTAAGTTCCCCGATTGGATCAAAGTAAATGCCTGGGCCAGACTTGATTGGACGGGTATACTCTTGGAGAGCATGAGCCGTCATGCTGTAAGAAAAGATAGGTTTTTTATAAATATTGTAATGGAGTGATCTTAATTATAATATTTTATGTTTCAGGATGAGATGTACCCTCGGTTTCCACGTGTTTTACTTCGTCATAATGGTGTATGACGTGGCGCCTGTTAATGAGTAGTGAAAGCGTGTGGTTACCATGTATTTTTACCACCTTGAATGGCCCTTTCCATACTGGGGATAGGGCTTTGCGTAGTCTTAGGTGATTTTTGAGTAAAACGTAATCGCCAACCTTGTATTCGACAGCACGAGTGCGAGTGTCGTAGTATTCTTTAGAGGTTGTTTTGGATTTGTGTATAAACTCTAGTGCCTTGTCACGAGTGAGTTTAAGGCGATGTTGTAGCATCCTCACATATTCGGGGTAAGTAGCTGTTGATGATTCCTCGTAGACCGATGTTGGAATATGCGGTGTATGTCCGAACAGTAATTCGTATGGGGAGTAATGAGTGGTTGAATGGACGGCTGTATTATATGCTAGCATGGCCGTATAAACATACCGAGGCCAGTTGTCTTGGTTGTCATTTATGTATGATTTGAGGTACTCTTTCAAGGTAGAATGCGATCTCTCTAACGCTCCTTGAGTCTGTGGGTGATATGGTGAGGAAAATAAATGTTTGATTTTCAGAAATTTACACATTGTTTGGAACAGTTCCGCAGTGAAGTTTGTCCCTTGATCGGTAAGTACGTGTTTAGGGATTCCAAATAGGGATACAAAGTGTAGAAGGCACTCGCTTGTTTCTTCGGCGGTGACACTGCGGATTGGATATGCTAAACTAAATTTTGTTAAATCATCCTGCATAGTTAAGATGAATTTCAACTTAGCCGTTCCAGATTCAGGAAGAGGTCCGACAATGTCTATGGATAATCTTTCGAATGGTGAAGTTGATGTGGACGTTATAACCATCGGTGCTCGGTTTATCTTGCGCAAGGCTTTATTAGATTGACAAGATTGACATTTTTTTATATAGGATTCAATATCGGTTCGCATGTTTTTCCAGAAATATCGTTCTTTAATGCGGCTAAGCATCCTGTTGGTTCCAAGATGACCAGCAATAGGTAAGTCATGGTTTTCCTTAAGAATTTTTGGAATTTCATTCAACGTTGGATATATTATTTGGTCATGATATATATGAACTCTGATATTGGTTCCATCAAACAGATAGCTCAACATATTATAAATTTTTACGAAAGAATGCCTATCGAATGGATTTTTGAAATCGGATATACATATGTCGTTTTCAGTTGGATAAGTCATCATAATCTCATCTCGTACGTATTTTAAGGATCTGAATATATCTGGGTATGAATGATCGTCGAAATAGTGAACCTTCGTGAACGTGAATAGGTAAGTTTTATTTTCATATTCTAAAGGTAAGCAGGTATATAGACTTCGCTCTAGATTTAAAAATTCGTTGCGAGTAGGTTCCGGACAATTATTAATTATTTCCTGGACGTAGGGCATTGATTCGTCCAAGTCTACTGAGGTAGGTATTATTATCAATTTTTGGGTGTTCTTAAGCAGGCTATTATTGTGTTCTATTATTTGTGTGTTAAAGGACGTTATAGGTGATTTCAAGAAATTGTTATATGTTTCGTCGGGTGAAGGTAAGGATCTTTGTGGTGCGACAGAATTTTCTATCTCGTTTGAGGCCGTTCGTAAGGTTTCGTGATTTTCAGTCACGGGCAAGTATAGTTCTTCCAAAGTGATTAGAGGTTGCTCTGGATTTGACTTGGGACTTGGTATGTTTGTTGGTATCGACGTCAGTTCCGGTATTTGAGGATGTGGTTGAGGGTTAGGAATTTCGGGTAGAGATGGCACTTGCCAACTGGTTGACGGTTGAGGATTAATGATCGGATTTGGATTCATGTTATTGGGCGTGACTGGTTTTTCGATAGGAACAGGAGGGGTTAAGGGTGTAAAATCTAGATCCCTTTCATCCATAGGGCTGAATGTTACCTTGGCCCAATCAGTAAGTTCGTTATCGTCAACAGGTGGTCCCGGCAAAAGTGTCGGGACGTTAGTTAATGGTAATGGATTCTCGTTGGCCCATTCACTTAGCTCATTATCGCTAATAGAGGGTTCTGGTAGAAGTGTTGGGTCGCTGCTTAATGGTAACGGATTATTGATTTCTGGATATATGGGATTAACAGGATAACGGGACAAAGCATCTGCAGCTGAATTAAGTTTACCCTTTCTATAGACTATTTCGTAGTCAAACTCTTCGAGCTTGAGACGCCATCTTTGTAATTTACTTGACGGGTCTTTATGATTAAAGAGCCATTTTAAAGGGCGATGGTCAGTGACAATTTGGAATCTTTGGCCGTAGAGGTATGGTCTAAAGGTTTTGCATCCGAATAATATCGCCAACAGTTCCTTCTCCGTAGTACTATAGTTGCTCTCGCTTTTATTGAGAGTTCGAGAAGCGTAGGCGATTGGTCGTTCTTGACCATAGGGACCCTGAGAAAGAACCGCTCCAAGGGCGTAGTTTAATGCATCCGTCGTGAGCGTAAAAGGCTTTGTGAAATCGGGATAACAAAGGACGGGAGCTGATGTAAGTTTATTTTTTAGGGTTTCTAATGCTATCTGTTGTTGGTTTTGCCAAACAAAGGGTTGGTCTTTCTTTAGGAGACTAGTTAAAGGTTTAGCGGTTTTAGAGAAGTCGGGTATAAACCGTCTATAGTAGGATAACAGTCCGAGAAATGATTTTATGTCCTTAGGGTTCTGTGGAGTAGGAAATTGGAGTACGGCTTTAATTTTGTCTGGATTCGGCCTGACGCCGTCGGCAGAAATGACATGACCGACATGGTAGGCGACCTCTCGGCGTAAAAATTCGCACTTGTCAGGTTGCAACTTAAGGTTAAAATTTCGCATTCTTTGGAAAATTAGTTCTAAATTTTGTATGTGTGTCTTTATGTCGTGAGAGTAGCAAATGACGTCATCGAGATATATGAAGCAACGTATACCTTGTAGTCCAGAGAGAGCAGAGTTCATCAACCTCTGAAAAGTTGAAGGTGCATTTTTTAAACCAAACGGCATACGAAGAAATTGAAAATGACCTTCTGGGACAGTGAATGCTGTTTTGGATTTATCCTCTTCATTTAATAAAATCTGGTGAAAGCCAGATGCAAGGTCTAAAGTTGAGAAGTAAGTACTTTGGCCTAATTGGTCGAGAATTTCTGTTGGGGAATGGGATATGTATCGCCGATTGTTACATCGTTCAGTTTTCTATAGTCTATTACGACTCTCCATTTTTGGATATTAGACGCATCTAGTTTCTTTGGTACGACCCATATTGGGGATGACCATGGTGAGTTTGATGGTTCAATTATATTTTGATTTAACATTTTAGTGATTTGGTTCCGAACTTCAGTTTTATGCACCTCAGGAAACCGGTAAGTTTTGGTGTGAATTGGGGCGTCTGTAGTCGTCCTTATATCATGTTTTAACGCATTGGTAAACGTCAGGTTCTCGCTCGGGAGATGAAAAATATCGGAGTAATCTGAACATAATTGCATAAGGGCACCCTTTTCTTCATCATTGAGGTGAGAGACCCGTAGCTGTTTTAGAACTTCTTCTGTGCGTTTAGTAGCATTAGAATAAGCATTTATATGGTTAACTGTCGCGGATTGATATTCATCGAGTTCGCAAGGCTCAATCGGAATCAATTTTAAATTTAAATTCGATTTTAAGTTAATTTCTCTTTCAGAAGTGTTGACTACAGATAAATTTATTCTATTATTTTCTTTAACCTGAACTATGCAATTTGCTATTAATAATGATTCGGAAATTTTTTGATCCAAAACCAATCCTTCCTTTATTTCTGGATTTAAAACAGAGCATTCGATAATTTGTTCAGTTCTAGGGGGAATAACGTAAGCAGGATCGTTGAAGTGTAGTTTTAATGCCGCCTTCCCGATTTTAAGTATGTCTTTATTATAATCTATATTACAATTAAGCGCGTTTAGCATGTCGGAGCCAATAATGCCATCATAGGGTAAATAAATTTTGTCAATAACATGAAATTTGTGAGAAACGTTTAATTTAGCAATTTTTAATTTTAATTGAAAATGACCTCGTGTAAGGATAGGATTTTCTGATGAGTCAATACCCTTAAGTTCAATAGTCTCCTTTATAAGTTTAGGATGATTTTGCAGGCACGAATGTTTAATTAGGCTCACAGAGGATCCTGAGTCAACAAGTAAGGAGAGAGGAATATCGGATACTAAGGATTCTACGATTACGTGTGGTAGGAGCATAATAGCTGGGTCATTGGTGATTTCAAAAATGTTGGATTTAGTATTACTATAGCCACTATAAGGTTGGGGCTGGTTACCCTGTTTGTAATTGGCCTTAGAATAAGTGTTAGCCTGACGATCATGTAGCGACGCAGGCTTAGAATTATGTTGGATTTTAGAAATCTGACTTCCATGTAGCGGAGTCAGGACCTTGTGATTAGAGTCAATAGATTTAACATTATGGTTATGAGTAAGTGTATCGATTTGTACTCGACTAAGTCCCGCACGATACTGGGACGAGACATTTACTCGTTTTTTTGAGCTAAAGTCTACGGTGTCATAGCCCTCTGTGGGGTTAGCTACACTTATTAAGTTACCTTCATCAGGGTTGTCGGTCACAAAATGAACACGGTGTTGCGTCTTAGAATTGTTTGTGTTGAATTTAAACCGTTCATTATTATACTGTCGCTTACGACATTGTTCTAGCGTGTGTCCCGGTATCTTGCAGTATCTGCAGAATATTTCCGAGCTACTGGTTGAAGCCTGATTTTGATTATTATGATAATTACTAGATGACTTAAAATTTGATTGGTTTGGGCTATTACGGTTGAATTTATTATTTTGTTGATTATAGGAATATTGGTTAAAATTAGACCTCATTTTTGGTTTCTCTAATCTCGCGCTAGACTGTGAATTTTTATAAAGAAATTGTTGAATCTTTTCCTCCGAAATTGCTATATTGACAGCTTCATTAAGAGTTCTAGGGGATTTACACCGGATTATGTTTGATATACGTGGTGTTAGTCCCATTTGGAAGTGATGAAGCGCCAATTCTTCCATGGTCGCTGTCCTTCCTATCATTTCCCTACTTTTGTGACCATGACTTATTGATATTTCTGTAAGGAGTTGCGATAAAAAAGTTTCAACCCTCAACGCATACTGGCTAACAGGTTCGTTTGATAGCTGTTTGCACTCTTGAAGGTCTGTCAGTAAGTGAGCGTAATGCTTCCGCTCGCTGAATTGTGTTTTCAAAAATTCTTTGAGTTGTGGCCAGTTTAAAAATTCTTTAATCGAGCAAGCGATTTGGGCTTTACCTTGTAGTTGGCAAAGTATATATTTGAATAATATATCTTTCTGTGGTTCTGTGGCTAGGTCATAGGCATTGCTACAGTTTACTAGGAATGAGTTCAGGGTTTCCCTCGAGCCATCGTATGGTTTTATGAATTTTAATAAAGTTGAAAGATCTAATTCTATCTTAGTTGATGCGCCAGCGGTGTTGGTGCCAGTTTTTTTCTTGGACCTAGTAACAGGTCCAGATGGAAGCGACTCCACGGGAGGAGTGCAAGTAACACCATCCTGCTCGGTAGTTAAATATATGTCAGGATTTTCGAATTTTGGGCTCGGAGCTCTGCTGTTTGCCATTTTTAATGTATATAGTATGTATAAATGTATTGGGTTACAAAATCTATATTTAATAAATTTGAATAATATGATGTGTATAAAAGTTTTCTTATATTATAATCTAACAATATTGTTATAACAGTTAATTATGATGATGAATCGCAATGACCAAATGACAAAAATAGAATTGACTTACAGGAATGCAGCTAGAGCGATAGCGATGCGCCTTATCATTGCTGTTCGTCCCACGCGTCGTCTTGCGTATCGTGTTTGCAAGCCTCCAAACGTTGCGTTAATCGATTATACTCTCGGTCACAGGTTCGATGTTTATTATATGAATATGGATTTACTTCATGAGGTGTGCACTGATGATTTTATTTATAATGAGAACTAAATATATATTGTCTGTCACACAATTTCAACGTCTTTAGAAAACACTAAAATCGCGTACTTTTTGGATATTAAATCGATATTAAATCGCTTTATTAAACTTTGAAGGATAGAGACGTTTTTCCTGGGACCCGTCAGATCCCACCGCTGCCACCAATGTTAAGAGCCTCAAGGCGGCAGTCTTTTTTAAAAAAAACTATATTTAATTTTAATGCACACGTCTAGCGTGGACGGAAGATGGAATTGAGACTGATGGGACGGATACGTATTAACACCTACTAAAGGATAGAAGTGCTAGATAGGTAGGATAGGGATGCTGAGTAATGAATAAGGTTGGCAGGTCAGGGTTATAACAGGTCGAAGGTCTTGGTGATTGGTTCGGGCCTGCACTGCGTTACCAATCCAAAAAGAGTTTTCTAAATACACCTGACCTTGTTAACATCGATTAATCAGCGGATAAAATATACATCGTGAGGCAAATGCATTATCCTCAAGGTAAGATGATGACAAAGAAAGTTGATGGTGCATGAAATGCACTAACTCGCTTTCTTCATCTGAATTCCTGCAGTAACAGTATTGCAAGCTATTATTTTTCTTCAGCTTTGCTGGAGTAGTAAGGCCTTCGCCGGGGCCGGCCTGTCGCTGAGGTGATCCTGCCTGCAGATACGGGACCCTCAAAAAGCGGTCGCTGTGGTTTTAGTTTGGGTAGGGCACTGCCAAGCGCGAGTCCCACATAGAAGTAACCTAGCTACATGCGTAAAAAACATTTCCCTGCGTCATCAAAAAAAAGTTTACTGGTATAAACACATTTAAGTACCTACGTTGGTCACATTGAATTGTTGAATTTGAACAATTTCGCATAATCATAATCAAAACATATCTCTAGCTTAAATACACAACCAACTAACATAGAAATAGCAGTTACATAAGAGTACACGCAGCATTAGCACCCGAATCAACTCATTTGGAAAAAAAAAACACAATACATAATCTTATTGTTTTTATTATTGAAATATGTGCTGATTATCTTTTTTTTAATGAAATTCAAACATCAACATCATCATCAGAATAAATCGAAATATAATGTAACAACTTTTACGGATTTCGACGGACGAAAGTACAACGAAAAACCATGAAAGTTGTTTCATTATAACAAAAAACATTAAAAAAAGATATAATATTAATGTTATATAGTAAATAACTAATAAAGTTGATTGGTTTATTTATAACACTTTAATAACGTATATGTATAACGAAGAACTTAACCAAAATAACTTAACAGCTAGCTCAACAGGCCCCTTGCCTGCGATTACTCCAATTAACCTCACAATGCAGAGCAGAGCTTCATGTTCACAAACAGTAAGCATGGAGAACCACAAAGCTAAACGCAAGGTGGATTTGCTCACGTAACTAACCTTTCCAAGCAACGCTTTTAGTCGAAACAAACTGTTTTAAAGTGAAACGAATCACATCAATCCTGAACTGATTTCGCAATGAATTGACTTAAAGCTTCATTTTTTTGTGTTACTTCAATAGGCAAACTGGCAGACGAGCCACATAATGGTAAGTGATCGCGGCGGAGAGGGTCTCCCCGGGCGGGTATGTAGGACTCGCTGCGCCCGAAAGGTGGTAAGGTGGACGCAGCTCTACCCACTAAAACCCGGCGAGTGCCGACCGCCGCCTTTGGTGAGGTACCGGAGTATCTCACCAAAGGCGGCATCTAATGAGCAAACAGGGTACCTCGAAGGCTAGTCAGTCTCTCAAGGGACCGACGGCTCTCCACAGAGGGGTTGTCCAGAACAACAGAACAACCCCTACCAACGTCGGGACATTACGATGGGGTGAGGTTACAAAGAGCAGCTCCCTCGGCTTAATTTGCTTCACTCACGGTGCTGGGTTCACCTTAGGCTACTAAGCCCCACCGCCACGACATGGCCTGAACCATAGTGGGGAGTAATTACACTGCACTACCCACTTCTTTTTGCGCATTCCTCCTAGCAGTAAATAAACTTATCACATTATCAGTCGCTCCCATACTCAAATTAGATACGTCTTCAATATTAATATTGAGAACTGTATTGATACGATCACTTGTGTATCACCCAATACTCTTTTGCAACGTAGATCTGACTACAGGTAATATATTGTTCCATTCGGAAATGTATTAGCGCTGTTTTCCAAATGTTATAAATCTTCCAACAGATTATACTTCAAAACATGTGTATCCATCATCCATATATCCATATATTTATTATTTTTTAAGGACAATTAGCCTTAAAAAATAATATCAATCAAATTCTAAATGCTGACGAGTAACGAGTGATCAATCTAACATGGTGAATTCAAACTGATACAATTGATTTACTTTTGCTAATTGTATTAGTTTTACTCCTACTCCGGCTGGATCGGTTATAATATTTTTTTAGTTAAAGTGGATGTCGAACGTTGAATGGACTTCTAAATATTATATAGGACGACGTCTGTAGATGTGCTTTTCCTTTTACAAAAAGTGTTTGCTTTAAACTAGCTGTTTTTTGGCCCGTCCAAAAAAGCAAGTGCTTATTGTTAAACTTATATATAAGGAGACACAAAACAATTTGAAATATGATTTACATTATACAAATAAAACCTTGGGCTCATTTAAAAATCCCCTAAGACATAAATACGCACAATATAACACGCGATCAAACACGGCTTTACTCTCAGAACTCGTCTAGTCAATGATATTCTTCAAACGGGGGCTTTCTTTAAGTAATTGGATTTTACTGGGGGAAATAAAAAGAAACTGTGTTGCTATTTGTAAAACAGGTACTTATAATAATAATGAGCTTAACACTTGTTGACTTTTCACCATCATCTTTTTTTCAAAGGTTTATCGAGATTTTTACATTCTCAATATTTCATATCGTGACCAGGGTTGCTATAAAATATTCTTCGTTGGAAATGGAAATCATCATCATCACCAACCTTTATCTGTCCAATGCTGAACAAAGTGCTCCTTTAATGAACGCCAAAACGACCGATCTCTTGCCGCTCGCATCCAACACGGTCTGGCCACTGCACGGAGACAGTCTTCCCACCGGGTTAATGGCCCACCAACACTTCGTCTACCCAAACGCGGCCTTAACTTTTTAATAAAACGCGATAAAATCCGGAAAAGGTTGTTTCGTCGTCGTCTGTAGAAAGGCCTTACTGGATATTACTGGATATGGACGTTGAGCATAACCGGAACAGAGCGGTAATGTTGTGTCTTGTATGAAAACAAATTCCACTAAATTTGTTCTGCGATAGTGCGTTGGTTCTGCGCTCTGATTGGCCGACTGATGGCTATTGATGAATGACTGGCCGATAGGAAGTACAGACAGATCACTGGTTGGTTGAATTGCTATTACGTCAGTGATAAAACACAGACCAGTTTCGGAATATTATGGCTCACATGGCATACTCTATCAGGTTATAATATGCTCGATGCTAGCATCAAACTTCAAGATGCTATCTCATTAAGCTCAACATACATTCCGTCAAACTAAACGAATCTCGAATTACATGACAAATACATGAAAATACGAGTCCAATTCGATTGTTCAAGAACATTGTCAACATTTAGAATGTATTGCTTTAAAGTTTCAATACAGTCCGGTATTCCAGTCTAAAATGGATTTTATGACATATTGAAGCAAACGTGCAGCAACAATTTCCGACGGCCTTGCGATATTCTCAGATGTTTATTATGACATTGGATGAGGAGTTTATAAATTAGAGTAATAAATAAATGGGGGACATCGTTGTCTTCAAAATATCGAGCTTTAAACAAAGCTTGCGACTGCACTTAAGTATCGTTTATTTATCTTCATAAAGGCCATTATCAATTAGTATTACGTTGCTCATCTAAAATTATATGCGGTAATACTTGCAATAAGTGACAGTTCTAATTAATTATTGCTTTTTAGGGTTCCGTAGCCAAATGGCAAAAAACGGAACCCTTATAGATTCGTTATGTCTGTCTGTCTGTCTGTCCGTCCGTATGTCACAGCCACTTTTCTCCTTAACTATAAGAACTATACTGTTGAAACTTGAAAAGTAGATGGATTCTGTGAACCGCATTAAGATTTTTACAAAAAAGTAAAAAATAAAACAATAAATTTTGGGGGTCCCCATACTTAGAACTGAAACTGATTTTTTTTCATCAAACCCATTTTTTTATGTTAGTTGGATAGGCAAACTGGCAAACGTACCACCTGGTGGTAAGGGGTCGACGTCGCCCATGAACATAAAATAGTATACCTGGAAACCCAGGCAACTCATTTAGGTGTTGCTTATCCTGAGACATAAGATCTTAAGTCTCGGTGCCAGTAATTACACTGCCTGTCTTGCCCTTCTCTCCGAAACACAGCAAAGCTGTTTCACGGGAGAAATAAGCAAGATGGTGGTACCCATGCAGCCGGGAGCGCGGCACAGCGCCTCCCTCCCACCGGTAAATACCACCCATACCTATTGGATAGGTTTTCAAAGATTATATTGAGGTTTCTAATAGGTACCTTTTTTTCTAAACTATTCAGTTTGCGCGAGAGACACTTCCAAAGTGGTAAAATGTGGCCCCCTGTAACTTCTAAAATAAGAGAATGATAAAACTAAAAAAAAAATATATTATGATGTACATTACCACGTAAACTTCCACCGAAAATTGGTTTGAACGAGGTCTAGTTTTTTTTGAATAGTCATAAATCGTAAACCGCAATTTACCTTTCATTCAATCAACTCTAATATTAAAAAAAAAAAACATTTTTTTCAAAATAAACCATTTTTTTTTCAAAGTGTCTAATGTTGGATATTATGTAGTGGTACGGAACCCTTCGTGCGCAAGTCCGACAAGCACTTGGCCGGTTTTTAATATTAGAAAATAAAAATAATTTTTCAAAAATCAACACATAATCAAACGAAGTACTTTCACATAGATGTTAAAATTGCGAACAGTAGAAGTAGCCCCTCAGCATTGGCCACACCATTACAGCAATTGTGAGACGCTGATTTTCAGTGATTGGATATCACTTATCATTATCAAACTGTTCCAAATAGGCCTCTCTCACTGAACGTTATAACTGCGCCCTGCTCCTCTCATAATCTTAGTAAGATATAAAAACTTTTAACTGAATTTCTGTGTTCATATCTTTACACGCCCGACGCCTCAGATACGGTACAGACGAAACAAAAATTTCATTATGTATAATGCGTGAAATAATTATTTATAAGAAAACAATGAGATATAAGAATGTAATTGAAATACTAAGTCTTGCTTTAGAAGGAATGTTGACCGCTATATGCGATTACTGTTGAAAGTAAGATATATAAGGGACGCAGGCAGCGCTACCCTCAACACATTCATCCTCCAACGACGGACGTGCTTCTATGAGACTGAATTGATTACGTAAATAAATATTCGTTAGCAAATATTTTTCAGGGAAGTTTTCAAAATAGATCTTGGGATTGAATGAAAAGTAAAAAGTTAAGGCGAAGGAAACATCGTGAGGAAACTTGCATGCCTGATGAGATTAAAAGTGTTTGAAGGTGTGTGAAGTTCACCAACCCGTATTGTCCACCGCATCAGTGAACTATGGCACAACTATAGCCCAAAACCTTCCTCGCCTGATTTCGAGGAGACCCGTGCCCAGCAGTGGAACATATGAGGGTTGATATTATTATATATAATAACCTAAGAGTTATACTTTGGATTATCCTGTAAAATATTTCATACTCCTCCTGAATTTTTCTGTAAACCCTGAGATTGTATCAAAGGGTGATTTGGTGGTTAGTGCTATCGATCCTGGATACACAAGGGTAGCACGAGTGGGCCTAGTAGTTATAACGGAAAGACACGTATGTTTTCCCATTTACCTGATCCATAGGTATGACAAAACTAGCTTTTAGAGCATTTTTAGAGCCTTATGGTGACTACCGACGCCCATAAACATTCACACAACCAAAAAGTATGCAGATGCGTTGCCCTCCTTTTCCCTATCCTTACAATGGGCCACCGAAAGCTCACAAACCGCACGACAGCATACCTGTCACTTACAGATATGCTGTGTCGCCAGTATAATGGGAGCGGGAGGACCCAATTTGGCTGCAAACAGCATAGCACTACATCTTACTAAAATACCATATTTCATAAAAAATACTGTACGTAACTTGAATAAATATTCGCTACTAATGACATGCCTTTTTTTTTTTTAAGGTTCAACTAGTCGATGCCGCGAACTCGAACAAAATGATTGCTATCTCACCTGACATAAGGCGCGAACATGCGTGCTAGAATGAAATGCACAATGATTCATTCCGAAAATGTCCTTTTAGCAAAACAGTTATTATAGAAAAACTAATTAGTGTATCTTTTCAAAATAAATTTATTTTATCTTTTGAATAACTAAACTATATCTGTACGGGCTTTATTTTTGAGCTTTCGTACTCGGTATACTATTTATTTACGCCCAAAGTTGGGCTAAAATCAGTGTTCAATTACGAAAGTTTAGAAGCTTGTATTATTTAAATGTATAATTTTTTTACGATTTTGGGTACATACACACATAGATAACGACGAGATCAATTTATATTATACTTAGTTTTTCGTGGTCAACGTCAAACATTGTAGTAATTACTGTTCTGCGTTTATATGGAAAGATGAGCGACTTGTGTAACCTTAACGCCGAGAAATGCTCTGAGGCATCCCGCCTCTTTGTGCCGGGTTTGTGGGACTCGCTGTGCCCGAAAGGTGGTAAGGTAGACTCAGCTGTACCCACTAAGACCCGCCGAGTGCCACCAATGTCCCGCACCACAGAACAACCCCTCCCAACGTCGGGACAGTACAATGGGGTGAGGTTCCCATCCTCGCCCCTTGCCCCCTGCTCTTTTGTCCCCTCTTCTTATAAGAGGGGTACAAAGAGCCCCCTCGGCTCAATTAGCTTCGCCCAAGATGCTGGGCTCACCCTAGGCCTGAACCATGGTGGGGACTAATGACATGCCTATAATATAAATCGGTATACCCCCGAATGGAAGACAAAAATGTTTCCCAATTATACTACAATACCCATTTTTAGAATAGGCTTATCCCGAAATTTACATAAATTTTAAGGCGTAAATGTAATAAGCGTATATTGGACTATACGTTTACTGCATCTGGTGTCTCGTCATATCTGGGTCATATAACACATTAGCAGATCAAGAGCAGTCTATTTGGAGTCTGACATTGGACGAGTGGCGTAGAACATACTAGGAGCGGCCCGCGGTTTTATCCGCGTACTATTGAGGTCTCGATGTTTCGACAATACTTTCAATCGCCATGATCACGGGGAAATACTTTTGATAATATATTATACATATATCTTATTATAATATATTATCTGTTGGCCGCAGATTCGCCCGCGTTGACTTAGATTTACAGCCGTATCCGGATTGATGGTTATATTTTATAGCCTAAGTTACTCCTTATAACATCAGCTATCTGTCAGTGAAAGTTCCGTCAAAATCGGCCCAGCCGTTTCAGATATTAACGGGAACAAACAGACAGACAGACAAAAATTGTAAAAA
The DNA here is from genome assembly GCA_963853865.1 of Helleia helle. Lineage (NCBI taxonomy): Eukaryota > Metazoa > Arthropoda > Insecta > Lepidoptera > Lycaenidae > Helleia > Helleia helle. The sequence goes on from OY971431.1 coordinate 12,000,161, forward strand.
ATGTTATTTTGATATATTATGTACCGTGTAACCATATACATTTAGTAAAAGGGGTTATTTTAATATTGCAAACAGACACTCCAATTTTATTTATCTGTATAGATTCAATTCAACTAGCATCGCCCTGCGGTTTCACCCGCGTACTTCCCATTACCGTGGGAGTACAGGGAAAAATAATGTATGTTTTTCTAATGTATAAGCTATGTTATTGGAAAGTTTCATTAAGATCCATTTCGTAGTTTTTGGGTGAAGGTGTAACACCCATACATTAGTAGGAAATAGGATAGATAATATACAGATACTTTGTATATACTTTATATACTTTTAATATACAAACTATCGCATATAACCTAAATCGTTTTGACAACGATGATATTTATAACATTATTTTTTAGAAAAAATATCTCTTTTTATTAAATATAAAATCTCTATATACATATAACAATTGGTTAATATAATTGTTAAAATGAATAAATATATTGGCCTTGGAAATTATGAAGATCAAATAACTCGTTTTTACTTCTGTAAATAAATAAATAAATAAAATAAATCGATATAAATTGTCTGCATCGGAAAGAATTCCACCCGATGCAGACAATTTATATCGATTTATGGTTAGTATATGTGTAACACATTCTACAAGTTTAGTTCTAAGACTAACGCAATAAAGAAGTGAAAGCTTAGAAATAAAGACTTAAAAAGAGAAAATTGAAATTAACCTTACTAGGCCCCCCACCATGGTTCAGGCCTTGACGTGGCGGTGGGGCTCAGTAGCCTAGGGTGAACCCAGCACCTCACCAAAGGCGGCATTGATGGCACTCGCCGGGTTTTAGTGGGTAGAGTTGCGTCCACTTACCAGCTGTCGGGCGCAGCGAGTCCCACATACCCGCCTGGGGAGACCCACTCCCCCGCGGGATGCCTCAGAGCATTTCCCGGCGTTAAAGAAAAAAAAAAGCCTTACTAGGCCACAAATATTACAAAATAAGCCTTTAGGTAACATTACATGTTTTATTTTTAATTTCGATACCCGGTATGCAACTGACTCTTAAATGTTTTTAGTATAACACAAAAATTTGAACCAAAAATGTAAGCTAAAAATAAAATAAATCTTGGTTTGAATAAAAGATACTTTATTTTTACCTTTAACAATTTCTAGTCACTTTATTTTTAACGAAAATTATTTTTAAATCTTCGTTCCGTCTTTTTAGCTGTAACTTTTAGATACTATCCAGAAATAGAATCCTAAAAATGGAATAGACGAACCTACATTCTTAGATACGAGATCTATAATACTGAGTTAAAATGTCTTGTGACATAAAAAACAATTAGTAAATTTACACATAAATGCTGCTTTGCAGCCGACTTGGGCAGGCATGACCGGGGTGGTACCTCTCTCACATAACACTGGCGTCAAGTGACAGCTATGCTGTCGCGTTTTCTAACTTTCCGGTGGCTCATTGGGGGGATAGGGAAAAGGAGGGCAGCACATCTGCATAAACTATGGTTGGCATAAACTCTGGTTGTGCAGATGTGTATGGACGTCGGTAGTCTAAAGCTTCGACTGCTCGTTTGCCCTTCTATGCTATAAAAAAAACACATACAGTTTTTAAGCGACCACTATGAAACCAGAGAAAAGTCAAAATCTTACATCAATCGTCTATATATCATTCCTGTTTTCTATCATGAGTTTGCTCAGCTCTTGAAAGTAAGGCATAGATTGTTCTCGAATAATAGAGAGCCCTTACCGAATTGTGGAGCAGGAATTCTATCGTTCATTGAACATAACGTGCAGTGCGGGTTATTGATAAGCCAATTACCATACTAAATTGGGATCAGAATAAAATCTGTCCCGGTAATTTGCGCAATACGAGCATAATATCGAGATATAGGTATGGTTGAATAATGAAGAGTATACAACATAAATTTATCATCATGGGCCTGATGTTGCCCATGGCTGAGCATAGGCATCCCCCTTTTACTGGAAATCTCCTGTATCTTGCCTGTTCCATCTTTGTATTGCCTTTCTCTCCCACGTCATCGATCCGTCTTGCCATCCATTTGGAACTGAAACATCACTGAGACGTTCGCTATTATGCCCACCTGCAGACAAGGCCACCATTTAGCTACCAGCATGAACCACCTGCCACCACATCTATCCACATGTCCTGTCCAATTCCATTTCAATTTCGCGACCCTATCACCGACGTCTTTGAACTTCATACAACATAAATCACGAACACGTCTTAATTAGCAATTACATTAAATGCATTATTCGAGCTTTTATTTAATTTTTCGTGATTGATACAAACCTACAACTATTCAGGTAGGAATATACAAAGTGTAAATTCCTGCCTAAAATCAGACGTACTATGTCTGAATTTACAAAAAATATAAAACATTTTGAAGTGTGACTGTTGAATTTAATTGTAAAAAATTTGAAGCATTTTTCAACCATGTAATGTTCACACGCTAAAGAATCATTCCGGTATAAATAACGTATTTTGACTACAATTGTATTACCAAATACAGTGACAGTGTAATTAGTCTTTAATATTGATTTCTTCATCATTCTTGTCCTGGACATAGGTCCCTTCCAATGAACGCCAAGACGGCCGTTAAGACCGGATACCGCACGGAAATCGTCCAGATCTTTCTATGTACTTTTCTATTTTTGTCTATCGTATCTATTTATCGTATCGTATCGTTTCTATTTTTATTACAATGTTGAATATTATATTCGTAGTACTAATAATAATAATATTTTTAGCACAATTATATATTTAAAACATGTGGGAGTGGCTTGAGTACCTACTACCAACCACCCCAACCACCCAACCTCCAAATTAGTATTTCACATGTATGTCAACATGTGAAATGGTCAGTTAGAGAGTCATCGAATCAAAAGAGCGTTTCGTACTTTTAATTTAGGTTAGACAAACGAATTTTAATTTAATACCACAAAATGGATTACAGTATGAGTTATGAAAGAACTGCGGTGCGCCAGGTGTAGGTCGAACTTTTATTAATCAGAAACCTAGATACCTCGATTACTTTATTTATATTGGCTCTCTTTAGATACTTACCGAGTATAGTTTATATGCTACTAGCCTACTCTAAGTATTGTAATACTTTGTAATACTAAGTATAGTACAAGATATTTTAAATTTCTGGAGGCGCATTAGTACGTTCGTATTTGCATTCACGCAGGTTCTCGTAACATGAAAAAAAACATATTTTATTTACAATTTACATTATCAACCACAATATCGACATTAGTCGGCTCTTTTATTGAAAATTTGGTGCATAAATTATATGAAAATATTTGTCCAGTAAATTGATTTCAGACTAGCTGGTGCCCGCGACTTCGTGTGCGCAGGATAAGATTTAAGTTTTTTTTATAAAAAGTATCCTATGTTACTTCTAATACCGCCAAGAATATGTGTACAAAGTATCATGATGATCGGTTAAGTAGTTTTCGCGTGAAGGCGTAACAAATATCCACGCTTCCACATTTATAATATTAATAAGAATAATATTAAATAAGATTATAAGCTTTAGTAACCGCTATTCCACTGCGTCAAGACTATTATTCGCGAGTTTGTCATTTTCGTTCCTAGTTTTCAGACTCGTAAAATATTATTATCGTGCGTATTTAACGTATTTTGTAAAATTTTTGTAAACTAATTAATTACTAGCTGTGCCCGCGACTTCGTCCGCATGGATCTCCTTTTACTACAATGTTTTTCTTTAAACTATAGACTATTAAACTACAATTTAATTGTCTGTGCCCTTCGCGGTCACTTCTAAGTCGTAATTCTCGTTGAATAGTGGTTTCCGATTCTCGATATAGAATATGCCGTTCGCGATCAGCTGTAAGCGGTAAATGTCGCTCGGTGAACGTTTCCGACTCTCGGGATAAAACATGCCGTTCACGGTCAACTGTAAGACGTAGCTCTTGTTGAGAAGAGGTTTCAGATGCCCGTGATCTAGCTCTTCTTTCCCTATCAGAAGTTAATCGCATCTCTCTCTCAGAACTGCTTACATGTGCTCGTGCAGTTGCATTATTGACTCTCATAGAGTTTAAACGATGCGCTCTTTCCTCTGACGATTCCTGAAAACGCGCATCTCTCATTCTTTTGGCATTTCTCGAATTTCGAGATAAGGAAGACCGTTTTTTAGGTGGCATCGTAGGTGGAATAAAATGAACCTAATAAAATAAATACACAATAAGCAAAAATATATATCTACGGAATAAAAAGAACCTAATAAGATAAAAACACAAAAAGAAAAAATGTATACTTACTTAATTGTAATTTATACTTAACTTTACAACGTTTAACTTAACAACTATATATATAAAGAAAAGAAGGAGAAACAAACAAAAACACTAAACAAACTAATTATATTATTATCTAATACATCTACTTTAATCTTATATCTAAAAACTACGTATCTATGTATTTTTAAAATCTGCAGCGCGCTTATTGCGAGAAGAGTTGTTAAGAACCACGTCCGTTAGCATTAAGAGTGACAATGTGAGTGAAGTCGGCGCTTTTTTTTTTCGGAGGGATCTATGCTAAGGGCCCGAAGGCCCTAATGCTTCATCGGATTAGTGTGAGCCCATTCGGCTCACTTTTGATTTATAAAGTGGGGGGTTGCCCCCCACCTACCGTGCAGTCTGCGACCACACGGCCTCCTGGCGTCGGTTGTGTGAAGTCGGCGCGTGAGCGCCCTCGCCTTTTTAATTTTTATAGATGCAGCGGATGGCCGTTTCGCGCGTTAAACAAAAATCAACCGTATAGCCGTACCCATACTGGCGCGGCGAGATTTGAAAGTTTTATTTCATCTATATCTTGTGTGTTTATAAACCGATTTCTATAATATTTTTTTATAAAATAGATATTAAAGTGTACTTTTTGAATATGGGAGTTTGATAAAGATATATGTGAAATACAATATATTTATGCATTTAATACAATTTGAAGAAATGCTTACGATTAAACACATTATTGTGGCTAATTTATAAAAGATAGATATATACTATCGAGGACTTTTTTGTAGATCTTTTGAAGACCATCATCTTTGTAATACATACTTTTGGTGTACGTACGTTGGTATGCGAGGATAACAGCTCGAAAGCGCATTTTCATCCGACTTGCTTCAAATTTATCGTCACTGCTCCTATGTGTCTTAGCGTTATGTTATATAGCCTATACCTGCCCAGGAGTATGGACTACAATCGTACCAAGTTTGGTTAAAATCCCTTCAGTAGTTTTTGACCCATGCGTGCATATACAGACAGACAGACAGACAGACTGTCAGACAGACAGACAAAAAATTTACTGATTGCATTTTTGGCATCAGTATCGATCACCATTCATCCTCCAATATTAATTTTGAATATATATTCAATGTACAGAATTGACCTCTCTACAGTTTTATTATAAGTATAGATAAACCCCTGAAGTATGCCTTGTTAAGTGACATAAGGAATCAATATATTGTATTGTATTATAAGGAATCAATATATATAGCATCGAATAAATAATAAATTAGGTGTTATCGATGGACACGACATGATACAAACAGCAATATGCTTTGGTATAGTTCATTCTAAAATATATGTAGTTAATTCCAGAAAGTAAGTGCTTAAGTTAACAACAGTTTTGATCAAACTATTTCTGTCATAGATAAATCTGAAACTTTTTAGTAACTGTAAGTAAAGTAAAAACAAAATGTCTACGCATAGAGGAGAAAAATGTACTATACTGATTTGTATTAGGTTTTTGGTAGATTGTTGGCTAGGGCTATAAGTTATAACAGTGCCTTGTTCACACCGCCATGAGGGAAGTGTGTGCGGCCGATTGGGTAATCCGACGCGCGCGCGTAATGTCCAGGCTATAAGTCACCCTTATGGGTTCAGGGTGCCTTAGGCAGAGTAGGAGGGGACGCCACCCCCTGCCTCCAGAGAAGAGTGCCTCCAGGCACACCGTCGTGGCCCGCGGACACCCCCAGTTCCCGCACTAGGGCAGCCAGAGGACGAGAAGAACACCGCTGGGGTTTAGTGGGAAGAGTCTGCATCCACATTAACATCTTTTCGGGCACAGAGAGTCCCACATATAACTATGGGTTGAATGCTTAAGAGCATTCCCCAACGAAACCAAAAAAGTACGCTGTTCACACATATAACTTATAAAAACATAATTTTCGTTATCATATTTTTTCTGGATGCACGTTACTACCATTCATTTTGTTAAACAGTATTACTGTGATCCGGGTAGGTAAGTCAGGTTCATTGAAGATACCAAAATATATGTTTCAAGTCAGACAAGAATTAAAAATCCAAGCAGGCGTAGCCGCGGGTAATTGCTAGTGTTATAATAGTTAATGTTGTTAAAGCGACAAATGTAATAAAAGTTGCCCAACTGTACTGCATAAAATTTAATTAGTCTCGTTACCATTTGAATAAAACAAAAAGCCAACTATATGGTATGAAATTAATGAAATGATACTGGAAGAAAAGTTTTGAATGGTCTACAATAAATACGTGCCTTAATTTTATTTATTCAAATAAAGCTTGATTTATCATACTGATCAGGATTTTTCTTTGTTTAGAATGTCCATCTAGAAGTTGGTTAAAATTATTTGGCAGTCGGAGATTAGTATGCTTAAAGCTCCCCACCATGGTTCAAGCCTTGTCGTGGCGGTGGGGCTCAGTAGCCTAAGGTGAACCCAAGACTATGGGCGAAGCAAATTGAACTGAGGGAGCTGCTCTTAATATATTATCTCTTATAAGAAGAGGGTACAAAAAAGCGGAGGCGACAAGGACGAGTATGGGAACCTTACCCCATTACACTGTCCCGACGTTGGGAAGGGTTGTTCTGTGGTGTGGGACAAACCCTCTGTGAAGGTAGCATCGGTCCCTTGGGGGACTGCCATTACTGCTGACCATCGAGGTGCCCTGTAGCTCAATAGATCCGGGGTACCTCACCAAAGGCGGCATAGGTGGCACTTGTCGGGTTTTAGTGGGTAGAGCTGCGTCCACCTTACCATCTTTCGTCCGCGGCGAGTCATGTGATGCGTGTAAGAAATATTAACTATTAATAGAACTATTAATTGTTTTTGTGACTCGCACCTGGGGGGGGGGGGGTGTGACTCGCACCCACCCTAACTAAAACCACTGCGAGCGCCTTCAGCCGCTTCTTGAGGGTCCCGGAGATTGTTAATTATATATCTCATTGTTGTTGATGGTGACTATCTATATACATAAGTCTTTCACATTAATTCATACCATAAATACCTTCACTTGGGACTGACACACATGAGTATTTTGCGTTTAAAAAAAATTTATTGGTTCCGTTTTTATTGCTTTCTTTACTGCACTTACAGAGAAGTATTATTGTTAGTGTACGTGTTAAGTACACAAATATTGTGGTAATAATAAACTGCTCGAACAAAGAAAGTCGATTCAGAAATCTGTCATCATGGGGGTGGAGCAGAAAATTACCGATATTTTCCTAATACAACGTTATAAAGTCCTTTGTTCTTGGACTGCTTATTTTACTGAATAGTAATTGACTTTTGTTCTTTATTTGTTATTTTCAAAGCTATGTTATTTTCATATTCAAATAGATATTTCGTCAATAAAATTCTCGACGAGGTCAAAGTCGACTTCGGATATAATTTTCCATACGTTATAATCAATTCTAACTCAAATACTCAAACTAGCTGTTGCCCGCAGCTTCGCTCACGTTAACTTACTCAACTCATATTAGTCACAGCTTGATGTGATAGCCTATAGCCTTCTCTGATAAATGGGCTATCTAACACTAAAATATTTTTCAAATCGGACCAGTAGTTCCTGAGAGTTCCTAATTTATATATTAGTATAATATTTATACTAATTACAGTTCATTGCAGATTAATTAATAACTAAAATATAATCTGCAATGAACTGTATTATAGGGAACGGATATATAACATTTTTGTTCGCCATTTTTGTAAATTATATCTTCAAAAAAAAATGGTTTCATCTACATCCGATTGAAAGGCCACCTGCTGTAAACACAATTTTCCGGTATGATTGGACATTAGTATCATTTAATTTTGTTTTATACATAACTAGCTGTTTCCTATGGTTTTTCACCATCATAATCATCATCAGCCTTTATCCGTCCATTTGGTTTTACTGCCCTAAATTTAAAAAATAACCTTACTTTAAAACAACCTTCCTCAATAATTGGGCTGTCAAATGGAGAAGGATTTTTCCGAATACCACCGGTAGTTCTGGAGACAGACGCATTCAAACAAACTCATCATTATCTTAACCTAACTATATATATATATATATATATATATATATATATATTTCTATGAGACTGATGAAAGTTATGTGTGAATTTTTAGTATAAAAGATACAAATACAATTTGCAGCTATACAAACAGCTTGATTGCTTCTGACTGTCAAGTAATAATGGAAATATCTTACAAAAAAATGGTATATATTTTATATAATATTATAATACAATTTTTTGTCTATCTAGAACTAATCTACCTAAATCATGCGAAGAATAAGCTCGTTGAAGTGGCAGTGGGCTAGCCACACACTTAGGAGAACGGATGGCCGATGGGCCAATAAGATTTAAGAGTGGAGGCCGAGTCTGTGTATATGAAAGTGTCAGTCGGCCATTAAAACGTTAATATGTCCCTCGTGGCGTACATTGAAAGAGGCTTGGCTTTTTTTTATATCGCAGGGGAATCCTTATGGATGCATACAGGATCTTCGGGTAGATCCTAAACCAATGTGAGTGCGCCCTAACTAAAACCACTGCGAGTGTCTTCAGCCGCTTTTTGAGGGTCCTGGATATGTAGGCAACAGACAGGGTCACCTCAGCGACATGCTGGCCCCGGCGAAGACCAGACTACTCCTCGTAAGGGGTGACTGCCCGCCCGCTACTCGGCAGTCCCCACATATTTAAAGTGGCCTGAATTTTGGAAGTAGGCAGAAAAAGGTTGATAAAGACGATAAAGATACATACATCTCTTGATAACGAAATGTTCCCAAATGAAGATGAAATATTTACGATAAAATCAAGTGAATTTAAATGCATATTATACAATACATATTCGGTTTTCTTCAAGATGTTTTTCTTTTCCAGATAAAAATTTTAGTGAACCACTCAGGATACAACTTAGACTACTCGGTTCGAAAAAATCCTAAATCAATGAAAAGGTACTTATCAAGTTAAGTATTTTATTTAAGACAAACTAAAAAAAAGTTAAGTTCAGACAAACCTCTTCAGCATGAAAGTACATAATAGATGTACTACGTGAATCATGTACGAGATACGTCTCAATTTCCACTTAAATACGCAAACAGCCAGTGTATGTATAAGCCTTGAGTCAATACTGAAATGTGATTCCTTAATCGAAACCTAGTTTGTATAAAATTGAAATTGCAGATCAGACTAGGTTTATGTGACTTTTCACGTAATAATCGAATTTGTTACTCTTAAGGCGTGGCAATGCAGGTGTGTTAAAATGTCAATTGCAAAAAAAAATCATAATTAATGTGTAACGTATCCGTGGGTTGCAGTGGAAACTATTACATACATTTTCTGCAAAGCGTAACTTGACAAACGTGCGTAGCCTCTCCGTGCGCCGGTGGAGCTGCGCCCTTACTGGCAATATCAACATCACTAATTGAAAACTATTTAGTAATTTTGATGTCTCTGTCTTTTGTGTCATTAAGTATCTAAGGATAATTAATTTAGGTCAGCAATTTTTAAACTACTTTTTGAGTATTTTTTTTCAGTTGTCAGTTATTTTTATGTGATGTACAAAAAGGAGCATTAACAACAAATTAAAACGTTTTTGTCGACACAATTTATATGAGTACTACAGAATACGGTGTAGTGTGTTGCAGTATGGCATCGCAAAAAAAGTACTTATTATTATTATTATATTACAAATGAGATACTATATTCTTTGTACCCGTTGGTCGATCCTAGTTGGTCGACTTCAAGACGTTTGAAATAATTTTTCTATTGAAAACATAAACGTCTCGCGACCCCCTCTACGCTCCAATATCCCCCCCCCCCTTGAAACTACTGTTCTAGTCATCTATTCTTACAAAACTTGTAATTATGATGAGAGAGTATAATAGTCACTAGATTATCATTACCACTTAGATTAACTATGGTAACTAGATGTACTATGTTGTTGATCCATCGAGACAGGTATTTGCTGGTAATTACACGCCCAACAATGTCCGACGTCCATTTCGGTTTAATCATTGAATTTCCATCTAATCATCAGTATCTATATGAGTTGATGAACTGGTCCTTATATACCTGTTTAGTCTCCTCAAAACTGCCTCGAAATCAGACGAAGAGGGTGTTAGACTGCGACTACGGCTGATCGAGAAATTAGTTTAAAATCAATTACAAAGTTCCCCCCGCACAGACAACGCCCAGAGCGTTATAAGTATAAAGGGCGATTTATAATATATATATATATATATATATATATATACGATATATAATTTATAATAAGTTGTTTTTGTAATATAAACTAACAAAGCTAAAAATTTATAACTCGATGATCATTTACATAAACACGGACTGGTGATTTTCATGTTCAGCTTGATCATGAAATTTTAGCGTGCATATTCGGTGCGCTAATTACATAATTTTCGTTGTTAGAAATAACTCTCTCAAAGAACGATAATTCAATATCACAAATTAATTAAAATTTGATCAAATTTCATCCGCTCAGATCATACCGTACAATGTACATAGCGTGTTAGCTCAAACTTCGGACGAGTTTATTTAGCACCCTACAACCTACTTATTGTTTGAAGATTCTTTAGTACTTAGAAACTGTTATGGGTGGGTACCCATAACAGGGTTGTTAGATACTCAATTACAATTTACAAGTTTCTAGCTGTTGTATGTGGCCTTGAAATTGAGTATCTACTTCTTATTGGTAATTTAAATTAAAAATACGCTCAAATACTATATGTATGTAATAATAGATGTTTCATTTATATAACTACATATTTAAATAGTTTTGAGCCTAAAACATAAAAAAAAAAAAATGTTTATGTCATAAATACTTTAAAAATATATTATGTGGTATATGACTTTTATATACATTTATAATCAAGTCCGATCTCCGACCTATATATACCAACCTCCAGATTTAACAAACTAAATCCATCGCTAGCGTGCGAGACGACGATAGTTGGTAGATATTGAAAACTATACATACAGTTTTATTTTACCGAAATAAAATATTCACCGGTCAGCAATATATTTTATAGCGGATATGTTATTTTTAAAAATTAAGCATTTGATGGAAGCACGGTAGATTTTAGTGTTTGTTTTATTTCGGGCATTCCATAAATCAATCTTTTTGTTTTGTTGCGAAAAAAGCGAAACCTCATCGAGGTAAAACAAATGGTAACGAGCTTAGTAAAAGTATTGTACACACGACGACTTATCAAGCTATACAAAACCAGTTTATGCGGTTCACTTACTGTGTAGAAAAAATATAGAAAGCGAGGCCACTTTATACTGGAAACGTAAAGCTTGATGTGGCGCCGCGTGTACTATCATCATAATCATCATTGTTAAGAGTCTATTTTCGCCATTGCCTCTGTGGTTAATTTATGTAGCAAACATACTAATATGTGCTGATATAATAAACACTAACACGGCATTTCTTATTTTACTTACCTTATTGGTCGAATTAAACATTAAAAGAAAAGAACTATAGAATTCTAAATAAACTTCAACTAAATTTGTCTAGAAGATTTATGAAAAAAAACTAAAAAATAGTTTATTATGAAACAACTTTTACGAATTTTATCGCAGTTTATTAAGATTACCGAAATTTCGGGCTTGTAATATCCGCGATAAAATTCGTAAAAGGTGTTTCATAATACATAATGAGTGAAATTCACGTAAACACTAAAACACGTTTTAATAGCAAACCGAACTAAACATTAAATACCCATAATTTTTAGAGTTTTTTTTTACTATACTTACCTAATTAATTATTTAATTTTTAGAATTCAATTTTTAAATTTATTTACACTACTCAACTTATGGCAATAACTTTAGAATGAGTGAGAGACTAAACACCACACAAGTGATGTAGGTAACTTGCGCGCCTTACGCCTTCCTTACATGTGCTATCCTGATTATCCTGATCCACGTAAAAAAAGTATAGGTAAGAATAGTCTTATAATCATTAACCTTTCAAAATACATCTTAATAATTAAAAAACATCTTTCTTAATCAAGGCTTTTGATTCATGAACAGCCTGGCGCACTCCAGCAGCTCCGGAAAGTATATATACTAATGACAGGACATCATTAGTGTGCAACTGAAACTCCCGCTTACTTTTTTAAGTTTTTTGACGTGACGTAGACAAATGTGTCGCAAGCATTTTAAAATGTCTGAGCTATGAGTTACGTAGTATTTTCTCGGTGTGTAGATGAATATAATTTTTGAATTTCGTGTCTAATAAAATGATATTAAAATAGATTATTTCTTAGTAATATAAATTTGGAATTAATAATAAATATTTGAAATATCATCATGTATGTCACTAGCTGTTTAGAACGTAAAGGTTATTTAGTATGTATGGTGATTTTAATATTAGTATTCATGTATATCATCACTATACAACACGTATCAAATGAAACAGGCATATTTAGTCATCCACATGAAACTAATTAAATACGACTTTCGTTTCTCTCTTCTATTGATAATGGTTCTCTTTCATTACCCGCCTTTTTAAAAATATATCCACATTTTAGTTTTAGACGTTAGTACAATATATTTTAGATAGGATTTAAAAAAAATCTGTGTATCAATTTCTATAGCATGTCACCAATTGACAAATTTTTCATCCTAGATAAAATCCTATTTAAAAAAACAATTGGTTGTCTGTAAAGTCGGTTTTCGGAAGATAGTTTTACATTAATACAAACATTGATGAATAATTAATTACTTTTTTTGCCGCTGTTTTGAGAAAAACAGTTAATTACAATGAGCAAAATAAAATTAGACTGTAGGTTATGGAGGAAATCAATTACATCTTATTAAATTGTAGAAATAAACACAAATCACGTTGTCCAGTATTCAATATTTGTTTTAAATAACGGTTTCCAAGCCAATGGGCCTCTCTATCGTTAGACAGGCTCAGGCGCAACGGGACACTTTTTCGTGCGCGCAGCTAGATTTCATCAATTTATAAGAAGTTATCACGTCAAAAGATAGATATTTATTATATTATAATTTTACATAAAATGTGTATAATTAATAATTATTAATTATTACATTTAATATGTTGTCATGAGAATACGTAATAATTTCAAGCGAGCGTGCCTTTGAAGGCTTCGGCCTCAGGGGTAAGTATGGGGTAAGCGCCTTGACAGAACTCAAAGCGCTCTGTTCACTACAAAATTTCACTTGACAGCTCCACATTTCCTGCACTGCGTGTGCCTTCTCACGTACAAGAAGAGAATTAAAACTTTGAACTGTACCAATGATTTTCATGAAAATTGTTACTGTTCCTGGCATTGTTTTACGATGTTGACTCTTAAATTACTTTATGTATTGTTCCATAGCACAGGGGTGCTAAGGAACGCCAAGAAACAAAGGGTTGTTTCTTGGCGTTCTTTGAGGGAGGCCTATGTTCAGCAGTGGACGGATAGAGCCTGATGATGATAATATGATTGTTCCTTAGTATAATAATTAGAAATATAAAGAAGTTGGCTGTCATAGGTCGCAGATATAAAACATTCATGTTAATATAAGAATTCATCTACGTAAAAATAAATCGCCGAAATGTATGTACGCACATAGCTTTAGAACCACTGCACCAAATTAGATAATTCTTATTTTGTTGTATTGGGTATTGTCAGGACAAGGTTTGTATAAATAAATGATGATGATGGGGCAATGGTAAAGCTCCTGCGTTTGCCTGGTTCAGCTTGTAATTATAAAAATCTATACGTACATATTAGATAGCGTTATACCGTTGGCCGTAACCACATTTTTGTCGATTTTACTAGCAAAGCGCGCAATATACACGTTTCTAAAATATTGTAAAAAATAATTTAATACATAAATGAGTTGCCTGGGCTCGGGCCCAGGTATACTAGTTTATGTTCATGGGCGACGTCGACCACTTACCATCAGGTGGTACGTTTGCCAGTTTGCCTATCCAACTAACATTAAAAAAAATGTACAGGACAACGTCTGTCGGTGCCAGTAGTTATTTGTAATTTTTGATGGGTCCTACGATTGATTCAATTAATTGTGTCAAAAACTGTGTTAGGACCAACACTATAAGATCTGAATACGTATTTTAGCTCAGTGTGGTAATAATCGCTTTTAGCGATAAAATCGCCTTTGTGTTTGTTTCTTTTTATTTATTATCGTTTTATATTTTTGCGATTTCTGTCCATAATAAAGAATATTCAATCAATCGATATAATATGTTTGTATATTTTTAAAGTGGTATAATAATTTAATAACTTACTTAGAGCGATATTGGCTTGTTTGTTTCTATCTAACTGTCCTCGGAGGGCTCGTAATCTTCGAAGCTTCTGTTCTTGGGCCTCCACTCGCTCTCGTAACCTTCGTAAGCGCTCGCCTTCCACCGCTACCTGTAAATAAAAAAAAATTGTAAGAAAAACTATTTAGGAAAAACAAGACGAGGAATCTTTTACCGAAATCGAAAATTTCCTACGCCCTAGGTTATAATAGCTTGGTGGACATTCATAGTTCCCCCAGCGGGCCAGCATGACGAGGAGAACACTGCCCCGTTTTAGTGGGTAGAGCATGTCCATCTTCCCATCTTTCGGGCGCAGCGAGTCCCATATACTCGCCTGGGGAGTCCCCGATGGAAAAGAAAAAGAGAAGCTTATATTTAAAATTTCAACCAAATTTGTTTCACCGTTTACATGCGAGTAACAAACAAACTTACACTTTTAAGTTTATTACATTGAGTAGGATTATAACAACTTCACACGACACTTACTTAAACTTAAATACCAAAATTTATTTCCCGTTCAATGAGACATTTACGTTTAACTCAAAGACTTGTTTATTGACCGGAGACTGGTTTATTTCTTTTGAATGAGCAATAAAGTTACATCGCATTAGATGTTGAATAATTTACTACTTAAGATTCTTAACATTATTTTTATAGTAATACTAACTGTTGCCTGCAGCTTCGCCCGCGTTACTCAACTCCTATATGCCACAGCGAGATGTTATATAGCCTATAGCCTTCCTCGATAAATGGGCTATCTAACACTGAAAGAATTTTTCAAATCGGACCAGTAGTTCCTGAGATTAGCACGTTCAAACACACAAATAAACTCTTCAGCTTTTATAATATTAGTATAGATTTCATTGAAAATATAAAACCATCATCATCATCAGCCTTTATCCGTCCACTGCTGAACATAAACCTCCTTCAATGAACGCCAAGACGACCGACCCCTCGCCACTCGGCATCCAACACGGGCCGGCCACTGCACGGAGCTTGTCTTCCCACCTGGTTAATGGTCGACCAACACTTTGTCTACCTAAAGATTAATTGTAACTTTAAAATACTATTTAAGTTTAAATAGTTGGTCTGTGTCTACCAATAGGAAATAATTGCGTAGGTTTGCATGGGTAAGACCATCCTGCGTATTTCTTTCGCAAACCGCTCGGCTGTGTTCGACTTTCGAAAAGGAGGGCAGGATAGTGAAATTACTGCCATCGCGACTTGTAATATTGTCCAAGGATAGGCAGCGCGTTGATTGTTTATATTCATGTTGACTCTGGTGGTATGTACGTCTTCCAGTTTGGCTATCTATTCTATATTTATATATAAAAAAATTGGAGTATCTGTTTGTAAAATTAACCGCTTTTTTCCTAATGCATATGGATCCTACACGGTACAATTACATCACGATATCAAAATAACAATTTTTACAATTTTTGTCTGTCTGTCTGTTTGTCCCGGCTAATCTCTAAAAGAGCTGGGCGGATTTTCACTTGAAGATAGCTGATATCACAAGGAGTAACTAAGGATATAAAATAATCATCATCAATCCGAACACGGCTGTAAATCTAAGTTAACGCGGGCTAAGCTGCGGGCAACAGTTAGTCAAACATAAATATGTATATAATGATTAATATTAAAACATACAATAAAGACGTTATTGAACTCAAGACATGATTAATCATTTCGAAGCGCTTAAGTAATGCACGTTTGGGATCCCTTAACCTTTTCTTAACTTGATACTAAGGGTTTGCTTCATATTAATCTCCAAAAACTTTCCGGAACTTGGTCCCTTAGTCTAGCCTTTTAGTTTCTGGGATCTATGCTTGCCTCTTTAGTCTGATGAATAATTCAAAACTAATTGAAGTTAAACAAGCAATAAGCATAGTAACCTAATCTAGTTAAAGGTCAACATACCGCTCATATTCCAGGCCTATGGCCGTAATTTACAACAACAATGATCCACCCACATGACAGTAGTTATAGCCCTAAACGAAAATTCAATATACATTTTATTTCAAAACATCTAGATCAAAAAAATATTCACTTTTGCTCTAAAACATAGAAAATATTTAACAAAGAGAATTTACTTTACAAGATAGAAAAACAATTTATAACGAAACATTCAGTTGTTTATTATAAACTTGAAAATCAACCAAAAATGGAACAATAAAGGTTAACTTGAAATGTCATTGTTTTGTCAAAGGAAGCTCAATTTATCGTTTATCACCTCAGATATTTTCCTTCCCTTTTCGTGTTGAATTTATTTTCGGTAACAAATCATAGCCTTTGACTTTCTAAAATATTATTTATATTTGAACGTTTTAATTTGTACTTTGATTGTTTAAAAATAATGTTTGTAGGCTGTTTAAAAATGTGAATAAAATGTTACTCTCGTAACTTGAATAATATAGTAGTGTTGAAATTGACAGCTCTATAGCATATGATATACCGGGTGTATTTGGAACGCTTGCGAAGATTAAACCCTAATAATATACTATTTATATACTATATAATGCATATAACCATTTATCTCAGAAACGTTTTTTAAAGAAAATTTTAGGTCTTATGTATTTTGCATATATGTATTGTATTTATGTATTGTATGTATACACACTATGCACTCATGCTAACCGCGAGACGCACGACTAGCGGGCGCACCGAAGACGCGCGCGGTGCGGGAGTTCGTTCACCTCGTGCATGCGGCGAACGCTATTAGCTGATTCAGTCCGCTAGCCGTCGTGAACCATAAACCAATTACATTGCTGTTTTTTTTTCTTAAAAAAACATTATTTTAAAGCATTATCATCAAATTCCTGCAACATTATGTTTACTAATCCGGATTACACAAAAAAAGGCAACCAAAAAAAAAAAGAAAACGCGTTTTTTTCACTTGTATCATGTCAGGCTATGCCAACACTATCATACCTCTTAGTTATCGCAAGCGTTCCAAATGCAGCCGGTATAGTCTGACTAGAAAAATAATAACCCTCGCCATATTGAGGAAAATTTCAGAACTAATTTCTGTATGAACAATATATTATAATATTTGGTACCGCATAAAAGATACAGTGACGACACCAATGCAGGGTTCATATAGGTATTTCTGGTCAGGCTATAGTTGAATTTAAAGCTATATTGAACTATAGTTTATAACTGATATGATATATTATGATAGTAAAGAATAAAAAGTGGGTTTTAGATCAGTCTGCACGCTCTATGTCGATGACGACGTGGATTTAAGCTACTGTTTTTGTATTTTTTATATTTTTTATTCACTATATTATGTACCTATATATGTATAAATTTGTACCAATTTTGAAGGTTTCTAGTTATTTTCAATATTGTCCTGATCCTATCCTAATTATTGGTTAAATATGGTTCTTCGTAAACGTATCTAATTAACGCTAGTGATGCTCCTTTGATCAGAGATGGCCCGTCCTAAAATTCATAGGCATGGGTTCGCAATTTTAAAGGAAGCATTATATAATATTTATTAATTTAGTTGTGTATAGAAAATATACACTATTTAACATTTACTAAAAACTGATATAAATAAACAGCACATATCAGTAGTGTGACGATAAATTACTAATTATTATATTAAAAATGTGAAATTTATAATAACAAAATGATTGCTGATAATTATTATTATCATTAGCTCTATTCAGCTAAATAAGAAAAGGAAAAAAATTGTTTAGAGCTGGTAAATAGTATTAATGGTATTAAGGATAGTTAAAAACAAGTGAAGGCTCCGGTAGAAAGTAGAATAGGTTCACCTCCCATCAGGTTGGATAGGCAAACTACCAGACATGGTCATGCCATGCCTATTGCCCAATAACAAAACGAGTTTACCTGGAACTTGCCCAGGTAACTTATCCATGTGCTGTCTATCGTGAAGATGTTAAGTCTCTGTGCCGCTAATTACACTGCCTGTCTTACCTCTCTGAAGCACAGCTAAGCTGTTTCACAGAAGAAACAAGCAGGTGGTGCCAGTTCAAACGTATCCCTCCCCAATAAATTTATCAACCTTAAACTCTTAACACAGATATTCTGTATACACGGAAACGTGGGGAACCGAGGGCAGGGGAAGAACAATATACTCGAAGGGTAGAGATGTCGAGTCGTGCTATGTTTCCTGGCGGTTTGACTAATATTAGATTTAATAATAATAGCACATTCTAGACTACACAACCGAAAATCAAAGAGCGAAAAAATTTCAAACAATCAAAGAATAAATTCAAATTTAACAAGCATCTCTGTAAAGGGATATTCACATTTAAAGGGAGCATGAAATTGGAAAAAAGTAGCTAAAGCGTTGAAAACGTCAAAACGATTAGTTTTGTCGTTAAAAGGCGTAAATTTTGTCTTTAAACAGCTCTGCAAATGGAATCTAAATGTTGAAATTCAATTTCACTGAAGCATTTCTATGTTGAATCTTTTTGCCGTACAGACGTATTCCTCAACTATAGGACTCGCGTAGCATTAATATTTATAAAGTGATAAATGTATAACATAGAAAAGCCTTCAATTAGACCTTCACCATCAGCTTGTCTATTAATGAGAACTTTTATGTAATGTGTATAAGCATATTGTCTCATGTTCACGCGAATTTAATTAATTGTGATACATATAGGTTCAATATATGATAATACTCTGAGTCTATTAATTAAGTTATAATATCTATCAGAAACGTAACGCAAATATAAAAATCGTATTGTACTTCGATAAAATCTATAAAATGTGGTTTTATTATAATGCCAGGCCAATTTATTGAATTGCTCTCATAATAGTCTTGCTGAGTGAAAAGGATTGGAAATAGCAGAGTTGAATACATCGCTCTATTTCTATTACATAAACTTTTTAACTTGTGTGGAAGTAAAACGAATTGATATTGCGTTATTCATATAAAGAAGTTGTTTAAAACTACATACACGCAAGCACACACACACACACAAACACACACCAAAAGGAAGCAATTTTTTGCAATATTTTAAGGGAAGTCGCATTAATTAATTAATTTCCTCTTTGATAGCCAGGTGAGAAGACAATCCGTGCAGTGGGCGGTCCGTGTTCGATGAGAGTGGCAAGGGATCGGTCGTATTTTCCGTTGGCCGTTCTTTGAGAGAGGCTTATGTTCAGTGGACGGATAGAGGCTGATGATGATGTTGATTATTCATCTTTTAAGTGATTAATCATAAATGTTTAACTAAAAACTTGACATTCCGAGTTAAAAAATCTCCATTTATAATTGGCGTCTATGTAGACAAGGTCGTTGTCTTTACATACAAATTTTATAAATTTATATTAGAAGTCTTTGAAATTTATAACTATAACTCAATAATGTTCTAAGAACATACAAAGTAGCTCTACTTTTAATAAAATACCTGATCCTTGAATATTGCGACAAGAAAAGAGATAATTAAATTGTGTCTCATCAGACTCTTATAGGGCATTCAGGCAGAAGCTTAACTCACTTGGGACGCAATTACTGGAACGTAATGTTGGCTGAAACCACAATTCTCTTTGCTTGCTCCGCGGGGACAAAGATCGAAATGCTATTGGCCAAGCTAATAGCTTTTGAGGCATGTGTAGAATTGTAGAGATTGGGCATAAAAACAAATAGAAACGCAAAAAATACGTCTATAATTGTTCGAAAATTATTTTACTTCCACAACTGGTTTATTAGTCGAGATTAAGAACCTCTTCTGTGATCTCTACGAATTCTTCGAATACCAGCAATGGTAGAATATGTATAGTAACGTAGATACTAGGTCGAATTAAAGTCAACCTACCAGATAGAAAGACGATTTAGCATGATTTTTTGACGTGACAACGTCTTATAATTCAATAGAGCCGGCTGCAAGAACGAAAAAACATGACACATGCGGCGTTACCTCGCTCTGAGGCGTTCCATTTTCTTATGACGTTGTCACGTTCAACTATCGTCAGTAAACCGACTTTACAGACAACCGATTTTTTATATAGAAGATGAGACAAAATAACAGTATGTTCATCTGATGGTAAGGGATAAACGACATCCACAGACACACGCTACACCAGAGGATTAGCAGGTGCGTTGATTGCATTAGCGTTACACAAACCTAGGCGAGACATTTATTCATTTTAATATTGATTTAAGAGAAAGTTATCGGAGGCGGAAAGAGAGGATAAAATATTTTGTCATAAATATAATAATTGAATAATAAATATTAAAGTGTATTACATCGCTGTTTATAATAAGTATTTAACATACATATTCTCAAATAATCATATTAATAATATAGCAAGATGATATCACAGCTGAATTTGAAATCACATGGCAAAGAAATACTAATACGCTTTGACATTCATGCTCCATTTGAGATGCAGTACTCCAGTGAATTACATTATGTCTCTTTGGTTTTAGCGAAATGAACTGAGCATGACCTGATTTTGAAGGCAGACAAGGTAACAAATAACACTAACGTAAATTAAGTGTTAAAAGTGAAATGACAAATAAACAGTACTGTGATGAGTTAATAATAGAAGATAGAGGAAGTAGAAGAGGAAGGATGGTCTAGTGGGTATAATAAATAAATGAATAAATATTATTCCATAATCACACCACGTTCACCTAGCCCCGTGGTAAGTACGAAAGAACTTGTGTTACGGGTACTAGGAAGGAAGAAATTTATATAAATACATATAGACACGTGCATGACCCGGTGCAGAAATCTATATCCATCATACAAACTATCTGGTACTTGGATTCGAACCCGCGACCGCTGCGTAAAGTTTCCAGTAGCCTGACTACTCGACCAGCTAGCGGGTATGGGCTCGTCCATTCAAGTGAGAGGTCTGGGTTCGACCCCTATGAACCCTTGAAATTGAATTTTCTTAATTTCTATGTGCACCTGAGTGCAAAAAAAAAGAAATATTCAGATAACACATATTCAGATATGAGACCATTACTTGTTCACTGGTGAAGGAAACATCGTGCATGCCTGATGATATTAAAAGTCTTTGAAGGTGTGTGAAGTTCACCAACCCGCATTGGGCAAGCGCATCGGTGAACTATGGCCCAAAACACTCCTCGCTTTTCGAGGTGGTGACCCGTGCCCACCAGTGAGACATAATATAAGGATTGATATTTATATAATAACACTTATCGCTGGGTATACGTTCCTACGTACGTGGTGGATAATAAATAATATTCTTGAAGTATATTTTGTTACTATAACTATACTAATTCTATGATATACTAATAATTAATTCTACTTTAAAGTGACTGTGTCTTGACATTCATTGAAAGAGGCCTATCTCCAGGACTGGAATGAAAAAGGCTAATGATGATGATGATGAAGTTACTAAAGTAAGTTGAAGTTTGAGAGATCCAGCATTTATGTTAGCGTTCATTATAAAAATCATTTACAAAAATCCAAAGGCAGGCGTAATTAGCAATTTTCATTTCAATCTACCGGTGGGAGGGAAGCGCTGTGACGCGCTCCCGGCTGCATGGGTACCACCTTCTTATTTGTTTCTCCCGTGAAACAGCTTTGTTGTGTTTCGGAGAGAAGGGCAAGACAGGCAGTGTAATTACTGGCACCGAGACTTAACATCTTATGTCTCAGGATAGGCAACACATAAATGAGTTGCCCGGGCTCGTTCCAGGTAAACTGGTTTATGTTCATGGGCGACGTAGACCACTTACCATCAGGTGGCACGTTAGCCAGTTTGCCTATCCAAGTAAAATAAAAATAAAAATAAAAAGAAAATCATTCTTTGATTTTCAGTCTTGTATGCGAATCTCCATATAGCTTACTGGCCTGTCTAAGCTCAATGTGATATTATTTATTGATAGAAACAATTCAACAATGAGGCATGCGGTTTTATAATATTCATAATCATTTAAACCAAAATATCGTAAATCTCTTTTCCTTCATATCAACACCGTAAACTTTTTAGAATGGAAAAAAGTTTTCGATAAACCCTGTAAAATATACTGAACAAATTATTTTTTTTACGAAACATCGATGCAAAGGAGACTTTATAAAGAAAAATGTTTAACACTTTAAAAGGGAACCGGCATTTTCATGCAACTTTCTTTTTATTAAAAGTTAAACTAGAACGTTGATATTAAATTTTATAGTAATAATAAATATATTACAAGGAACGCAATTGCAAAGAATCAAGTCGATTAGAGAAAAATAAATCTTTTAACTCATTTATTACACTAATGTTGGATTTCGTGAATCATTCTTTCACTCAATATTCAAATGATATTCAAGAAATAACATGGATACAATAACTCTCGTGTGAGTTCTTAATAAGACTTACTCACATGCAACTTCTTTATCCCTGGGGATAAGTTTAATGTGCACTGAAAATTTACTTTCAGGAAATTTAAGATTTGTATGTTTAAGATTAAATTTACGTCTTCAATCAAATCCACACTCACATTGAGTTATTTTAGAACATAGTATAAAGTCACTTAAATCTATAGAAACATACAGAGTAATTGATAGCATCGAAATAGAGCCATAGAGTGATAATATCGCCTTATTGGAAGAACTATAAGATAACCGCTTCATCATCTCTGTCTAATAAAAGTTGACTATATAATAATAATATAAAAATAAATACAGCACTTATAATATATTGCTACCATTTTTTTAGACATATGTTTCGGCTCGTACAATATTTTGTAATTCCTTTTGATAATACACCGACGTCAAGTGATAGCTATGCTGCCGCGTTTCGTGCGGTTTGGGAGTTTCCGTGGTCCATTGAGAGGGGGGGGGGGGGGGAAGGGAGGGCAAGACATCTGCATTATTTTCTAGTATTATGGATTTCTAGTTACAATAGGCATCCCGGTACAATGTCTAGGAGTGTGTCGGATCTGCTTCCTTGATTTTTTTTTTATTTTTTTCTATCTGACTTTACCATTAAACAATACATCAGTGACACTGGAACAATTCCAGGCAAAGGCTAATTATGGCCTAATAACGCTTCGTTTCATTTTTATAATGACCTGTGTCCTGCAGTATCTTAGTCGTTTTTCTCGTTAAGTTTATGAGTAAATAACTAAACATGAATTCAGAAAATACCTAAAACATCAAACAACTTCTACAACACTGCAAACAGTCGGTAAATCTAAATGAAAGCAAGAGATAAGACTACTCCTTTGTAACATTAGTAATATTTTAATGTAACACAAGTTATGCAGCGTGAAATAACATTCTGACAACATAGTTTTTGTCTCTTTTGTTCTTACAACTTAGAAATGAGAGTTGGCATTAGGAATGTAACAAAACTAAAATGGCGAACTTTGGAGCTCCCGAGAATGTATTCATGCTTTATATAATGTTTTGATCGATGGTATGACTAACTTTTTGAAAGGTTCTATTTGAGTATACGATTTATTCGCATTATCTATAATATATTAAAGCGAAAGAGTTTGTTTAATGTTCAAAAGATCTTTTTTATTGATATTCTTATGTTCTTATGTTTATCAAAAATATTAAACAGATTTATTACGATGATTGTTTATTAACCTGTACTAATATTATAAAGCTGAAGAGTTTGTTTTGTAACGTTGCTCTTGCACGTTACCTAAATTTAAGCTGATAATTAAATAATATAATAATAAATAAGTTTTAAACTTAACACTACCAATAAATAATGGCATAAGCGCCATCTATCCTTGACCGACGTTAACGATTGACTGCTTATCGACCTATTGACGTTATATTTCTAATTGACTCAATAGATGTCGCTATGAAATCCGATAATTGTTTTGTAATAGATATCTCTCTTAAATAAAATCAATTTACCTGTTATAATTAATAATCCTAAATATAATAATTTAATCTAATCTTTAATCCATTGCTGTAATGGTGTGGCAAATGCTGAGTGGCTACCTCTATTGTTCACAATAATTAATATATGTGAAACTACGTTGTGATTATGTTTTGATCTTTGGTGTGAACAATAAAATATTTTTCTTTCTTTCAAACTAAAATAACAAAATGTCTACATTAAAACTTAACTAATCATAAAGTTAGTTTGACATTTAACTGTAGAACGGGATGTTGATTTTTGAACGATGGATCGGATGTGGTCAGGATATGCGTTTTTGACTTCCGGACTTGTCAACGGCAGTCTGGGGACATCGCCGACTCTCGAGGCTAATCCTCGAAAGTAAAACACGGCTTAAATTCCGTTAAGTGTTAAGATTAAAACTTATTTATTATTATATTATTTAATTATCAGCTTAAATTTAGGTAACGTGCAAGCGCAACGTTACAGTTTGAACGCGCTAATCTCAGGAACTACTGGTCCGATTTGAAAAATTGTTTCAGTCTTAGATAGCCTATTTATCGAGGAAGGCTATAGGCTATATAACATCACGCTGTGACTAACAGTAGTTAAGTTGAGTAAGTTAACGCGGGCGAAGATGCGGGCAACAGCTAGTGGAATATAAAATGGTGGATTAAAAGATAAAATAAAATTTGTTATAAAAATATCTTTTATGTCAGTTGGATAGGCAAACTAGCCAAGTAAGTGGTAATTCTCGGTGCCACTCATTACGCAATATATTGTATGTCCTTCTTTTCGCAAAGCTGTTTTACGTGAGAAATGAGCGAGATCGTGCTCATGCGGACGGAAGTGCGGCACAGCGCTTCCTTCTCATTGGGTAAAAAAATCATACCTGATGTTGCCTCGCCTCCTGTTGCTTCAGGTATCGCAGCCGTTGCTCCTTCGCGCAGAGCAACTGGTGCTGCGTGTCGATCTGTTGCTGCTGCCGTAGCGCCAT
Source organism: Helleia helle (assembly GCA_963853865.1). Taxonomy (NCBI): domain Eukaryota; kingdom Metazoa; phylum Arthropoda; class Insecta; order Lepidoptera; family Lycaenidae; genus Helleia; species Helleia helle. The sequence continues at coordinate 12,025,533 of OY971431.1, forward strand.
CGCACGCAGTTCACCCAGCGTCAACTCCACCCCTTCCCCCAACTGTAGGCAAAAAAAATACAAATTAAGATATTTCTTTATTATAATAAAATTTCCCTACCGATTTTTATAACAGACCTGCCGTGACCATGATTGCTATAAAGTATTCAAACGTCGGGTAGGTATGTAAAAATCCTAATAAACCGCAATAAAATCCGTAAAAAATATCATTACTATTTTTAAATCAACACGGTTATTTTCACTATTACGTCACAAGTCTTCGCGATACTCGTTTACACCAGACATTAGCAGGCAAAATCAAAATATCGAGCTCCGCAAAATAAGGAATATACAAATAGATCATAATTAGAATACTGATCGAAAACACACTTTTTGAGAAGGTGAATGAGTACGAATGAATTACAATAAGACATTAAAACACTTTTTAATTCTTTTCATATATTTCGTAGTATTTAAAGAACTTGCTGCTATGTAAAATTATTATATTACGAAGAACTTTCCAGAGAAAACACAGGTTGGATAATTTCTATATTATTGTTGGTAACTTTTACACGAGTAAAACTAAGCTTTATAAATTGGCTTATACTAAATAAAGTAGAAAGTTAATTAACCTCGTTTGGCATAATTATTTCGATGGAAATAAGTTTAGGGTATTTATATTTTTTATATCTTTTTTATTGAAGAACAGTTAATTAGACTGATTAATGTTTTAAAATTAACCTGTCTTTATATTTAGGTACTAATATATTATCCTTACTAATATTATAAATGCGAAAGTAACTCTGTCTGTCTGTCTGTCTCTTCTTCACGCCTAAACCGCTGAACAGATTTGGATGAAATTTGGCACAAAGATAGCTTAAAACCCAAGAAAGGACATAGGATAGTTTTTATCCCGGATATCCTACGGGAACAGGATTTATGCGGGTTAAACCGCGGGACTGTCTATCTTCTGAACCACGGAACAGATTTGGGTGAAATTTGATATGAAGATACTTTGAAAATTAACATAGGACATTAAATAGTTTTTATCCTGAAAATCCCACGGGAACGGGACCTATGCGGGTAATACCCCGAGACTGACTATCTTCTAAACCACGGAACAGATTTGGGTGAAATTTAATATGAAGGTACTTCGAAACTTAACGTAGGATTTTAAATAAATCTTATCCTGAAAATCTCACGGGGATGGGAACTATGCGCGTATGACCCCGGGACTGTCTATCTTCTAAACCACGGCACAGATTTGTGTGAAATTTGATATGAAGATACTTTGGAACTTAACGTAGGATTTAAAATAGTTTTTATCCTAAAAATCCCACGGGAACGGGACCTATGTGGATAAAACCCGGGACAGACTATCTTCTAAACCACGGAACAGAATTGGGTGAAATTTAATATGAAGGTACTTCGAAACTTAACGTAGGACTTAAAATAACTCTTATCCTGAAAATCCCACGGGAATGGGAACTATGCGCGTATGACTCCGGGACTGTCTATCTTCTAAACCACGGCACAGATTTGTGTGAAATTTGATATGAAGATACTTTGGAACTTAACGTAGGATTAAAAATAGTTTTTATCCTAAAAATCCCACGGGAACGGGACCTATGTGGATAAAACCCGGGACTGTCTATCTTCTAAACCACGGAACAGATTTGGGTGAAATTTGGTATGAAGATACTTTGGAACTTAACGTAGGACAAAATAGTTGCTATCCTGAAAATCCCACGGGAACGGGAGTTGTGCAGCTAAAACGCCGGGACTGTGTATTTGTTAAACCACTAAACCGATTTGAGTGAAATTTGATATGGAGATAGTTTGAGACCCTAGGTAAGATATAAGATGTATAGTGTAACAAGAAGTTTTTTAGATGTGTCAATAGATGGCGTTAACACAAAATGTAGATCACGCTATCCATTACAAGATGCGCTTTTGTATTGCACGCGTTTTTAATGAAGTATTCATATATTAGTAATTTATGCAAAAATGATTTATTAATAGAATTCATTATATTATTATAAAAAAGGAATACTTATATATAATAATGAAGCGGCTGAAAAAGCTAAAATATGCAAATACAGAGGTCTAGGCTCCGAATATGATTTTGTCCCATTCGGTGTCGAGACCCTTGGTCCGTGGGGTCCTAGCGCTTTAAGGCTCTTTAAGGAAATAATAAAAAGGTTATTCGACATCACAGGAGACCAAAGAGCTGGCAGCTACCTCGGACAAAGAATTAGTCTAGCAATTCAAAGGGGGAACGCTGTGAAAATCTTCGTAACCTTGCCTAAAGGGACTCCTTTTTATTAATATACTTAAGTTATTATATTATATTTTTTAAGGTTTTTAGTTTTAGGTTCTTTGTAATTTATATCCAATATGTTTTATTTAATTATTTAATAATTTAAAATTGCAATAAATGACAAAGTACTATTTATAAACAATGCTAGGAACAATAATAAAATATATGAATAAAAAATATAACTTTTTCGTAGTTTTTTTGCTGGTAGTAGGTACTAATAATTTGAATTAAAATATTGATGTATCATAGGGTAGTTACGAATAATTTTGTATCGTTAGGACACAAAATAAATACTATAGGACGTCTGACTCCTCAATCCTCCCATGAACATGGTTGCTGGAAAGTATCCGAAACGTAAGGCATTTAAAAATCTTAATAAACCGCGATAAAATCCGTAAAAGTTATTTAAATATAATAAAAATGTATTACTAAATAAAATAAATATATTTTATAAAAACGTACTATCGGGCCTTACAGTTGAAGTAAATAATATTCTTTAAATTATTATAGTTTGTAAATTGGAACCATTTTTTTTTAATGTTACATGGAGGCAACCGAGCAGTCGGAGCCGGAGGTGACTACCGACGCCCATAGACACCGGCACAGCCAAAAGTTATGCAGATGCGAAGCCCTCCTTTTTCCTATACCTCCCAATGGGCCACCAGAAACTCACAAACCGCACGAAACGCGACAGCATAGCTCACTTGACGCCGGTGTTATGTGAGCGAGAGGTTCCACCACGGTTACAAAGCAGCATGGCTACTACTACTTTATTTGAAAAATAAGATTTAAAACAATACTTCTTATACGCAGACGAAGTCGCGGTTAAAATCTATGAAATAATATACTGCACTTACATTAAGAAAAACCATTTTTGTCCGTCTGTTTGTTCCGGTTAATCTCTGAAACGGCTAAGCCGATTTTGACGAGGCTTTTACTGGCAGATAGCTGACGTTATGAGGCGTAACTTTGGTCATAAAAATAATCATCATCAATCCGAACGGCTGTAAATCTAAGTAAACGCTGGCGAAGCTGCGGGCAACAGCTAGTATTTTTATATTTTTCTTCTTTTACGCCGGGAAATGCTCTTAGGCATGTGAGACTCGCTGCGCCCGAAAGATGGTAAGGTGGACGCTACTCTACCCATTAAAAACGGGCAAGTGCCACCAATGCCGCCTTTGGTGAGGAACCCGGGATGCAACAACGGGGCATGTCGACGACTAGTCAGTCCCCCAAGGGACCGACGGCACCCCCTCTAGGGTTATCCCGTACTACAGAAGAATAGAACTTCCCAACGTTGGGAAAGTGCAATGGGGTGAGGTTCCTATCCTCACCCCTTGTCCCAACCCACTCTTTCGTACCCTTTTGTTATAAAAGGAAGAGTAGCTCCCTCGGTTCAATTTGCTTCGCCCATGGTGCTGAGTTCACATGCTACCACCAAGTTACTGAGCCCCACCGCCACGACCTTAGTGGGGTAGGCATATAGTATAATTGCCGAGTTGAAAAAATAAACCCCAGCAATATACGATAACATTAGTGATTCCAATAACCTTCTTCAATTTTGGCAATAATAAATAGTTACTAACATACCATTACTATGACCCGATTTTTATACTTCTTATATAACTGAGTAATCTCTTTTTTTTCTATTTAAGCTAGTAGACTGAGGTCTGCTCTAACTTCATCTGTCTATAGGTGGAACCACGAGGTTCAAAACTTTTTAAAGATTTAGTGTGTTGGAGGCCCTCATGGGGCCTCCGTCCCGTCGTCTAAGAGACAAGGCCTCGATGTGGGGGATGTCTCTAAATTGATTATCATTTATTCTCGATAATCAAGATCACAAAAATGTGGAATATACTTTAGTGTAAGAAGGATATCATTCCTAAAAGATGATACTTATAAATAAAAAGGATATAGATAATATATATTGTGATCATAGTCTAGGCTATCTAGAAAAAGTGAGGGATACTTGGATGAGGTCCAAAGAAGCAATAATGTTACTGATCATAATGTAGATCACATTCAAGCTGTTTTATATTCATATCAGGCTTGGAGCATTCCGCCATCACAAGTTCGCTTTAAACAAATGTACATTATGTTACCGACTTTGACTTTTAGTTTCATCACTAACATGATTCGTTTACTTTGGAATATGGCATCAAATACTCATATTGCCATTTAAAATATTCCACGACCTCATATTTTCTTTCAAAATGCCAGTTTCATCTACCTCATTGGAGAAAAAAATTTGTTAATGATTGGCTTAGTCAAAAATAACATGCAAATCAGATATTTGTGTCGTGTAAGTTTTGATATTTTGTGATCGAGGGTCAGCAATATTTTGAGAATATTTATGAGCTTTTGTAGATATTATTATAATATTTTTACCACTGAAAGAAATGTCTAGCACATTCCCGCACGCACCTTCTTGCCTGTTTCTTCTTTTAGGCTTTGCTGTGTTTTAGATAGAAGGACGTACGCACCTTCTTGCCTGTTTCTTCTTTTAGGGTTTGCTGTGTTTTAGACAGAAGGATCGAATAATAATCAGAGTAATTTATATATCTAAGTGGAACTCGTTTATTTTCCAATGACCCAAAAGACCTGCCAGTTGGCTGTCTTAGAAATATATAATACTAGTGGCACCGACAGACGTTGTCCTGTACAATTTTTTTTTGTGAATCTAAACCATCCTCGAATCCCCTTGAACTCACACAAAAAATTCATCAAAATCGGTCCAGCCATCTAGGAGGAGTTCAGTGACATACACACGCACACAAGAAATATATATATAAAGATTTAATATATTTTTATTATCATTGCCTTGCGAGGTGGTAGTGCTAAAATGACAAGTTGTGAAATGGAGCTATTAGGGAGCGGAAATGTGAGTGCTTCCCCGCGACAGTCCCATCCGCGGCTTATTTCCATTGTGCCCACGACTTAATGCTGTGTCGAGTTTGTGACATACAGTTTACACTTTTGATACAATATTGTTATAGCAATGGCAACCCATTCGCTCAATGTTCAGAATCAACCAAAAGAAAAATAATAATAATATTATGCTTTTTTTGTACCCATACATACACATACAAATTACACATAAACAAGAATCGTGTCCAAAATGAATTTTGTATTTGCTGGTCATTGTTTTAGCTGTGTGGTCGGTGTTTTTTGTTTCTACCGTTGTAGTTTTTTAAGGAACTCAAAGCTATTTTTTTTCTTTTCGATTTAAGATAAGTACCAACTGCTAATTAACATTCGTAAATAGTTCGCCCGTTATAAAATAGCTCCTAAGATTTAGAAGTTATTGATCAAAATATTTAACTTAGAATTTCGAAAAAATACAACTAAATACGAAGTAGGTACATAGTTTAATACGTATTATCCAATATTCTAAAAGCTAGTATAATTAATAAATAAATAAATTATATTTCTATAACTAATTGATTAACTTTGGGAGGGAAGCCAGTAGGAGGATACAATTGGGATGCTGCCCAGCATTCAGGATGCTTAGCCATATTCTCACGTCGTCTATACTTTCCTAAGACTTTCCTCTTCTAACTCTGCAGAGTTAGAAGAGGAAAGTCTTCGACCACTGCGTTCTCCCCGTGATGACCTACTGGGCTGAAACGTGGCCTCTAAATTTACGACTGGTCCGTAAGTTTACCTCAACGAAAAACCCAGCATAGTACGCTCCATAGCAATGGAGCGTACTATGCTGGGTTTTCTTTGACAGATAGGATTCGGAACGAAGACATCTGCCAGAGAACTAAGGTTACCGATAACACGCAAATAATAAGCTCGTTAAAGTGGCAATGGGCTGGTTACACACTCAGGAGAACGGATGGCCGATGGGGCAATAAGGTCCATGAGTGCAGGCCGCGTTCGGGTAGACCAAGTGTTGGTCCAGGTGGGAAGACGATTTCCGTACAGTAGCCGGTCCGTGTTGGAGGCGAGTGGCGACGGATCCATCGTCTTGGCGTTCATTGAGCGAGGCCTATATTCAGTAGTGGACGGATAGGGGCTGATGATATTCATGATAATTAATAATTGTAAGAATCTCGAATACAACAGTGACAACTTTATATGTATCAAATAGGAACATATCAATAACATTCAGTGGATAATGTTCAGACTTTGATACAATATTAGCGGAGCGTATAATCTTAAATCGGGCCTTTAAGCCCCTAATGGAAGTATTACGGTCGGGATGCGAATTTACATAAATCCTGACACTTGTTGATAGCCTGTCCGAGTTGAGGTATAGGCCGTGTACGATTTGTGTAACATATTTCACCAGCTTGAATAATTTCATCATATTGAATTTTTATTCAAATCATGGGAGCTAATTGCTGAAATTCTGGCTTTCCGGATCAAGGTGCTAATATTCATGATTTATTTCCAGTAATATGTTTTATCTATTGAATGGATATGCTCGTAATGGAATATGCGAGTGGCAAGGGATCGATCGTCTTGGCGTTCATTGGAGGAGGCCTATGTTCAGCAGTGGACGGAAAAAGGATGATGATGACGATGATGATGAATATGTATTAATCTTAAAACGGGAACGTAAAATTCTTAAATAAACTGCGGTAAAATCTTATTGAAATCCAGGAAAAAACTTTTCATATGAACTGCAGCAGGACAGACATAGTAACTGGAACCAAGAAATACGATCTTATGTCTCACGGCAACGTATGAATAGTTAAATTTTGAAAAAATAAGCCTTGTCGTGGCGGTGGGGCTCAGTAGCTTAAGGTGAACCCAGCACCTTGGGCGAAACAAATTCAACCGAGGGGGCTGCTCTTTGTACCCCTCTTATAAAAGTGGGGACAAAAGAGCAGAGGGGATAAGGGGCGAAGATGGGAACCTCACCCCATTGCACTGTTCCGACGTTGGGAGGGGTTGTTTTGTGGTGCGGGACGACCCCACTATAGAGGTGGAGTCGGTCCCTTGAGGGACTGACTAGCCGTCGAGGTACTATTTGCTCAATAGATCCGGGGCACCTCGTCAAAGGTGGCATAGAACTGCGTCCATCTTACTATCTTTCGGGCACAGCGAGTTCCACATACCCGCCTGGGGAGTCCCCCCCCTAAGCAATGCCTCAGAACATTTCCCGGCGTAAAAGAAAAAAAAAGTGAAATTTGTTTTCGGACATGACTAATATTGACCACTTACCATCAGATGTTACCCAAAAAACTTTATTTCTATTTTTCTGTATTTCTGCTAGTTTAATATGAGTAAAGGTACTTTCACAAAACATTTAAGTAAAATATTAATTATTACTAAGAATTCGTGTTCCGTGAAGACTGATCTTTTGGGGATTAACCTGACCAGAGTTAGCTAATAAATTATGAACCGGGTGAAATCTGGAAGTAAGTGTAGTCTCGTAGAGAGAATTTATTTACTTACTAAAATTATTTAAAAACGAGACTCTCGTGAACAAGACATTAATTCGTAGATGATGTCGAAATATTGAGCTCCGCGAAATAAAAATTAAAAACATGGTAAATATCCCGTTTTAAAATAACTGGAGCAAACAAAATAAACATGCTAAAATTTTATTTAGTTATGTATAGTAACTATTAGTTACAGCGTGATGTTATATTATAGCCTTCTTCGATAAATGGGCTATCTAACACTGAAAGAATTTATCATATCGGACCAGTAGTTCCTGAGATTAGCGCGATCAAATAAACTAACTCATCCTGTTATTATGAAAAGTAATATAATAATATGACATAGCCCACTGCATAACCCGGGTAATTAAGTTAAAGTCGTTTTTAGGTAATAAGAACGAAAACTGAATATTCTTTATAGATGCTATGTATATTACATTATTTTTATAAGAAATATATAATTATTTTCCTAAGCAATATATTCTAAGAGATACGAATGTGGGGAACACGTATTTTTATTTGCTATTTTCATTTTAAGTATAGTTATTTTATAATCTTAAAATAACCGCTTATTACTGAATTCATATGGATGTTTTAAATAGTACATACACCAAAATGACATGTTTTACAATTTTTGTCTGTCTGTCTGTTTGTTTGTTCCGGCTAATCTGTAAAATGGCTGGGCCGATTTAGATAGGGCTTTCACTGGCAGATCGCTGATGTTATAAGGCTACAAAAATAATCATCATCAATCCGGGTACGGCTTGTATCTAACATAATGCGGGCGAAGCTGCGGGCAACAGCTAGTTACTAATAAAGTCTTTTTATTTCATTAATCATATTTTCACCTACAGAAAAGACGATTCTCTACATTTCGATAATTATAATCATTTAAATACACGAAAAATGAATGATAAATCAGATACAAAACAAGTCATAAAAGGAAAGTGAAAGTAACGTCAAAAAGACATGGTCTTATTGACATTACTTTGTGGAATGAAAATAGGTTAATGGCAAAATAATGCAGGTGCGGCTCTGAACTGTAGACTCACACGCGACATAACCTATTTAACCTTCGTAGAATGAGATCGAGCTACACTAAGCCTAGAAAACTCATCAATATTTCAACTAAACTAGAAAAAAACCCAACCAGTCACAGGGACTGCTGAGAACAAAACAATTAAATTTAAATACCTATAATACAGACTGTAAAAGATTATGACAACCTATACAATTTAAATGGCGCACAAAAATGGATGACATAATTAAGAAGCAACATAATTTGCGAAACAAATATTGCTTAATTTTATATAAATAAATCAAACGTCAAACTATGTCTCCAGGGTTTCCTGTGTCTTCAGCGTTTCGTGTGCGGTGTCGCGAGTTCAGAGATTTTATCTCATCTAAAAATAACCGCGCTAAAAGTTTACACTTCAAAGGTTAAAAAATGTAACTGAGTTTAACAAGTGTTATTCTAATATAAATAAATAATAGCGGACCCGACGACGTTTTTGTAATAACATTTTGTAGTTGACCAAATTGTGAATCTAAACCTTACACATTATCAAAATCAGTCCAGCCATTTATGAGGAGTTCAATGACACGTCCAGATGAATTTTATATTAATACCAGCTTAATAATATAATAATAAGCAATATCTTAGATTTAGAGCCATATCCGGATTGATGATGATATATTTTTAGGCTAAGTTACTCCTTTCGACATTAGCTATCTCTGTTGTTATTTTCTTTTAAGAGATTAGCCGGAACAAACAGACAAACAGATAGCATGACAAAAATTTAAAAAAATGACTTTTTGATGTAAGTACCATATTATATGCTTTCATATGAATCAAGTGAAAAGTTGTTAATTTGAAATTACAAACAGACAATTCAATTTTATTTATTTGTATGTATAAATATATATTACCGTTTTACCACTTCTTTTTCGCAGGGAAATCTTTATGGATGCAGCCAGGATCTTCGGATAGATCCTGACCCAATGTGGGACTCGCACCTAGGAGTGCCCACCCTAACTAAAACTACTACCTAACTGCCCGGCCGCTACTAAGCAGTCCCCACGACGTCGTGCCATACAGACCCAGGTTCCCACCCTGGGCCCGACACGAACACAGGTGCGTTACTGGAGGCGCATTAAATAGCGCCTCCTACGCACCCCCGTTCGTCGCCCGCGGGTGGAGACTTCGACGGCGGCCTCCTCTTTCACCTGCTCGTCGGCCTCCATCTGGGACATTACTGCCTCGCAGAAGGAGACCATCGCCGTCCAGGACTCGTCGTCACCGAGCATCGCGGTGATGACGCTCGGCAGAGACAAGTCCCCTCCGATGACTGATGTGAGACTGTGACGCAGCGCCGCCCATCTCGGGCACACCTGCTGGGCTGAGTCCACCACCCGCGCCACAATCGTGACATACTGTCAACGGCTCCCTGCGGGCCGTCCGGCACAGGTACTCACCAAAGCAAACATGTCCAGACTCCGGAGTATAGCTGCCTGTAGGCGGCGTTAGGTCCTCCGAGGTTCAGGAGGACTCTGCCCGGTACACTTGCCGCCTTCGCGATCTTCGATCCCAACATGGAGAAATGTGGGCCGAAGGTCCACCCCCCGTCAAGGATGAGCCCCAGATATTTGATATGGGGGCTCATCCTGACCCTCACCCCTCCGACCTGGAGGGCAGCCCCCGGTGGGGGTCCTTTCCGCCCAGTCCCGCGGAAGAGAAGGGCTTCGGTCTACTCAGGTTTGACCCAAAGCCCTAAGCTCTCTATGCGGCTGATCACGAGGTCGGTCCCGACCTCGGCCAGCCGCACTGCCTCCTTATAGCCTCGTCCCCAGGCATACACGAGGGTGTCAAAGATATTGTAATACCAATTTCATTGAATAGGTGAAATCAATCAACTCTAGAAAGGTAAAATTTCATTATGTAGTGTAATCAGTTTGTTTGTTCGACTTCCGTAATGCTTATCTCCATTTCAAATCTGTTTTTTCGACTTAAGTATTTTCTTTTCGTATTACAAATTCTTACAAAATTACGCGAATTGTTATTTTTAATAAATTACCTTATTATGGACTAAACTTGGACAGTACCCTTACCAAGGTTAAATCCTTGTGGATGGGGCTCAGTAGCCTAAGGTGAACCTAGCACCTTGGGCGAAACCGAGGGAGCTTCTCTTTGTACCTCTATTTCAAGATTGAACAAAAGAGCAGGGGGACAAGGGGCGAGGATGGGAACCTCATTGCACTGTCCCGAGATTGGGAGGGGTTGTTCTGTGGTGCGCGACAACCCTTCTGTGGAGGTGGCGTCTTTCCCTTGGGGGAATGCCTAGCCGTCGAGGTGCCCTATTTCTCCACAGATTCCGAGCACCTCACCAAAGGCGGCATTGGTGGCACTCGCCGTGGGATAATAAAAACAGCAAAATTTGAGTACATTTAATAAATCAAAATGTATTTAACAACATTTTTGTCGTAACACTCAAAGTTATCATAACAAACCTTTTTACACAGAAAATATTCCAAACAAAAAAGCAAGGTTTATAAATGAGGGCAATGGAGATCAGAGTGAGCAATATTTCTTTGTCTTAGTACTTTTTTCCTTCAAATACTCTCATATGTATCCTAACATATAATTGTATTTATCCTATGAAATAGTAGTCGACGTTGAAATACTATGTTAAATACAACTTAAGTTAATCAGAACTTACAACCAAAATATATTCGTGTGCAGGCTCATTTAAGTTCGACAACTTGTAACCTAAAATACCCTTGTCGATTCAATGTTTAGAATAGTTCAGAAATTACTAGCCGGGCCCCTCCAGCGCTGGAGCGCTTCAAAGGCCAGAGGCTCTCAAAGTTAATTGCTCGCTTAGAGCTTTACATAATTTAATGGAGTGACCGATGTGCCCAGTGCCACTCAGACTCGGCTAAATCGGTGACTTCTCTATGCCATTCTGGACTAAGCTACGCGATTACATTAATAAAGTTATCACTTTGTAAAAGCACTTTTTCATGATTTCCAGAACGTGTGATGCTAACTTCTAAGCAATTTATGAAAAAATGTTTTATAAGATACAGTATTTATAAAAAGGATAACTTTTTTTATGTTAGTTGGATAGGCATACTAGCAAACGTGCAACCTGATAGTAAGTGGTAGACGTCGCCCATAAACATAAACTAGTTTACCTGGAACGAGCCCAGGCAACTCATCTATGTGTTGCCTATCCTGAGACCTAAGATGTTAAGTCTCGGTACCAGTTAATTACACTGCCTGTTTTGCCCTTCTCTCCGAAACACAGCAAAGCTGTTTCACGGGGGAAACAAGCAAGATGGTGGTACCCATGCAGCCGGGAGCGCGGCACAGCGCTTCACTCCCACCGGTGTAACTGGAATGGACTGGTTATAAGAATAAAGATTTTATGAAATACTAATGTTTCTTAATTACTTTGAGAACAACTTTTCGTTCATTCGCCTATCGATTAGCGATTGATCTCTGATTTGGATTCTCAAGTAGGTCATATTAAGTTTGTCTGCTTATTTTTAACATTTTAAAAATAACGAAACGATACGATTTCATGGCGAGACATTGGTTTCTTTATTACATAATTACGCGTCATATTTCTCCTTGTTTTAAAATCATCATCATCATCTGGTCTCCTGCCACATCTTCCAACATACCTCAATATTACGCGGAAATAATATCAAATTTTGCTAAACCCTACTAATTGTAGCAAACTGTTTTCATTAATAAATGTAAATAACATTCGCGATGTCTTTCGTAAAACAGTATTTTAGGATTAATTAAATCCATTCAAGTTAATATCGTGAAAGATGTAAACCCAAGTAAAATTGTTAAGGGGAGTTGAATAAAGTATCATATTGTTTTGACACACCCTAAAACCTTCGAGCTTTCAATTAAGTGATTAATACAAATACTTAGTGATGTATAAATTGAAAATTACATTGATTAAGAAGTCACTTTTAGAAAGTGGAAATAAAGGTGGAAAAACTGAAAAAAAGGTTTTTGGAATTATTATGAAAACGAATTTCCATCAATAACCATCAATACATTCAATCAGTTATACCTTATAGAAAGCTTTTTAATTATGATTTAACCTTAAAGAAACACTAGTAGATTATCTTCATCTTACCAAAATTTTTCAATGCTTAAATTTTTCATCATTTTCTTTAGCAATCTTTTTTTTTAGTTACACTAATTATAAACTTAAAGACTTAATATATTATTTTTCGAAAAGATAAATGAAATGGATCCTTATTGTAACTATTACAAATTATAACAAATTGTAGATATTCTTTCACTCGATGCTTATTTATCGGGAATGTGGGAAGTATTCGCTGTGCCGCGCGCCCACATGACCACCAGATCCTTATATTTTCCGCCAAACAGCATTACTGAGTTTCGGAAAGAAAAGTTTGATTTTGAAGAATTGATCTTGAAGAAAGGTAGCTTCCTAAGACCCTGTACAAAATAAAATACCTTTATCAGATCCGATAATGCAACATTGTTTATAGTAGTGACCGTTCACTGTACAATTTTTGTACTAAACATATTCCTTAACTTGTTTTAGTTAGTGTTTTAGTTTTTTCAAACCGACTAGTTGCGAAGAAAGATGAAACATGCCGTCTCGTGCTAAAAGTAAGTTTCTGTCTCCCAGAGACAGCAAAAATTTAATTTGTGCATAATTTTTTACAATGGGTTTTTACGAATACCTTGTTATTTCAAGTTTGGGGTCTTAGGAGGTTAAGGATGAAATAAAAGTCTACGCTGTAGTTATGAATATCTGCCATTATAATAACGAGTATTATGACGATTAAGGTCCTCTATTCTCTGGACTTCCCGTGACCATGGTTGCTGTAAAGTATCCGAAACGTCGGGAATGGAAATATAGCAAAGAAAGCAAAGTGGCATCCATCTACTACTAAAAACAATATCTCCTTCGGGGGCACACGGATAAAAACTTAATTCACGTAACATAATTATGCAACTCCGAAAATCCATGAAAAGTTTCAAAGTCCAATTAAGATTTTGTTAGAAATGGAACGCAACCATAAGCTAAAAAGTACAGACTGTGTTTGCATCCTTAAGGTAGTTCATTTTTATGCCGCTGTGCGGCGCCTCTCTCTCTTCCTGTTCCGAACTCATGTAATGTATAGTTGTAAGTTCCAATTAATAAAATATACGAATATATATTTAATACTTGCTTCATTACCACAATTTCTTCATGGTAGCAGAGCGTGGTTCATCAGCAAGTATCAGTAGGAATATATATTGTACGTGCAGAATTAATCGGTATTTTGTGGTGCACGTGTACTGGATAAAGAGGTTATATTCACGGACCGGGCGGCGAGTTATAAAAATGAGTTCGTCGCATCACATGTTTAATCTCGAAAAGTTGATCGGGCGCGAGAACTTCGCCACGTGGAAATTCAGTGTCAAAACTTATCTAGAACACGAAGACTTGTGGCAATGTGTCGAGCCCAAGGATAACAAACCTGTTGATTCAAGTAAGGGTATCAAAGCGAAGTCAAAATTAATTCTGTTGTTAGATCCGCAAAACTATAAACATGTACAAAGTAGTAATACCGCCAAAGAAGTTTGGGAAAATCTGCAACGAGCGTTTGATGGCAATGGTTTGACCAGAAGAGTTGGACTTCTAAAAGACTTGGTGAATACTACTCTAGAATCTAGTGGTATTGTGGAGTCATATGTTAACAAAATAATGACCACAGCCCACAAACTACGCAACATAGGGTTTGAAGTCAATGATGAGTGGCTGGGCACCTTGATGCTGGCTGGTCTGCCAGATGTCTACGCTCCCATGATTATGGGGCTTGAGAGCTCTGGCCAAAAATTAGTGCCGATCTTATCAAGACCAAGCTCCTACAAGAAGTTAGATCCGCAGATACCAGTACTGCTTTATATGTTAACTCAAAACCAAGGATACAACAACGTCAGCCACAACAACCAAAGGCCAAAGGACCAAGATGCTACAATTGCAACAGTTATGGCCACTCTGCTAAGTTTTGCACTAGTGCTACGAGGAACAACAAGACTGAGAATGAAAAAGACAAAAAGGATACAGGTTTCATTGCAGCTTTTTCAGCATTTTCAGGGGAAAACCATTACAAATGGTTCATAGACTCAGGTGCGTCTATGCACATGACTCGTAATAGACAATGGATGTACAATGTCACGGAACCACCGGTGAAGAGAATAACAGTAGCTAATAAAGAGCCGTTGTCAGTTGGAGGCGTTGGATACACTGATGTCAGACTAGCGCAGGGTAAGAACATTCAGTTAAAAAATGTTTTATTTGTGCCTGACCTAGCTGTCAACCTACTCTCAGTGAGTGCTATTGTCAATAGTGGTTACCAAGTAACATTTACTCAAAGAGGCTGTGATGTGCATGATTCACATGGCAAATTTATATGTTCCGCAACTCTGAATAACAAATTATACACATTGGATACGGACAATAGTCCTGGAACAGCATATTTAAGTACTAGTGAGGAGAAATACAGTGACACTTACTTGTGGCACCTGCGCATGGGTCATTTAAATATTTCAGATGTTAACAGGCTGCCTGACTGTGTCAAGGGTGTGACTCTGACTAATACCGAGACTAATGTAACAGGATGTGTCTCCTGCTACGAAGGTAAGCAGTCGAGGCTGCCGTTTAAGAATATTGGTTCCCGAGCTACAGCACCATTAGACCTTGTTCACTCTTATCTCTGTGGACCTATGGAGAACTTGAGCTGCTCAGGTATGAAATATTATATAACTTTTATAGATGACTATACAAAAATGGTGTATGTATACTTTATGCAAAATAAAACCAAAGTATTAGATATTTTCAAGGACTATAGAAATAAAGTTGAAAACCATTGTTCTCGGAAAGTAAAGATACTAAGAACAGATAATGGTACTGAATACTGCAATACTCATTTTGAACAATTTCTATCCAACAGCGGTATAGTACACCAAACTTCTGCTCCGTACACCCCTCAACACAATGGACTAGCAGAACGCATGAATCGGACACTGGTTGAGAAAGCTAGGTGCATGCTGTTCCATGCCAACCTACCGAAAAAACTATGGGCCGAGGCAGTGGGTACTGCGGCATATATTTTAAACCGATCTCCTAATAAAGTTCTACAAGGTAAGACAACCTTTGAATTGTGGAATGGATACCAACCTGACCTGTCCCATTTAAGAATATTTGGCTGCGAGGCCATGGTCTTTGTACCAAAGGAAAAACGCCAAAAGTGGGACAAGAAGTCAAAACAAATGATTATAGTGGGATACTGTGAGTATACAAAAGGATACCGCTTATTGGATGAAAAAACATACAAAGTTACTAAGAGCAGAGATGTAACCTTCTTTGAGAATTGTAAAAACTTAAATTTAAAGAGTATTAATGATGTTTCAGCTTCAAATGCTAATTATCACAATAAAACAGGGAATCCACAGGCATGTGGCAGCCAATCTTATTCCACAAGTCACAGCATCAGTGTCCCGATACCAACAGAAGTACCCCTGTCTGAGGTAATAAATCTCACCCCACCAGATGAAGGAATTACTGGTGATAGTGTAACAAATGAGGATTGTGATCAGGATTCTAGCGAGTATGAGACGGACACAGGGGATTTGGATATAACATATGTCCCACCGAGAAGAGTACACTCACAGTATCAACAGCAGAATATCACATTGAGGCCTCGAAATAAAATACAAAGGAATATCACAGATACAGATGAGAACAGTATGTTTTGTTTACTTTCAAGTTTCTCTGATCCGCAGACAGTTGAGGAGGCACTTTCATCACCATATGCTGAACAGTGGAGACAGGCAATGGATGAGGAATATAAATCACTGATGAAAAACAACACCTGGAGTTTAAAAAACTTGCCTGTAGATAAAAAGGTCTTACCTTGCAAGTGGGTATACAAAATCAAAACTGACAAAAATGGTAACATAGTTCGTTTCAAGGCCAGACTCGTCATTAAAGGATATGCTCAGAAGAAGGGCACTGATTATGATGAAGTGTTCTCACCTGTTGTAAAGTACAGTACCATACGTTATCTAATATCACTAGCTGCAAAATTGGGACTTAGGATCGATCAGCTAGATGCAGTATCAGCATTCGTTCAAGGAGATATTGATGTGGACATATATATGACACAGCCAGAGTTATACGAACAAGGGCCTCAGGTATGTCACTTGCATAAATTAACTTGCATAATTGCATTATACGGATTAAAACAGGCAAGCAGGTTGTGGAATTCAAAACTGAACACTGTGCTACAGGATATTGGGATGAAAAGGTCAAAATCTGACCCATGTGTATATTTTAATCAAAACAAGAATACCTATATTGCTGTATGGGTCGATGATCTTATTTTGTTTACTCATAATAATGTAGAAAAGGATATGATAAAAAACAGGCTTATGCAATACTTGGAGATGAAGGATCTAGGTCATGTCAGACAGTGTGTTGGTCTGAACATAACAAGGGATGGAGACATAATTATGATTGACCAAGAAAAATATATTAAAGATGTACTCAACAAGTTTGGTATGTCTGATTGTAAGCCATGTAAAACACCAATTGAAGTTGGTCTAAAGTTTACTCAATATACTGATGACAAAGAAGTGAATTACCCTTATCAACAAGTCATAGGCTGTCTTCTCTATATCGCTCAAGGTACAAGGCCTGACATTTCCTTCGCTGTTAATACTCTTAGTAGGTTCAACAAAGAGCCAAGAGCTGAACACTGGACAGCTGTCAAAAGGGTCCTATGATACCTACAAGGAACTAAAGATATGAAGCTCACTTATACCAAAGATGGTGAATCAACCATGAGGGGTTTCTGTGATGCAGACTGGGCAAGCGATAATATCGACCGTAAGTCCTGCACGGGTTATGTTTTTATTTCTCAGGGAGGCGCAGTATCCTGGTGCTCCAGGCGACAACAGACGGTGGCTCTGTCGACGGCCGAAGCAGAGTACATGGCGATGTCGTCGGCAGCACAGGAGGCCCTGTGGCTGCGACAGCTGCACATCGAGTTCGGTCAGCCTCTAGCTGGACCCCTTCATATATTCAGCAATAACCAAAGTGCTATTAAATTGTCTACCAATGATTGTTATCTTCCTCGTTCTAAACACATTGATATTAGATATCATTTCTTGAGAGAGCTTGTAAATAATTTAGAGTTTGATTATTGCAGAGGCGATAAAATGATTGCAGATATACTTATTAAGGGGACAACTGAGGATAAAAATTTATATTGTATTGCAAAAATGGGTTTGCGTTCAGGGGTGGTTGTTAGAAATGGAACGCAACCATAAGCTAAAAAGTACAGACTGTGATTGCATCCTTAAGGTAGTTCATTTTTATGCCGCTGTGCGGCGCCTCTCTCTCTTCCTGTTCCGAACTCATGTAATGTATAGTTGTAAGTTCCAATTAATAAAATATACGAATATATATTTAATACTTGCTTCATTACCACAATTCCTTCAGATTTCAACAGGTAGGTAAGTATTAATTTTTAATTATTGAAGTAAGTTTTGTAATTCAGGTTTAAAACACTCACATCCTAATGAATATTTATGTATAACGTGAACGTGGCGCAGGAAACTTTATCAATTAATTTACTTCACAACCTTCCGAGCAAGATGTATAAAAACTGTACACATTTTATACAACACTAGCAGCCACGTGTTGGTGTGGCCGAGATCTATGTTAAAATATATTGTAGTAAACTATTGAATTATTAAATAAAAGAATTTAGTGAATACACCTTGAGAATAAGGCGTTTACTACGAGCCTTCTATGTGTAATTATATTATATGTACCTATATTGAAAAATATTGAAAATATTAGTTTCATTGACTTTGTTTCGCCGGTTCTTCTCAGTGGACTAGTTTTGGAACCGGTAGTAGAGTCATTTGCCGTTCAATAAGATACTTTGATGTACCTAATCCTAGAATGTAATAATCCTAGAGTAATCTTTAGTGTAAGAAACTTGTAAAAATCATTGGGTACGAAGATTAATACTTAGGTCTCACTATATAAGTATAGATAGACAAGTGAGCGTTACAGCACCACCACGGTTCAAGCCTTGTCGTTGCGGTGGGGCTCAGTAGCTCAAGATTAACCCAGCACCTTGAGCGAAACCAAGTGAACCAAGGAAGCTGCTCTTTGTAGCCCTCTTATAAGAAGATGGGACAAGGGGCAAGGATGGGAACCTCACCCCATTGCACTGTCCCGACGTTGGGAGGACTTGTTCTGTGGTGCGGGACGACCCCTCTAGCCCGCACCACAGGTGGTCCCTTAAGGGTCTGACTAGCCGTGGAGGTGCCCTGTTTGCTCAATAGATTCGGGGCATCGCACCAAATTGGCATTGGCGACACTGGCCAGGTTTTAGTTGGTCCTACATACCCGCCTGGGGAGTCCCCTCCTCCCCAGCGGCATTACAGCGTAAAAGAAAAAAAAGTGTGCGTTACAGGCTATGGTGATTTATTTTGAACTTATGATCCAACAGTGACTAGATGGATGGTAATTAAAACGGATCGATTATAAATTATATCCAGTATCATATTTCACAACCATGGCATATGGTATGTTTTTTAAGCGCATATCGGGTTTATTGAGGAAATAAATGTATCTAATTTCGGTTCGCCATATTGCTTTTAATATCAATCTGCCACTAGTATGTTTTTATATTAGTTGGGTAGAGAAACAGGCTACATAAGTCACGTGTGTTAATTATGATAATAAATAAATAAATAATAAATATTAGCCAACAATCTCACCACGTTAACCTAGCCTCGGAATAAAAAAGTTAGAACTTGTGTTACGGGTACTAGAATCGAAAATAAATTTAACTTTATATAAATATATATACACGTCCATGAACCGATGCAGACATCTATATTCATCATTTTTTTCTGTTTCATTTTTTTCTGTTCAAATTATCTGCACTTGGCGAGATTCGAACCCGCGACCGCTGCGTCAAGTGTACAGTAGCCTATAACCATTCGACCAGCCGGCCGTCTTTCCATACATACATTATATAATTGTTATTGCATATCTTTCCTTTTTATTATAATTGATAATTTAATACAACAATTGAAATTATTATTTAAATAAGTCATAGTGTAATTTTTTTTAATAGCCTATTGGATCCCACTGCTTCAAGTCTTCCCCTGCTTTGACCTATCACGGTCCTGTGTCAGCTCCGACCAGGTCTTATTATAGGCATTATATTATTATATGTAATATTTAGAGAAATTCAGTTCATCATAAAATGTATAAATAGGGTAGGAACTATTAAAGGGGAGGCATTACGTTTGTAAACGCTGACAGTAAGTTAAAATATAAGAGTACTTTTATGTCATCAGGGCAAACGAGCAGTATGACCCATACACATCTTCACAACCAAGGCGACGCAGAGGCCTCCTCTTCCCTACCCCCCCCCCCCTCAATGGGTCACCGGAAACTCACAAACCGCACGAAACGCGACAGCATGGCTGTCACTTGACGCCGGTGTTATGAGAGCGAGAGGTACCTCCCCGGTCGTGCCGGCCCAGTTCGGCTGCAATGCAGTATTGTCCTACCTCTTACTGTGAGTGTGAGATGGTGAGTGGTCAGCGTCACCCACGAATATAAACTAGTAACTTACCCTTGCGCTGCCTTAAGACTCAAGAGGCTAGGTCTCAGTAAAGGTACTCGTGGACTTAAATGATATTAAGTATTCACTTGAACATCGTTACGTCCCTATTTCCAATTTTCCTAAAATTACATTGCGATTTTAACACAAAACTACGCGCTTTACAAAACAGTATCGTAAAGCGCGTTGTTTATTTTAATTAATTATTTAATTCTCGCGAATACAAAACTCTATTACGGCACAGTTTCAAAATAAAATGTATGCTTAAAATAAATTAAAACTATCGCATGCTATTACGTGAACATAATCAAATGATAACCTTGGCCGACTAAGCTGTTTTACGTTTACATTATTAAAAATATTTTCTACAGAATCGTTAAAATATTAGGTTAAGCCTTAATATTACTTTTTTCATAAATGTTGACGTTTATTACTGTTTAGTGCTTTTATTATGTTTATCATACTCACAAAATATTAATTAAATACAAGTCTTGAAATATAATAACAATAATAATATCTATGGACACTTTCACACCACGTCAATCTGGTCCCGTGGTAAGTTCTCGAAGAACTGTGTTACAGGTTACTACCAGACAACGGAAATATAATTAATACTTTTATACTATACATATAATAATAATAATATCTATGGACGCTTTCACGCCACGTCAATCTGGTCCCGTGGTAAGTTCTCGAAGAACTTGTGTTACAGGTACCAGACAACGGAAATATATTTAATACTTTTATACTATACATATATTTAAGATTTTTATTACATAATACACATATTTAATACACATCCATGACCCAGGAACACAGAAAATATTTTTGTTCCCTGGTGGGATTCGAACCCGCAACCTCCGGCTTGAACGTCAACGCGCTTACCACTGAGCCACAGAGGTCGTCGTATATCTGCCAAACAAAATGGACAAAACAGACCAGATTTTCAGGAGGTATTTTTTTTCGTTTTCACCGGGAAATGCTCTTGGGCATCCCGCGGGGGAGGTGGGACTCCTCGGATGGGTATGTGGGACTCGCTGCGCCCGAAAGATGTAAAAGTGGACGCAGCTCTAGCCACTAAAACCCGTCGAGTGCCACTAATGCCGTCTTTTCTGAGGTGCCCCCGATATGTTGAGCAACAGGGCACCACAGAACAACCCCTCACAACGTCGGGACAGTGCAATGTGGTGAGGTTTCCATACTCGCTTCTTGTCCCCTCTTTTTCAGGGGAACAAAGAGCAATTCTCTCGGTTCAATTTGC
Organism: Helleia helle; assembly: GCA_963853865.1. Taxonomy (NCBI): domain Eukaryota; kingdom Metazoa; phylum Arthropoda; class Insecta; order Lepidoptera; family Lycaenidae; genus Helleia; species Helleia helle. The sequence goes on from OY971431.1 coordinate 12,047,191, forward strand.
TTCACCCAAGGTACTGGGTTCACCTTAGGCTACTGAGCCCCACTACCACGACAACACTTGAACCATATGCATAACTTCTTACCGAAACAATCATTGTAAGCCCGTAAAAAGCAACAATTTTTATATTATAGGTATGTGACACCAAAACATATTATTATCTTATTGCTGGAAAAAGTTAAAAAATACATACAACTCTACAAGTATTTTTACTTACCTTAAAAACTATTCATGTTTTTCATATAAAATATTAATGAAACAACAAGTTAGTAATTCCCTAAAGTGCGCGTAGGCCATTTGTTTTGGCAATAACTCTTCGTGCTTCATTACTTCGTACTTTACTTTTATTCAGTGAACTCATGAGATGTGCTTTAAGCTCATATGGGCATGAAATACAATTATTTAGTGGATACCATTTCATACGGTACTACTTCAAATATGTTTACTTCAATATCGTTTTTTTTTCATATCTCTCTTTCTTTGAAAGCAACAAACAAGTTATTTCAGTCAATCCACCTGATGGTAAGTGTTAAGCGACATCCACAGAGACCCTTTACACCAATTTTAGAGGCCTTTTCAAATATTATGAGTTATTTAATAAGAATTACCTCATTATGCGAGTGGCAAGGGATCGGCCATCTTGGCGTTCATTGAGGGAGGCCTATGTTCAGCAGTGGACGGTTAGGCTGATGATGATGATGATCTCATATTACCTCATTATTTTATAGATCTTATCTCTTGATTTAAGGCTATTGTTAATTTTGGTTTTTTTTTTTTTAAATAAAACCTTTACTGTATTTTATATATAATTCTTTCAAGAGATTTATAACAATGGAGAAGCGAGGCAAGTGACACGATTTTTTCTAAACAAGCACATGTGTATCTTGGGACAATGGGCGTTCCTCTTCACCCTTTTTGTTCCACCCCTATTCTTCTGGTTGACATTATTACTTCCTCCATTGTTTTCCAGCTAAGGTGACTTGTGAAAAGTCAAGTGACGCTCAGGGATTTACAAATAAAAACGCTTCAAACTGGATTAAAAATTTAATCGTCGGCAGGTCCGGGAATGGAAATCAAAAACTTGCTACAATCAGACCATCGCGGGGACGTTTTGTGATGGAAATCTTTATGTACATTTTGAATTATAATAATGAGGTGTTTGTTTTAAACGCCAAGTGCGAGTGAATCTTATATAGATATAGCTTCATGTTGTGCAACTGTCGACAATACAGTTAAATTCAATTGTTTTTGTTTTTTTACAAATGGATCATTTTAAAGAAATTATTATTCAACAATTTCTCAATAAAATAAGATATCAAAAGTACAAAATTTGTGAAAAAGTGAACAAAATGCTTATATTGTTTTCTAATATTTGCGCGAATTTCATTCATTATAAAGTAAAAATTCATCAAAAACATCCAAATTTAGAAATAAAACATAGTAAAAAATAGAGATGATGGCTTGCTCTTACCACCTGATTGGAATCCTTGGGATTCTTAAAATAATTAAATCAAAAACCAAGCATAATATACCACAAAATAAAGACTCAGTAATTTCTGGGTAGATACGACTACTTAAAATATTGATATATCATAAGCATTGTATCGAATAACTTTGTAACGTTAGGACATCTGTCACCTCAGTCCTTCCGTGGCCATGGTTGCTGTATAGCATCCGAAACGTTAATAAACCGCGATAAAATCTGTAAAATTGTTTCATTATAATAAACTAACTTCACTTTTAGAAATAGATACCGATTAAATATTTTTAACAATGAATTTTGAGCACCTCACGATTTTAACAAGAAGTTTTTTTTTTATAATCCATTTAATTCTTGTATTGAAATTATTTTCATATTTTTAATTCGGTTTGCTATTAAAGCGTATTTTTAAGTTTTATTTTAACTATATTTTACGATCATCATCGTGTTGACGTTTCTAAAAGTGATAAATATTGAATAACCTAATACAAATTTATCGGGCACGCCCCGTGTTTGTATAGGGAAGGTATCATGGTGAGGTTGTCATTACACACCGACATGTGTAAGCAGTGCGAAACGCCCACGCCCAAAAGGTCACCTGCGATCTGTGTGTTCGGCACAATCAACACACAAGTCTCGAAAATTTATAGCTTTAGATTAGTTTAAATATAAACGAGATTTAAAAATTAGTTTGCCAAATAATTTTCTCTTCTGACATGTCTATTTTGTACCCACTCCCTTTTTTATTTCATATACCTACATTACAAATTTAGATAAAATTACACGACCGGTTTCGACAAAGTCAACGTCAGGTAGATTAAAAATTACAAATAAAATATAAACATTGTACATATTAAAATTAATGTTGCCCGCTTCATAATTAATAAATTCTTATTTCTAATACTGCTGCTGCTGTGACTGATCCGCATTTAAGAATGACCACTACACATAAATTAATAATTAATAAAATTATATTAATGCTATCATTACTGGCCCCTATTCGTCTACTGCTGAATATAGGCATATTCCCTTAATGAACGCCAAGACGACATTATAAATAAAATTTGAGTTAAATTACCATTAACCAGGTTGGAAGACACCGTACAGTTGCCGGTCCGTTTTGGATGCGAGTGGCGAGGGATCGGTCGTCTTGGTGTTCATTGAGGGAGGCCTATGTTCAGCAATGGATGGATAGGGGCTGATAATGATGAAGAAGATGATGATATATGATGGTGTTACAAACCACTGGCAGTACCAGCTGGATGTGACGCTGTCTAAATGCACCAATTAAAGTAATTAAAGTTATAGACTTCTGGTGGCGCCAAACGGATATGTTATTCATGAAGATAATATTGATTAATAATAATTTAAATATCACACAAATAAATCTAAATATACGGGATTAATAATTCTAATAATGAATAATGTCTTTACAGTAATTAATTATAATATTATGGGTAATTAATTAATTATAATATATTTATAATAATTAGATTTGGTATAAAAGGACGTCAATGGCGGTTTTGTCATGCATTCTACTCATAGATTCTACTAGTATACTTTGTGTAGGACATTACTCTGTCTAAATATATTATGGTGAAGAAGAATATATTGTTTGAATGGGTCATTCCTGCTGAGAGTCGTCGACACAAGGGAGGCAAGGGATCTGTCATCGTGGCGTTCATTGAAGAAGGCCTATGTTCAGCAGTGGATAGATAAAGGATAATAATTATGATGATGATGATGATATAACAATAGCAAAGCAATAGCATACGTTCAGGAATAATATTTCATATAAAAACATCCTTACAAATACACTCAAACGGAAACTTTTCATACATTATTCATAAACGCCAAATTTAACAAGATCACTTTGACAGATTTAACAGAAATTGAGGGTAATTTATCTTATTACAAATATCTACTGAATGTGAGGAAAGATTTCATATTTGATAGCGAAAGGACAGTATAAAAAATATATTTAGAACGTAAATTATGCGAGTGGTCGGCCAGTCGATTGCTTTACCCATGAAACGTATTGATTTTCGTTTCCATAAATAACATGACCCTTTTGTTACATGTTACGCTAAACAGTAGTATATTTTTTATACATTTACGTTACGTTATGCGAAAGTAGATAAACTCTCGGACAATTGCAACTTATGTTATTTTAAAACTTTATTTAAAAAAAAAAATACCATGTCTATGATTTGCTCATTTAAAGAAACATTGTAATGTTTAGGTCACCACATATCCAACAATTAAATCCTAATGTAGCCAGTATTCTATGCTGTTTTTCTCTGTACCACAACGTGGGGATTCTAGAATAATCGCTAATTGCCTTCAAAATAACTACAGACAGCCCTTTAATACCACCTGCTTCTAAAAAAAGCAAATGCAGTTGATATTTTTTCCTTCCCGATACAATTTTCCTGTCCTAGTATGAAATAATGTTTTCTTATAACTGTTCCTATAAACGCCAAGACGGCTGATCCCCACTGCCATTCAATTTGAACTAATCTAGCCACCACAAGGAGATCGTCGTCTCATCTAGTTGAGATCGACCTGCAGATGAGCGGACTGTTCATCGACATGGGCGACATCGACCACTTACCATCAGGTGGTAAGTGGTCGATGTCGCCCATGAACATAACCTTATTTTTCTTTAACGCCGGGAAATGCTCTGAGGTATCCCGCGGGGGGGAGGGTCTCACCACGCGGGTATGTGGGACTCGCTACGCCCGAAAGGTAAGTGGACGCAGCTCTACCCACTAAAACCCAGCGGGTGCCACCAATGCCGCCTTTGGTGAGGTGCCCCGGATCTAATCAGCAAATAGGGCACCTCGACGGCCAGTCAGTCCCCTAAGGGACCGAAGCCACCTCCACAGACGGGTTCCCCCTAAAACCCCTCCCAACGTCGAGACAGTACAATGGGGTGATGTTCCCGTCCTCACCCCTTAACCCCTTGCTCTTTTGTCCACTCTTCTTATAAGAGGGGTACAAAGAGCCCCGTCGGCTCAATTAGCTTCGCCCAAGGTGCCGGGCCCACTCTAGGCTACTGAGCCCCACCGACACGTCAAGGCCTGAACCATGGTGGGGCCCATGAACATAACCTAATTGGCCTGAAACTGGCCCTGACACTAATGATGTTGTTATCTGTTTCACGGGAGAAACAATTAGGATGGTGGTACCCAAGCAAACGGGAGCGCGGCAAAGCGCAACCCACCGGTGGGAACGACGACACGACAAAATCTTCACAGATATGTAAGGGTAATTTTGATTGCCCTGTATGCTCAATAGATCCGGGGCACCTCACCAAAGGCGGAATTGGTGGCACTCGCCGGGTTTTGGTGGGTAGAGCTGCGTCCATTTACCATCTTTCAGGTGCAGCGAGTCCCACATACCCACCGGGGGAGTTCCCACTCCCCCCCCCCCCGGATGCCTTAGAGCATGTTCCGGCGTTAAATAAAAAGAAAAGGTCCCTTTGACCATTTCTAAGAGGCTATTAACGAGTAAAAGATTACCGTGTAATGTTTGAAAATAAAACAATCATGAATTATAGAAACATCGTTCAAAACTAAAGCAGAGTTTGGATAGGGGTAAATCTGTGACAAGTTACAAACAAAAGCAGTGCTTCAACGCTACGTTGATTAAAGCGTAACTAATTTAATATCTTCGCTTCAGAGCAAATTTTATTGTTACTTACCATTTTATAATAAAATTTGCTCTGGATTGAATATTATTATCGCACTGAATCAAAAATTTACTGACGCAATATATTTGCAAATTTATATGCAAACGGGTAATAATTATGGAGGTGTATGTAAGTATGTGTGCTTGCATTTGCGTATTAGCATAACACTTAAACTAATCTATCTGATGTTAATGAAATATGGTGAGTCAATCGTGTCATTATGGTCTGGTAAGACACATTTTAACCGATTAAATAAAAAAGTATTTTTTTTTCGTACTTGGCTCATGTCTTTACTTGTTCAATATATTGTTACGAACAAAATAATGAAGGCTTATTCAATGTAAAGATTTAAATTATGAACACGAGCGGTCGCGTGTTCGAATCGCTTCTCGGGCAAAAATTAAGATGATTTTCGTTCCGAGAAGGGTCAAAGATATAAGTAGTAATTTCGTTTTATCACCGTTATCTAGTATCCATTCCAGAATGCCTCCCTAGCTCTGTTAGTAAGAATTAATGTTTTTTTTTCATATACATTTATATAAATAAATAATATGAACCTATGAACACCTGTACCTATGCACACAACTTCAGAACAGCTGCACCAAATTAGAAAATTCTTTTTTTGTTGTGTTGGTTATTGTCAAAACAAGGTTTGTATAAATGAATTATGATGATGGGGCATAGGTAAGGACATCGAGGATATAACCGGAATACAGGGGTAATGTAATATGTTTTGTATAAAAACAAATTCCGCCAAATTTGTGCTGCGACGTTGTACCGGTTCTGGCTCTGATTGGCCGACTGATGGTCATTGATGAATGATTGGCCGATGGGATGTACATACAGATCACTGGTTGGTTGAATCAGTGACAAATGACTGCCCAGTTTCGGAATGGTATCGCTCACAATAATTCACATCTCTACTCTATGCTTGATGGGGCAGGACAACGTTTGCGAGGCTCTGCTTGTGTGATATAAATAAAACGATGAGCCAGGTGGTTAGAAGTATGTCCTCAATTATCCCATTAAGTATATTCTAACACCAACCTTTAGACCAATTAATAAATCAATGGCGCTATAAAAAACGCATCAAAACAGTTTTAAAACGTAAACTGGATTTGAGCCAAGTCATTAAAACGCAGGATAAATTCAGCTCTAATTAGTTGCACGTGAAGAAGCTGTTGAGACAGTTTAGCCGATGGTTAAATGGTTAGCATTTTCTATGCACTATTTCTATACTATACCAGCCAAGCAGACCTCTGCTGCCCCCACCATGGTTCAAGCCTTATCGTGGCGGTAGGGCTCAGCAGCCTAAGGTGAACCCACCTTGGGCGAAGCAAATTGACCCGAGGGAGCTGCTCTTTGTATTCCACTTATAAGAAGAGGGGACAAAAGAGCAGGTGGGACAAGGGGTGAGGGTGGGAACTTCACCCCATTTTACTGTCCCGAGGGCTTGTTTAGTGGTGCGGGACTACCCCTCTGTGGAGGTGGCGTCGGCCCCTTGAGAGAGTGACTGGGCTTCGAGGTGCCCTGTTTGGTCAATAGATCCGGGACACCTCTCTAAAGGCGACATTGGTGGCACTCGCCACCAAATCAAATGTCTTGTAAAAAAATCAAGTCACATACATCGACTATTTCTGGAGTTTTTTACACAAACAAGAACGTTTTAATGTTTATGTGTAAAATATGTATTATATGTGTAATATAAAAGACTGGCTACCATTGTTACTATAATATGTAAAATATGCATTATATGCGTAATATAAAAGACTGGCTACCATTGTTACTATAATATGTAAAATATGTATTATATGTGTAATATAAAAGACTGGCTACCATTGTTACTATAATATGTAAAATATGTATTATATGCGTAATATAAAAGACTGGCTACCATTGTTACTATAATCTTTTTATGAAACATAAACGGAGTGAGCAAAACATATTCTTTTGGTCTCAATTATTAACTAATTACTTATAACATAAAATTACCCTCAATCTAAAAAAGGCGACAAACAAAAGGCGAAAAACAAAATAATATTCCTTTAATATTTATTATACGGTGTAAAAAAGGAAATATATCGAAATAATACAAAAATTAACATTAACAAGAAAAACACAAATAAAAAACGAACCCATTTACAAGCCCAAAGTAACGCCGAGTAAAATAAAAAGGTGAAGTTATTCTAAATTAAACGAAACCTCTCAAGTGAGAAATGGGGTAAAAGATCGGACTCAAAGAAAAGAGCGCCAAACAAAGGAAAGTTTTAATTGAAAAATAAAAAAAAGGATTAACAAGTACACACTGCTCCCTAGAACATACAGTACCGCCTTCGGGCGAAATAAGATATTTATCGCGTATTCAAACAGGAAAACTACAAAAGTAATACAGTACTATTATTTTTTCTGTGTAAAACTGTAAGCCGACTACGGACGAAATTATTCACTTCTTTTTGAAGTCGGTTAAAATGTAGCCTTTGTTACTTATAGAATAACGACTATGAGAATCGATTGAATAAGCTTGAAATTTGATTAAATAATTTATGCGCCACGGTGGAACATACTTAAAAATACATACACATAGACTGTTACAGTCATAACCCTTCCTTTCGGTTTCGCTGTAGTTGTGTAAATAGTATAAATATATATGTAACAAATACAAGGAAGGGACAAAAAAAATAAAGACGTTTGTTTCTCAAAGACTCATTTGTGTGATGTCTATTTGTGTCTATGTTCACAAACACAAGAAACAAAAGCAACTAGATAAAAGTGATGTTTGTAAAAAAGTGTGTGCGTGTAATCCTTTACGGGCGATTGAAGTAAAACTTCAAAAATATATCGTTCCTCCCCCTCCACGCGGCCGTAACGCTTTTTCGTGACAAAAATTTACGTACGTACCTTACGTTTCAGGGAGTCCACTTAGAAAACAATAATTTGTTTTAAACACCTATAATTCAATTACGCAGTAAAATCGACTCAAATGCTCAGTGGGCAACTTCATGACTATCAATTCTTTAATTCTCAATTCGTTGGCGGATTTAATTAATTTTGAATTGTAATGATATCGGATAACTTTTTTATTGATATTTCTCAAGTCCTTTTTTTGCGAAAAGAATAATAATTTAAAAAATCCTTTGTAGATTTTACGATCGAACGGATACAAGAAAACAGTTTGCTTTTAACACTCTAATGTATTTTTTACACTTGATCATACAGTGACTTGGCACTCTTTATACAAACATTATTGAATAGGTGAGTGAACATTCCAGAAATACATGTTTCAGGAGTTCTTTCATACGACGTTCTATTTTCTATTGAAGTATCAAAATGACGCTTTATAATAATAATAGTCATAGCTGACAAAAGAAATATCTTTTGTAAAATTTTGCTTCTTTTTCATATGAAAAGTAATTCGAGTAGATAAAAAGATACATATTCTATAGCTATAATAAATTAATCTTTTCCAAAAGATTTATCGTATAAAATTCATTCATTAAGATGTAATGTATTATGAAAATTAAATCATGTACTAGGTATTTAATTCCAGGTTTCAAATGTATGAATTTCCTAGGATATTTTGTGAGTGGTCAAAATACAGAAAATGAAAAAACCCGTATAATATCAAATATGCGAAATATTGTACCCAATATAATCAAATAATAAAAGAGATATGAGTTCAATATGGAAGAAATGGAAGTACAGCAATCTAAACATAGAAGTCGCCCGAGACATAATAAGAAGGGCCCGAGAGAAACCGAGTGCTAGATATTTATAAAGGTTCATTAGCATATAGATTAACCGACGGCCGTCTGAAATACTAAAATTAAAGCCAATTTCACCATTCGTAAAAATTGCCTTACAATTGTTCGCTAGCTATTTCTAATGGGTTTTTTATAAATTATAATTGTAATTACCATGTCACCTGAATTTTATTTTTGTGTGTGTTATAATTCGTTCATATAAAAAAATATTTTAAAATAATAAACTGTTATGTTTTTAATAATAGAAATCGATGTGCTTTAAAGATATCAACAAAATATTAAATATTTTTTTGAAGTGAAAAAATAATTTGATAAATATTCCACACTAGTTATATGATAATAAGATCTCTTGTTGCTGCTGTAAACTTGTAAAGTATCCGAAACGTCGGGAATGTTAAAATCTTAATATACCGCTATAAAATCCGTAAAAGTTGTCTCATTATAATAATATTATGATAATCTAAAATTGCACCATCCACTGCTGAACATAGGCCTTCTTCAATGAACGCCAAGACGACTGATCCCATGCCATTCGTATCCAACACGGACCGGCCACCGCACGAAGATGCTTCGTGATTATATTTACAAAAAACATAAATGAAAACAATAATCATTTAACCTAAAGTCAAATATCTAAATACGTGTATATATTATTTTATTTAATAAACCGAATAGTTGAATATATTTAGACTTATGTGCAATAAAAACTTACCTCATTGGTGTCTACTGCCGTTGCACTATCAGTCTTTTTAGCAATGAGGTTATCATTATACACTACTTCATTATTCATTATACTTTCGTTAACGAACATTTCTTTGCCACTAGTGTACTTAATGAGATCAGGCCTCTCCGCGCTCATTAAATTATTAGCGTTTTCATTAGCACAATTATCTTTCACGGTTATTCTATCTTCATTTCTACGCGATTTGTCCTCGCGCTTTTTAACTTTAAAACACAATACCGGTTTTTTCTGTTCCTTGCCTTCTCCACGACTAATTGTTTGTTCAGTCTTTACTTCATCTTTATTTATAGTTTTGGCAATTTCGGTCTTCAGACGTTTTTTCTTCACGTTCCATTTAGCTCTAGCGCTGCCCGAGCCGGATGTATTGCTCTCGTCACTGGTGCCCACACTGTCCGAGCACACAGGATTGACTAGAATTTTCGTAGACTTCGCCTTACGTTCAATCTTTCTGAGATTCAAGAGACTTCCAGAATCGATAAATGATGGAAGTGATGTCAACGACGGGGACGTTTCTTTAATGACGTCGCTAAATCTGCGGCTAGATCTGGGCAAAAGTTTGATAACTTTCATAACGTCGCCGTTTTTGCAGCGGACATTACTGCTTACTCCGAGTGGACCCATCGTGACAGGAGGTCCTCCTTGAAACAATAGCGCTGTTTCAGTTGGTTGACACACGCAAGCCAACATTTTCACTGGTAACTTATCACTAAAGGTAACATATTTTTGGTGTTTCGTATTCTTTTAGGCAATTCTGTATTATATTTAAAGCAAACTTTTAAAGACTGGAAATCTTTTTATGATACATAATATATACATATTAAAATTCCTATTACTAATAAAACATTGTGTGTGTGAAAAAAATCTTAGAAGGAGAGAGTCCTTGTAAGTTTTTTTTACATATAAATTATTCAATATTACACAAATTTACGGTGTTATACATTACAATTGAGGAGCTGGTGCCCGCAACTTCGTCTACACAGAATTAAATTTTAGACAATTCAAAGAATATCTTTATAAATTATAGCATTTTAGTTTTATGTGAGAGTAACAAACATCCATACATATACTTTCGTGTTTAAAATATTAGTAGGATAGTAGGATTAAAATATGGGTAATAGTAGTAGTAGTAGTAATAATAAGTAGGTGTAAAAGGGTTCCCTTTTAATAATAATAAAAATTATTTATCTGAAGTTAAGTTTTTTTTTGACAGACCTTAGAAGAATGAGTTAGTTACTCCAGCACTTTTAGTATTGCCGGACTGGCAGTGATATCTCTTATAGCCAATCTCTCTGTGATATAGCAGGTAGCATTTAAAACGACTAGCAGCGCCCCGCGGATTCACCTGCGTACTTCCCAATCCCGTGGGAGTACAGGAATAATTTATATCTTATATGTTATTCTGATGTAATGAAAAAAAAATGTATAAGCTATGTTATTGTAAAGTTTCTTTAAAATCCATTCAGTAGTTTTGCGTGAAAGAGTATCAGACATACATCCATACATTCTTATGAACTTTCGAGATTATAATGTAATATTAGGATATTTCAATTTAAATTAGATTAGGAACATTATGAGACATAACAAAACCTTAACAAATTGTTTCAAGCGTAATACTTTTAATTAAATTATGTTCTTTTTTTTCATTTGGAGTAACTAAATGTTAATTTGATATAAAAATAAACATCAAGTAATTAAAAAACTTACATATGTAAATAAAAATAAACCATGATAAGCTCATTTCACTAACATATTTTTATTATCAGAGCTTATTTCAATTATGAAATTTGAGGTGAACTTTTACAAAAGCCACGAGCTTACTGACTTCAATACCACATAAAAGAGAATTTACATTCAAAAGAACTTTGAGTATGTGGGAAAATGTTTGTCAAACTGAATTACTGCGTATTAACTTTTAATGGCTGTTTTCCTCAACCGGTAAATACTCCGTAGAGACATATTTATAGACTTGTCTGGGTCAGAAAACTTATTTAGACAAGATATAATAAAACTGCTTGTCTACACTTGTTATCTATTAACGCTACTAGATAAAAATTGAAAATGTATTTGTGAAGCCAAATAAAGCTATCAAGAAATATATTAAGTAGAATGAAATGCGAAAACTAGATATACATTTAGCATATCTGGAGCTGCGGGTGTAAAACGATTACAGTGAAACAAAGTAGCGGCAGGTCCACTATAATAGAGTATTTTATGTGTCATTGAGGATGGTGAAATCGTAGTAGTTCAGTTGCTTGTGCCTGGCATAAAAAAGTCTTCATCATGCCACGCCAATGCAACTTTGATACATAAGATCTTCCAGAGCTACTTCGCGGAGAAACTAAGCGAGATGACGCTGGCTATGCACGGGTAAAATTTCTTTACAGATTACCATGATCAGTCTTTAACTGTAAGTTTGTAAGTTGTCAGTTGATATTGCGTAATGCATTGTAATCTTTTCTTACCTACTATTTTTATATGATATAACGACTCTCAGCAGGAATGTCCGGTTAAAACAATTGAATCTTATAATATTTCGGCAGAGTAACGCCCTTCACAATTTATATACTACCAAGATGCTAGTACATGTAACACTAATTTCGTCGAAACTTATTTTTGTTCCCTCTAATTTATAATGAAAACTGAAGTACTGGAGCGAGGTTCTCCACAGAATTAGCTTTATTTAATATGTACCTACACGTTTAAAATTCAACCATCTACTCTTTTACAAACGACGCATTCATTATACGTTTTACAATTCTACGAGCGAAATTGAGTCTTTTAGAAATTCTCGTTTTATAATTTAGGATGAAAGCACCCTATTGGGTAAAGTTTATAAAATATCTTACCCTAAATATGGTTGTGGCTAGTTTTGCATATTCAATGTTATATACAATTTATAATGTACAAGACAAGTGGATTGTACTTGTTTTTATTAATTAAAATCCTCAATTTAGTCTTACAGATAGAAATTTAGCTGGTGTTTCCGTTCAAACTTTGACGTGAAAAATTATATCAGAAAAACAAATTAAATTAAAAAATTTGATTTTTGTTAACGTATTATTCCTCAGTTTCATTTGTTGACGTCCATTTATGTGACGACTTCTCCGTGCAGAGGCCGGTTCTGGTTGATTAGCGGGAGATCAACCGTGTTGGGGTTTCATCGACAGAAGCCACGTCCCCCACCTTGGTTCAAGCCTTGTTTTAGCGGTGGGGCTCAGTAGCCTAAGGTGACCCAGCACTTTGGGTAAAACAAATTAAACCGAGGGAGCTGCTCTTTATATCCCTCTTATAAGAAGAGGGGACAAAAGAGCAGGAGGGAAAAGGGCTGAGGGTGGGAACCTCACCCCATTGTACTGTCCCGACGTTAGGAGGGATTGTTCTGTGGTGCTGGACAACCCATCTATGGAGGTGGCGTCGGTACCTTGAGGGACTGACTAGCCGTCGAAGTGCCCTGTTTGCGCAACAGATCATTGGCACCTCACCAAAGGCAGCATTGGTGTCACTCGCCACTCGTGGGTTTTAGTGGGTAGAGCTGCGTCCACTTACCATCTTTCAGACGCAGCGAGTCCCACATACCCGCCCGGGGAGTCCCCTCTCCTCGCGGGGGACTCCGAGCATTTCCCGGCGTAAAATAAGAAAAAAAAGCGACGTCCAGCAATGGGCAGAAAAAAGGCTTAAAATTATGATAATTTCTCAGTTCAAATAGCCAAGGACTTTACAACCATTATGTATTGTGTGCATACTTATACAACGTATGCCGCACCGCAATCTCCACAAGAACGCGTCTGTAGCAGCGATTATCGGTTCTGCGGCAGACACGATCGTCCCACAGCCACTTTAGCTTACTAATCCTTTAGGCTTTAACTTGTTCTTAGTACTAAAACCTCATTTCAGAATCGATCCCTTGGAGACTAAGCATTTTCTTTAGTCTCCTAAGCTACTTTTTATGTACTTAGTGTTACAACTACGTAAGATTTGAAGGTTAAAGACATTGATTGGATATATTGTTCAATTCGAGTCTAAAGGACTTAAAAGGTATAAAGGGCGAAATTTATTTCATAATAAATCAAAAGCAATATTAAATGTATAAATTATAAATTATGTGAGTATTTTTAGGGGAACATTTTTCGTGGAAGGCGAAGGAGCTAATTACATAAGCCCTTAAATTAACGGCGTCCACATTTAAATATAATCTCGACAACGCCATTTAACAGCGAAGCCTTAGTGTATTTTAACATTTATTTGCCTTTTTTTGAGGCTATAAAAATAATTAGGGTGATTGTCAAAAAGTAGTTTACTTTTAAATATTCTTTTCTTTTGAATATATTTTAGAAATAGACAAAGAATAAACAGCTAATTACAGCTAAGACTTTTTAATTATATTTTTACCGTTTATTTCTTTGATGCCGTTTTGTGGGGAAATTTTACGTTGTCACTAAAACAAGCGGCACCCAAGAATATTATTGTGCGAGACCCAGTGATTCGTATGTGCATTTATTGAAATATTCTTGACTTATGAGGACTTATAGTGATATATCGAAACATAGCTATTGTGATGTTATTGCCATATTCTTATTGGATTTTATACGTTATATTTTTGTTTATTATATTGTACGATTGATACAGGTTTCAATATCTTGTAAGCCCCAAATTATACATTATAGCCAGACCAGAAATAAATAAACCCTGCATTGGCGTCGCCACTGTATATTTTTTACAATAACACATAATATAATCCATTCAGAAATTAGTTCCGAAATTTTCCACAATATGACGAGGGTTTATAGGGTAAAGCTATACTTTCCTATGTCGTCTACGTTAAAAACCTCTAAGCATTTCTGTTGTATAACTTTTTGACCGTTTTCTTGATGGCAAAAAAGCTTAAGCAGCTTTTTCTAACTGATAACAAGCCGATCATGATGATACTGATTAGAATTTTATGATTTTCAATTATAACGTAAGAAAAGGCATTTTTCATTAATTGCCCTAAATTATTTAATTGTATTTTAATGTAAAGTATTAATATTTTATTTTAATGTAAGTTTTAATGCTGTATAACTATACATATGCTGTATAACTGTATTATGCTCCAAAAGTAGGGTAAATCGCATATTACTGATGTAAATATTCCTTATATTATATAAAAAAATAGCCTGTTTTGTCCATTTTGTAATAGATTGGCAGATATATGACGACCTCTGTGGCTGAGTGGTAAGCGCGTTGACGTTCAAGCCCGGAGGTTGCGGGTTCGAATCCCGCCAGGGAACAAAAATATTTTCTGTGTTCCTGGGTCATGGATGTGTATTAAATATATGTATTATATAATAAAAATCTTAAATATATGTATAGTATAAAGTATTAAATATATTTCCGTTGCCTGGTCCATCGTTCATAGATATTATTATTATTATTATTATACCTACTCAATATCGAAAGGGTAAATAAAATCAAACGATAATAATTAATAACCAAATACGTTTAAATCCAATGGCACACGAAAATTACGGAACTTTTGAATAAAAATTTTTGAATAAATAATAATCCCATATAATTGTTTATTAAAAAGTTTTAATAAAGGATATCAGTAAATGTTTATAAATTTTCATTTAATTTACAATTCCAAATAATTTATCAACTTGGTAAGTTTGATAAAAATCAGGAAATCCCATTAAAATTATATTATTTCGAACACCGAGTTGGTTCGACGGAAAATTAAGAAGGCGAATCAAAAGCCTTCGGAATGCTTATATTCAGTTGGTAACGTATTTATAAAACTTGTATTACAATTCATAATAATAATAAAATAATTAAATCGTAAAGAATAAATTTCGATATTATTGAAATCCGTCAAACTTAATAAATTTCTCTAACAATATTCAAATTTATTAGTCTCGCTTAGCGGATATCGTAAAAGCAAAATTGAAAATTGTAAAATGGGGTCGCTTCTTATTGTCTCCTGACAGTGGAAATGGCATTTGAATTCGGAGTTACTTGTTCTTAATCTGATTACAAAAATAATTATATTTATCTCCCTTTTAGACCCCGTATCGATGAAAAAATGGGCTTTGAGCCGAGCCCCTGGGCATGGGAACCAACACTGTTCAAATCTTCAAAATTAAGCAGTAATCCGGAGGAAGGGAGAGGATAAATAGCCCATGTATCTTAAGATAGGCACATAAATAAGGTGCCTGGACCAGGAGAAAGAGATAGTTTCGGGTAAAATCGCTTCTGTTTTTTTTTTTTTTTTTTCGGAAGGGCTAGACTTTTCGGCCTGATGGCCTTTAAGCTCAATCGGTACAGTAAGTGAGCAGATGACTCACTTAAGAAATATTCGAAAGGGGGACGCCCCCCTCAGGGAACCGCAGGTGGCGCGGTTCATCGCGCGCGCTGCTCGGGAGAGCAGGATTTGGTCTAGTCAAATCCGATACGGTCGACGAATCTTTTACGGTTGAATTTAACCTATCATCATGAGGGCCGGCCTTCATCCCTCCCTCTGGAGAGGGAGGCGGGTCATGCGCGGTGCCCAAGCCATCTAGCGGTAGCGTAGTGCTAGTGCTGTTTGCGCGGCCTGGGTTTGTGTCTACTCGTATCGGATTCGAACCTAAGCTTTCGCGATCGATCCGGATCGATGTGGTTTCCATGTGTAGGGTTCGACGTCGCTTACGACCCCGAGGCCCAAGCGGTGTGCAGGTGTACCTAGCATCATGTGTGTGTATATGCTGTGACGTTCGCGTCGCGCTTTTGCGTCGCGCATTAGTAGCTGAGAGATTTCGTCAGCTGGATCTGTTAAAACATGCTTAGGTAACCTATGTCTAATTGGAACTGAGCTATCTGGGGCATAGTTTGCCGCGCTCACGATGAGCGGGTTTGGATGGAGGAGTGCCTTTTCAAAGTGACTTTCTGACGTCATTTTGAAGTGGCCCCTAACGGACTCTAATCTGAAGTCCCTGTGCAGGTCGATGTTTCTTACGTACCACGGGCAACCGGTTGCCATGCGTAAAAATTTATTTTGGACTATTTGTGGTGCATTAAGTCGACTTTGTGGTACATGCGCGAATGCGACACAAGAGTATGACATAATGGGTCGGATACAAGTTTTATACAGGGTTAGCTTATGCATTTTGCTGTTTTTGTTAATTAAGAAATATAAACGGCTCAAGACGAATTTGGCCTTTTTGGTGACTGTCTCTATGTGTGGTCTAAATGACATCGACCTATCAAGGGTGACCCCCAGGTATTTTACCTGATCTACTCTGGGTATTTCTATATTGTTTAACCTTATCCGTTTCATGGTACGATAAGGTCGTCTGTTTGTGACCCTCCTTCGTGAGAATTTTATGGAGGCACTTTTTTCTGGGTTTATATCAATCCTCCATTTTGCGAACCATACACCCAGCTCGGTAACGGCACGCTGGAGGATGGTGGAAGCCCTTGCGGCTGAGGGGTGGGTGATATACAGAGCGGTGTCGTCTGCAAAGGGAGCCCGTTTAACCGCCGGGTGTTCGGGGATGTCGGAGGTATACAAGTTGTACAAGGTCGGAGACAGCACGGAGCCCTGTGGGACTCCGGCCCTCAGAGGTCACCGAGAGGACAGAGTGCCCTCTACTCTATATCTAAAATGCCGGCCCGAAAGGTAGTCACGGATGATGATGACTAATCTGTCCGGTATTCCTAACTTAAATAGTTTGAATATGAGGCCTTCGTGCCAGATTTTATCGAAGGCTTTTGCTACATCAAAGAATACAGCGCACGTATCGTGTTTGTTTTTCTTATGGAAACCTCTGAGTATATCCTCCGTCATACGGTGGACTTGCCTCGGGCAGGAGTGGTTTTCGCAGAAGGCGAATTGCTCATCTATGAAAAGATTCTTTTCGCTAATGACGGTTTTCAACCGCCTAAGCAGAATTCTTTCGTAGATTTTTCCTAACGAGCATATCAGGCTTATGGGACGATAGCTAGAGGGTTCCGAGCGCGGTTTTCCGGGCTTCGGTATTCCTATGACCGTAGCTTCTTTCCATATATCGGGGAATCGCTTCTGTTCATTCGCCTTCAACTTCTGTCAGTTTTATCAACTGATGGTGAAACGAATCAAGATCGAGATAATTCACGGTATTTTTTTATAATTCATTTTATTAATTATTTATTCGTTTATTATTTAATTCAATTTTATTTTGAGTACCAGAAATAAATGTTTAAGGACAATGCGTGGATATTATCCTTAAACATTTGGCGGGATTCGGACCACCCTTCCCAAAGTGACGGCAATATTTATGTACGTCCGACTATATTCGTATTTTATTCGCATTAATTCATTTCAGTTTCTCATAAAACCCTAAAAATCTTTCTCTTATTTGTGTTGCGTCTAAAAGAAACCATCTACCCACTAAAAATCTTGTGGATGATCTAAGAAAAATGGCTGTGAAATATGGACGGGTTAGTTATTGTCTATGACCGACTACGGAAAAAATATGACTCTTTTTCAAAGTCAATTGAAGTAGAGCAGTAAATAGAATGTAGAGTATGATTCGGACTATAATAATAAAATAGTCCGTTATATTATATTAAAGTTTTGATAAATAGTTTTGACCCTACGGTAGAACTTACATAACTTCATACATACATAACAATATACATGTGATATCATCATCATTATCCGTTATCCATCCACTGCTAAACATAGACCTCTTTTAATGAACACCAAGACGCACACTTGCATTCAACACGAACCGGCCAATGAACGAAAAATGTCTTCCCATCTTGTTAATGGCCGACCAACACATACATATATATGTATAAAGCGTTTAAATTATTTCGGTTTACCGTCGGATTAAAATAAAACAAGGGACATTATGAATACCTCATAAAGCCTATTTAAAGTCTAACATCCAGGCTATTTATAATTTTAAAAAGTTAATGGTAATATTATAAGCTCTTTTGGCTAAGCTTCTGAAAGCCGTATTAAGCGCGTCCGCTTAACTTCCGATCTTTTTTTCCCAATTAAGTCAAACCCTGAAGAAGGCCAGACAGAGATTTCGTATTAATAACAAAGCTAAAGTATTATTATGGTTAATATAGGTTTCAAAGTAAATATACCATGTAATGGATGGCCGGTATATAATGGGTGGATATTTATATTGAAGATGAGCGCTTCTAAACGACATTGTTGGTTTGTTATCTATAGATAAGTAGGTGACTAAAGCAAAATAATGTTGTTAAATTTGATAGCTGACGATGATGATAATTACTTTATTATTATTAATACATACGTTAGTCAGTGTATTTACATAAGTTTATCACGCTAGCAAAGCCCGCAGCTTCGCCCGCGTGAACTTAGACTTACAATTGTACCCGGATTGATGATGATTATTTTTATAGCCTAAGTTACTGCCTATAACATTAGCTACATGCCAGTGAAGTCCCATCAAAATCTGCCCAGCCGTTGCAGAGATTAACCGGAAGAAACAGACAAACAGACAGACACAAATTGTAAAAAAGGCTATTATATATACATACAATAGCCGCTTTTCAAAATAACCGTTACTTTAACTTTTAAAGCGGTTATTTTGATATTACAAACAGACACTCCAATTTTATTCATTTGTATGTATGTATGTATAGATGTATAGATATTGTCGTAGTAACAAAAATGAAGAAAGAGAGAGAAGAGTAAAGATCGGTTGTAATTTCAATTAGTTCGAAGTTTCTAGTTACTTAAGTGTATTAAGTCGGTAACGACAGAGTATGTGATACTACTAAACATGTAAGACCTATATTGTACCATATTTTGCCCAAACAAATATTATTATTATATTATTATTATTATAAGTGTTGTATTAAATTTGAAATAGTCTTGGTCATTACGTTCATCACATAGCCGGAAGGGAGGAGATAACGGTCTCACAGGCCGCATGTGAGTGGCACTGAACCGTTTTCATGAAATATTAATGTTAGTACGCCACTATTGACTAACAAAAGGCCCAATCAGCGACATTTGATTACGGAATTCTTAAGCTTCACTGAACACGGGGATTTATCTTACATATATAATTGCACATTGTCATCATCAGCCCTCTTTCGAGGAACGGCTAGGCAAAACGTTTGGGCTAAAAATAAGTTTTGATATTTTTGTATATGCCAAAAAAAATCTCGGAAAATTTCAACTGGCTACTGTTTACGTTTCATAAATATTTTAATGGTAGCCCCCGCCCGTTCTTTGGTATAAAACTATAAAAACTACACTCGGTCGTACCGAGTGAAGGTGACATTAGAATTTTGATTAAAATTTTCATAAGTAGAATTTGAGTGTATGTGGGTGAAAAAATAAATAACTACACACACAATGTAGCAAACTGAATAATTGTGATCAAAGCCTTTTTTAACGAGATGATAATGATGATAAAAGAGAAGAGAAACTAGTCTTATAAAACATAGACTAATTTATTCGATAGTGAATTAATTAAAGAATTCCTCTTAGCTATACCGAACATGGTAAACAATGGCTAAACTCTCAATCAATACCAAAGTTTAATAGACGATAAATCTTAAAGGTTACTCTATTATAAATGTTTGTTTTAATTAATTGTTACTTATTGTTTCATGTAAACTGTTAAGATAATTAATTTACTTGGAAAGGCGAAGGTAAAATACGCGTGGGAGTCTAGGGTATTGTATAAATACCCACTATGGTTCAAGCCTTGGCGTGGCAGTGGAGCGTAGCCTAACCCAGCACCTTGGGCGAAGCCAAGTAAACCGAGCTAGTTCCTTTTTGTACCCCTCTTATAAGAAGAAGGAAAAGAGCAGTGGGGACAAGGAGCGAGGATTAGAACCTCACCCCATCGCATTGTCCCGACGTTGAGAGGAATTGTTCTGTGGCCGCACCACAAACCGTCTGTAGAGGTGGCGTCTTGTTGGTCCCTTGGGGAACTGACTAGCCGTTGAAGTGCCCTGTTACCTAGCAAATCCGGGGCACCTCACTAAAGGCGGCATTGGTGGCATTCGCCGGGTTTTAGCGAGTCCCACATACCCACCTGGGGACTCTTCCCTAGAAGAATTTAGAGAAGTACAGACTAGATCGAGTGGCTGGCGAACTTGGTATAGATAATTAAATACATGTATGGACTATGGACAGGACTCAAGAACGTTACTAATCGATACTTTTTTATGATTCTTTTAACTATGATTAGTATTAATTGATACATTCAGCGTAAAAGCAAACTTATCCTAAAAGAATATCTGTTCTATCGGTAATTTAGGGAGGGAGACCACTCCCCAGGCGGGATGCCTCAGAGCATTTCCCGGCGTTAAAGAAAAAAAAAGGGTATAATTCCTGCATTTGAATAAATCCTACTTTTTGTACGAGCGACCCGCCCCGGCTTCGCTCGATTCTTAAAAAGAGAATATCCCAGGTATAATAGAGGTGTCTGTGGATGTCGCTTTCGCTTACCACCAGGCGAACCGACTGTCCGTTTGCTCCCTCTTCCATAAAAAAGAAGATCCCAATATGAATTGTTTTGTTATATCTCAAGTTTGACTTTATCGCGAACAGACAAACATATTTCCGAGGAGGACGCGTTTGGTTTACAATATGTATTGATAACCAATGTTATTACTTGAAACAGGAATTAACCCGTGGGTTGACACTAATCTAACCGTAGCTAAAAATGCCAAGTTTCCAAAGCTTCCAAAGTTCCAAGCAATAAATAGACCCGAAGTTTACTGTACTCGCCAAAAACAAGTATAATTTACGACGAGCTAACTACTCTTAAATAAAATCGATTAAAATATCAACCCGAAATGATCTACTAAGTTAAAATTTATTAAGCAATTATTGTATTCAATATTTATTAAGTACTACCACCGACTGCTAGTGAATATTGCATTTAATTTCTATTTTTCCATTTGCTATTATTTTAGGTTGGCGCAATATTATGTTGACTTCTAATTTTCTCTATCTTCTGCTATTTGCCACTCTATTAATTCATATTTATACACTCTATTCATGTTTTCTTTAGTCTAACAAAAAAAAACCCTTTATGCTCTTTACACGTTTTATTTCTCCTTTGCAACATGCTAAACGGTTACTTTTAGGTATTAATGTTTGTTAAAATAGGGCCCAAAAAGCAAGTTGGGGGCGCCGGGAGATCCACATGTCCCCAGGGACAACCCATCCCCTGATGAATGCGCAAAGCATTTTCCACAGCGTCAAAAAAAAAGTCCCAAAAAGCGCTCTTAAATTATTTTTTTTAAATTAATTTCAATAAAATGTAGAGAGCCCTTTAAGCAAATGAGTCTCATCGTCGTTCTATATCCGACCACTGTCATATTTAAGCCTCTTTCAAAGGAGGCAAGATGTTTCGACTATAATGGTCGGATTACTACTGGCATCCAACTTCTATCTTAGAATAAATTCAACCTGAGATGTTTGTAACAAGCAAGGATAAGGATCCTTCGAATGTCTTTAGTATATAAATAAAGTTTGTATATATAGAGTTGAAGAAACTAGTAGGCTTGTTTACGGGTTTAAACGTTATTACTAAAACTACTTAATGGAAATTCTAAATATAACTTATCAATAACAGTTTCACCGTTCATTGGTAACTAGAATTAGAAGTCTAGGTAGCAATGGATAAATTAACATATTTGAGATAATATCGTTTTAAAAACTACAAACAGAAAACATTGAAAAATCGAGGGTACTTTTCTCAAATCCTAATAATAGATGTACTCCCATTTCATTCTTAAGAAAGAACATTATAAGGAAATCGATAGCACCTCTTCTAAACGTTGTTTTTTTAGTTAATCCGAAGACACATCTCTTGGCGAAATTCAATATTAGTTCTGTCTATGGCCATGTGTGTGCTTTAGACCTTAAACAAATAATTTGTATCAATCATCATCATCATCATCAGCCTCTATCCGTCCACTGCTGAACATAGGCCTCCCTCAATGAACGCCAAGACGGCCGATCCTGCTCAGCGTGGCAATTACGAGTATTTCCCCTCAATGAATTTGTATCAATACATAACAATAATAGCAAAGGATATATAAGGCGTAAAAGAAAAAAAAAATGCAGCCGAAATGGGCAGGCCCGACCGGGGTGGTATCTCTCGCTCATATGATACCGGCGTTAAATGACAGCTTTTTTTTTTTTTTTTCGGAGTGATCTATGCTAATGGCCCGAAGGCCCTAATGCTTCATCGGATTAGTGTAAGCCCATTCGGCTCACTTTTGATTTATAAAGTGGGGGGTTGCCCCCCGCCTACCGTGCAGTCTGCGACCACACGGCCTCCTGGCGTCGGTTGTGAAAAATGACAGCTATGCTTTCGCGATTCGTGCGGTTTGAGAGTTGCCGGTGGCCCATTGGGAAATGGGAAGGCAGCGCATCTGCATAACTTTTGGTTGTACGGATCGGATGTCTATAGGCGTCAGTATAGTTACCATAAGGCTCCTACTGCTCGGTTGCCTTCGACATAAAAAAAATCTCTCCAATACCTATTGGTTTATCGTATTTAATTTTTATTAAATAAACTTCACAATTTCTGTATTTACTTCTGTATTTCACAATTTTTGTAGATTTGCTAACAGTCAAGCTCATCTTGAAGATTACTTTAAATTTGATAATCCTGGACTTAATGGATAAAACGTTATTCAAAAGATATAAAGAGCAATGTTCACTTCAACTTAGCAAATTAATTCTTTACTTGAAACATTTAAAATTAGAAATTTAGAAAATTGTATATAAAGTACATTTAACACAATGTTAGTTGTGTAACTTTATTTTAGTACCTTTACATATATATATATATATATATATTTCTTGTGTGCGTGTGTATGTCACTGAACTCCTCCTAGACGGTTGGACCGATTTTGATGAAATATTTTGTGTGAGGTCAAGGGGATTCGAGGATGGTTTAGATTCACAAAAAAAAAATGTACAGGACAACGTCTGTCGGTGCCACTAGTATTATCTATATTTTCTTTGACTGCAGAACCGGTGTTCTTTGACTATAGAACCACTGCATTTTCACCGACTTCCAAAAAAAGGAATCAATTTTTATTATATCATTGCAGCCGAACTGGGCCAGCACAACCAGGGTGGTACCTCTTGCTCACATAACACCGGCGTCAAGTGACAGCTATGCTGTCGCGTTTCGTGCGGTTGGTGAATTTCCGGTGGCCCATTGGGGGGGGAAAAGTAAAGGAGGGCGGCGAATCTGCGTGGCCTTGGTTGTGTGGATGTGTAGTGTATGAAATATTTTCAAGGCGGGTCTTAATCAACTTTTTACTGAAAAAATGTGATTATTTAATAAAATAAAATATTACTGATACTTATAATAATATTTCTCCTCCAAAAATAATCAACTATAATTACATCCGTATATCACCTAACTTTTTTTATGACATTTCGGAAACTAGTTATTACAGACATAAGTTCCGATGGAACTGTTTAGCTGAGACAAACTTCCTAAATGTCATCTCACTCAAATGTAGTTTGCAAAAGTTGGGTGATCTTTTTGATCGTAACTTAAATAATGTCGATGCGAAATATTGCACATGTAAAAAGTAAAGATGACCCACAGACGACCTCTGTGGCTCAGTGGTAAGCGCGTTGGCGCTCAAGCCGGAGGTTGCGGGTTCGAATCCCGCCAGAAAACAAAAATATTTTCTGTGTTCCTGGGTCATGTATGTGTATTAAATATGTGTATTATATAATAAAATCTTAAATATATACATATATAGTATAAAAGTATTAAATATATTTCCGTTGTCTGGTACCCGTAACACAAGTTCTTCATGAACTTACCACGGGATCAGATTGACGTGATGTAAAAGCATCCGTAGATATACAAAAAATATATATAAAGATCCCATGGTTTTTTCTGAATATTCAATACGTCAGGATTGCTTTGTATTAAATTTAGAGCTAGTAGTTGATTATCATGATCTCAAATTATGAGCGATGCAAGTGGAACATGAAAATATTTTG
Source organism: Helleia helle (assembly GCA_963853865.1). NCBI lineage: Eukaryota > Metazoa > Arthropoda > Insecta > Lepidoptera > Lycaenidae > Helleia > Helleia helle. The sequence goes on from OY971431.1 coordinate 12,071,851, forward strand.
CTCATTTAATATAAACGTAAGCGACGATGGTCTAGTGGGTATGGATTCGGCCTCTTGAGTGAGAGCCGAGAGATCCAGGTTCAATCCCGACCCCCTGTGATGTCTAGAAATTGCCTTCTAAATTTCTATTTGCATCTGAACATGAGACCGTTTTATTTCTCCAAATTTTGTTACAATCAAATGTTCATCTAAACTATGATTCAATTTAAACGATTTTATTGAATTTATAAACATACAGTTAAAGGGTTATTTTAATCTCACCATGTCATTGAAATGATTCGGGCGCCTAAAATACTTCAAAGACATCAATCAGAATGAGAGTTCTCAAACTGATGCTCTGTCAAAACAAACAGTTATTTCTATCAATTCCTCACTAGAGGCAAAATAGTAAATAATCCGCTTGATTGTGTTCCAGAACATTCGTCGTCAGAACACACCGCTGCATTCCGAACAAGTTTTTTTATGACTGTCTTTTTTTATGGTGACTATTTTGAGAGTTTTAAATCAGATCTAACGAAATTAAGATACTCTAAATTTTATTCGTATAAAATAAGAACGAAATAAGATAGGTAGTACTGTTTGAAGTATTTATTTATTTAAATATACTCTTTATTATGCACACATAAGATTACATTAGGTGTTTATAGTGTATAAATAGTGTAACAATCAAATGCGGACACAAATTGGACTTCGACACACTTTGAAACGATTTCTTCCAAGTTAAGGTAAAGTAAACAAGAAGGTATGAACATGACTTAATATATAAAATACATAGTTTGCTATATGTGATGAGCTATAAGTAAAAACAGAGCGAGTGTAAGTCCGGCATACTTTGGTGTCATAATGTTGCCAAGAAGACTTAAATTACTTGAGCATATTTTAAAACATTTATTAATGGCTATTTTTTGTTGAAAGCATATCAAATTTTTTTTATTATATCTTTTTTAACATGTATTTATTAGCTTCACCCCGTATCTATCGTATCTATCGACGCAACCGAATCTTTAAACGTTATTTGACGTTAAATTAAATTGAAACTTTTCACACTTTTTAAGGACTAAGGACAAAACAATAATTGAATAAGTTTCCAATATCCCGATCAGAATAATCAGGATTAACCATTTTTCAACCGGAGAGGGATAAATGTGTGCTAGTGATGGCACAACTGAAAGCTGCAGCCACCGGAGAGGAAATCTGAGAAACTTAGAGCACATCGAAGAAAGCAAATTACCTACATAATCGTGGTTTTTTTTTCACTTCAGAGACTATCTCACTCATTCTCAAGTGAGCCATAAATTGAGAGTGTCAGTGCGGTGCTGCACTTATTGCAACAAAGGATTACAATCCAATTTTATTTTTTTTAACTAGCCTATGCTGTCTGGCTGGCCTTTGCCCAGCAGTGGTACGGCAAATAAATGTAAAATGTAAATGAAAAAAAAAACTAAAATCGCACTTCAATAAATAGCAAACCGAATTAAACACTAGAAATTGTTTTTTTAATAATATCGGAATTAAATGGATTAACACAAAATTGTAATTATTGTAAAAAGCGTGAAGTGCTAGCAACCGTTGTTGCTACTTATATATAACGATGAATATCGAGCACCTCATGCTTTTTTACAATAATATTTATAGTTAATACATTTCATTCTTATATTAAAAATATTTTCTCATTTTTAGTTCGTTTCCTATTATTATATACTAGAACGGGGAAAATAATTTATTATGTATTATAATACTCTATATATAATACACGTGCTATATATTTTTATTTATTAAGTCAAGAATTTTTATGGATAAATTTATAAGTATTCGACTTCCAAATTCCATAGCAAAAAGCTCTGAGGCAGAGAGAATAATTATAATTCCAAGAAAGGCAGTGAAAACCTAATAAATTCGGACCCGAATGGAGTCGAAACGTGATCAAACTTCGCAAATGAAAACTACTCTATGTACATTTCACGCTTCACGATAAACTTGTATTAGTTAAGCCATAAATTGCGTTGTATGTCTGAGCAAACGTTACCAGGTGACGTAAATATTTGAAGGAAAAATATATGTCAAAAGTATTTCGTGCGATTCTTATACGACATGTAATCCGCTCGTCCAATAAAATAAAACCTCCAAATCTAATCGCCTATCCCAAATATTTTCCGGACAAAAAATGTAGCCTATGTGTTATTTTAATATTAGCTAAAACACTGCCAAGTTTCATGAAAATCCGTTCAGTAGTTTTGTCGTGATTGAGGAACAAACATCCAAACATTCGCATTTATAGTATTTCAAGATTAATTATTGACGTGACAACGTCTTATAATTCGATGGAGCCGGCTGCACGAACGAAAAAATCGGTTGTCTGTAAAGTTTACTGACGATAGTTGAACGTGACAACGTCATAAGAAAATGGAACGCTTCACAGTGAGGTAACGCCGCATAAGTCATTGCATACAATATCATGTTTTTTCGTTCTTGCAGCCGGATCCATCGAATTATAAGACGTTGTCACGTCAAAAACATGACGCACGTTACCTCGCTCTGAGGCGTTCCATTTATTTATGACGTCACGTTCAACTATCGTCAGTAAACCGACTTTACAGACAACCGATTTTATTTACAAAAAATGTATTTTTTATTAATTACTAGCTGTTACTCACCTCCTTTAAGTCGCAGCGTGATGTTATATAGCCTATAGCCTTCCTCGTAATAAATGATCTATCTAACACTGAAATAATTTTTCAAATCGGACCAGTAGTTCCTGAGATTAGCGCGTTCAAACAAACAAACAAACTCTTCAGCTTTATAATATTAGTATAGATTATATACACGACTAAAGCCTATTTATTATATCTTTATTATACTAATTCCTATAAAAGAAATGATACATACATAATAAACATTGACACCAGTAAAATTTAGTTAAATTGCCATAACAATAACCATCTTTTAATTAATAGAACAAAGAGTTTTTTACGAAATTCAAACCTTGATGCATATAAATCGTTCTTTGTTTTGTAATTGAGGAAGTCCTGGGCCCTGGCAAGATTTTAATTTGACTTAGGAAGTAAAGTGTTAACAGCGAACGATACATTAGATGTAACGCTTTTAATGTTGATTAAAATTTTAACGAGGTCGTGTATAAGTTATTACAATAGATTGTTTAAAAATATTTTTGAAAAAATCAAGGTGTTGAGACTTTAGTTTAAGAAAAATATTTGTTGTTTATATCAATTAGAAGATCGCCGTAGTAACCAGTGCTGAATTAATGAATGTATGAATTAAAGAATGAATAAATTAAACAATGAATGAATTAATGACTGAATGAATGAATGAATTATTCTTTATAGTGCACACAAACATATGTGCATAGTAACAGTTACACAAAGAACGCGTTCTTATTGCTTGCATAGTAATTTATATATAATAATATGCTGGGACAAATCACACACGGCCATCCCATCCCAAACTAGGAAGAGTCTGTTCTTATGGTAACCAGACAACTGATAAATACCTATATATATTTTTAAATACATACATATTATAGATAAATTACACCCAGACACAGAATAAATGATCATGTTCATCACACAAACATTTTTTCTGGGTGGGGATCGAACCCACGACCTTCTGGTTTAGCAGTCAGAGTCACTAACCACTAGACCAACAGGCCAGTAGATTTATATATTTGTGTTGCTGTCGAGAGAGACGCTCGTATCTCCCCTAATACATAATTGAGCATATCGCATGATCCAGAAAAAATCCATCCACCAAAGATCGACCATTACTTATGATCATCACTCAATCATAACATAAGAGTAGTATAAAACACTCAACACCAACTTCGGACCCATCTCACGCCTAAATAAGGGTCGTCAAGACCGGAACTTCCCGGAAGAGACAGGACCTGACATTCTCATCATCGTGTCCGACTTTACGTGTAATAGCCTCATTAGTAGTTTTCTTTATCTTTGAAGTAGGTATATTACTTCAAAGATAAAGTGCTTGAACATTAGTTACTGCTTAAATAAGTTATAAACTATCATTATATAAGCCTTTATTCATCCACAGCTGGACACCCTTCAATATACGCTAAGGCGGTCAATAACGATAAAGATATTATAATAAATTAAATAATTATAATACAGCACTCTATATATATAAACACCTTCTCTAGTCTTTTTTCAATATTTCTAAATTATCTTTATCTTTATCTTCTATCTTCTATATATATATATATATATATATATGCAACGTATTGTTTGAGGTATTGCTTGACGTATATATGTGCAATGTATTGATAAATTTTCCTCAAACAATACGTTAGGTATATGATATAGTTTGGGACTTTCCTCATAGAATACACATTTCCCCAAACTATACAAAATCTATATATATATATAAATCAATTGCTGTTCGTTAGTCTCGCTAAAACTCGAGAACGGCTGAACGGATTTGTCTTATCTTGGTCTTGAAATGTTCGTGGAGGTCTAGGGATATATATATATATATATATATATATATATATATATATATATATATATATATGCAACGTATTGTTTGAGGTATTGCTTGACGTATATATGTGCAATGTATTGATAAATTTTCCTCAAACAATACGTTAGGTATATGATATAGTTTGGGACTTTCCTCATAGAATACACATTTCCCCAAACTATACAAAATCTATATATATATATATAAATCAATTGCTGTTCGTTAGTCTCGCTAAAACTCGAGAACGGCTGAACGGATTTGTCTTATCTTGGTCTTGAAATGTTCGTGGAGGTCTAGGGAAGGTTTAAAAGGTGAGAAAAATTCGAATAATGGCCGGGAAAACCCTAAAAACAGCCCTTTTCTTTTTTCCATACAAACGTTTTCTAAATAAAATGTAAAGTTATATTAAATTATAAGTTGTAATTATAGATTACACTGTTGTCTGAGCAATGTAGGTGTAATGTTAAAGAGTCAATTTGCAATTTATTACCACTGCATAAAGTTCAAATTCAGTCTTCGAGTGCGCGTTGGAGGATCTAATGTCGCGTTCCGAAACTCAACAAAAGTGATAATATCGTGACCAAATTTAATAGTCACAAAATGTAATAGATCATTAGTAGTAATGATTTCCAATTTGGTCAGCTTCACGAAACTTAATTTTAGCTAACTTCAGTTGTTAATCTATCAGATTATTTATTTTTTTGATTGATAAATCTTTAGTTTTGTCACAAATACAATTTCTGAACACAACCATAATAATATTTGACATTAGATTTGACAACCAAATAATAAGTCAATCCATCCTGTCGCAAATCAGAACACGAAAAAAAGTATTACGACGACCTCTGTGGCTCAATGGTAAGCACGATGGCGCTCAAGCCGGAGGTTGCGGGTTCGAATCCCGCCAGGGAACAAAAATAGTTTCTGTGTTCCTGGGTCATGGATGTGTATTCATATGTGTATCATAATATAATAAAAATCTTAAATATATGTGTAGTATAAAAGTATTAAATATATTTCCGTTGTCTGGTACCCGTAACACAAGTTCTTCGAGAACTTACCACGGGACCAAATTGACGTGGTGTAAAAGCGTCCATAATTACTATAATTATTAAATTATTATATATTACGATATCTATGAGTGCATCCTTCTATCTTTGTGAGTGAAGATTACCGCCACGTGCGCGAGAACTTTCTTTACTTTGGTGATCCTTTGTGATAGTGACATTCAAAGTAATGTCCTCTTTTTTTATGGTAATTATTTTGTGATAGTGACACTTTACTGCTAAGTAAGCGAGAAATTTTCTGACTTTGATTAATTACAATTAACGATGCCGAGGAGAAGACGAACTGACGTCGCAGTCAATCAAGTGTGCGAAGAGCTACCTCACGTGCTAACCACACTGTTAACCAGAGAGAGACAGATCAAGAAAATAGTCGTATTGCTATGTCAGAATTGCGGTATTCAGTGAGTGACAATGAAGTAGATAGGCTTAGAATGCAACGAGTTCGTGCACATCAAACACAACAACAGCAAGCACGACATAATGAAATTGAGCGGATCCGCAGACGCAGTGCTCCTGTGATTTTTGAACGAGCTGCATTCCACTATGATCCGGCCGGTGCCGGTATGATGGTGCCGACAAATCGGTAACAATTGGGGAAATGGGGAATTAATTTGTAAATATTGTAAGGCATTAAAATACACTGGTGAATCTACTGGATTTTGTTGTGCTGGAGGCAAAGTAAAATGCCCACAATTGGTCCCACCACCAGATCCTTTTTACGCTCTTTAGTTTCTGGGATTAGAAATGATTCTAAGCACTTCTTAGCCAACATTCAGAAATATAACAGCTGTTTACAGACAACGCTAAATGTGGCGCTACACATATTATACAGGACAATTTCATGCCAAGGTTCATTGAAGGTGTTATACCAGAATATTTTTTATGATATTCAAGTTTGTACTAAAATATTTATATCAGCAATGATTAATGGACCAATATTAAAAAAATTACAGATACAAGGACAAATTTATCACTTACTGGGGGCACGGTTACCACTACTACCTGATGCAGATCATCAATTTTAAAAAAAATATTTTATGGGCAATACAGATGTGGAAGTTGATAATCGTTGTGCTCACAATCCAACAGTGAAGAGAACCATTGTCCAAGAATTACAAATTTTTCTTCACCAGAATAACAATTTAGTAAACATGTTCAAAACAAAAAATATAGTTTATGAGAAAGCTATAAATTGATTAACAGACTGTATCATAATAGTGTGTGTCTGTCAATATCAAATTTAAACCTTATAAATAGCCAGTATTTTAGAAAAACTCTGTTTTGTAAGTAAGCAACATGATGTGTCGAAAATAATAATAAAACTTCTTGCTTCATTCAAAAAATGTTTTTTTATTAAATACGGATTCGTTTTGTTTGTTAGGTCAACAGGTTAGGTTACAAAAGTTTAGGTCTTTTATTGATCGATTGAGGCAGTACGAAGTCTGCCGGGTCAGCTAGTGTTTAATATTTATGAAAAGAATGCGGACTTTCCCAGATTATTTTTAATAGCCTAATTGAAACTAATAATATATTAATTATTTATATTAATTTAATTTATATACAGAAATATACTTTTCATCCCGAATAAAAAACGCATAAATTACGTTTAATGCTTTAAGGTTATACAAGTTACCCGTAGTTTAAGTATTTAAACCACTAAAACCTCGATTGATTTTGAGCACATGTTTAATTCAAGGGACCCCATCCTCTCCACTTAAACCGACTTCTTGGACGTGATTATAAAGTCTCCCTCTTAAACCCTCAGTTAAAGCAAAGTTTCATAAGGGCCCGGGGGACGGATACACATTATAGTTACAAAGAGAGCTTTTTGATGTACCCATGTTAAACTTTATAATGTTTTAACAAAATAATTAAAGATAAGCTGAAAGTTTAAGGAGGCCTATGTTCAGCAGTGGACGGATAAATGCTGTTGTTGATGATGATGATGATCATGGTGACGATGATGGTGGTGGTGGCGATGATGATGGTGGTGGTGGCGATGATGATGATGGTGGTGGTGATGGTGATGATGATGATGATGATGATGGTGATGATGATGATGATGATGATGAAGCTGAAAGTTTAATAGCAAAATGAACCGTAAATAATTTTGGCACATTGGTTGTTAAAATTTTATCATCATCATTACGTACGTATTTGTCCACTCGATCGGCCGATCTCCTGCCACTTGCATATGCAAATCGTAAATAATTTAAAATTATTAATACATATTACAATTACACATGAAGCATATAACAGAAAAAAAAAACATAAAATCATATTATGTTCAGGGTTATAAATATCACCCCAAATATACGAACGCCAACCACAGATTGTATTTCAATAGAATTTGCCATACAACTCACTTGGCACTTGTCAACGCAAATATTGCCAGTGTGAGCGCACCCGCTCTTTATGTAAATCCAATAGGATCCATTTCTCTTTGGAGGATGTCAAGGAGAGAAAGGTTGGGCATGACACACCTAGTAATGTTAATATTAAAAGCCATCCACATGTATTTAAAAGTTGCTCAAATTTCAAATTGTTTAAAAGGAATTTCCTAGTAATATTATGAATACGAATAATATTATGAAAAGAATAATAAACATCCATACATGTTGTTTGTTATTCTTTCACGCAAAGGCTACTGAATGAATTTTAATAAAACCTTACAATAATATAGCTTAACATCAGAATGACATACTAGCAGTAGAGCAATACGGACTAATAACGTCAGTGACTAAGTGGGAACGCTAAATCTGAGATACCGTATATAAGTAAAACAAAATCAAATTTTATATCAGATAAAATCGATAGAGATAAAAAATGATAAAAAGATATTCACTAGTAAGCTGCAACGCCTAGAAAGATTATTGACAGGCGATAATGCGTTTCGAGCGAAGTCCCGGAGAAGGCGCTGAAATGAACTGAGTCTCCTTCGGCTATAGATTAAATTTTTCATCCTCTATCGCAGACGCATTCCATGAATTTATTCAGAAAAACGTTATGAAACTAATATATTTATATTCCTTTATGTCGAAAATATAAGTGGCATTCGTAGAAACGTATAATTTAATAAAAATAACAGCTCATCACCTATACAAACCTACATAAAAATAAACAAAAAATGAATTTCATGGTATCATAATTCCAGTAAAAAAATCAACTAAAGGCTCATTTCTAAAGTTTATAAAGAGTGGGCGAATACGAAAGTAGTACACTTAGTATGTATATATAAGTATTTTATGTTATACGTTTATGATGTGACAACGTCTTATAATTCGATGGAGCCGGCTGCAAGAACGAAAAAACATGACGCATGCGGCGTTACCTCGCTCTGAGGCGTTCCATTTTCTTATGACGTTGTCACGTTCAACTATCGTCAGTAAACCGACTTTACAGACAACCGATTTTTTTATACTGGTTTGCTTAGATTAATGAGAAAAAAATCTCGTACATATTATCAAAAACATTGTTAACAATCTTAAGAATTTAAGTTTCTAAAATTAAGTTTTCCCTAACAGTTACAACTTACTAGTCTTTTCATCTTATTTCGTGTCAGAATTTAGTAAACTATGTCGCTATCTCCAACTATTGTGCTGACATTTAACTTACTTGATTTATTTAGAGGGTAAGAGAGAATCACAAGAATTTTGTAATTCACAAATAGAATTTCCTTATTAAATTTAGGTACGTGGAGCCGGGATTACGTGTCAAAGCTAAATATAATTTATATTCATTAACCTCAATTAAGGAGGGACATTATATGGGTGTTAATTAAAAGGAATATTTGTTTATCATAATATTATTATCATTTATTTATAATAATACTTGGCCATGTTCTATATCTGCTACAGCATTACGTATATAGCATACAATTTTACGGCCTCTACATATTCGTAGACATCGGCAAATGCATCCGCCGACGTCTGCCGATGCATCTATGGACGTACGTCCACACGTCTGTCGGACTCCAAACGTTCGCGCTGAAACCATTTGATCACAAATACCGACAACAAACGGATTTCTGGCGGATGCATCTGCCGACGTTGAATACCTACGACAGACGAGCAAATCATCTACACGTCAGCGGACGCGTCTGCCGATGACATCTGCCGATGCATCTGTCTACGTGTAGAGAGGCTATTCCAAGATTTTAGTAGGTAGCTAATACTTTTTTTTTAGTAGGTATACATAAAAAAATGGAAATATAACTTTAAATTATCATAATATACATATTCATTGCCTATTTAACATAGGGGAATTTAAAAATTAAGTTTACTGGAATGTGTTATATAATTATTGAAATTTAAGTTATCTGAAATGACAATTAAAATGAATATAAAAATTAAAGTAATGCTATATCTACAGTCTACACATGCCGCAAAACCTATCAAACAGTTACATCCATAGAACCGAAACGCGGCTGGAGTATCTGCACCTAAATTGCAATAATTAGTAGTAACTAAGGAATTGTTGGATGTGAGTCGCAAGGGATCGGTCGTCTTGGAGTTCATTGAGGGAGGCCTATGTTCTGCAGTGGATATGAGATGATAATGATAATGAAGGAAGTGAAATCCCTTGTAGGAGCTTGTGATAGTACAAGCTCCTACAAGGGAATCAAAATAAGAACGTTAAATGTGATTTTAAAGTCCAAAAAAAATTGAATACACAAAATGTTTTTTCTAAGGTATATGTGATTTTTATGACGGCAAAAATGGTATCAAGCATGAATTGCAACTGATTGCAAATTTTGCAGCCCTATATTTTATTTCCGTAGATTTGTATGTACAGAATACAGATGTAGAGTTATGCTATATTTGTGTAGTAAGTATATAGACGGGTGGTAAAATCATTCTTGTATCAATTTGAAGCACTCGTCGATTTTCAACTCCATCAAAAAGGTGACAATTTGAAAGGGTCGTCGCAGTAAATTAACATCAAACGAGATCAGTAGGTAGGTACCTATTACACGTTTTGTAGGTCAGACGAAAAAAAAAACGCTAATTATATTTTTTGTATGGAATCCTTTTTAGGGTTGGCAAATGGCAAAAAAACGGAATCCTTATAGATTCGTCATGTCTGTCTGTCCGTCCGTATGTCACAGCCACTTTTTTCCGAAACTATAAGATCTATACTGTTGAAACTTGGTAAGTAGATGTATTCTGTAAACCGCATTAAGATTTTTACAAAAAAGTAGAAAAAAACAATAAATTTTGGGGGTCCCCATACTTAGAACTAAAACTCAAAAATTTTTTTTCATCAAACCCGTATGCGTAGGATATCTATGGATAGGTCTTTAAAAATAATATTGAGGTTTTTAATACTTTTTTTTTCTAAACTGAATAGTTTAGAAATTTTCTAATTTTTTTTAAATCACATTGGATCGAAATAGGTTACATGGCGAATATTTTTAAGGTACTTTTTCTTTGGTTGGAGTAATGGGAAATATTCAAATTTGGAAGCTTTTAATTCACCGTTCTGTAGGCCAAGAACTGTCTATCATAAAATAGGTCATCAGATCCTTAGAAGGCGGTGATGAGTACGTGACTCCTTCTATAAAGTCAAAGCTATAGCAGGAGATAAGCGGTGTCATCGATGTCAGGTCGTATTCAAAAGAATATACATACTTGAATACAAAAAATCATTGTTGTATTGTTTGCGGTTTTTTTAAATTGCGTAATAAAATAGGGCCACCCAAGAAATAATGACACCATTCTCTCCCCGTGGACGCGTTTTGTTATTGTCTACAATTAACAATGCGACTCAGTCTTTTTGTGGTTCCGTAACTCAAAAGGTCTTTATTGCTATACCTATGCTATTAAAACTTTTTAAAATGGAATATTTACCATGCCTAGGAATGTCTGGTTTACCCTCTGTGGAGGTGGCGTTGGTCCCTTAGGGGACTGACTAGCCGTTGAGGTGCCCTGTTTGTACAACAGATCCGGGGCACCTCATTCAACGTGGCATTGGTGGCACTCGCCGGGGGTATATGAGAGTCTCTATATATATAACTTCATTGTAAATATATTGTAACACAAATATTGTACTTTTTACAGCTTCTGGAAAATAATATGTACATTAATTTTTTTGAATATATTATAGAAATATGCTTAAGCTTGTTACATTTTAACTTATAAGCTTATTCAATAGTTTAAAAGCCCCCTTTCTAAAACTAAGTTAATAACCCTGATTGTGTATGCTAAAAACCAAAAGGGTAGCTAATTATTATGAAAGGCAAGCGTCGAGTAAACCATTACGCAGTGAGGACCGGATTGTTAATATAAAGGTTTTAGTTTTGTCTCATGATTGGAATTTCAATGGCATCCCCTTATCTCTCCGAAACAGCAACATTTTGCGTTACGTAAACGATAAGCGGCACTTATCTAAATAGAACCTTCAAACATGTTGTAGGTTGTAGTTTTAGACTTTTTGTTGTATAATGGAAACTCCTAGAAAAGCGTAGGCTGTACAATAAAGATAGTCTGTACATATCAATTCAATCTTGATTTTTTTTATGGCATAGGTGGACAAACAAGCAGTCTAAGCTTAGGCTACCGACGCTCATACACATCTGCACAACCAGAGATTATGCAGATGTGTTGCCCTCCTTTTCCCTATTCCCCCAATGGGCTACCGGAAACTCACAAATAGCACGAAACGCGACAGCATAGCTGTCACTTGACACCGGTGTTATGCGAGCGAGAGCTACCACCCCGGTCGTGCCGGCCCAAGTCGACTGTCTTAATGGGATGAGTGTGGCGTGGGATAGGTAATGGCGTTCATTGAAGGAGGCTTCATGACATGTACCAACTAATTTGAGGCCTGTGTTCCCACTAGTTCTATTAAATACGTATGGCCTCATTTTGGGACTATTGTGAAGATGCAGAAAAAGATGGCGAAAGAACGAAGTAATATTTATGTCACATCCATTTTCATTTGTATTTAACGCTATACTACGATATTAAAGAATATAATAAATAAATAGTAAATATCTTTATTTCGGACAGCATCCATAGTTTGTTAGTACCCGGTCACCGCTGGGAGGGAAGCGCTGTGCCGCGCTCCCGGCTGCATGGGTACCACCATCTTGCTTGTTTCTCCCGTCAAACAGCTTTGCTGTGTTTCGGAGAGAAGGGCAAGACAGGCAGTGTAATTACTGGCACCGAGACTTAACATCTTATGTCTCAGGATAGGCAACACATAGATGAGTTGCCTGGGCTCGTTCCAGGTAAACTAGTTTATGTTCATGGGCGACGTCGACCACTTACCATCAGGTGGCACGTTTGCCAGTTTGCCTATCCAACTAACATAAAAAATACCTCGCTCGTACAAAGGAACTTACAAAAGCTATGTTAGTAACACAACAACAAATCACAAATATTATATTATTTTAATTTAAATATACACCAGGCCTGTTTGAGACACTAATATGAAGTGATATAACTATCTTAAACCGGGAATTATTGACGTGACAACGTCTTAAATTAGGTTGCGGCTGGGAGTCACTTATGAAAAAGTGTAACGCTCGGTAACGTTACGATGAGTCACCGAAACGATGTCACGTAAAATCTTCGCCCGTAAAACCGACTTTACAGGCAACCATTTTTTTATATAAAAGCAACAATTTGCATCTTTCATCTTCGCCCTCTCTTTGAACTTGAACCAAAATAACTTGGTAACTAATTCGCTAAATGCAGCAATAAGTAACCTGCGAATCACCCAACCAAATACAAACTCAAAGTCCTCTGTTTAGTGAAATTCAAGTTGGTTTCTCGTAATAATGAAACGGTAAAGAATATCTAATGTAATTTATAATTGGGAACTACGTTCAGGGACTTTTACACTTCGATTGTTAGTACCTTTACGCATCACGATTTTCGCATCATTACACTCAGTATCATTCTGATATAAAAAGAGGTAATGTTTGTAAGCTTGAATATATTAGACAATCTCGGAAACCACTCATCTAAATAAAAAAAATCACCAATGGTATAATGATACGTTATCACTGAGCATCGAGCATATAGCAAGAAGATGCAGAGCCTTGCCGCTTTGTAGCAGAATTGGGCCGGCACGACCGGGATGGTACCTCTAGCTATCGTGACAGCTATGCTGTAGCGTTTCGAGCAGCTTGTGAGTTTATGGTGGCCTGCTGGAAGGGAAAGGGAAAAGGAGAGCAACACATCTGCATAATCTCTGGTTGTGCGGACGTGTATGGGCGTCGATAGTCGCCAAAAGACTTCAGTCGCTTCTGCGCTCTCATTGGCAGACTGATGGCCATTGATGGATGATTGGACGATGGGACGTACCCACAGATCACTGGTTGGTTGAATTTATATTACGTCAGTGACAAATCACTGAGAAGTTTCGGATTTTTTGGCTCACATTACTACTCTATACAGTTATATGCTCGATGTCACTGAGTGACAATAAGATTTAAAATAACAATCATTAGTCCGGGAACGCCGCAAATCTAATTTAATGCCAATAAAGCTATTGGCAATACCTATGTTATAATCATAAGTTGACCCAACTAATTTCAATGAATATTCAAGGAAATTGAATATTAAGTTATAAAGTTTGAAACAAAGAACCAGCGACAGGGAAGCTAAGTTCATAAAAGCACAAGAGCAGTATTTAAATAGGAATTTCATTGTATCTGAGCTGATTAAGAAGAAGTCAAAAGTAATGTCCAAACCAAAAAAAGTTTGTATTGAGATAAATCAAAAAAGTTAAATTGGGTTTATAAAATTCGTGTTTCCATTTGAAAGTGACAATGAAAAATTATGAAAGGAATAAAGTTTTGTTTATGTTCTCTTTCTGATACAATCTTATGTTTATCTTTTATTTATGTTATTTGGAGGCAGCCGAACAGTCGGAGCCCTATGGTGATTACCGACGCCCATAGACATTCGCACAACCAAAAGTTATGCAGATGCGTTGTCCTCCTTTTCCCTATCTCCACAATGGGCCATCGCAAACTGACAAACCGAAACGCGACAGGATATCTGTCACTTGACGCCGGTGTTATGAGAGCGAGAGGTACCACCCCGGTCGTGCTGGCCCAATTCGGCTGCAAATCAGCATGGCACTACCTTTTACTCTGTTTTATCTATTACTAAAACAGAATTAAAAGGAAAACCAGTGTCTCGTGACATTTAAAACTATAGTATCTATGGGTCGCGTCGCACTTTAAGTTACCGTATGAATCCGACAGAGTTGGCTAGTATTGTGAAGGTTCTAGAAAAACCGTTAGGGAAGACATTGTCAGTGGATTATAAATCAGCCATATTTATTTAATCTTTCATTATTTAATCACACTATTGTGTTATTTCTAAAGTCTAATATAATGAAACTATATCAGATTTAAGTAAGTTACAGCAAGCTTGTATGTTAGGCAAAGTTCTTTACTTTCTCGAATAGTAGCGTATTGAATAAATTTTAATATACTTCAAAAAATTTAGGAGCTTTCAAAAGACAAGTAAAAATCTGATGTTCGTAAGAAAGTTATAGTGTCATCGCGTTTTTACATTTTCATATTTACATTTTTTTTCTAAATACGGGGCAAACTCTAAAAATAATAATAGGCAATTAAATAATTTCTATCATCACAAGAATCTTATCTGTAAACTTAGTACGTGGTCAAAAATATATAAACTAAGAAATTTAACGGTTAAATCCTTTTTATTTGGATTTATAGGTCTTTAAAGGAATTAATATCAGTTTCACTTTTTTTATAGATAAGCAACCTATTACGATTTTTGTTAAACACTTTATAAGCACATTATAAGTAACCTAACATCCTATAATTTTTCATTGACTTATAAAGGAGTATTTTATGTTAAAATATGGGTTTTCTCGAAAGATATTGTTAAACATATATCCATTTATTTGAGTAGCGATAACATAATAACATATTATTTAAGAATAAATATTTTATAAAGATAAAAGAACATAATTAATATCCTTTATGTACCTATATCGTATGGCTGGGTCACGCGGCACGCACCGGCCGGCCTGCTTCGTACGTATACACAAATCCGCGATTAATGTCAAGATTCAAGAATACTACTAATAAAATAATAATACTATTAATAAAAGGTAACTAATTTTCACGACTTTTTACTACAATATATTATTAAATGGGGTATTTTCTTAAAGGCTCTACGATTCTTGGCGTGTTATCCATCGTAACACGTGAACAATAATCCTAATAATATTATAAATGTGAAAGCAAGTTTCTTTGCTACGCTTTCACTCGAAAACTACTTAACCAATCATCATGAAACTTTGTACACATATTCTTGAAGGTATTAGAAGTAACATAGGATACTTTTTATAAAAAAAAAACTAAAAGCTTTTCCTGCGCAGACTAAGTCGCGGGCACCAGCTAGTGGTACATAAAACAGCGTATCGGAAAAAATATTTTAAAAACTAATATTCTTTAAGTTTTGAATATACTTTAAGATGCCAAGTAATTGATAATATAACATTTTAGAATTTTATTGGCTTAACTATAGAAATTACGAATAGGTTGAATAGTTTCTATAAGTTAAGTAAAGCTCACATCGAAATATAACGACAAAAAGATTTCCAGTCTTATCATAAACTTACGGTACAGTTTTTACAAATCCAACAAAAAAAAAAAAACTTCACTCAGTTCGAACGGTTTCGTCAATAATTCCGAATTTGGGAAACGCGACCACCCCTCACGGAGGTTTCCAAGCTACTGAATTGACGTGGAACTAAACGGGCGGACAAAACCTTCCCCCTACCCTTGCTTACAAAATGCACAAATTTGAATAAAAAAACCAAAGGAATGCGAACAGAACATGAACAAAAAATTGTTTACAAAAAGAGGCACCCAAGTGTGATGTCAACGTCGCCGATTTTTTATTACATTCCAAGAATATAGTTGCCGGAAATTAACGAATTTTGAACTTTATAGGGCACTAACTATTATTGCATTTAAAATGCTGTGTCTATCTCATTTTTATTAATAATTCTATTATGGCTGAATTCATGTATGTTTGATGTTAATTTGAGTGAATTTAATTTATATTTTAATCGTGTTTAGTGTTGTATTGTGTTTGGTGTTGAGTTTCTGAAGTATTTCTTATTAACACTTAATTTAACCTTTGATTATAAGTACCTAATTCCTAAATTATAAAAAATAATTTATATTAAAATATCCGTTATAATAATTTAAGATATTATAAATTAATTATTAAAGAAATGTCTATTTTTCTATTTTTAGTATAAACCTACGATAATTATATTTTTGAACCTTGGACTGTTACTTAACTTGAATATTAGAGATTTAAAAGTTGTGTACCTAGGTAACACTGAAAATATTTAGAAAATGAAAAACGGCTTAATGTAGAAAGTTGCCAATACTTTTATTGTTTTTCGAAGTAATCTCCGTTTCTTTCTACACATCGTCGCATTCGATAGAACCACTGATAAAAGCAGTGGGCCCATTCTTCCTTAGGAGTCTCTTCTATGGCATTTTCGTACGCTTTCACCGCATCTTCAGGCTCGTAAAGCGAATACCTCGAATTTTATCTTTAGTTCTTGGGAATAAATGAAAGTCGCAGGGCGCCAGGTCAGGACAGTAAGGCGGATGACCCATTATCTCGACACCTGCCATAGTCAAATATTCAACAGTCCGTTTTGCGTAGTGCGCTGAAGCATTGTCGTGGTGAAGGAGGATCCTGCTGCGAGGGCGCTGCTGTCGAATTTTTTCCAAGACAACAGACAAACAGCGATTGACATACCAGTCTGCAGTAACTGTCCTTCCACAACTGTCGCGAACTGACCTTTCCGACCAAAGAATGAGGCAATCATCTTTTTTCCTTGACTTCTTCCTTTCTTTACCTTAGTTGGCCGATCCTCGAAAGGAAACACCCACTGAGCTGATTGTCTTTTGGTTTCGGGTTCGTAGCAATATATCCAGCTTTCATCACCTGTGATGATGTCAAATACAGCATATGAGTTACCGCCGTTGAACTTATCTAACATTTGGCGACACCAGTCCATGCGGAGGCGTTTCTGGTCGTCGGTTAAAGTATGGGGAATCCATCTAGTACAAAGCTTCCTGACGCCTAAATGTTCGTGTAATATTTTTTGAACTTGACTCATAGCAATGCCTAGGCTTGTCCGTATCTGCTGATAGGTCACTCTCTTATCTTCCTCTATCATGCGTCGCACAGCACTGATGTTATCTTCAGTAGCCGCTGTTAAAGGACGTCCCTCACGCGGATCATCACTGAGATTGCTACGTCCACGCTTAAACTCGTTAAACCAATTGTAAATAATGGCACGAGATGGGGCTTCATTAAAAAATGCTAATCGCAGCCTATCATAGCTTTGTTATTGAGTAAGCCCACAACGAAAGTCATAATAAATAATTGAGCGAAAATTTTCTCGCGTTATGTTCATTTTCACGTGTAACAAGAGTTTTAGTTTTGCCGCCAATTCACAAAAACAAATGACAAATGAATGAATTAAACTACATTAGGTTACCAAAGAGTTCTAAAATTGAAATTCAAAAAAAGTTTTCATTTTCAATGTTTCTAACTGGCCAGTTCTAAACATTTTCAGTGTTACCCACGTAAGCTTTGAAAATTTCTCTTAGTTAGTATTTTTTAAATTTAATTATTAAGAAATTTTGTTATTTATCATATTAATATTATACAAAGATTATGTATTTATAAAGGTCAGGCAATTGAAACTTGCTGATTATGAAGGAGAAAATAACTTATGAAATGAGGTTACCGGAGGTAGAGTTAATTTCAGGTTCAATAAAAGTTAGTTAGTTTTTTTTATGTACAACAAAAAAATATTTTTTTACTTTCCTGTTGATTTAGGTACTTTTTTCTATGAACCCATGCGTATACACATAGCAAGTGTTAGTGTTTGTGTACCTATATTGTGTAGAAACCTATAAATCAAGAAGTGAGAGAGGGCTCATCTCCCTCCGCACCAGCGAACGTACCTTCGAGAACTATCATATTTTAATAGTCAACTCGACGCGACCGATAATACGCACAATAATTAATGTATTAATGTCGGTACTCTAATATTGTAACTTAATTCACATTATACGTATCAAGATAATCAAGTCATTTATTATTATAAATCACAAACAATAATCATAAACGCTGGTACATTTTTCAATGTGTAAAGTTAAATAAAATGTCCATGTTTATCACCAACCAACAATTCCTCGTGCAAAGTCAAAGCAAACGTGGGAAGTTTTCTTTGAATATTTGGTAAACTTGGTCTTTTCATGCGCCTACAAAGTGAATATTTTCTGTTGTTATGTAAATAGTGACAGGGCATGACTTGCAAATAACCGTGTAGGTACTGAACGTAAACTGAATTTTTGTGATAAATGGAAAAATCATGTCACGTATGAAATTCAAAGCGTTAGAGAGCCGGAGATCGAATTCCGTCATTCATGTGTATATTTGTACGTATAAAGTTACCGAGAAATTACTTCGTAATGTGAAACAAAGTTGATAGCGCTTTCAGTATGTATATAATATATAACCGATGGATGGAATACTGGATTTCGTTTTGATTTATATTGTGTAAAGAGTTTTGGTCGACCAACACTTCGTCTACCTTAGTGTTTTTCAATCTGTGGGTTGCAACCCCCAGGGGAGTCCCGAAGTCGTACTTGGGGGGTCGCCGGCAAAAGGTAAAAAAGATAGAGAGAAAGAAAGGTTCTGCATTACAGTAAAAACACAATTACAGTGAAAAGATGGCCTTGTTTATATAAAAAAAGTATCATGCCGTCTTTCAATAATTCTAACTTTTTGGCTGTCTATGGCCCGGCAGAAATTTTGAACCTGTAAAGGGGTCGCCTATTTAGAAAGATTGAAAATCACTGTTCTACTTAAACGCGGCCACAACTCTTAAACCTTATTAGTTCATCGGCCATCCGTTCTCCTGAGTGTGTGACCTGCCCACTGCTATTTGTGTTGATCGGCTATTAACCAGGTGGGAAAACAATTTCCTTACAGTGGCTGGTCCGTGTTGGATGCGAGTGGCAAGGGATCGGCCGTCTTGGTGTTCTTTGATAGAGGCCTATGATCCCCACCATGGTTCAGGCCTTGACGTGGCGGTGGGGCTCAGTAGCCTAGGGTGAGCCCAGCACCTTGGGCGAAGCCAATTGAGCTGAGGGGGCTCTTTGTAACCCTCTTATAAGAAGAGGGGACGAAAGAGCAGGGGGCAAGGGGTGAGTACCATATATTACATACATATAGCCCATTGTACTGTCCCGACGTTGGGAGGGGTTGTTCTGTGGTGCGGGACAACCCCTCTGTGGAGGTGGCGTCGGTCCCTTGGGGGACTGACTAGCCGTCGAAGTGCCCTGTTAGCTTAACAGACCCGGGGCACCTCACCACGCGGCACTGGTGGCACTCGCCGGGTTTTAGTGGGTAGAGCTACGTCCATTTACCATCTGTCGGGCGCAGCGAGTCCCACATAGCCACCTGGGGAGACTCACTCCCCAGGCGGGATGCCTCAGAGCATTTCCCGTCGTAAAAAAAAAAAAAAAAAAAATAGGCCTACAACAGTTGACGGATAAAGGCTGATTGATAATGATGATTAATGAGTTTTGTTGGTCTTTTGAATAACAGTAAAACATGAATAGTGGTGAAGGACGACCTATTTTTAACGAAAGTAATGAATTTTCAAACAAAATAAGTTTCCATTTTCCATATATTAAGTCGGTTAGGTTTTACTTGGAAAACCTTCCATTTTATTTACTTTATAGGATTCTGTATATTTTATAGTCCATATAACACGGCTATTTTATACGGCTATGATACCTAAATTCTGAACTAAATACAAAAATACCTAGATTTTTTTTAAAAGTAAATATTGCTAACCATAAAGAAACGAAGATATACAGTAACTATTAAGCTTACTTTAAAAGTTCGTACTTTTAAAGTAAGCTTAATAGGTACTGTATATCTTCGTTTCTCCACCATGGTTCAAGCCTTGTCGTGGCGGTGGGGCTTAGTAGCCTAGGGAGTGCCCAGCACCTTGGGCGAAGCAAATGGAGCCGAGGGAGATGCTCTTTGTACCCCTCTTATAAGCAGAGGGGACTAAAGAGCAGGCGAGGATGGGAACCTCACCCAATTGTCCTGTCCCGACGTTGAGAGGGGTTGTTCTGTGGTTCGGGACAACCCATCTGTGGAGGTGGCATCGGGACTGACTAGCCGTCGAGGTGCCCTGTTAGCTCAACATATCCGGGGCGCCTCACCAAAGGCGACATTGGTAGCACTTGCCGGGTTTTAGTAGGTAGAGCTGCGTGCACCTTACCACCTTGCGGACGCAGCGAGTCACAACCGCCTGGGGAGACCCACTCCCCCGTGGGATGCCTCAGAGGATTTCCCGTTTATAGATACCGGTTTAAGTTGTTCAATGGTTAATGGTTGGTAACAACCAGAGGTTTTAGCTACCGGTACTAATTCAGTGAATAAATTTGAATGTTTGTTGCCATTCCCACTAAAAAAAAGTACCTACTTTGTATTAAATCAAATAATAAAAATTTCAGCTTTCTTTTTTTCGATTAATGTTCAATATAAGTCGGTCAACCCTCAGCATGCCTAAAATAGGCATCTTTGTGGTATTTTTGGCAGCTTTTTATTTACACCTGTCGTAAATTTTTCGGGCTCCGAATGAATTGAGGTCGCAAATATTGCGAATACGAACGAAACATTGGACTTTTTACCGTATGGGGTCGGTGTAACAGGAGAATAAGACGATGTTTACCTGCAAAGAAAAAACAAAATTTAGTAAAGGGCGACTATTTTTATTTTATTTTAGTATTACTGAAAAATGTAAAACTTTTCTTGTTAGGTACAGAATATTTTATCATTATTTAGGGTAACGATCACCAAAAATCGGGATATTTGGCTTATTCTAAAATAATACGCATTTTTGACATACATTTTTTTAAGTACTAACAATATCGAAAGAAGAGCTGTACAAGGGACTTGTGCAACTAAATTGGATAATATTCACGAACCTGATACTTCAAACTCAATATATTTGTCGCATATAATAATTTAGAGTCCTGACTTCTCACACACAAGCTATAGTGTGAAGATATATAATATATTGTCCCGAGAACAATATTATCATAACAAAATTTTGAACAAACTAGAAACGCCCCGCGGTTTCACCCGTGTAGCTCCCGTTCCCGTCAGAATACGGGGATAAAATATAGCTTGTTTCTCGGTAAAAATGTAGCTTTCTAACGGTGAAACATTTTTTAAAACGGCCGAGCAGTTTTTGAGTTAAATCGTAACGAACAAACCAATAATCAAATAATAATAATATTAATAATAATAATATTAAAATAACAGGCGGGCTCCCATCGAACAAGATATTACAGCCGAAATGAGTGACGATATCGACAGACTGACAGACAGAACAAATAGTCCAGTAGAGCTATATAGCCCCAGCACCAAATCATACACGCCTTCAGTTCGATCATTATCACCATTATCATCGTCACCTACCAATAGTTTTAATTCAAATCCAATTATACCAGCTTCGGATGTTGCGCGGGGGGTAAATACCTTTTTACCCGCGTCCACCAAAGCTGGTAAACCAAGAATGCGTATGAGATGGAGCAAAAATGTAAATACATATATCATGCGCACTTATTTTTACATAACGAAATTAGAGACTGACTTAACTACATATAGACACCAATTACATGAACTTTTTTCACGACATTATCCTGAAATAACTGTAACCGAACAAAGAATTTCAGACCAGAGAAGAACCATAGTAAGAAATAAATTATTGTCTGTAGAAGAATTAGAGCGAATAAAAAATGAAGTACGAATACAACTAGAAAGTGAAAAAGATAATAATCAAGACGCAAGCATCACCTTACATACACAGAACCAATCAGACAGCCACTCACAAATAATACGATCACAACCACGCATGCAATCACAAATTAATACACAATCTCAAGCTTACATTCAATCTCAACTAAACACTAAAAACACACAAACACTAAATCATTCATCCACACAAACTGAATCTATAACTTTAACGTTAGAGAATGATATTGAGACACTTGTAGAGCATAGCGCTATAACTGAAGTACCTATCCAAGAAATGCATGATAAACTTAGAGCAGCCCTCACACAATATTCCGGAATGGAACCGTCAGCACGGCCTAAATTGCCCAAACTTAAGTATAACCCTTATCTCTCCAAATTGATTAATATATTTAATCAAAATATACTGCATCGATTTATATCGGAAGACACACAACTCATAGACATACACACTCTCATATACTGCACAGCGTTAGTAATATCCGAAGAACTAAACTATAAAATCATGGTCAACACAGGAAATTCACCAATAAAATGTAATAATAAACCACCATGGCAAATAAGATTAGAAAAGGACGTAGAAAAACTTAGAGCAGATTGCGGTACACTTACACAGTATATAAAAAATAATAGATCGAGTAAAGTAATTAGGAAAGCAGAAGCGATTTTTAAAAGAAGTTTTACACACACTAGACATGAAAAGAATAATAGAACACCCGAAGAATTCTTGGATACTCTAAAGCAGAAACTAGCTCTTAAGGTTAATAGACTCAGACGATACAAAAAAGCACAACAGCGAAAAAACGATAACATCATATTTACCACTAATGAAAAACTATTTTATAGAAATTTACAAAAATCACAAACTGATTCAACAACTGACACAAACACACAACTACCAACGCAAGAAGAGCTAGAGACATTTTGGTCAGGCATATGGGAAGAACAAGTACATCACAACTATGAAGCAGATTGGATTGAAAAGGAAAAATTAAGATATCAAACATTAGAAGAAATGGAATTTGTTGAAATAACCGAGACTGATATAACCAACACTACAGCCCGACTACATAATTGGAAATCACCGGGCAGTGATAAAATTCATAATTACTGGTATAAAAAATTGATATCACTACACAAAACAATAGCTAGCAACTTGACAGACATTATCTTAGGAAAACAGAGCATACCCGAATTTATCGCCACATGCATAACCTATATGCTTCCAAAAACGACATACCGACCAGAACCTTCCCAATACAGACCAATCACATGTCTACCGACAATATACAAGATCTTAACATCAGCAATAGCAACCAAAATCAATTTACACATAGAACAATATAATATAATAGCCGAGGAGCAGAAGGGTTGTAGGCGGGGTCACATGGGATGCAAGGAACAATTAGTTATAGACTCTACAATTCACAAACACGCAACTTCTAAAAATAGAAATTTACATTGTACGTACATAGATTATAAAAAAGCATTTGACAGTATTCCTCATTCCTGGCTATTAAAAGTTTTACAAATATACAAAATAAACCCGAAAATAATAGATTTCCTTCGCACTATAATGGCGCGTTGGAAAACAACACTGCAATTAAACAATCGCCATAATACTGTTATCACTCGACAAATTTCCATTAAGAAGGGTATTTACCAAGGTGATTCCTTGAGTCCCCTGTGGTTCTGCCTAGCCCTGAATCCCCTATCTAACTTACTGAAAAGTTGCAAAATTGGGTACACCCTGAAACACTCTACAACCGAAACAATCATATCACACCTCATTTATATGGACGATATTAAATTATATACAAAAACAGAAAAGGAAATGAAAAAACTTATAGACATTACAACAGAATTTAGCAAAGATATCAACATGCAATTTGGGTTAGATAAGTGCAAAACGTTACATATTATAAGAGGAAAAATTAGGCCAGGTGACTACGCAGTAAGCAACAACGATAAAATTACAGCTATGGAACCAACAGATCTATATAAATACTTAGGATATAAACAGCTTAAAGGACTTGATCACACAATAACTAAACAAACATTAACAACAGAATACAAAAGAAGAGTCAACGCAATATGCAAAACACAACTTTCTGGAAAACATTTAATTAAAGCCTTGAACACCTTTGCCATCCCAATTCTAACCTATTCTTTTGGAATCTTAAAATGGTCAAAAACAGATATAGAACAAATAGAACGATCCACACGCACTACACTTACTAAACACAATAACCTGCACCCTAAATCAGCAATAGAAAGATTAACTATCAAAAGGCAAAACGGGGGCAGAGGTTTAATAGACATTCATCACCTATGGCAGAAGCAAATTAACAAACTAAAGACGTTCTTTCAGTTAAAGTCAGATACTAGCGACATACATAAAGCAATAGCCCAAAACGACCACAATTACACCCCACTAAACTTAAACGAAAATATAAATATAGAAAACCTGAATAATAATGATCCGCAAAAACAAAAAATAGAAGACTGGAAAAAGAAAGCACTTCATGGACGACACCCTCACGACCTAGAACAATCTCATATTGATACAATAGCATCTAACAAATGGCTAAATATAGGTAGTCTATTCCCAGAAACGGAAGGATTTATTATAGCCATACAAGATCAGGTCATAAACACCAAAAACTATAGAAAATACATAATAAAAGATCCCACCGTAACAAACGACAAATGCCGTAAATGTCACACGCAACCAGAGACCATACAACACATAACAGGAGCTTGCACAACCCTTACACAAACAGACTACACTCATAGACACAACCAAGTAGCCAACATCATTCACCAAAAGCTGGCTCTTAAACATAAACTCATTCAAAACACAAATACACCATACTACAAATACACACCACAAACTATACTAGAAAATACATCACACAAACTATATTACGATCGCGCCATACTTACCGACAGAACCATACACTACAACAGACCAGACATAACTTTTATGGATAAAGCAAACAAAACCACTTATCTCATAGACATTGCAGTCCCCAATACACATAACTTACAGAAAACAATAGCTGAAAAAATAAATAAATACGCAGAACTAAAAGAAGAAATTACACAAATCTGGAAACAAGAAAAAGTATATGTCGTACCCATTGTCATTTCCTCCACCGGTGTCATTCCTAAACACCTAAAACATAGCCTTAAACTCTTAGACCTGAAAGAATCCAACTATATTGCCCTACAAAAAGCCGTCATACTAAATACCTGCAGGATAGTGAGAAAGTTTATGCAGATAGAATCAAACGAAATAACACAACACAACCCTCCCCTACTGTAACACACCACATGCTTCATTTACTTGGTTTAGGCCCGTAAATGTAGTTAAAACCAGCCATGAGCTGAGAACAAAAAACAGTTCCCCATATTAATAATAATAATATGTTTATTGCAAGAATGTAGTGTTACAGAGATCTTAGTAATTTAATAACATGTTCTTGTACATTCTGCCATACAGATGGCGTGCAATTAAAAACAAAGAAAATATTATTTTGAAATTATATAAAGTAACAACAGTAAGGTGACCATTACAAATACATTATACTAGTTACTACATTACCAAATCAATTAAAACATTTAAACTATTTATATATGTACTTATCCATATTTCTTATGACAAGGATTTTATAACATTACGTCGGTTCTATATGAGACATGTATTCATTTAAACAATAGAAACACTGTTTTAGTACCCATTTAGATATCTCTCTTTTAAAGGAAGTAGTAGGTAATTCCTTAAATCGATAAGGCAGTTTATTATAAATTCTGATAGCTCTAACATAAACATTGCGCTTGAATATGTCGAATCTACATTGAGGTAAATAATTTATATATACATAGTTTAAATTTATTTCGTGGAGCGATGTTTCTATTGATTATAAATTACATTAGACTAAAGTCTATGAAATATTCAGGATTTTGTTTGACAAAAGTACAGATATCTCTGATGTACATGTATACAAATCAATGGTAAAGTACGATTTATTATACAGTGGTTTACAACTATCCAACTATCAAATTTTTCCTCTTTATAATATTAGTTTAGGTACATCGTCAATGGTGCACTGTTGATACCCAACGGGTCTATAATACCCAAAGCTATCGCACATGTACCCAGGTGACAATTACGCATATCACAATAGCGTTACGCATCAACGATACGCCATGCGTTGATCACGTACAACGCAAATACGCAACGCTAAACCCAGTCCTTACCCACATTAATGTGACAGTACTTACACAGTACTTAGGTGTACAAATACATTGTTTGATAATGTCTCTTTCATTACTCTTTAAAGACATCTATAAAAATGTAGGTCGTAGCTGTTAAAATTATACAATAGGAAGACAAAGTTCAAATTAACGTTACACCAAATTAATAAAAATGTAATTTTTAGACTATTTTAATGTTTTTTTTTACATTTAGAGCAATTATATCATAGCACATGTAGAATTTATCAATCTAAACATATTGCGAAAAACATATTTCTTAGCAAATGAAAGAATCGCGTAGAACAGCGATAATAGTGTTCTACTTCGAACTAAACAGGTCCACGGATTATGTGACATACCGGTTATTTGAATAAGGAAGGAATAGTTTTCAGAAAATTTGTATTAAAGTACACACTTATGAGGTTTTCTTATACTTTATTAGTTGGATACTCAAACGGACAGACAAGCATCGCCCATATATATAAACAAGTTCACATATCCTGAGACATAAGATGGTAAGTCTCGGTGCCAGTAATTACATTGCCTGCCCCCTTTTTCATTCCAAATGCACAAGCACAGCAGAGCTGTTTGACGGAATAAAGTTTATTGTGAAAGGTATGCTGCTTGGCAGCCGAATGACTGGCACGATCGGGTTGGTACCTCTCACTCACATAATACCGGCGTCAAGCGACAGCATAGCTGTCGCATTTCGTGCGGTTTGTGAGTTTCCGGTGGCCCATTGGGGGATAGGGAAAAAGGCAACGCATCTGTATAATCTCTCATTGTGCGGATGTGTATGGGCGTCGATATTCACCAAAAGGCTTCGACTGCTCGTTTGCCCTCCTACGCTATAAAGACAAGATGATGGTGGTATTCACGCAGACGGGTACATGAAACAGAACGGTCGTAACATCAGTGCTACTTTCCTACTTTTAACTGTGTCAAATGGCCTTTTTACATAATTAAATCGTCAAAAATGTAATACAAAGTAAATTTAAACGCTTCTTATCCAACGACACGTCATTAAGAAAGGTACGAGAACGACAGACATTAAGGCCCACTTCTCACATCCCACGTGCAGACAAAAGTAATTTTACAAGAAGTTATTTCATCTCGTGACATCCAAATGTAGATTTAGCTAAATTGGTATTGTGCTTATTTAAAGTTGAACAATAAATGAAATTGCTAATTGTTTCTATCTTTGTTTTAATTGAACGTGATGATGATTAAAATATCATCATCATCATCCTTTATCCGTCCACTGCTGAATATAGGCCTCCTTCAATGAACTCCAAGACAGCCGATCTCTTGCCACTCGCATCCAATACGGACCGGCCACCGCACGGAGATCGTCTTCCCACCTGGTCAATGGTCGACCAACACTTCGTCTACCTAAACATGGCCTCCGCTTGAACCCTATCGGCCCATCAGCCATGTTATTATATAGGGTATTGAAAATTTCACATATCTCTTACATTAGTGTGTACTTTTTGTGTTCTCTACATAAAAACAAAACTTATTACATAGCAAGTATTTAAGCCTTCTCAGTTTCATTAGATTTTATAAGTGTATAATATTACGTTTACATAGAGACAAAGATAAATAAAAAGCTTTTCCTAATTCTTAAAGAAAGGTCTGTGTGGAAACCAGTGGAGTTGTTTACTTTGAAAGTTGGAGCCCGGAGTTTGTTTGGAGCAAATGGTTTTATTGAGAATGTATTACAATTATTAGAGGAAGCGCAGATGTTAGGTTACATCCATGTAATTAAACTACTTTTTGATTCTAATAGTTTGTTAGGCTAGGGAGCCTATATTGTTTTACTGCTGGGCAGGGCTGGGAGGCCTTTGCTTTTTAAATAAAAATTAAGTAAAAGTAAAAAGTAGTTTTATAAAAATGGAGTAACTTAAAGTGAAAATAAGTTTCATTTTTATGTTATCTTTTTAAATATTAAAATTTGGCTGTGTACATAAAATAATATACATAGTATAAGAATATCAACCCTCATAATATGTACCACTGCTGGGCACGGCTCTCCTCGAAATCAGGAGGATATTCGGCCATAGGTCATCGATGCGCTGGCCCAATGCGGGTTGGTGAACTTCACACACCCTCAAAGACTTTTAATCTCGTCAGGCAAGCAGGTTTCCTCACGATGTTTCGTTCATCGGTCATAACATAATGTTACTCTTATTTAAAGTGTTCATTGGAAATAAAAGAGCAAAACAATATAATACCTAATTATTTTTTTTCCTTTTACTCCTCCTCCTGGGCCTCCCCAGGTGGGTATGTGGGACTTGCTGAGCGGAAAGATGGTGAATGGACGCAGCTCTACCCACTAAAACCCGGCGAGTGCCACCAGTGCCGCCTTGGTGAGGTGCCCCGGATCTGTTAAGCTTCCACCTCGACGGCTAGTCAGTCCTGCAAGGGACCGACGCCACCTCCTCTGTGGAGGTGGCGTCGGTCCCGAGGAGGGGTTGTCCCGCACCACAGAACAACCCCTTCCAACGTCGGGACAGTACAATGTGGTGAGGTTCCCATCCTCACCCCTTGCCCTCTTCTTATAAGAGGAGTACAAAGAGCCCCCTCGGCTCAATTGGCTTCGCCCAAGGTGTTGGGCTCACCCTAGGCTACTTAGCCCCACCGCCACGTCAAAGCCTGAACCATGGTGGGGAATATAAATACCTAATGGATTAATCAAAGATAATAATGATCAGTCATCATTATTAATTAATCATAATATATTATATCGATTCTCATCATTTATAAAGCCCGTCACACACTGTGCTATAATATATATCATGAAACCGTACTATAATGTATATCTTGGATTCATTTCCTTGATGGTCAGTCTAGCGTTAATATGCAATAATATAAATTACGGTATAGGTTGGTGACGTCATATAAATACATTTATAGCTCTCTTCGTGTGTGGTCACTCGAAAATTTGTATAGAAAATATATTTTTATTAAATATAGCTATAAATATATTAAAATTATATGTATGACGGGCTTAAGAGTACAAAACATATATTAATTAATAAATTATACTATTTTTGTATCTATTAATATTTTTATAATTATGTAAATGGATACATTGAGAACAAAACGTCTATTAGCAACAGAGATCGATGACAGTAACATGAGAACCCATGTTTTTGTACGCCATGTGTTTTTATATAAGTCGGTATGCTGTAGGCGGTACAGGAAGCATGTTTGATTTCGATGAGTGTGAAAAAAGCTTTTTCGAAACCTGTTCGAATTTTAAGACGTAGAAGTGTGGGAGCGGTTTAAGAAGATTCCCATCCAAAAACTTAACATGAGAGCACTTCCACGACTTTATAATTAGCATCATATGGGAATTGTGTCATTTACCCATTCTCTAGCTATTACCAGAGGTTACATCTGTTAACCTTCCTCAAATGGAATTTAACTGAGATAGACTAATTCCCCGTCCCCGATGGCCGATGGGGGATAAGGTTCAAGAGTGGAGGCCACGTTAGGTCAACGAAGTGTTGGTCGGCCGTTAACCAGGTGGGAGGACGATCTCCGTGTGGTGGCCGGTCCCTGTTGGATGCGACTGGCAAGGGATCGGCCGTCTTGGCGTTCATTGAGGGAGGCCTATGTTCAGCATTAAACAGTTACGTTTAGATGATAAGCAAGACCTGAATGCAATACCAGGCTTGAGAAAATCAATTTGTTACAGAGAAGGTTGCTAGCTGCTGCTTAACAAGTAACAACGCATACTCACCAAAATAAAACATATTTTTGCTTTATCAATCTCACATCGAAGAATTCCTCTCATAGAAACGTAGAAGCTATAAAATAATAGCTTGAACAGACTAATAGTTTGCCTTTCATTGATATTTTATATGATAAAATAGGTTAGCCCGCTGACGAATCTGTCGCCATTGCCTATTAACAAGATCGAATAGAAACCAGATTGTCGATACATGGCATCTTAAAATAACCATTTTAGTTTCTCCCAATTGTACATTAACGGTAATATCCTATCTTTTTCTCAACTAGAAACGCTGTAAATAAATTTTATTAAGTAACTCAAGTATTCGAAGAATGTTGAAGGTGATAAAAAAGGACTTTCGGGTCCCTAATCCTTATCAGAGTTTATGGAAAGCAGACGTCTGTAGGGCCACTTAAATGAGTCTCGGATAACGGGTGAATAGGGCCCGCCTTAAGAGGATTCTGTACAACCCTTTTGACCCATTACCAGTCTTAAACGATTAAAGTTTTTAGGTTCATCGCACTCATATCGAGAGAATAGTTGATATGATACTAAGGAACATTTGAGCAATACACTTTTTTAAGCTAGTGCCATGAGCGTAAGAACTGTTGCTGTTATGTACGGTAATACCCATGTTTCAGTTGATATATCTATATAAATATTATTTATTTTGATATATTGCTCGGATATTGGCGACCTCTATGAGCGCGCTGGCGCTCAAGGCGAAGATAGCAGGTTCGAATCCCGCCAGGGAACAAAAAGTATTCCTGGGTCATGGATGTGTATTAAATATGTATATTAGTACATAATACAAATCTTAAATATACGTATAGTATATAAGTATTAAATATATTTCTGTTGTCTGTCCAGACAACACCAGGGGCTCATTATATTATTCTAGTCTAGCGTGTGGACAGAAAATCTAAAATAGAATCTAATTTGCATAGGAAAGAGGACGATCTTTAACCAGTAATGAAATATTTTGCCGTAATAGAGGCATAATATTTAAAAGTGAATTCATAAGTCTTGATAACTATAAAGATAGTAAGTTGAATAAAATACTTTTGTACTAATCTACCAAAAATATTAGGTAATCCCACTAGTGCGGGGGTGCGCGGGGCGAAGGCGGAGTTCGGTCGGTCGCTGTCATGCGCCTAATTATTTTGGTTGAATAGCACAATACTTTTTACAAACCATACACACTAATATACTTATATAATATAATAATGCATGGGTCTCCTCCTCGAAATCAGGCGAGGAGGGTTTTGGGCAATAGTTCACCGATGCGCTGGCCCAATGCGGATTGGTGAACTTCACACGCTTTCAAAGACTTTTAATCTCATCAGGCATGCAGGTTTCCTCACGATGTTTCCTTCACCGGTGAGCAAGCGATGGTCTCATGTTCAGGTGAACATAGAAATTTAGAAAAACCCATTTCTAGACATCACAGGGGGGTTAGGATCGAACCCGGACCTCTCTGCTCTCATTCAAGAAGCCGAGCCCGTACCCACTAGGCCATCTTTGATCACCTAATATACTTATACTTATTATATTAATATAAATTTACTTAAGACGGGGACTTTGAAGAATAATACGAAAATAAAATACATCTTTAGATAGTACAACTTAAAACAGTCCAACACTACATAATAAACCTAAAGTATGTGTTTATTTTTTATATTGCTAAACTTAGGCAAAGTCTATTGACAGTATCAAAAAAGTTAACTGAACCATGATTCAACAAACGGTTAAAAAACACAAAAAGGTTAAACGTTACGGATGTCCCATAAACCGATACAATGTAAAGAATTTTAATTCTAACTTGAAAAGTGTTCGTATTAACACAATTTCACGCCTCGTATAATTTATATTTCCTTTTTAATACAACGTAAAAAAGTATTTTATCGAACAATCTAAAGAATGTAGAAAGGTTCTAATAACTTTAAAGGTATAGCCGTTTGCTAGTTTTTTTAAGGAAGTGGCCTTACAAAGAAATACTAAGTAGTTATACCACCAAAACAATTAGGCGCGTGACATTGACAGGCCAAACCCCGCCTTCGCCCCGCGCTTCCCTTAGCGCGGACAGGGACCGGCCGAACCTTGGCCGAACCGGGCTCGGGCGAAGTTCGGACGGTCGCTGTCATGCGCCTAACTGTTTTGGTGGAGTAGTACAAAAGAAAAAGTAGATTTCTGGTCTAGACAAAATCAATTCCATAATGGCAATGATTACAATAGCATCATGGAACTCATAATGATTATCCAGGTGACCTCTGTCCCTTAAAGATGCATCTACTTTGGACTATCAAGTCAAAGGTACAAGATAGTCAAATGTGACTAGATTGATAATGACCATAGTATGTTAATCTCTCCCCACCATGGTTCAGGCCTTAGCGTGGCGGTGGGGCTCAGTAGCCTAGTGAGTCCACCTTGGGCTAAGCTAATTGAGCCGTAGGGGGCTCTTTGACCCCTCTTATAAGAAGAAGAGACAAAAGAGCAGGGGGGCAAGGGGCGAGGACGGGAACCTCACCCCATTGTACTGTCCCGATGTTGGGAGGGGTTGTTCTGTGGTGCGGGACAACCCCTCTGTGGCGTCGGTCCCTTGGCGACTGACTAGCCGTGGAGGTGCCCTGTATGCTCATTAGATCCGGGCTACCTCACCAAAGGCGGCATTGGTGGAACTCGCCGGGTTTTAGTGAGTAGAGCTGCGTCCAATTACCAGCTCTTGGGCGCAGCGAATCCCACATACCCGCCTGGGGAGACCCACTCCCCCGCGGGATGCCTTAGAGCATATCCCGACCAAAAAATGTTAAATATCATAATATTTTTTACAATTTTTTCACAAACAGCAGCTGCATCAGTACTTCGAGACTTCACGTAAGGAAATATTTAAAGGACTAAAGTATACAGAACACATTATGCTTGTACATAAGTATCACAATCGAATTCGAATTTTTTAGAAGTAAATTTAATCGAAAAAACAAAATTCTTTATTTGCAAAAAAAAATCGAATATAACAACTAGCGAAGCAGTAACCACTACACTAGAAAGGAGATATTTAACTGTTTTCTCTTGTTATATTATTGTATGGTTAACCATAATCTCAAGATTATTATATTTACTTTAAGTTACTTCACTGCTTGATTAATAACTCAAAGTTGAAGCCTTTTAATTAAAAGTTGTGTGATTGTCAAAACGAAGATTGTTTCAAAGAAATGTTCATTCGAGTTCTTACTCAAAAGTTAATTTGACTTTATTATTGTTATTGATTTTTTTGGATCTTTGGAAACATTTTCAGTATATTATATAATATTATACAATAAAGGCGTTGGAAATATTTTATATTCCATATATTTATATTGTTCTTAATGTTTTCTTAAAGGTCTCCTGATAATATGAGCTCTGTGGAGTGATGATGTCTTATTTAGTTTTTACTTACTTCTTTGAAACATTCGAAATTTAAAAAGTATAACAGCAATGAATAAAAAATTAAAATATAATGTTAATATATAAAAAAATATTGCCACAATAAAAAATAATTACGACCGTAATAGCTCTGAGAAGTGAAATATTTATTTCAAACGTTAATTTGAAATTATAGAAACACCGGCACGGTAACAGGTGTGACCAGCGATAATATTGTTGTAAATTACGTACAACTTAATTAAAACCTCGTTTACATTAATAAACTTGCATTATCTTGTGACAACACTGAAATACAACCTAAAATTGATACACGATATTGGCGTATTTTAAATTATTAATAATTGTTATAAACTTGAAAATACGATACAGGCAATCTTTTGGATCGGACTTTATTCGACAATAGGGATCAGGGTAGTAAATTATGAACGTACCTAATTCGATTTTTTTATTTATTTGTTTAATACTAGCTGGTGCTCGCGCCCCACCATGGTTCAGGCCTTGACGTGGCGGTGGGGCTCAGTAGCCTAGGGTGAGCCCAGCACCTTGGGCGAAGCTAATTGAGCCGAGCCCCCTCGGCTCAATTAGCTCTTTGTGCCCCTCTTATAAGAAGAGGGGACAAAAGAGCAGGGGCAAGTGGTGAGGATGGGAACCTCACCCCATTGTACTGTCCCGACGTTAGGAGGGGTGGTTCTGTGGTGCGGGACAACCCCTCTGTGGAGGTGGCGACGGTCCCTTGCGGAACTGACTGGCCGTCGGGGTGCCCTGGTAGCTCAACAGATCTGGGGCACCTCACCTAGGCGGTATTGGTGGTACTCGCCGGGTTTTAGTGGGTAGAGCTGCGTTCATTTACCATCTTTCGGGCGCAGCGAGTCCCACATACCCACCTGGGGAGATCCACTCCCCAGGCGCTCGCTCGATGCCTCAGAGCATTTCCCGGCATTAAAGAAAAAAAAAAAAAAGCTGGTGCTCGCGACTTCGTCTGCGCAAGATTAGAATTTCGACAGTTACATTATCTTTATATATTTATAGCCTATGTGTTATTCTGATGTATAAGTTATATTATTATAAAGTTTATATAAAATCCATTCAGTAGTTATTGCGTGAAAGAGTAACAAACATCTATACATACAAACTTTCTCGTTTATATTATTCATCATTTAGAATATTTACAGCTGTATCCAGACTGCTGATGTTTATGTTATCATTTTCTATACCGGCGAGTGCCACTAATGCCGCCTTCGGTGAGGTGCCCCGGATCTGTTGAGGAACAGGGCACTTCCACACAGAGTGATTGTCCCGCACCCCATAACAACCCCTCCCAACATCCTGACCCCTGTGATGCCTTGAAATGGGGTTTTTCTAAATTTCTACTTGCACCTGAACATGAGACCATCGCTTGCTCACCGATGAAGGAAACATCGTGAGGAAACCTGCATGCCTGAAGAGATTAAGTCTTTGAAGGTGTGTGAAGTTCACCAACCTGCATTGGGCTAGCGCATCGGCGAACTATGACCCAACACCCTCGTCGCCTGATTTCGATATTATTATATTATACTTAAATGATAATACTTCAAAAACTCCCTCAAACGAAAGAATTTTATGACATTTGTAACGAATAGTTTCCAAAAGACAACCAAGAAAATCCTCAATTACACATCTCCGTGTGAAAAGAGAAAATTTATAGCTTTTTCTTTTGTCTCTTCACAATGTGTAAGACAGATGAATGGAAAACGGGTCACAATGTATAGCGGGCCTTCCGTCAGTGGACCGATGCAGATTAATGGTGATGATAAGGAACTTCAGTTACGATGTATTTAAACGGTTTAAATGCTGGAAAGATGAATTAAAACATTGATATCTGATAGCTATGGATGTGAAATAGGCTTTATATTATAATTAGCCGGTGCCCGCTACTTCGTTTGCGTAGGATAAGATATAGGTTTTTTTTTGATAAAATGTATCCTATGTTACTTCTAATACCTCCAAGAATATGTGTACAAAGTTTCATGACCATCGGTTAAGTAGTTTTCGCGTAAAAGCGTAGCAAACAAACTTACTTTCACATTTATAATATTATAGTAGGATAAGCTAAGAATACTGCCCCTCTCAGACAAGTTGTTTTTACGTTTATAGAATAGAATAAATTAAACATCAATGTAATTTAAACATTGAGATTGACGTTCGCTTTCGACAACTATGTCTCAGTTTCCGAGGGAAGAGCAAGACAGGAAGTGTAATTACTGGCACCGAGACATAACATCTTATGTCTCAGGATAGGCAACACATTGCCAGGGCTAATTCAATATAAACCAGTTAATGTTCATGGGCAACGTCGACCACTTACCATCAGGTGGCTCGTCGGCCAGTTTGCTTTTCCAACTAACATAAAAAGGAAAAAGACGGCCAATTGCGCGTCGGACTCGCGCACGGAGGGTTTCGTACCATTATAAATCTATACTAATATTATAAAGCTAAAGAGTTTGTTTGTTTGTTTGAAGGCGCTAATCTCAGGAACTACTGGTCCGATTTGAAAAATTATTTCAGTGTTAGATAGCCCATTTATCAAGGAAGGCTATAGGCTATATAACATCACGCTGTGACATATAGGAGTTGAGTAACGCGGGCGAAGCTGCAGGCAACAGCTAGTTATACTTATAGGTACAACGTTAGACACTATTAAAAATCACGTTTATTGTATTGGAGCCCCCCGTAAGTATTTATTTTATTTTAATCATAT
This sequence comes from Helleia helle, assembly GCA_963853865.1. Lineage (NCBI taxonomy): Eukaryota > Metazoa > Arthropoda > Insecta > Lepidoptera > Lycaenidae > Helleia > Helleia helle. The sequence continues at coordinate 12,108,448 of OY971431.1, forward strand.
ATTTATTTTTAAAGTTAATATATTATAACTAAATACTTATTCTGTGAATATTTAAACATGTACCTGTATCGAGCAAAAATCGGAAAAAACACGTTTGTTGTAGGTATGGGAACCCCGCCCCATAAATATTCATTTTATTCATAAATATTTGACGACCTCTGTGGCTAAGTGTTACGGTTACGGGTTCGAATCCCGCCAGGGAACAAAAAAATATTTTCTGTGTTCCTGGGTCATGGATGTGTATTAAATATTATGTGTATTATATAATAAAAATCTTAAATATATGTATAGTACCCGTAACACAAGTTCTTCGAGAACTTACCACGGGACCAGATTGACGTGGTGTGAAAGCGTCCATAGATATTATTTTTATTCTGATTTTGGTATTTGTTGTTATAAAGGTTATATAGCGGCAACAGAAATTCATCATCTATGAAAATTCAACTGTCTAACTATCACAGTTTATTAGAAACAGCCTGGCGGCAGACGGACGGACCGCGCCGTCTTAGTAATAGGGTTCCCGTTTTATCCTTTGGGTACGTAACCCTAAAAACGTGACAGTTTCTGACAGATATAATATGCTTTAAAATGTATCAATAAATATTTGTTTAAAAATATTTTTTTATCAAGTAATAACTTTTGTGCCTTTTTCACGTTCATTCTGACCATTTATCAATTAGGACCTGAAGGGGGAAGGGATGAAGTCAATTAAGGGTTCAATGGTTCTTCACGTGAATCGCAGGAAAAGCTGACGTATTAAACATATGATATTTGGTTATATCATTATCAGATATTAATATTAAGATGGAAAAGGTAATAAGGCTACGCTTTGGGTATTGTCATCTGCATAGATACTTCTACACACATAAAGATTTAAAGTTATAGCAGACCTCAGTCTTAGCTTAGGTCCTTTAAAAAAAATTGTGCGTATAATATTTACACGCCATTGAAGTAAAACTTCATAAAAATATAAGAGTGAGAGGGTGACTCTAGTCACGCCTAAAGAAAATTTACTTCAATAATTTACTTCAATAATTTACTTCAATAATTTACTTCAATAATTTCACTCTTAAAATAAAATAATTGAGAGTAAGAAGTTGAAGATTAGATTAACATATTACGTCACTATAACCTTGTTTTTTGAATATTGAAGAATATCGCAAACATCAGAAAATTTATAAATAGTATTAGTCAAGTATTAGTATACTGTAGTAGTGTATACTGCAGCGGTAGTATAAATACTACTCATACAATCCTGCAGCCTTTCTATCTACAATATACAAGTGTATTACGTATTATTTTATGTTTCAAGGTTGGCAGTTCATGGTCGATTCACTCGCGTTAACACAATGAGAATTTATTGATTTGTACACGTAGTTGACTTCCCATAAGAACGTTCATACATGTACAGTGACCACTTACCATAAGGAGTTTTATTAATTCACGTTGACCACTTATCATGAGTTATAACATTTACCAATATTTACATAAAAGAGAATATCACCGGTTGTTATTCGGCAATATATTTCCACGTTGCCCGACTGCAGTTTATCGTGGTGTTACCAACTTTAGGAGCTATTAAATTGTCATTAGCGCGCCATTTGGTCGTTATCAAAGCACCTGTTACAATTCCCTGTACACAATATAAAACGCTGACATGTATATAAAATTGATGTGTCATACGTATGTTGGTTGTTAGTTAACCTATCATTATTGACGTGACAACGTCTTATAATTCGATGGAGCCGGCTGCACGAACGAAAAAGATGACGCGTGCGGCGTTACCTCGCTCTGAGGCGTTTTATTTTCTTATGACGTTGTCACGTTCAACTATCGTCAGTAAACTGACTTTACAGACAACCGATTTTCTGTGAGAACGTCTTATAATTCGATGGAGCCGGCTGCACGAACGAAAAAAGATGACGCACGCGGCGTTACCTCGCTCTGAGGCGTTCCATTTTATTATGACGTTGTCACGTTCAACTATCGTCAGTAAACCGACTTTACAGACAACTGATTTTTTATTAGTTTTTGGTTTCTTTAGATAAAATATGCACGCAAAATAGGCGCAAAAAGCGTCGAGTTGCGGAAACCAGCCTGACCTCAAGTAACTCAAGTAGATAAAATATGATCAGCGATAAATAGTAGAAGTAGTGTAGTGTATTTTATCCTATAGTTTTATAGTTTGTAGATTAGGAAGTAAGATAGCCATGCTGCTTTGCAGCCAAATTGAGCTGACACGACCGGGGTGGTACCTCTCGCTCACATAACACCGGCATCAAGTGACAGCTATGCTGTCGCGTTTCGTGAGTTTTATGAGTTTCTGGTGGCCAATTGGGGGATAGGGAAAAAGAGGACAACGCATAACTTTTAGTTATGTTTATAGGCGTCGGTAGTCAACATAAGGATCTGACTGCTCGGTTGCCTCCTTGTGGCATATAAAAGGACTTCCTTATCGCTAAGCGTAAACAATATGATGGACAAAATATACTGACAAAATCACATTAGCTGCCTCGATGCTCGTTAGGTACTGATGACCTATCTACTTAAATTGTGAGCAGTCTAAGCATTTATTTGGGTATGACCACGATTTCAGGCTATGGTAAGTACCATGGTTGGGCAAATCCAATTCAACCGAGGGAGCTGCTGTTTGAACCCCTTATATAAGAAGAGAGAATAAAAGAACAGCGGGTACAAGGGGCGAGGATCGGAACCTCACCTCATTGCACTGTCCCGACGTTAGGAGGGGTTGTTCTGTGGTGCGGGATAACCCCTCTATGGGGGTAGCGTCGGACCCTTGGGGGATTGACTAGCCGTCGAGGTGCCGTGTTGATCAACAAATCTGGGGCACCTCACTAAAGGCAGCATTAATAGGCAATGGCACTCGTCGAGTTTCAATGGGTAGAGCTGGGTCCACCTACTATCTATCTAGTGCAGCGAGTCCCACATACCCGCCTGGGGAGTTTCCCCTCCCCTGCGGGATGCCTTAGGGCTTAGAGTATTTCCCAACGCAAAAAAGAAAAAAAGGTATAATAAGTACCTATACAGTTTTTGTGTGAAAAATTATAAAAACGTTTAATCACGTTGCGCTTGATATTTCTCATTGTCTTGGAAATGTTTTGAGGTAGGCAACCATTCCACAATCACAATGGTTTTCCATACACGACAGTATACCATGAAATAAAAAACGCTATCGCATAACAGAATAGCCGAATATTGGCAGTTTAGCGAACAATGGAAAACAATCATTCATCTAGTTCCGAAGCCCTGACCCATGAGTACATCGTTTTTTACCACTCTAGTTCGCTACATTTGCGCTGAAACTGTTTTTTATTTTATCTTTTTGTAGCATATAAAACATTTTGCCTAAACTTATAATATACTTAAGGGTTTTTTGACGTGACAACGTTTTATAATTCGATGGAGCCGGCTGCACGAACGAAAAAACATAACGCATGCGGCGTTACCTCGCTCTGAGGCGTTCCATTTTCTTATGAAGTTGTCACGTTCAACTATCGTCAGTAAACCGACTTTACAGACAACCGATTTTTTATGTCATAAGGGCAACCGAGCCTTATGGTGACTGTCGATGCCCATACACATCCGCGCAACCAGACACGTTGCCCTCCTTTTTCCTATCCCCTCCAATGGGCCATTCGAAACTCATGAACTGCACGAAACGCGACAGCATATATGCCACTTTACGCCGGTATTATGTGAGCGAGAGGTACCACCCCGGTCGTGCCAGCCCAATTCGGCTGCAAAGCAGCATGACACTACCTCTTACAGAATATATTTTAATTATACAACCTTAATTTACATACAGTAATAATAATTTTTATTTATTTACTATTAAACATACATTACATTTTCTTATTCTGATTAACAAATCTCCAGTATTTTTTTCTAATGTTTACGCGAATTTCACTCATTATAATGAAACAATTTCACGTGTTGAAAGCTCGGTTGCCAGGTGTTGCTCATCACAGATCCCTTGTGCTCTCTGAAACAAAGATTTACCCACGGTAGCTAACTGTGTTGGACGGTGGTGAGATTCGCCGGTTAGGTACTTATCCGTATGAGTATGCTTCCTATACACTGTATGGCTTAAGGTATTGTTGGGATTACGGATCACTAATAATAATAAAGAATACCTTAAGCCATACAGTGTATAGGAAGCATACTCATACGGATAAGTACCTAAACGGCGAATCTCACCACCATCCAACACAGTTAGCTACCGTGGGTAAATCTTTGTTTCAGAGAGCACAAGGGATCTGTGATGAGCAACACCTGGCAACCGAGCTTCAACACGTTAAGCAAGTACTGCGAGACAACAAGCTTCGGGTGCCGCGTCTTCATCACCGTGACCGCGTGAAAGCAGCCACTGTTGAGCGAGTACCTGCTGTGCTACCATTTATGAAAGGAGTCACTGACAAGATTGGCTATATCCTAAAGCGAGCTTCCATCAAAACCTTTTTCAAGCCGCCAAAAAAGATAGGTCAATTCTTACCATCTGTCAAGTGTCATATACCCTTACAATATGCAGGAGTATACAAGCTTGATTGCGACTGTGGTCTCTCTTATATAGGCCAAACAAAAAGATCTATTAAAACTCGCGTCAAAGAACATATAGCTGATTTAAAACACCGTCGCTACACTAAGTCTGCCATCTGTGAACATAGTCTTGAAAAAGCTCGCCATTATATCAGATTTGATAAACCACAAGTCCTCGCAAAAGAACACCGATTCCAACCAAGGATGATCCGTGAGGCTATTGAAATGCTCTTACCACCTGCTTGGGATCCCATTATTAATATTATCAAATCAAAATCCAAGCATAATATGTCACAGATTAAAGATACAGTTAGCACTTTCTGCGTAGATAGGACTAACCAAAATATTGATGTATCATAGGGTAGTTTCGAATAACTTTGTAACATTAGGACGTATGACACCTCAGTCCTCCCGTGACCATGGTTGCTGTAAAGTATCCGAAACGTCGGGCTTGTAAAAATCTTAATAAACCGCGATAAAATCCGTAAAAAAGTGTTTCATTATAATGAGTGAAATTCGCGTAAACATTAGAAAACAATTGTAAAAAAAGTTATTTTGGTATATGAACTGCAGTGTGTCCGTGTATACATCCATATGCATTTAGTAAAAAGCGGTTATTTTAATATTACAAACAGACACTCCATTTTTTTATAATCTATGTACCTACGCTATCGTATTGGTGGCACCTTAGAGTATACGTTGTCACACTGTATAATTTTAGGGTAAAAAACATCTTAGTTTGTATAATTAAACATTCTAAATACGATCACACGATCGTCTTAGGTATTTTAAAAAAGCAGGATTACAATTTGTAACGTCAAATTGTAATATACAAAAATTATAGGTATCGCTTATCTACAAAATTTTCTTGAGATATTTTCGAAGGGAAAAGCGAACACTCTACTATTATATTATACTATATTTAATTAAGGGCTCCTTCAGAATATCCGTTATCAGGAATCATTTGACTGGTTTTGTTGCCTTTGGAGAAAACACTTTCATATTGAGACTTATTAGAATCGTTTTAATTAAAACGACAATCGACACCACGAAATTCAATAATGTAAGGTACCTAGGTATATTAAACTTTATTATGGGTATTAATTGATCTATTATATTTGATATGTTATATGAAGCACATAATATATAATATCAATTTTACAGTTCATAATCATCATCATCAGCCCCTATCCATCCACTGCCTGAACATGGGCCTCTCTCAAAGAACGCCACGACGACCGATCCCTCGCCACTCGCATCCAACACGGACCAGCCACTGTACGGAGATCGTCTTCCCACCTGATTAATGGCTGACCGGTTAATTTTATAGTTAAATAAATAGAATTGAACTAGCGTTAATTTTAAATTAGCTGTTGCCCGCAGCTTCGCCCGTGTCAACTTAGATTTACAGCCGTAACCGGATCGCTAATGATTATTTTCATCACCTAAGTTCCTCCTTATAAAATTAGCTATCTGCCAGTGAAAGTCCCATCAAAATCGGTCCAGCCGTTTCCGAGATTAGCCGGAACAAACAAACTAAATGAATTTATTAAAATTAAAACCGACTTCAAAAATACGATACTAAAAAGCAAAGTTTGTACATTAGTAGAAGATTAAGTTCATTATAAGTTGTAAACACAAAAATTAAAGAAACGCAGTTATTTAATTACTTTTTAGTATCGTATTTTTGATTTCGGTATTAATACTTTTTTAAATGTTTTTATTTCTTAATTTGTAGTGATTCCGAAATTCTTCGTCTTGGCGTTGATGATGATGATGATTACAATTACCGCGACATACTATGGTGTGCTACCAAAGCATCCTATACAATTGTTACATTGACAAGTAATATTAAAATTAAAATGAGCATAATATCATCGAGGTAAATCAAATCAACCAAATAGACATTATTGGGAATAACTAAAAACCGGCTAGTCAGATCCTAATAAAATTAATATGGGACCAAATTGGAAACACCAGCTTTCAAACGAAAAAATAAACATCAAAATTTATTCACAAACAGCGGAGTAATCGTACATACATACAAAAAAAAACGTACAGACGAATTGAGAACCTCCTCTTTTTTGAAATCGGTTAAAAAAGCGGTTATTTTAATATTACAAACAGACACTCCAATTTTATTTATGTGTATAGATGAATGTTGCGAGACTGAAACGGTACATGAAGTAACTGCTGAAATCGATATTGATAACTTAACAGTTTGCTTAAGTTACGAGCTCTTGATTTAGATTACAATCGCGATCAGCCTGTATCCAAACTTGTAGGTAAATGATTGAATGTTTTTTATGTTAGTTGAATAGGCAAACTGGCAGACGTATCACCTGATGGTAAGTGGTCGACGTCACCAATGAACATGAACTAGTTTACCTGTACCTAGCCCAGACAACTCATTTATATGTTGCCTAAACTGAGACATAAGATGTTAAGTCTCAGTGCCAGTAATTACACTGTCTGTCTTGCCTTTCTCTTCGACATATGACAAAGCATATAGGGAGAAACAAGAAGGATGGTGATACCTAAGCAGATTGAAGTGAGGCACAGAGCAATCCTCACACCGGTAGATGTCTGAATGAATCTATTAAAAAAAATCGCGAGAGAGGCGTGTAAAACACTTTAAATTAAATAAATATATAAATAATAAATTCTCCATTCAGAATATTAAAAACATCATTAATCATTATCAAGCTTACCTGTTGTTAGTGATTTTAAAGGCACTTATCGAGCCGCAGTGTTTTGCCTTTCCAACCCGACGCCAGGAGGCTGTGTGGTCGCAGACTACACGGTTGGCGGGGGGCAACCAACCAATAATAATCAACCTTAAGTGAGCTAAATCGTCTCACTTAAGGTTATACTTATTCTACTTTTCTATCCAGAACATAACTTTTCTTGGCGAGAATGACGAGATACATTGCCTTAATTTCCTGCAATATGCTGATCAATCTTTAATAAATCAGGCACAGATCTCAATTTTAAACGAAAATGATAAAATTCCTATTCTGTGCTGAACGTTATAACGAACGTGACATTACTGAACATTTTAATGGAGTATGCATTTTTTTAACATTCCTTCAGCATTTAAGTGATATAAATGGAAGCAATATAAAAGTACTCGAGAAAGCTTCTACACCACGACCTATTTAATTAATGATAGTGAATTGAATTTCAACTAATCTGGTGTACATCATCAGCATCATCAGCGGTGATGACTTTTAAGTTCCTAACGTATGGATACTTTACGGCAAACATAATATTTGATATGAGTGAAATTCTCGTAGTAATAAAAAAGGTTTGTAAGAGTGCCATGCTGCTTGAGCCGAATTGGGCCGGTACGAACGGGACCTCTCGCTCACATAATACCGGCGTCAAGTGACAGGTATGCTGTCGCGTTTCGTGCGGTTTGTGAGTTTACGGTGGCCCATTGGGGAGGATAGGGAAAAGGAGGGCAACACATCTGCATATTCTCTGGTTGTGTGGATATGTATGGACGTCGATAGTCCTGAAAAGGCTTCGACTGCTCGTTTGCCCTCCTATGCTATGAAAAAAGTGTCCGTCACGAGATTGCTTGCAACATGTAAAGCATCGAATATTTAATATTAGAATTCATAATTCATAATAGTCTAAAACGAAGGATGTAATAAAATACATAAAGGGGTTTCAGCCAAGGCGCGCCAATAGCACACCAATAGATGTTTCACATCAAAAATCACATAACTATTCCGTGCTCGTAATATCAAATTACTAGCTCGAACACACGAAATGTTTGCCGTACATAGGAATGTTGCAATTTAGTTTGCAAATATTTTTAGAGTATACAGGATGAAAAGGGTAAATTTACTGTAAGCTTGTGCCCGTTTCATAAGCTGGAAGAGATAGCATTCTAGTAAAGAAATGTGATTCTGTTTAAATATACGCTTGCGTTCAGTATTTTATTTGGTTATTCCTAGTTTACTTAGGCAATACGTTTAAAATATGATGCATTAATATTAAATACTAGCTGCGCCCCACGGTTTCACCCGCGTACCTCATTCCAGTAAGAGTACAGGGATGAATTATAGCCCATGTTTTTCTGATGCGTATGCTTCATCAAAATCCATTCAATAGTGCGTGAAAGAATAACAAACATACATCCATATATTCTTACAAACTTTCGTTTATAGCATTAGTTGTGAGCAATTCGACTAATGTGCTTAAGGGTGACTGGGTACTATCTATCATCCCGCTATGAATAGTCAAATTGTCTGACGAATACGAATTCATGTACCTACTGGTCAATCAATAATCAAAATATTTTTGTTTTATTCAAAATAGTACCAACAGAGCATCTTTTTGAACGTCAATTGAGTCTACCACCGGTCCCAACTTTCCAAGGCAAGCCCACTGAGAAGAACCGGCGAAACAAACTCAGTGGAACTAATCTTTTCAAATACTATAACATATAACAAATTTTACATGTTTTTATCCTGAAATGCCTGGGAGGAATGCCCTATTCCCAAGGAGTGGTATCTTCCATAAAATCTTTTACTTTATAATCCTTTTCACTTTTTAATACCTTATCACACAAACGCTCTTTTATACATTTTTTAATCTTTTAATTGTGATGATTTTAACGTTTTTTTTTTTTTGGATTCTCTTGTAAAAGCGTATCTAAATCTTTTATTATTATTATTAATATTTGTGTTATTATAATCACTGATACATTTAGCCTGTGTGTCTATTGCGTATATCCCTACTATACTGTATGTCACATTTTTACAGAATAATGGGTTCATGAATATCATAATATAAATTCTGCAATAGGTATATATAGGACTCGTATAAAAGTTTTTTCTGCATGGTTAGCACTATACATATTATATATAATTATGTTGTACCTATGTTTGGACGGATAAAGGCTGATGATGATGATGATGATGTTTCGACGTACTATACTATCATCTAAGCTATTTTTCCGATTGTCAATCGATTCGTTATTATGGTCCGGGTGATACCCTCTACTTTTCATCCAACTACAAAGGGTTAATCTTTTCGTTCTTGGATCTTTTTTTTTCACTTTTGATAGTAAGTATAATATAATGTCACATAAATACATTACAAAATGTATTAATTGTAGTTTCTATATTCAAAGACGGCATAATAAAATTAATTAACAAGTACTATATTACCTCATATAAACAATTCACATGCGGCGACGATATTGTAATTTGTAACAATCAACAGACCCGACGCTATCCAGTTACATATAGATATGTTATGACTACAGCAATGATATATGAACGTTTTATAAAAATATTATCGTACATCAGTAAACAAGTCAAAATATTAAAAACTTCACGAGTTCAAATACCGTCAAGAGTAGGTAATTGGTATGATAAATATCTGCATACCTTACTAGGAAGAAAGAACGTAACATGGTGTATTGTTAGTTAATATTTATGAAAAAAGAATCTTTAACTCTTGAGGCTGCTATAAGAGGTAGCGCCATGTTGCTTTGCATCCAAATTAGGCCGGCACGACTGGTGATACCTCTCGCTCACATACCACCGGCGACAAGTGACAGTTATTGGGGGGGGGGGGGGAATAGGGAAATAGAAGGCAACGCCTCTGCATAACTTTTGGTTGTGCAGATGTCTACGGGCGTCGGTATATCACAATAAGGCTCCACTGCTCCTTATGACGTCGAAAAACCTCTATTCGGGGTCTATATATTGAGCGTGACTTACGAAGAATCGTGGTAATTACGATGTATTATCGTATACAATAATTAATTTGCTATAAACTCTCTATGTATATAGTAGCTATAAAGAGAAAAAAGGTCCGTTTCTCAGACCCCTATTGTTTCGCCTTTATGCTTTATTTTTAGCATGGAAATAAAAATGCATTTCTGCTCACTATTTTATTGATCAATTTTGGAGATCTGTCACAAAATCATATCTATCCTTATATATGTCTCACTGCTGGGCACGGGTCTCCTCCTCAAAATCAGGCGAGGAGGGTTTTTGGGCCATAGTTCACTGATGTGTTTTGCCCAACACGGGTTGGTGAACTTCACACACCTTCAAAGACTTTTAATCTCATCAGGCATGCAGGTTTCCTCACGATGTTTCCTTCACCGGTGAGCAAGCCATGGCCTCATATTCGGGTACACATAGAAATTTAGAAAAACCCATTTTAAGGCATCAGACGTTAGAATCGAACCCGGACCGAAGAGGCCGAGTCCATACCCACTAGGCTATCGTCGCTCACAAAAAAAATATATCTGTCAAATATAACATGCGACGAAAATTTGATAAAAATTAAAACGAACCCTCGACAAGTTAAAAAAACATCGACTAAATTAAATTGAAAATCCAGTTCACTTATTCAATAGTACAGAGTGCTACACTCTTTAGAGCGTAGCCAAATCGTTGTATCTACAAATGCTTTTTCTGTTTTTCGAAAACAAATATAAATTGTTTAACATGAACAAAAGAACTAACGTTTTTTAATGAACAAGTAAGTTTTTTGTACGTAAATCGTAAAAGATAAGATTAATATGCAATTAAGTTAATATTTAATACGTTCCGGAATGTTAATAGACCGCCCAGGAGACATAATGAGGGTCTTCTTACAGTAGCCACTGGAATACGAGAAGAGATTTCTACTCTTAAGTTTATGAGACAAAATAAGTAGTAACATTTTATATCCTCTCCAAATATACCAATGTATAGATTTGTACAAAGACTAACTTGACTAAATATTTTTATAACTTTAACTTTATCACCGAATAAGTAGTAACATTTTATATCCTCTCCAAATATACCAATGTATAGATTTGTACAAAGACTAACTTGACTAAATATTTTTATAACTTTAACTTTATCACCGAATAAGTAGTAACATTTTATATCCTCTCCAAATATACCAATGTATAGATTTGTACAAAGACTAATTGCGTAAATATCCAACAGTAGGGTAAAGACGGCTGATGATGATGATGATGATAATGAAGCAAAGCGACTAACATAACTCATTGTTCTCATGTGTAAAATACAGGTGGTACACGCCATTTAGGATTTTTTTATTTATTTACAAGCTGAACCCAACTAACGTTATCCTGTCCTTAAAACGTGTCCTGTCCTGTCCAAAAATGTTAAGCATGATCATGATTTTTATACAAACTTTGTACTGACGATACTTAACACAACAGAAAAAATATCTAATTTGGTGCAGTGGCTCTGAAGTTGGAAGTTTCGGCGATTCGTTTTTATTTATAGGTATAAGAATATTTTAGAAACGAGTTCATCAAAATAGTTCAGCGAGTCGAGTTAGTTCATATTTCCAGATTTTCCGCTCATGATACAAAGGTGTTTGAACCTTTAAAGTATGCAGATAAAACTAAACGTGTTCTTTTAATCTCGGGAAAAATGCAACGAGAATGTATACTTAAATTGTAATTGTTGTGTTAGTGCTTAGTAATTAAATTATAGGGTGACCAGGTATGTAATTACAAATGCAAGGAAATAAAAGATAAGGTGTGTTCCCAGTACAACAAAATAAGGCGGAAGATTTCAACGATTGTCCTTCCCTTGAATGGGCTTAAGTTTCTATATTCTCACGAGAAAACGCCATCGTTTCCCGGAAACCTTTGCATAATGTTAATAATGCTTCCATAAGACATGCGATTTATTTATAGATATTATATAACTAGTGTAGGATGCGAGTGGCAAGGGATCGGCCATCTTGGCGTTCATTGAGGGAGACCTATGTTCAGCAGTGGACGGATAGAGGCTGATGATGATGATAATGATGATATAATTGATGCACTGTGATGTCTCCACCATGGTTCAAGCCTTGTCGTGGCGGTGGGGCTCAGTAGCTTAGGGTGAGCCCAGCACCTGAGGCGAAGCAAATTGAGCCAAGGGAGCTCTTTGTACTCCTCTTATAAGAGGAGACCAAAGAGCAGGGGGACAAGGGACGAGGATGGGAAACTTATACTGTCCTGACGTTGGGAGGGGTTGTTCTGTGGTGCAGATCAACCCCTCTGTGGGATGACGTCGGTCCCTTGAGGGACTGACTAGCCGCCGAGGTGCCTTGTTTGTTCAACAGATCCCAAGGTGCTGAGCTCAACTTATGCTACCGAGCCCCACCGCCACGACAAGGCTTGAACCATGGTAGGGTATTTTGATATCTATGAAATAGAAGCAAGGAAAATGAACACGAAAACAGTTTCTTACTTTAAGAATTTCACTCATTTCAAAAGGAAAATATTTTTGGTCATTGTGTGTTTCGCCGCAGTCGGCACTATATATAACGCCCTAGATTCTCGCACAATTTCCTGCGTCACCTAAAATATTTGCTGTCACCCCCAAAATTTCTTTTAAAGTTTTATGAGCCTCCCACGTAATGTAATTCGCAAAGGTCCTTTGTTTGTTGACCCTACAGAGCTAATCGAGGAAAATCTTAATATTTCGACTTGATAGGACTTCTCTAAAAAAAAAGATAAAGATATATCCTTAGGATATATCTTTATCTTTTATTCACCTGATGGAAAAAATACAAAATTATTTCTATTTTGCCGCTTCTTTGCTTTGGCAGATTACTTTGAATAAAAGCTCAAATATAAGCTGCCAAAGTACACACGTACTTTGAAAAACTTTTGATTTTTTCAACAATCTGATTGATTGAGTGCTTATAAAAAAGCCTCTTCTTTTATAAAAACCTTTTAAATACACAATATTTTTTTTAAATATTAATTAGCAATCAGGAATAATTAATATTCAGTTCATATAATTTGAACACAATATTATCAGAGACAGATTAGGAACAAAATGAGCATGTTACTAGTGCTAACTGCTAAGGTGTTTGTGGTAATATATAAAGACATTACAAACTCAATCAAGTTGCAAGTCGATCGCGGGAATGAAAACTGCTCAAGATAAATTGCGTACTTATCCCGTTCGTTAATTTATAACTTTTTCATCGTGAAGTAGCAGTAGATTAAAGTTTTAATCTTCTTCATCAACACATCTACAAAAAGAACTTCTTTATAGGGATATTTAATATATTTTGTTATCAAATAATTTTGCGAAACATCGTTGGTTTGGGGAATTATTTACGCAAAGTAACTACTAAAGTAAAAACTTAATTTATTACATTATACTTGTAGTAAGGCCTGCAAGCCAAACGGCTAGGACTACTAAACGGTAATATATATATATATATATATATATATATATATATATATATATATATATATATATACACATATATACATCCATCCATATACACATCTCGAATATAACTTCATCTTTTTGAATAGCTTATACATTATATTGGCCCAAACAATTTGTTAAAGCTTCTATAATAAATCTAGTATTAAAAACTCACTTCTAACGTAAATATTAGTTTAGTGCTATACTCCTATAAACTAGGGATTAATGAAATTCCATCCAATATACTAGAGGATCAGCCTAAAATATTATGAAGCTGAACAAGCATAGTTGTCAAACTTACTATGACCAAATAAATTTTCGGTAACGAAGCCTAGACAGCGTTTACTGCTTGTATCGTTCGTTATTTATTATCATAATACTTTAATGCTTTATCAAACAGCCTTACTTGATATTTATATACAACTTTTGTGTTAAGGTTAACTACTCCGAGTGTCCCGTGCCGGGTTCAAAACTGTCGGGACTGAACAATTTACGAGTCACGTAGTAATTAATTATCATTATCATCATCAGCCCCACCATGGTTCAAGCCTTGTCGTGGCGGTGGGGGTCAGTAGCCTAGGGTGAGCACAGTACCTTGGGCGAAGCTAATTGAGCCCAGATGCTCTTTGTATCCCTCTTATAAGAAGCGGGGACAAAAGAGCAAGGGGAAAGGGGCGAGGCCGGGAACCTCACCCCATTGTACTATCCCGACATTGGGAGGGGTTGTTCTGTGGTGCGGGACAACCCCTCTGTGGAGGTAGCGTCGGTCCCTTTGGGGGACTGACTATCCATCGAGGTGCCCTGTTTACTCAACGGATCGGGGGCACCTCACCAAAGGCGGCATTGGTGGCACTCGCCGGGTTTTAGTGGGTAGAGCTGCGTCCACCTTACCACCTTTCGGGCGCAGCGAGTCCCACATACCCGCCTGGGGAGATCCACTCCCCCGCGGGATGGGATATGATGCTCTGAGCATTTCCCGACGGAAAATAAAAAAAGGCAAAATATGAGACATAAGATGTTAAGTCTCAGTGCCAGTAATTACGCTGCCCTTCTCTCCGAAACATACAAAACTAACATGTTTTATCTGGCATCTGATTTTGACTACGCTGCTATCTATAAGATAATTAATAGCTACTACAGCGGATACGCGAGCATATCGCATCGCTTGCATTTATTAAATTGCTTTATCAAATACGTAGCTCAGATATCTATCAAATACTATAATTAGAGGAAACGCTTCACATACAGCACAAGAGAAATTGGAGAAACGTGGATAAATATTGTATAAATAACCCTTTTTATAATTTACGCAATAAACACAGGCTAGATGTACAAGTAATTAGACTCACAAAAGTTAGCTATTATTTTAAAGCCAACTACGCATTTTTGTGGTAAAAGAGATTAATTAAAAATAAAAGATTTCATGGACCTTGGGAATAGGGCGTACCTCCTAGGCATTTCAGGAGAAAGCGTAAAGATTGTTATAGAATACATATTATTTGAAAAGAGTAGTTCCACTGAGTTTTTTTCGCCGCTTCTTTTCCGTTAGCTTTCTTTGGAACCGTTGGTAGATTCAATTGACGTTAAAAATAAACTTTATTCGTACTATTTTTAATAAAAAAAAGGTTTTCATAGTTATTGCACCCCTTGTACCTGTAAACTGTGCATTCATTTTTATAAATAAATATATACAAACAATTACACCACGTTAACCTGGCCTCTTGGTAGTTACATAAAAACTAATACCACGATTACAAGTATACTAGGAATGGATATTTAAGAAATTTGTAGGAAGACATAGCACATACATGACCCAGTGCAGACATCTATATTCATCATACAAATTATCTCAACTTAGTGGGATTCGAACCATGACCCAAACTGTCGGCTATCAAATTAATTTAATTTAGGTAAAAATTACGATCTGAAACTATAAGAGTTAAACTTTTCGTATTTACAGAACAGAGATATTTGTCGATAATTTTAAACTTTTGTTCTGTTTCTCCAACCATTTAGGAATCTAACAAGAAAATCACTATTTTAAATTTATAAATACAATAATATGTAAGCATTAGTAGCTTCAGGGCGCGGCTCCACCGCGGTGCATGGAGAGGCTACACACGTTTGTCAAGTTTCGTTTTGCAAGAAAACGTATGTGATTGTTTCCACTACAACTCACTGACACGCTACGCATTCATTGACATTTTCTTGCAATTGAAGTTGTTGAAATTGAAGTTGTTGTTGTTGAAGTATGTGCGCCTTTATACCAATCACGGCCACATGAAAACATAATCTTTTACAAAGTGGAAATAATATTATCTCAAGAATTAATTATATACCAGTTTTACGCTCACATTCCGTCTAGTGTAGTGTCTACTACTAAAGCTGAATTAATATCTCATTACCATCTATTACATAACACAACAGACAGAAATACAGAATTAATACATAATTATTATATTATCATCAACTTGAGCAGCCTGTAATCGTTTGGAAATAATAAGACACTATCTTTGAACACAAAAATTACTTGTAACATTAAATTCAGTTTTAAATATAATAAATTATGAAGCACTAATTTTTCCCGCGGTTTCATCGGCCACATAATTGCTTCACTAAAATAAATACTCCTGGGCTAGTTCCACGTAAACTAGTTTGTGTTCATGGGCGACGTCGACCACTTACCATCAGGAGGCACGTCTGCCAGTTTTCCTATCCAACTAACATAAATAAACGTTTTATATAATAAGTTTACCAGTATACTGTACCTACCTGGTTTAATATAATAATGATAATAATATCTATGGACGTTTTCACACCACGTTAATCTGCTCCCGAGGTAAGTTCTCGAAGAACTTGTGTTTCGGGTACCAGACAACGCAAATATATTTAATACTTTTATACTATACATATAATTAAGATTTTTATTATATAATACACATATTTAATACACATCCATGACCCAGGAACACAGAAAATATTTTTGTTCCCTGGCGGGATTCGAACCCGCAACCTCCGGCTTGAGCGCCAACGCGCTTACCACTGAGCCACGGAGGTCGACAATAATATGAATGTATGTGTTTAATATTTATTTAGGTAGGTATTGATTAAATTATAGACAAGATTGATTTCAAATCCAGTTTGAGGATATCCGGATGATAACAAAGATTTAAAAATAGCGAATTCTACATACTTTTTTTATCGCAGGGAAATCCTTATGGATGCAGCCAGGAGCTTCGGGTAGATCCTGATCCAATGTGGGACTCGCATCTGGGAGTGCCCACCCTAACTAAAACTACTGCGGGCGCCTTCAGCCGCATTTTGAGGGTTCCAGATATGCAGGCAACATACAGAACCTCAGCGAATGCTACATACTAATATCATTTATGTATTATTCGATTTAAACAATATCGTTTTCGTTCATGATTAAAATAAAACGCAGAACACAAACAAAAAACAAACTGTACACACTGGCCTGTAAACCTTCACGGTTTTATAGATTTTAGCGTTTTAATTACGCTCAGGAATACTGACAAAAATATACAGTTCAATAAATGACCGATATTTAACATTTGATATAAAAATTTTATGAATTAATTTTTTATAATAAAAACAACGTTCACAAATCGGTATTATTATTTTTCATCAAGTTTATATCGAAAAGTTTGGATAATCAATGCAAAAAATCATTAAATGTGGTAAAATGATGAAAATCATTACTAGAACAAACCGCTGCTAGATGACAAAGTAAAAAAGCATATTCATTTATAAAATTTTCTTTTTTATATTTCTTGCACAATCAGAACATTAGAAAGTCAAAAAAAATTTACTCGTACAATAATAAGCTAATAAATGGATTTATCACAAATACATTGTAATCAACAGGCACTTTTGTCTATTTTTGAGACTTAGAAAATAAATAAATTTAATGAGGACACCCACATCTTGGGAATAAGTCATTCCCTCTATAATATACATATATTTAAGATTTTTATTATATAATACACATATTTAATACACATCCATGACCCAGGAACACAGAAAACTTTTTTGTTCCCTGGCGGGATTCGAACCCGCAACCTCCTACTTGAGCGCCAACGCGCTAACAACTGAGCCGCAGAGGTCGTCAAAATAATAATATATTTTATCTTTTAAAATGTAATAAATTTACAATTTGGGTAATACGAGTAGGGCTAAATTGAAACTGTTAAAGTTAGAAGCTAAGTTTAATTTAGTTATAAAGTTTTGAACTATTCCACGAACCAAGTTTATTACATGAATAAATATGTTACGGCAGATTACTTTTTAACTACAATTTATTAGTTACGGATTGGAAACCAAACGCATACATTATAAGTTGTTCCATCGACTTCTGTTTACCCGTGGGTAGAGATGCGATGACATTCTTGTTAGTTAGTTACCACCATCCTGCTTACGTCTTCTGTGAAACAGCATTGCTGTGTTTATAGACAACTTATACCACGAAGTATAAGTAAGAGGTAGTGCCATGCTACTTTGCAGCCGAATTAGGGCGGCACGACCGGTGTGGTTTGTGAGTTTCCGGTGACCCATTCGGGGGGATAGGGAAAAGGAGGATTACTTTTGGTTTTGCGGATGTCTCTGGGTGCCGGTAGTCATCAGAAGGCACCGACTAAGTACTCGGTTGTCTCCTTATGAGATAAAAAAAATGTATGTCTGTTTTAGATAGCCCATAACGGGATTGTACCTACGAATAAACAAATTATCAGCTCGTATCTGACCAAACTGGATATATTAGTAAAGCCAATAAACTCAAGAAGAGAAGAGTTACCCCGTCACTTCCATCAATCATTTTGAATTTTCATCGCATCTAATTAAAACCGAAGGCATCACCCTAAATAGAAAAAAATATGACGAAAATGTGTTTGGCTTTCAATCTATAAGTAATAAATAATATTTCTTTTAATTATAGCACAGAGCAATGAAAAATGAAAGACAGTGTGTAGATAAGTTCGTTAATTAGGTTATTATGGAACGTATGAACGAAGATGTATGAGTCGGGAAACTTTGCCTTGTAAAGTTGAGAGCATTATTTCAATTTAAACTTAAAAGCGCCATGTTAGATTGCGCTTGCCTAATCTGCGCCTAATAGGTGATAATGAAAATTAATAAAAGAGGAAAAAATAAGATTAAATTCTCTTGCAGATATCTTTTCTTTTTCGGATGGATCTATGCTAACGGCCCGAAGGCCCTAATGCTACATCGGATTAGTGTGAGCCCAATTGGCTCACTTTTGGTTTATAAAAGTGGGGGGTTGCCCCCGCCAACCATGCAGACTGCGACCACACGGCCTCCTGGCGTCGGGTTGGAAGATATCTTGCAGATATCATTGGTTTTTTTATGTAGAGTTACTCTTAATATGTAAAAATATAGACCCCAAAAATTAATAATTGACGAACCATTTTATACATGTTTTGTATATACCAAACACCCAAAAAATAATTCTACGAAATCACCTACATTTCCACATCATGTTTGATTTCTTCTCTTTATCACAAAGAGAACTAAATGAATGGAAAATCCAACATTGTTACATTCCCTCCAAATTAATATTGATTGAATAAGTTCTCGCACAAACGGTATGACGGCTTAAGCGGGTAAGTTATGAATCGATATTTGCATACAATATATTACAATATGCCTTCAGTTGAATGCTTTATCCCTGACCCAAGAACGTACCTATATCAGTCAAACTTTGCAAGTCAAAGCGGGAAACTTGATCTAAGTTAGTGTCACGCAGTCAAACGCCTTGGCCTGTTCTAATGGGGTTAGTTTGTTTAATATTCAGGATATATTGCGGGTTGGACAAATACATCGAGCATATAACCGAATATGTGAGCCATAAAACTGGTTACTAATTTGTCACTGACGTAATAGCAATTCAACCAACCGTTTATATGTATGTACGGCCCATCGGCCAATCATACATCAATTGCCATCAGTCGGCTAATCAGATTGCAGAACCGGCGTAGCGTCGCAGCACAAATTTGGCGAAATTTGTTTTCATACAAAACACACTACACTCTATTCCGGTTATTTTTTTTATTTTTTTTTATGTTAGTTGGATAGGCAAACTGGCAAACGTGCCACCTGATGGTAAGTGGTCGACGTCACCCATGAACATAAGCCAGTTTACCTGGAACGAGCCCAGGCAACTCATTTATGTGTTGCCTATCCTGAGACATAAGATGTTAAGTCTCGGTGCCAGTAATTACACTGCCTGTCTTGCCCTTCTCTCCGAAACACAGCAAAGCTGTTTCACGGGAGAAATAAGCAATATAATATGCTCGATAATTAAATAATTTGGATCCTAATGTTGAAGGTTTTGTTTGGAGAGATTTGTTTTAGTCTTGCACCATAAGGATCTCACTAAATAATGCAAATTTTAAAATTTTATTTACTTTTGTTTTATTTAATTTTGATGGTGCAACAAATTTTATGGATTATCGGTATCGCGGTTTATTTCAATTTCTGAAGATTCTAATATATTACAATCCGTAAAATGTATATTATATATTTCATTATAATGAGTGAAAGCCGCGTAAACAGCGGAAAGCAATACATATCTTTTGTTTTACATGTACAGAGAATATGACACGATGAGAAGTAATAGTATTTTTTAAAGATTTTAGCTTTCTTAAAAAGACAACAAAGGCGAGGGAAGAATCCCACCTCAATAAATAATACAAATCAATGCAGCATAAAGAGCATCACTGCCAAAATACATCCTCTTTTATAATGTAACATAAATTGCATAAAATGGTACAAAATATACTTCTAGATGGAAATTTTAATGTTTTTAGCAAAAAGTTTTTAAAGAAAATATTTGTTTACGTCATATTAAAAAGTATTACTCTTCCACTTGTAGTTAGAATAATGGAGAAGATATAAAAGCCTTTTAGATGAGATGCACTTTACAAGGACTCGCAGGTATAATGGAATGAAAAAGTGTTTAAATTTTTCTTAAAGGTTAGTCAGTATTTTTTTATTTGAATGATCTATAAACCTAATATCCTCGTTTAAAGTCACGCAAATAACGAGATATATAGTAAAGAGCTCAACGTCGGGAAAACAAAAAATTCAGGTAGGGCAGTGTTTATATATTATGCTATCTCTCTCACTCTCCCGGACGTCATACGGACTATCTGGCTGGCGGTAGTAGTTGCGTTCATCAGTGCGCATCCTACTTGTACAGGTCAAATATCAATTTTTCAAATCATTTTAAGAAGTTTCTTTCATTTATTATTATTTTTATTGAACTTTTTGCAACATGAATCTATTATTGTATTGTTGTTTAAACTGTGCCAGATGCTAATTTAGAATTTAAAAACAAAATTAGAACATGCAGCATGGCACTACCTCTTACAAAGTGATAATGTACCTACTACGATTTAAATCTAATCGTGTCAATATTTTCTTCGATCAATATTTTAAATTAAATATCTACTAATAAATTTCTTTGCCGAAAGATTATAAAATTTTTCATTCTTTTATAGATAATAACTTATTACAATCCAAAAGACGATGATGACAGTGAAAATGACAGCAGTGATGAAGATGATGATGATTATCAAGGTGCCTTAAGTTTCTTTGTGATGTAATGAAAAAATCAAATTTTTGTTTATTTTCATCCCTGAGATTGGTCATTATCTATATTTGTACAACAATAAATAATTATTTTGATGCCATATTATGAAGGTTTAACAATCTAATTATTGTTTGCAAATTAATATTAGTATCTAGATACTTAAATAATATCATATAAAATTTCAGCCATACTGAAATATTTATATTTTTAATTCAAAATTAGCGTCTGGCACAGTTTAACCAACAATAAAAATGTCTGGCAATAATAGATTCATGTTGCAAAAGATTCAATAAAAATAATAATAAAAGAGAGAAACTTCTTAAAATGATTTGAAAAATTAATATTTGACCTGTACAAGTAGGATGCGCACTGATGAACGCAACCACTACCGCCAGCCAGATAGTCCGTATGACGTCCGGGAGAGTGAGAGAGAGAGCATATCAAAAAACTGGCCTACCTGAAGTTCTCTCTCGAAAGCGTTGCTAGCTCTTAGACGAATAAATATTAGTTAGTAGGTACGAATCGATAGAAAAACATGTTGTACTTATACCCTTCTCAAAACTCCCAGCATTTAACGTACCTGGAACAATAAAAATATTATTAGTAAGTTATATTTATTATTACATATGAAAATAACACAGTCCTTAGTATTTAATCAATTCCATTACATTCCTTTTAATTTAAGCAATTCCGTTACATTCCTATTACATATACATTTGCTATGTAGTTCCTTAATAACCACAGATATAAAATACAAATAGCTAAGAAATTAGAGCTGAAAACATGAAAAGGCTTTGAGTCAAGTTGTTCAAAGTAATGATGGTATTAAAACCTTAAACGTGATTCGCAACTATTCTCTTAGTACCAAAGTAGTACGATGAGATATTTTATCCTCGGAGTCTTTCGGTGATTACCGACGCCCGATGGGCTCAATGGGCTACCAGTCACTCACAAACCGCAGGAAACGCGTCAGCTGTCACTTTATGTCGGTATTATGTGAGCGAGAGGTACCACTCCGATCGTGCCGGACCAATTCGGCTGCAATGCAGCATGGCACTAACTCTTGCTGTACATGTACAATGTTAAATAATTTAATTTCGTATTAATTATCACGGTAAAACATACAATCAGTCGCGAACAGTCCTTTATTCTCGTGGTACATAGGGCTTATAATTATGATGCCCTTTCTATTTTACACAACTGTTTGGAACCATACATTACATACGATAACAATTACTAAACTGTCTAAAATTAACTCACTAAATTTCTGAGATATTACTAATTAGGGTCCCCCGTTAAACCAGTTTATGTTGATGAAAATATTCCTTGGGGACGGTACGGAAAGTAATTTCCTGAAAGAGGTAAACCTTCATGAAATATCTTAATTCATACTCGGCAGTTGTAGCAAAACACCTGGGAAAGCGTACAAAACCCTGGTTACTTATGAATAATTTGAAAGCTTTTTTCCATTTAGTTACAATAGTAAAAAAAGTCTAAGAAACGCTTTGTTGAAAACTTTTGGAGAAAAGTTCAGTGTCCAAAAAACTGTTCTCCAATGAATTACATCACCATCTAGCGTTTAGTTCGTATAACTAGGTATCTTGTGGGTCCTCACCATGTTTCAGGGCTTGTCGTGGCGGTGGGGCTCAGTAGCCTAGGGTGAGCCGCTGCACATTGGGCGAAGCTAAACGAGCCGAGGGGGCTCTATGTACCCCTCTTATAAGAAGAGGGGACAAAAGAGCAGGGGGCAAGGGGCGAGGATGGGAACCTCACTTCATTGTACTGTCCCAACGTTGGGAGGGGTTGTTCTGTGGTGCGGGACAACCCATCTGTGGAGGTGGCGTCGGTCCCTTGCGGGACTGACTAGCCGTCGAGGTGCCCTGTATGTTTATTAGATCCGGGGCACCTCACCAAAGGCGCATTGGTGGCACTCGCCGGTTTTTACTTACCAGCTTTCGGGCGTAGCGAGTCCCACATACTCGCATGGGGAAACCCACTCCTCAACGGGATGTCTCTGAGCATTTCCCGGCGTTAAAGAAAAAAAATGATAGAAACCTTATTTTGTTAGTTTTCAATACATGATTAGGTAACTTTTGTAACAGAGAAAAAAATATCAAACATACCTTTTTCTAAACAGAGATTCTCACATCTTATGGGCAAACGGGACCGGTTTAAGCCTCTTAACTTTCTGTACATCTGTCTGTACATGTTATTTAAAAGGATGGAAGGAATTTCTCCAATTATCAGTTTTAACGCAATAAAATAACAAAAAACATTGTGTTGTCCTTTAGTTAGCGAGCTTATAGCTCGCGCGCCTATGGAGAGCCCCGGCCCGCTCAGCCCCCTCTGGCACGTGTCCGATATCAGAATTATTGTTTAACAATGCGTCGCCCAGGGAGTTTATATCCAGTGCTGGACAGCAGGACACAGGCCTTCGTCAATGAATGCCAAGACACGATCGATCGTTCATCGTAACATCTGAAAAGGCCCAGGCAGTGAATAGTAGAAAAACGGACAATGGTAAACACATTTCTTTTTTTTTATTATTATTTTTTTTATATCATAGGAGGGCAAACGAGCAGTCGAATCTTTAGACTACCGATGCCCATAAACATTTGCACAACCAGAGATTATGCAGATGACGTGTTGCCCTCCTTTTCCCTATCCATAATGGGCCACCGGAAACTTACTAACCGCACGAAATGCGAAAGCGTAGCTGTCACTTGACACATGCTTGACACCGGTGCTATGTGAGCGGGAGGTACCAGTCGTGCCGGCCCAAGTCGGCTGCATAGCAGCATGGCACTACCTCTTACAATAATAACAATAAATTTAAGCAAGATATATAATCTTGCAGATACATTAAACGGAAAAATACAGGTACGTATTTTTCTAGACGTATTTATCAAAATACAACAATTAGTTATTTCTAGGAGACGTCGGTCTGACAGTTTTGACAAATTGTTTCATTTTTTTCCCAACAAATCTCGAGAATGAATGATAAACAAGATTTGTTTGAGTAATAACTTTCATTGCTTTTTGGTTTATGAAAAATTTTACGAATATTATCATAAGCTTTAATATATAGATAGGGCTTTATAATTTAATTTAATAAAGAAAAAGTGTGATTGCTGATTAGAAAAAAATATCAAATTACATAATTTTTCATTTACATAAGAGCATGTAAATGATAGAGACGCGTGGAAAAGAGAGAGGAAGGCCTTTGCCCAGCACTGGGACAGTATAGGCTAGGAAAAAAAGAGGATGTAAACAATAATACAAATAAAAATATATAATAATTAAATTTAAATCTAAGTTTACCTGGGCGACGTCGATTACTTACCATCAGGTGGCACGTTTTCCAGTTTGCCTATCCAACTAACATTAAAAAATCTTTTCGAAGGCTATATTTTTATTAGTGGAACTTTGATTTGGGTACAAACACAGATATTAACTTCAATTACCTACTTATTGAATTTTACAAATACGTATTTACATATGTATTAACGTTATTTATTTATTATAAGAGCAATATAATTAACTAATATTAATCAAATTAAAATTTAAAACTAAATTGTACAGTGGTAAGCACGTTGGCGCTCAACCGGAGTTTGTGGGTTCGAATCCCTCCAGGGAACACATATATTTTCTGTGTTCCTGGGTCATGGATGTGTATTAAATATGTGTATTATATATTGTTTTCTAATGTTTGCGCGAATTTCACTCATTATAATGAAACAATTTTTTACGGATTTTATCGCGGTTTTTTAAGATTTTTACAAGCACGACGTTTCGGATACTTTACAGCAACCATGGTCACGGGAGGACTGAGGTGACAGATGTCCTAATGTTACAAAGTTATTCGAAACTACCCTATGATACATCATTATTTTAATAAGTCCTCCCTACGCAGAAAGTGCTAACTGCATCTTTAATCTGTGGCATATTATGCTTGGTTTTTGATTTAATTATTTTAATAATGGGATCCCAAGCAGGTGGTAAGAGCCAGCCATCTTCTCTATTGAAATTAGGATGTTTTTTAATTTCAATAGCCTCGCGGATCATCCTTGGTTGGAATCGGTGTTCTTTTGCGAGTATCTGTGGTTTATCAAATCTAATATAATGGCGAGCTTTGTCTAGACTATGTTCACAGATTGCAGACTTAGTGTAGCGACGGTGTTTTAAGTCAGCTATATGTTCAGTCAGACATCTGTCACCTCAGTCCTCCCGTGACCATGGTTGCTGTAAAGTATCCGAAACGTCGGGCTTGTAAAAATCTTAATAAACCGCGATAAAATCCGTAAAAAATTGTTTCATTATAATGTGTATTATATAATAAAAATCTTAAATATATGTATAGTATAAAAGTATTAAATATTTCCGTTGTCTGGTAGCCGTAATACAAGTTCTTCGAGAACTTACCACGGGACCAGATTGACGTGGTGTGAAAGCGTCCATACATATTATAGATATTATAAATAAAATATTAATTTAACCTCTTAAGCAAATTATTTTCAGACTAGCTGTTGCCCGCAGCTTCGCTCGCGTTTACTAAGATTTACAGCCGTTTGGATTGATGATGATTATTTTTATGGCCAAAGTTACGCCTTGCAACATCAGCTATCTGCCAGTGAGAGCCTCGTCAAAATCGGCTTAGCTGTTTCACAGATTAACCGGAACAAACAGACAGATCAAAATTGATTTTTTAATGTAAGACCGTATATTATTTCAAAGCTTTTACCCGCGACTTCGTCCGCATGTAAGAACTAATAAGTATTTCTTTAAATCTTATTTTTCAAATAATATGGTTGCAATTTACAAACAATTATAATTTATATTACATACAGGATACAGTATTCATTTGAAAGGCGTGCAATACAAAGGTGCGACCCTCATAAGGATTCGCATCTTGTAATAGATAGCGTGATCTACATTTCGTGTTAACTATTTTAAGTCCTACTTTAAGTTTCAAAGTATCTTTATATCAAATTTCACCCAAATCTGAGCCGTTGTTTAGAAGATAGACCATCCCTGGGTTTTACCCGCATAGTTCCCGTGGGACTTTTAGTATAAGAACTATTTTAAGTCCTACTTTAAGTTCCAAAGTATCTTCATATCAGATTTCACCCAAATCTGTTCCGTGGTTTAAAAGATAGACAGTCTGGAGGTTTTACCCGCATAGTTCCCGTTCCTGTGAGATTTTCAGGATAAGAACTATTTTAAGTCTTCGTTAATTTTCAAAGTATCTTCATATCAAATTTCACCCAAATCTGTGCCGTGGTTTAGAAGATAGACAGTCAGGTTTGCCCGCATATTACATGTTCCCGAAAGATTTTCAGGATAAAAACTATTTTAAATCCTACATTCAGTTTTAAAGTATCTTCATATCAAATTTCACTCAAATCTATTCCGTGGTTTAGAAGATAGACAGTCTAGGTTTTACCCGCATAGTTCCTGTTCCCGTAAAATTTGCAGGATAAGAACTATTTTAAGTCCTACTTTAAGTTTCAAAGTACCTTTATATCAAATTTCACCCAAAACTGTGCCGTGGTTTGGGATAGACAGTCCGTGGGTTTTACCCACATAGTTCCCGTGGGTTTTTCAGGATAATAACTATTTTAAGTCCTACGTTCAGTTCCAAAGTATCGTTATATCAAATTTCACCCAAATCTGTGCCGTGGCTTAGAAGATAGACATTCCTGGGGTTTTACCTGCATAGTTCCCGTTCCCGAAGGATTTTCAGGATAAGAACTATTTTAAGTCCTACGTTAAGTTTCAAAATATCTTCATATCAAATTTCACCCAAATGTGTTCCGTGGTTCAGAAGAAAGACAGGGCCGGAGTTTTACCCGCATAAATCCCGTTCCCGTGGGATATTCGGGATAAAAACTATCCTATGTCCTTTCTCGGGTTTCAAACTATCTTTGTGCCAAATTTCATTCAAATCTGTTCAGTGGTTTAGGCGTGAAGAAGAGACAGACAGACAGACAGACAGACAGAGTTACTTTCGCATTTATAATATTAGTAAGGAAGTAAGGATTCCCTAAATACTTTCCGTGTACTTTTTAAAGAATTCCTGCAGATGCATAAGTTTCGCATCGAAGTAAGAGATATTTCAGATCTATATTCCGTTGAATGTACTCAAGTCGTTCTATTTCAACACAATCAAAACAATATTGGATTTAAAAAATTGCATGAGTTCTTTAGGAGATAGATTTTTTGTAAATATGCATATGCATATCGTTATTTCCGAACCGATACGACTTAGGGACCTTTAAGAAAAGAGCATACTTAAATACATACCTGCTAATTATGTAGCGAGTATCTATGGGTGTCGCTTATCACTTACCACCAGGTGAAAGGATTGTCCGTTTGCCCCCTCTTCTATAAAAAAAGTAAGTACACACTACATACGCCATTTTATCGATTTCTTTTCGTATATATACATTCGTTAAGATTTCCACATACGAATATACAAGTTAATATTATAATTTAACGTAAATCGCAAGTAAAGTGATTACTGTGGGAGGAAAGCGCTGTACCGCATTCACGTCTGCAGGTATCACCATCTTGCTTCTTTCTCTCGTGAAACAGCTTTGCTGTGATTTGGAGAGAAGAGCAAGATAGGCAGTTTAATTACTGACACAGAGACTTAACATCTTATGTCTCAGGATAGGCACCTCATAAATGAATTGCCTGGAATAATTTCAGGTAAACTAGTTTATGTTCATGGGTGACGCTGACCACATCAATAGGTAGCACGTCTACCAGTTTGCCTATCCAACTAACATAAAAAAACTACATACGTATGTATTACTATACTTATGTAATTGTACCATTTATTTAAATTTACATCGTGGAGATTTACGAAAGGGAATACAATAATTTTTGTATAACCATAAAACATTTCACAGCGAAACATAATTCTACGAGAAAGACATCAGTGAAACAAATGGGACGTAGTAAATCCTAAATATTTTTTTCTTTGCATTATAATCTGAAACTAGGCCTTCAGATGTTCAGATGTTCAGCAGTGGACGAAAAGAGGATGATGATGATGATGATTAAATCTTATTGTAGTAAATCTTATTTAGTTTTGGATACGGATAGTTTCAAGGAATTTGAAAAAATATAAACATTAATATAATAAATTAAAAATTATAAATAATAAAGAACTGGACTAGAGCCTATTTAAAAATAAATAGATGACCAAGTAATTAACAAACGACCGTCAAAACAATTTCTTTGCATATTAATTTTTTTGCTAGCCGAAGTTATTTATACAAAAGTGATTGGTTTAGACTATAAATAGGATAGATACGGCCTGACGATTATAACAAAACAAAAGCTATTTGTAATATAGTAAAATATTAAAGTATCAAAATTCCTTCATTACACTCTACACTCAAAAAGTATCAAAAATCCTTCATTAAACTCTACAATACAAAATGTTCCTTTCTTCCCTAAGAAGATATTCACTAACAACTTCTCAAGATGAAATGTATTTTAATTTCAACTTCCAACACAATACCGAAAGGATTCTTTGAGACTTTCAATCGTTCTTAATTCGCCGCTGTATTTAAGAGAGGCATTTTATAAGTCCTCATTCAAAATAAAGTAATTTACGTGTAAGTATTCTATTTCGAGCCATGAATGCGACATGATTTTTATATGTAGATCATGTATCATTGACTAACGGGGCTAATACTACTACTTGTATTTTCAGCAGATTTTCTACCCTCGGTTTTTTTGAAGTGAAACTTCTTTGCGCACATGACGGTAATTTTTTTACTGATGAAACGTCACGAAAATGAGCAACGTTTTGTCCAAGAAGAAGGAGAGAGTGATTGAGACCGATTGAGAGAGGGTGAGAAAGGACGAACGTAGCATGAAGCACATAGCCATAGAGTGAAAGTATAAAGCAAGCGAGTGAGAAAGATCGAGAGAGAGAGTGAGATAGAGCGAACGTCGCAACGCAAGTCTCGGAATTAAGCTTTAGATAAGTATAAATTTGAACGAGATTTAAAAATTAGTTTGCCAAATAAGTTTCACTTCTGACATGTGTACTTTGTACGCACGCACTTTTTTATACAATTAGACCTAACATTAATTCTGACATTGGCAAATTATGAAACTAAAGTTGAAGAAACTCAAAACTTTATAAAGCAAATTATTCTAGAATGTCATGGACTGAATATTATGCAATTCAAATTCCAAATTTCTTAAATACTAGCAGTGTACCACGGTTTCACTCGCGTACTCCATTCCCGTGGGGAGTACGGGGATAAATTATAACCTATGTGTCATTCTAATATATAAGCCATAATAAGTAAAGTTTCATTTTTTTACAGAAGAGGGGGTAAACAGACAGTCGTTTCACCTGGTGGTAAGTGATAAGTGACATCAATAGACACCCGCTACGTCATTTAAATCCATTCAGTAGTTTTTGCCTTAAACAGTAACAAACATTCATAAAGAATCGCGTTTATAATATTAGTAGGATTATCCTTCTCTCCCCACCATGGTTCAGGCCTTGTCGTGCTGTTGGAGCTCAGTAACATAGGGTGAGCCGCTGCACCTTGAGTGAAGCTAATTGGGCCAAGGGAGCTCTTTGTACCCCTCTTATAAGAAGAGGGGACATAAGAGCAGGGGGCAAGGGGTGAGGATGGGAACCTCACCCCATTGTACTGTCCCGACGTTGGGAGGGGTTGTTCTATGGTGCGGGACATCCCGTCTGTGGAGGTGGCGTCGGTCCCTTGTAGGACTGACTAGCCGTCGAGGTGCCCTGTTTGTTTACTAGATCCGGGGCACCTCACCAAAGGCGGCATTGGTGGCACTCGCCGGGTTTTAGTGGGTAGAGCTGCGTCCACTTACCAGCTGTCGGGCGCAGCGAGTCCCACATACCCGCGTGGGGAGACCCAATCCCCCGCGGGATGCCTTAGAGCATTTCCCGGTGTTAACGAAAAAAAAAAAATTATCCTTCTCTGAGAGACCATAAGTTAAATAAGTACGCTTTATAAGATAGTGAAACTCGTTATAAGTTAGCCGAACTATGTAGCCTCTCGTATAAAAAAATATTCGTAATCTATTCGTTTTACTTTCTCAATTTACCATAATATGATGGCAATAATAATTCATTTCATTTCATTCAATTCTGTAAGAGGAAGTGCCATGCTGCTTTACAACCGAATTGGACCGGCATGACCGAGGCGGTACCTCTCGCTCTCATAATACCGGCGTGCAGGTAACAGCTATGCTGTCGTGTTTCGTGCAGTTTGTGAGTTTCCGGTGGCCCATTGGGGGGATAGGAAAAGGAGGGCATCGCATCTGCATAACTTTTAGTTGTGCGGATGGCTATGGGTAGACACCATAAGGCTCCGACTGCTCGGTTGCCTCCTTACGACATAAAAAAATATATTTTGACTCTTAACTGAAATTATTTTTTTTATGAATAGTAAAAATTTCGTTTCGAAATATGATTTTTTATTCACATTACATTTTATACATAAGTGATTCATCGTAAACAGAAAATACAACTAAAAATCAATAAAATACAATTTTATAGGCGGTATCCAGCAATTGTGTCGCCATGTAACTGATTACAACGTACTCATATTAGATATTGGTATCTAAAAAATTTGAAATTTCCATAATGTCGCTGTCCCGTATTCATATTACGTTGAAATACAATAAAAAGGCATAGAATTCAGATTTTAAATTGATCTTTTATACGATATGTTTTTTTTTCATTCGTCTTTTTTTTATTTTTTATCTTTTTGGTTTTTCCCTTACAATCATTCGTGCTAAAACACCAACTCGTCATTGAAATTGATTGTGTCGCTTAGCAAAATTTATGTGAACATACGAAAGAAAGACACGATTTTGAATTAACACCAACATAAACCCAAGGATACACTAGGGGAAAAAGGGCCCACGACTTGTATCGGCGACATGTCAAGCGAAGCCGGACGATTTCGCCTGACATATCTGGCGACATCGCGCGACTTATGTCCGTAGCGACGTCAGGCGAAGTCTACTTCACCCACTAATCACTTCACCCAACGTCGCTGGCGACCCGTGTCGCGCGATGTTGCCAGACATGTCGACCAAAGTCCGGCAACGTCGGGCTACTTCACCAATGTCGCTGGCGACACGTGTCGCAAGGACATTTGTCCCCTAGTGTATCCTTGGCTTTAATGTCATCGAACTTATTGCGCTATATTGACCAACACTCAAGTTATTAATAAATAAAAACATATGAAGATACAGTGAGAATTATTGCAAGAGACTATAATGTGTATCTTGCGAGTTATGCGACATACGTGCCAAGATTTCAGACCAACTTACATCCACTTCTGTCATCCGATAATAAACTCTAACACTAAGTCATTACAACGTGTCGAAGCGAAAACGTATAGGTGTAATTTTAGCCTCTTTCATCTACGATTCAGGAAGTTAATGCTGTTTTTTTGGTAGAGATAGCAATTTTCAATATAATTTCATAAGGGTTTTATTTGATGAGGAACGAGTTAGACGTGTGAGCGTGAGATAAGAATTTTTATAAACAAATCTGATACATTTACTCTAGCATAAGTTTTTTTTATATATAGAAGAGGGGGTGAACGAACAGTCGGTTCACTTGGTGGTAAGTGGTAAGTGATAAGCAACATCCATGAACACCCGCTACATGAGAGGATTAGCATTGCCGGCCTTAGTGATATTATTATTATATTTATGTCATAGGAAGGCAACCGGAGCCTTATGGTGACTACCGACGCCCATTGACATCCGCACAACCAAAATGTATGCAGATGCGTGGCCCATTGGCGGGTATAGGGAAAACCTATACCCGCCAATGAGCCCCCGGAAACTCACAAACCGCACGAAACGCGACAGCATAGGTATGTCTTGAGTCTTGACGCCGGTGTTATGTGAGCGTGAGGTACCACCCCGGTCGTACCGGCCCCATTCGGTTGCAAAGCAGCATGGCACTACCTCTTAATATTATTAGTGAGCGACAATAAATCTTTATATATAAAAATCAATGCCACTTTTCGTTGTAATTTTATAACTCAAGAACGGGCTCACCAATCCCAACCAAATGCTTAGGCTGTGTTCGGACTATTTAGTAGATGGTTTATGTGAAGTTTGCACAAAATCGGTCGAGCGGTTCTTCATTAATCACATTTTTTTAATTCAATAAATGGCGGATCATTTTGTTCATGGAGATTTTGCTGTCAAATTGAAACTTTTTCAGTTGGGGTCATATTGAAACTTTTTTCAGTGTTGACAGTACAACATTAAGTTTTAAAATAGCTAGCAATTAATAATATAATATTTTTTTGTTTGAATAAATTAATTTGATGTTCCAAATTTTTTTTATTTAACTTTACACGTAGCGAAGCACGTACCGGGCCG
Organism: Helleia helle; assembly: GCA_963853865.1. Taxonomy (NCBI): domain Eukaryota; kingdom Metazoa; phylum Arthropoda; class Insecta; order Lepidoptera; family Lycaenidae; genus Helleia; species Helleia helle. The sequence goes on from OY971431.1 coordinate 12,141,262, forward strand.
CTAATATTTTATAAACCAAAATTTAATATTATTTCCAAACAGTTCTGGTGCTAGATTCGACGCTTCTAACGTTATAATTAACGCTACGTTAACATAAATTGGAACATCAAATTAATTTATTCAAGCAAAAAAATATATTATTAATTGCTAGCTATTTTAAAACTTAATGTTGTACTGTCAACACTGAAAAAAGTTTCAATATGATCCCAACTGAAAAAGTTTCAATTTGACAGCAAAATCTCCATGAACAAAATGATCCGCAATTTATTGAATTAAAAAACTGTGATAAATGAAGAACCGCTCGACCGATTTTGTGCAAACTTCACATAAACCATCTACTAAATAGTCCGAACAAAGCTTAAGCATTTGGTTGGGATTGGTGAGCCCGTTCTTGAGTTATAAAATTACAACGAAAAGTGGCATTGATTTTTATATATAAAGATAACTACGAAAAAATCGAGCAATGTTTATTTAGATATACTTTATTTAAATCTTTTTGTACTAAAATATAAACAAACGTACCAGTTATGAGTTAACACTTTACAGAATAATTTATTAGAATTCGAAAAGTTTATAAGGATAATGTATATAAGTTGCCGAACAATTCAATTATTTTATGAGCAATAGAAAAAGACTAAAACAAATTAGCATAAACCAATATCATGAAATACCGTGACCTGAAAATAGAAATGAGTTGTTTCCAATAGTCTGCATGTTTTCTTCAGGAAATATCAATTTCCCGCGCGTCGACTGGCTTTGTAGGCCACGGAGTGTATTGTCACTTTGAAATAGATTTTAAAAATAATAGCTCATCTCTCATGTTCCGTTTTTATAACACTCTTTTGTGAACAGAATAGTTTTTAAATTGGCGGACAGACAAACTAATTGGTGGCTTGTATATAAGTTTGTTGACATTTAATCATAGTAGATGACTAGTAACAGACTAGAGACATAGATTGTCTATTTTGAGACTCAAGATTCTCAAAGAACACAAGAGATCACGATTTTGCGGGCATGTTGCACAAAACAGCAGCAAACCTTAGGTACCTTCAGGAGAGGAATACTCATATTTGAAAGGCCGGCAACGCACCTGCTGATGATGTAGCGGGTGTCTATGGAAGTCGCTTATCAGTTACCACCAGGTGAAACGATTTTCCGTTTGCCGTTGTCTTCTAAAAAAAAAATATGTGTAAAATTGACGATCTCCGTGGCTCAGTGGTAAGCGCGTTGGCCCCCAGCCGGAGGTTGCGGGTTCGAATCCCGCCAAGGAACCAAAATATTTTCTGTGTTCCTGGGTCATGGATGTGTATTAAATATGTGTATTATATAATAAAAATCTTAAATATATGTATAGTATAAAAGTATTAAATATATTTCCGTTGTCTGGTACCCGTAACACAAATTCTTCGTGAACTTACCACGGGACCAGATTGACGTAAAAAGCGTCCATAGATATTATTATTAAAATCATTAACTTAATCACCATCAAAATGCATATGAAATGAAAGCAGGTTTACAGTTTTAAGCTAAAACAATAACAAAATGTGAATTTAATTTTCAAAGAAACTCACAAACTCAAAAGGTAATCTCCCGTTTAAAATTACATTTTCTTGTAACGTGAGAAAGGATTTCACAAAATTCTTTGGGCTTAAGGAGAAAATATTATATTACAGTTTTTTTTTTCATTTTCTGTGCGCATCTGTAAGGTCCAGTTTTGTTTAATCACTTTTTGATGTGAAACGTCTATAATTGTCGCGCCTCAGTACTAAATCGACTCGAATGCCGTGACGATAAACCGCATGACACTGACGAGATTGTTTTTATTTCAAAAGGGGCAAACGAACTGTCGGAGGCTCATAGTACCGACGCCCATACACATCCGCACAACCAGAGTTTATGCAGATGCGTTGCCCTCCCTTTCCCCATCCTCCCAATGGGCCACCGGAAACTTACAAATGACACGAAACGATAAGCACAGCTGCCACTTAACGCCGGTGTTATGTGAGCGAGAGGTACCACCCCGGTCGTGCCGGCCTAATTCGGCTGCAATGCAGCATGGCACTACCTCTTACTAAACTATCTTACGTGATGGTTTTACATATTCCAGACGACCTGTGATGGCTAATATTTATGACATGAAACTTCTATTAGCGAGGCTGTAAAATCATGGTAGACGGTATGACGCTGTCATGTCGTGATGCGCCGCACACCGCTTTTGGCTCCTTTGTGTAAGCTGCGTCCCTATGTCTATTTTTAAACGACTTCAAAAAAGGAGGAGGTTCTATGTTCGTCTGAATATATTTTTAATGTGTGTTCACCGATTTCTACGTCAATTGTGGACCGATTTTCAAAATTCTTGTTTTGAGGTAGGAGAGGTAGTCCCATTATAAGGAAACCAGTATCTGATGATCCAGATCCAGAGAAATCCAGGGGAACTTTCGAAAATCGTAGGAGCGGCTAGTGCGTTTAATAATTTTAAATACTATAGGATACTTCACGCGTACACGCGTTGATTGTTGATTTATCTTTATATTACTCTATCTTTCGTAAAAAAAAAAAATGAAGGATTCATGTGCCGACACTTGCGTGCACGACGGTCACTTTCTAGGTATGAGTCGATAATGACGATCAAACGAAATCAAATGAAAAACAACGGTCGAAAGCAGCTTGATCAAATTACAACACCAAGATATGTTTTTATTTTATATTTTTCCGCCACTTACAATGTATGAAGGTTTTGTGTTTAGGACGCAGAGGTCGCAATTTAGTAAATATAGATATTAATATAAAATAAATAATAGAAGCTTTAAAATACCAGTGCGTATGTGAAATAATATTAACTTCATAAGTTACTAGCTGGATGGATAGATGCTGATGATGATAATGATGATGAACCTATCATAATCATTATTATAATCCATTCATTGCGGGACTTAGGCTTCAACGCCAACGACCGATCCCTCTAAACTCGTTTTCGTCTATAATCGGCCACTGCATGTGGTACCCTGTCTGAATCTCGTCGGCCCATCTACTTGGAAGACGACCTACTCCGTCTCCCCGGACACGGTCGCCGCTCCCGGGGGGTGGCAACTACTCTAGTGGGCCTCTGTGATACAAATATAGGGAAGTGTATACATGACATAAGGATGCACAAGCATGTACTCGTATTTATATATATCGTCAAATATTGATTACGAAATATATAAAAGACAACAGAGCTGGTGCGGCTTGTGAAGCGGCTGGAAAAGCTAAGGTATGCAAATACAGGGGTCTAGGCTCCGAATATGATTTTGTCCCTTTCGATGTCGACACCCTTGGTCCGTTGGGTAGGACCCAACGGACCAAGAGTGTCGCGCTATAAGGCTTTTTAAGGAAATAGCAAAAAGGTAAGTCGACATCACACCGACCGTGACCGAAGAGCTGGCAGCTACCTCAGACAAGGAATTAGTCTAGCTATTCAAAGGGGAACGCTGCCAGTATCTTCGGAACCTTGCCTAAAGGGACTCCTTGTTAATTATAATATATTTCAGTTATTTTTTAATTTTTTTTTTAAGTTTTTAGTTTTAGGTTCTTTGTACATTATTAAGTCTTTATATTAGTATAATCTCATTTACTTTATATGTATTAGGATATAATATATAGTTATTAACTTAATAAACCTATTACATATCAAATATATAAATGTATCAAATGCCGTTAAGAAAGAAAAAATATAGTACCATGAAAAAGTATTTCAATTCAGGTCAAAGCTATTTTCTGGCTTGTGATTACTTAATAATGCACAGAAAACGTAACGTAGCATTTTCATAAACTGAGAAATCTAAATCAGAATATGTGTATGAATATTTTATGCCAAATTATTTCAATTTTTTCTAACCTGAAGATACATACATAAGACAGGAGACTTCAATGTGGCGTCTCCGTGCGAGACTTTCGTTGTACTATTTTACCGTAGCATTCACAAACTGGTTACATAGAAATATTTTCCTTAAAATCTAGATCAATTCTTAAAGGAAGAAATATTGTTTTCGAAGTAAAACTTCTTTATAATATGCGCGCGCGACTAGAGGGTAACTGAGATTTTTATGAAGTGTTACTTCACACATTTTTTATCCTGCTCGCTGATTAAGCTTTTGCAGAGGCTTTTGCAGTCTTATTGATAAATCTATACAGATAAATAAAATTGGAGTGTCTGTTTGTCATATTGAAATAACCGCTTTTTACTAAATGCATATGGATAAACACGGTACATATACCAAAATAGCATTCTTACAATTTTTGTCTGTCTGTTTGTTCCAGCTAATCTCTGAAACGGCTGGGCCGATTTTGATGGAACTTTCACTGGCTGATAGCTGATATTATAAGGAGTAACTTAGGCTATAAAAATAATCATCATCAATTTGGGTACGGCTGTAAATCTAAGTTAACGCGGGCGAATCTGCGAGCTACAGCTAGTGAATAATAAAATAGAGCTTACCACCCCAATGATCTGGATTTGTTTTTTTTTTATTTCGTCTATATTTAAGTACAATATTAGATTTTGTTATATCATCAGGAGCCACGCCGTGTATAGCATATGATAGGTTGAATCCCTGTTTAATTCTGGATAGAAACGCTGGACAGGTTGTGTTCATCATCATCGTCATCATCACCAGCTTCTATCCATCCACTGCTAAACATAGGTCTAACTCAATGAACGCTAAGACGGCCGATCCCAGACAAGAAGTCGTGTTCGTCGTTCTTCGTCCAATTAAACATAAAATTAAGAAGCCATTACCAATAAATAGCCATGGATATCCCCCCACAATGGTTCAGACCTTGACGTGGCGGTGGGGCTCAGTAAGAAGACTAAAAGGGACTAATTGAGCCTTGCGGCACTGACTAGCCGTAGAGGTGCTCTGTTAGCTTAACAGATCCAGGGCACCTCACCAAAGGCGGCACTGGTGGCACTCGCCGGGTTTTAGTGGGTAGAGCTGCGTCCACTTCCCATCTTTCGGGCGCAGTAAGTCCCACATACCCGCGTGGGGAGACCCACTCCCCAGGCGGGATGCCTCAGAGCATTTCCCGGCGTTAAAGAAAAAAAAGCCATGGATATCCGATAAGTAGACTCACAAGTTATATATGCGGTTTAATAAATGCTTGCGTCAACGAACATCGCATAGAAATTCTTACGTACGTATAGCTCGGTTTGCGGTCACACTTGGGAATGGTACACGCGCGAAACCACGGCGAATTCGGTTTGGAAGCTATGAAATTATTTAAGCTCTGTATGAAGCTCTAACGAGATTAAGCTTACGTCAAAGCTCGTATAAAGTGCATTAAACAAATTCATAAATGAACTTTTACTGCTAACGTCCAAGTGCTTAAACGTTTTAAATGCTGTTATGAACTTGAAATCAATTGTATGTTTGTATGTTGTACTTTACCGTTAATCTTAAATTGTCGTTCTCCTAAAACTCGCCCTAAAATACAAAGTAAAGTGCCAACATACTTCTGTAATAAACAATAAATAGCCATTATGAACCAAATGCATGCTTTTTCTAATATTTTCCTCCTCGAAATCAGTCGAGGAAGGTGTTGGGGCATAGTTCACCCATGCACTGACCCAATGCAGGTTGGTGAACTTCACACACCTTCAAAGACTTAGTGGGTAGAGCTGCGTACACTCCCGCGCGGGATGCCTCAGAGCATTTCCCGACGTTAAAGAAAAAAAAGGATAGTAATGATATGAAGTCAATATAATGAAAGGATTAAATATGCATACGGCCAATAGCGTTTGGGGACGGTTATTACATTTCCTTTGCGGACGTAAGGGACTGCAGGAAGCGGTCTAGTCTCCAATTATGACATATGTATACAGAGGAAATTTATATTGTGCAACCTTGGGGACCTATGTTATAACTAAAGACCTTCATTATCATCATCATCAGCCTTTATCCGTCCACTGCTAAACATAGGCTCCCTCAATGAACGCCAAGACAACCGATCCCTTGCCACTCGCCGACCAACACAATATGTTGGATACATTGTGTTGGTCGGCCATTAACCAGGTGAGAAGACAATCTCCGTGCGGTGGCTGGTTCCATGTTGTTGGATGACCTGGGCCTGTAGACAAAGTGACATCGCTATGTAGCCGAAATTCGTTATCGTCTTTGAGATAACGATAATAATTTTCTAGCCAATGATTAATCAAAGATCGTGACAGTGCAACGACAACAACTGTCAAGTGTCAACAAAGTTCGACAAGAAGTGTCAAATCGGACCAAAAATTTAAAATTAATATCTATGTAAATAGACCTCATACACACTATAACTAATAAAAATTGTGAAAATGTCGCCCTCCATGGCCCACGCCCACGGATAAAGAATCAATATCAATAATAAAATAACATAAGTTTGACATAAGTGTTCGATAACCAATTGACAGTTTATGATTTTGTTACGAATTTTAACATTGTCTACCAACTTGCGATAACGATAACGAGTGACATAATTGACGACAGCTTATGTCAATCACATACATTTTATTCTTTTCGAACTTCGTTATCGTTTTTTTAATGTTACTTTGGCTAAGGCCTCTGTATATTATATAATATCACTCTACTACTAAAAATGGCAATGTTTATATGTATAAGTATAAACATTGCCATAATATTATAGCCTTACTATTACTACTAGCCATAGTAATAGATAATGTACTTATCAGAATGATTTATGAGATTTCGAATAGCCTAAAAGGTTATAGGTCTGAACTAGCCGAACAAATTAATTATTTTATTAGCAATAGAAAAAGACTAAAACAAATTAGAATAAACCAATATCATGAAATACCGTGACCTGAAAATAGAAATGAGATGTTTCAAATAGTCTACATGTTTTCTTCAGGAAATATCAATTTCCCGCGTGTCGAGTGGGTAAGCATAATGAATATAGAGGCGAATATAAAATATGCAGATCAAGTATTGTCATAATAACATGCAAAATCGATTATTCTGAAACTACAAATCGATTTGAGAATAAATTATATTTTCGTTTCAAAAATATGAATATGAAACATATAGACAACTTAATTGTATCATAGAGTCCTATTTCGTTAACATAAAGATCTTATACAGCTGAATACTAATTAATGTTAACAACACAAACACATTATAATGAAACAACTTTCACACATTTTATCACGGTTTATTAAGTTGGTTTTGGGTTTGTTGGTATTTCGGATACTTTACAGCAACCATGGTCATGGGAGGACTGAGGATCAGACGTCCAAATGCTACAAAGTTATTTCAATGGCCGTATAATACCCGTGACCATGGTTGCTGTAAAGTACCCGAAACGTCGGGCTTGTAAAAATCTTAATAAACCGCGATAAAATTAGTAAAAGTTGTTTTATTATAATGAGTGAAATTCGCGTAAACATTAGAAAACAACACAAACACAATCACAAAAGCATTCAAAAGTTAAACAAAAATCCAACCTTTTGTAGCCCGGCGTTCCTGAGCGCTCTCTGCAGTTTCGCAGCGCGAGTTGTCGAAAGATAAACTATAGGAACCGCCTCCTCAGACTCCAACTCAATGTCGAAGTCGTTAACTGCGTCACAAAACTTATAATCGAACTTTTTCGTTTCCTTCATTAGATCCTCAGCATTCCTTATCTCTGGTTGAAAAACTTCAGGGATGAAAAGGTTTACGTAAGGATTAAGTTTAGAGCATTCGATATCTTCGATCCCTCCTTCTGGGTAAGTTATTAGATAGCTGTCATTCACTGCACTTTGTTCTCTATCGACATCTTCGATAATAACGGGCGAATTGTCTGAATTGAAAGCACACTTAATACCGCTCATGGAACCGCCGTCCATGCTTGCGGAAAATATCGTTATTATTAATTCGAACAGATAATTGTATTGAGAATTAAACATGCATGAGTTGGTTTTAATGTATCCAATTAATGCCGCAATCTGGAAACGACTGCTTGATAAGGTATAATGTTTAACGCTGTTTAATCCGTACTGAAATTATGAGTATGAGTACGTTTCAACGGACTAATATCATTTTAGTCCGTTTAAACACACAGAATATTAATGTTGAGTGTGCTTGTATTACCTAGTCTATTTACAAAATATACGGAATATAATTTAATATTCTTATTTTGGAACCTTCTAATATACGGAATATCAATATAAATATTAGTTCATTCATGACTCTCAGAGTTCTTCTGATTTTGAGCTATAGGAACAATTTGAATTATTTTCGCCTAAGCACGTTTATAAAGGAAGGTTGTAGGTAGTATCCCACCATGGTTCAAGCCTTAGACGTGGCGGTGGGGCTCAGTAGCTAAGGGTGAGCCCAGCACCTTGGGCGAAGCTAATTGAGCCGAGGGGGCTCTTTGTACCCCTCTTATAAGAAAAGGGGACAAAAGAGGGGCAAGGGGCGAGTAGGAACCTCGTCCCATTGTACTAACCCGACGTTTTTTTTTTATGTTAGTTGATAGGCAAACTGGCAAACGTGCCACCTGATGGTAAGTGGTCAACGTCGCCCATGAACATAAACTAGTTTACCTGGAACGAGCCCAGGCAACTCATCTATGTGTTGCCTCCTGAGACATAAGATGTTAAGTCTCGGTGCCAGTAATTACACTGCCTGTCTTGCCCTTCTCTCCGAAACACAGCAAAGCTGTTTCACGGGAGAAACAAGCAAGATGGTGGTACCCATGCAGCCGGGAGCGCGGCACAGCGCTTCCCTCCCACCGGTGGGAGGCCCTCCCACCGGTGGGAGGGGTTGTTCTGTGGTGTGGGACAATCCCTCTGTGGAGGTGGCGTCGGTCCCTTGGGGGACTGACTAGCCGTCGAGGTGCCCTGTTTGCTCATTAGATCCGGGGCACCTCACCAAAGGCGGCATTGGTGGCACTCGTCGGGTTTGATTCGGTAGAGCTGCGTCCACTTACCAGCTTTCGGGCGCAGCGACTCCCACATACATTCCTCAAAGCATTTCCCGGCGTTAAAAAAAAGGTTGTAGTATGGATAATACAAATTTAGGTCAAGCAAACCCGTGGACTATAGATAGTTATGCAATAACGTTTTATTAGTATTCATTATTAGGTAATTCAATACTTTCCGTTTATGGTATCATTTTTATCTTTATGCATATTTCAAGTACATTTTAAGTGTTCCGTGGCTATAAAATATGTCAAAACATACTGGCATATCCGTCAGTTCGTTGATTTTAATATATCCAAAAAAGAGTTAAAACCAACTGAACTATAATGATTAAAGTCATGATGTTTATAATATCATCAAGCATTTTATCTGTAAGCATTTTAGTTAGTCAATATGGTTGTTCAGTGGTCAAACTTCAACTACCGTACCGTTCGTTTTTGTCGACCGTATCGGATTTGACTAGTCCAAATCCTGCTCTCCCGAGCAGCGCGCGCGATGTACCGCGCCCCCTTCCGCTCTGCTCATTTACTGTACCGATTGAGCTTAAAGGCCATCAGGCCGAAAAGTCTAGCCCTTCCGAAAAAAAAAACTTCAACTAGTGCAAATTCTGTTATTAAAAAAAGTTTATGAACAAAATAGATAAAGGTTCTGAATACTATAATAATAGTTTTGCTTATTATATGACATAGATAACATTAGCAAGGCAAAACTGAATCTCGACGTGCGTTAAATTGAGTTCTGAAAATTTTACAACATAATATTATAATGTAGGACTACATCTTCTATACTTACAGATATATAAACTTCGAGTGTCTGTTTGTAATATTAAAATAACCGCTTTTTATTGAATGCATATGGATGTACATACATATATACGGTACATATACCAAAATAGCATTTTTTACAATTTTTGCCTGTCCGTTCGTCTGTCTATCTGTCTGTTTGTTCCGGCTAATCTATGAAACGGCTGGGCCTATTTTGATGGGACTTTCACTGGCAGATAGCTGATATTATAAAGAGTAAATTAGGCTATAAAAATAATCATCATCAAACCGGCAATGGCTGTAAATCTCAGTTAACTCGGGCGAAGCTGCAGGAAACAGCTAGTCTAAAATATACAATTTATGTACAAGCAGTACTATTTTTTAAAGGGGCTAGGGCTTAGGAGGTATGCTTATAATTAAATAAGCTAGATACTATACGGTTAGGTATGAGTAATCACTTAGGACCCGACCCTCGTCAAGTGTCATCTCAACACCTGTCCACCGCGGGTAAGTTGTGTTGATACAAGTTTAAGAACATGTTCGTACATGACACTTAATTTTTTTTAAATACTCCTACAAAAAAGAGTATTTGAACTGACAGATTTAAAACTTTTAGAGATATCGGTGGGTGCATGGATGTTTTTTTTTCGGAGGGATCTATGATAATGGCCCAAAAGCCCTAATGCTTCGTCGGATTAGTGTGAGCCCATTTGGCTCACTATTGGTTTGTTAAAGTGGGGGGTTGCCCCCCGCCGACCGTGCAGTCTGCGACCACACGGCATCCTGGCGTCGGGTTGGCCATAGATGCTTGTACCGAGCGCCCGCTATGGATACTCTCATAATATTATGGTCATGAGTATTGGGCGTTCTGAGTAAGCTCATTCGAAGTTCAGCCGTGTTAGCATTGAACGCAAAAGGCTGTATGTCTAAAAGCTTAGCGTACCAAAATACCGCACTTCTCATGCCATATTATGTAGTCCGACGTACATAATATCATATAGTCAAGTAATGGCTTCCGACGCATTCTTTCTAACAGGCCCAACACGTGCATTTGGATTGGACTCGATAATTATAGAATCAAATTAGGTACTCCAGCCCCACCATGGTTCAGGCCTTGACTTGGCGGTGGGGCTCAGTAGCCTAAGGTGAACCCAAAACCTTGGGCGGGACAACCCCATTGTGAAGGTGGCGTCGGTCCCTTGCGAGACTGACTAGCCGTCCAGGTGCCCTGTTAGCTCAACAGATCCGGGGCACCTTACAATGGCGGCATTGGTAGTACTCGCCGGGTTTTAATGGGTAGAGTTGAGTCCACCTTACCACTTTTCGGGCGCAACGAGTCCCAAATACCGGCCTGGAGAGACCCACTCCCCCGCGGGATGCCTCAGAGCATTTCCCGGCGTAAAAAGGCCCTATGTCCAGCAATAGACTAGATAATGGGCGTCGTTGACCACATGATATCAGGTAGCTAGTTTGCCTGCCGAATGACATCACATTTCAAAATTATAAATTTATGTTTATGTGAGCTTTCAACTCGTATATTTTTAATTATTAGAATGTTATGAAGAAATAAAAAGTACTTTGATCAAGTAAATATTCCTATAGCCTCCCTCAATAAGGCCAGTCTATGAACTATGGTACGGCTATGAATTAATGTAAAAGGAATACGATGACCGTTCTGTAGATTAGCGAGTTCAACAAAACAATCAACATCTTCAGCTTTCAATTATTATATCGAATACTACTGATCTATACAAATAAATGAAATTGAAGTGTCTGTTTGTAATTTCAAATTAACTTTCAAAAAACAGCCTTTCACTAAATTTATAGGAAAGTACATACGATACCTGTTACAGCAAAAATTTTTTTTTTTGGAATTTTCGTTTATCGATCTGTCAGTCTGTTTCTTCCGGCTAATTTCTGAAAGGGCTAGACTGATTTTGACGGGACTTTCACTGGCATATAGCTGATATAGTAAGAAGTAACTTACGCTACAAAAACAATCATCATCACTACGGATACGGCCGTAAATTAAAATTAACGCGGGCGAAGCTGCGGGTACCAGCTACTATAATAGAGAGGGAATATTAACAAGCAATAACAAGATGTAAGCAATAATGTAACATCAAATATTTCGCCTCGCGGTCGGATCTCTTTAATAAATGTAGACGCAAAGCTATGTCGGTACTTCAGTCTACACAACAAGACCGCTAGAAGGCGGTGTCATTGCACCCGATGCAATATGATGCGTACCTCAGTAGAGCAATATGTCAAAGTTCATCGTTATACCATCCTTACAATATTATAGATATTTTCTTTGCGAAAACTTTATTATGTGAAAGAGGTCACAAGAAGGACCTTGGTAAAGTAATGCAATAAAATTAAATATTTTATTTCTGCATTTTGTAGCTTAATTTACTAAACAATTGTGGAAAATAAAAGAAAATACATTTCACGAAGGACTCAAATTAATTAATCTGTGACATAATGGCAAGGATGGACGGATAAAGGCTGATGATGATGATGATGGCAAGGTTTTTTTTAAATATCTTGTTTCGCATTTCTAAATTTCAATTTTCAGTTGTTAGTTGTTTTTAACTACGTAGCAAAATAATTTAATTGTATAGACAGGGCAGGCGGTTAATTATATATTTTATTATTATTATTAATAAAATACTTGCCTCAAATTACTACGTTATTATAGTAATAATATTAGTTAACATAGCAATTTCATATCTTACCACAATTGTAGTTAGAACGCAAATATTATATTAATTTGTTACTAATTAACAATACATTTACATTTGCCAAAATACAGAACTTGGTAAATATTTCAATTGCGTACGTTTGCTTATTTCAATTAATTGTATTATTCTTGATTGTACAATACGAATATGTTTTTAAATCTTTGTTGTTTGATCGTAAAAATAATTTGATTTTTTTTAAATATGATGATACAGTTTTAAAAAAGACCAAATTAAAAAATTTACAATAGAAAAACGCTAAAAACGACTAAGAGATATGTAGAAATATGAAAATTGTTTAACAAAAAAGTTGTTCTGTTTCATGAGTGCTTTTTGCGCATGAGTTAGTCAGAAGTCTACCGACCTACATTTTTTCACGCGAGTGTATTTCTGAGCATTTATTTTTACAAAAATTTCACACCGAGGAAAGTTCAGCATCGTATAAAGTAGAAAAGTTGGTGTAGTTGTAGTTGAAAGCTTCAAAAGTTATTTGTTTTTACATATTTTGTTTCCTATATTTGTTTTATACTGTCACCCCACTAAAGCTTAATTTACTGACAGTCACTAAAATATAGCACTAAAGCCGAAGAATTTGTTAGTTTGAACGCGATAATCTCGAGAACTACGGGTTTTAAAAAATTGGTAACTCAATTATCGATAAATGTTATAAGCTAGCATTATAGAGAAAAAAATGTATTTTAGGGCGAATGAAACCCCAGGATACTGCGAATTCTACTATCATACTAATATTATAAAGGAGAAAAATTTGCAAGAATGTACGGATGTATGGATGTATTTTTGTTACTCTTTCACGCAAAAACTACTAAATGGATTTTGATGAAGCTTTACAATAATATAGCTTATTCATCAGAATAAAATACAGGCTATAATTTGTCCCTATACTCCCACGGGAATGGGAAGTACGCGAGTGAAACCGCGGGGCGCTGCGAATCTTCTCATAAATGTATACTTTGCTGAAGCTAAACATAATATTATAAAGTACCTATTTGTTTTAACATAAAATGTACTGTAATATTTTTAACATAAAGTATATATAATATATTAATCGGGAATATATATAATATATTCCCGAACCGTCACAATCAGGCATTTTGACGTATCCTTGTATGCGCTGTTTGTTTACGCTCCTAAATAAATTTAAATAAAAATTAACAAAACGTTTTTATATACGTTATATTATATAAGTGAATATCAAAAGTAAAGCAGTACAGTAAAGCTTTGTTCATTTTTAATCCTATCATTAAGTACTTTAAAATATATATATAAAAGCCCGTAGCTTTGTCCGCGTTAACATATTTACAGCCATATCTAGATTGATGATGATTATTATTTAAATATATTTCAGGCTGCTCAATGAACGCAACTGGTAGTAAATTCAGCTACTTGAATATATATTTTACATATTATAGGTATATTCAAGTATAATGTAAATTTTCTGCTTATTTCCTAATGTAAAAATATTTATTTATTTATTTATTTATTTTATAGAAGAGGGGGCAAACGGATAGTCGGTTCACCTGATGGTAAGTGAAGAGCGACATCCACAGACACCCGCTACACCAGCGGATTAGCAGGTGCGTTGCCGGCCTTTCAGGTATGAGTATGCTCTTTTCTTGAAGGTCCCTAAGTCGTATCGGTTCGGAAACACTATAAGAGGCAGCTGATTCCATATATTAGTCGTGCGAGGCAGGAAATGCCGTAAAAATCGATATTATAATTGCACAATATTTTTTTGCAATATATTGTGAAATATTAGTATAGTTAAATTATTGAGGTAGATTAAGTGGCAGCTATCATCGTCATTATTTCTCTTTTCCGTCCAAACTGGACAAATGCCTCCCTCACTGAAAATTAACACCTATTTAGAGCTATAAAAGGAGTCGTATTTCTGATTCTTGATCTGTCTGTTCGTCTGCATGATTCATCATCATCATCATCATCAGCCTCTATCCGTCTGCATGTTTATTTGCATGTAATTGGACCTATTTGCATTGAATTTAATACTTGATTATATTTTTAAACAATTGTAAGAATATAGCCTTCTTATAAAAGCCCAACAATGTCTTGAGTGTTTACAACATAGAATGACAATGCCTTTGTGAGTGCCATAACATTCACTTCAGCTTTAGCCTATTGTTCGCTTATTGTTAATATGCTTATTAATGTGTTCCTATTATCGCACGAGACTATCTTGGCTTATTAGTGAAATAATATAATATGTATTGTTATATATTGTTTTAAACCAACGCGATCACTATTCATATACTATACTTACATATATATTTTTCGGGTGCTTACCACGTTTATAGTTTTATTGAGGTCCCGATGTTTCGGCAATATTATGTTTCAATTTCCATGATCACGGGGAAATGCTTTTGATAATCTATACTAATATTATAAAGCTGAAGAGTTTGTTTGTTTGTTTGAACGCGCTAATCTCAGGAACTACTGGTCCGATTTGAAAAATTATTTCAGTGTTAGACAGCCCATTTATCGAGGAAGGCTATAGGCTATATAACATCACGCTGCAGGCAACAGCTAATATATTATATTCAACTAGAAGCGCCCCGCGGTTTCACCCGCGTACTTCTCATTCCCGTGAGAGTATAGGGATAAATTATAGCCTATTATTATGATGAATAACCTATATTATAGTAAAGTTTCATCAAAATCCATTCAGTAGTTTTTGCGTGAAAGAGTAACAAACATACATCCATACATCCGTACATTCCCGTGTGAGGGCAGCGATAAATTATAGCCTATATGTTATTCTAATATATAAACTATGCTATTGTAAAGTTTTAATTAAATCCATTCAGTAGTTTTTGCGTGAAAGAGTAACAAACATACATCCATACATCCGTACATTCCCGTGTGAGGGCAGCGATAAATTATAGCCTATATGTTATTCTAATATATAAACTATGCTATTGTAAAGTTTTAATTAAATCCATTCAGTAGTTGTTGCTTGAAAGAGTAACAAACATACATCCAGACATTTTTACAATCTTTAGCGTTTTTATAATATGAATAGGAAGTTAATAGCAAGCCTTTGCCTGCGGGTATTAGTTTATATTTTATATTAGTCGTATAAGCTATTAATAATAATTACTTTGATAACTTATGTTATTAGAATACATAGTAAATTTAAGCTTAATTTTCTAAGGTGCGAAAAGATAAAACATACGGGAAAACTTTCGACTTATTAATATATTATTAGTAGGTAATAAGTTCATAACCTTTTCAGTGTTTACTGAATAAAACAACAATCACAAATTCTTCGCAACACAACAAAGACGAAATTAAACAACTTTAAACATTACATGTCATCAAAATATCCACAACCTGTTATCAAGGTCATAATAATATGATCCTTAATAATTCAACCACGAACAATTCTTTCAAATCTATCATAATGTAATACTTAGTATATTTTCACAGTTTTAGCCAACAAATTCTACAAAATCAACGTATAACTTTAATAACGTTATGACGTATATTATTATGGAATTTATGGAAATGATGTTTTGAACACGAGAACGCCGGCGACGCACGCGCAGCCCGCACGAGACTGAACGTTCTAAATTTAAATTGAAGTGGGTTTAATAACATCGCTGATATTTCCCATTTTCTTTTCCCGGATGAATCAACCATTCATAAAACAATGAAAACGATTACAATCCATTAAAGAGCAACTCATAGTTGATATACATGTATATTAATCATACTATGCAGATATATTTTGTAGACATAAAAAAATCTCCGTGGTGCATTGCAGCTGGGTTTCCCCTGGCTGCTGTCTTTTCTTGACTTTTGTTAGTCATTGCATTCTTGTACTGTCTCCCGCTTTAACCGGGGAGGGAAACTGGAATTTTTCCTACTCCCCCTGAATTCTTCTGATTAAATTCGTTGCGGGTCCCAAGGCAAATTTAACGTATCCCTCGGGCTCCCTGATATCGTATGAAAGGGTCTGGATCCTGGCTATACAGGAGTAGCAGCGGTGGGAACGAGTGGTGGGCCTAGCCCGATTAAAAAAAAAGAGGTATTGACATATGAAATAGATCTATAATCTTATAATGATTATAAGCACTCCTTTTTTCCTAAGCATCATTGTTATTTATCACTAAATTCGTGAAACATCGTATATAACCCGAATCTGGAGTCTATTACATTAAAAAAGTAGGATATTAAATATATGGGTATGATTTAAATAAGCATTTCTCAGATAAATACTCGATGTATTCTCATTGGCTCCATGTCTCTCGACTGTCAAAAGGTCTCTTTCAACACATGAAAAGATGGGCGATGCCCTGCATACTGCACGGGTATCGTCATCCCATCTAAGGGCCTATTGTCTATCTTTTGCCAGTTGTGATGACGAATACTAGTTACGATACGGTTATGCGTTTATCTGTCTGTCCGTCAAATGGGCTTGTATAGAGCATAGAGCATAGAAGTAGGAAGAACCATCTTGTATCTGTATAGGGGACAAATTATAAGTGTCCACATGTAAACGCAAATTAGCCGCAAACAAGTTTCAAAAACCGCAAGTGAAAGGATTGTTTGTAGATATGTGTGGTTGTGCGTAATTTCTTGGCGCACACACGTTTAAAAATACTTCCACTTGCTACTGTGGCGCCACCTGTAATTTGTCACTTTTCGACGAACACCTAACCTACAGAGAGATGGTACAGAGAATGAGTCATTTGACAGTTAGTCCATAGATAGTAAAATTCCACCGATCAAATTGGCCTGTTTAATAGTAATCAAGTCTTTAAGTATCTGAGAAACTAAACGACGTTATTAGAAAACGAAGCAAAGTCCTGCATGTATATTGCTTGGATTGGAAAACTGACAAATGGTAAGTGTATTGTTTTCTAATGTTTACGCGAATTTCACTCATTATAATAAAACAATTTTTACGGATTTAATATTGATGTATCATAGGGTAGTTTCGAATAACTTTGTAATGATAGGACGTATGACACCTCAGTCCTCCCGTGACCATGGTTGCTGTAAAGTATCCGAAACGTCGGGCTTGTAAAAATCTTAATAAACCGCGATAAAATCCGTAAAAAATTGTTTTATTATAATAGATTTTTTTTATTTGGAAATTTACTTAAACGAACTAAACTACTCCAGCACGCTACTAAAATCAATCTTTGATTGATTCATTAGTACTCGTATAATATATTAAAATTCAGTAAGAGGTGCCATGCTGCTATGGAGCCGACTTGTTCCGGCACGGCCGGGGTGCTACCTTTCGCAGACATAACACCAGCGTCAAGTGACAGCTATGCTGTTGCGTTTCGTGCAGTTTGCGAGTTTCCGGTGGCCCATTAGGGGGATAGGGAAAAGGAGGGCAACGTATCTGCATAATCTCTGGTAGTGCGGATGTGCGTCGGCATCGATAATCGCCAAAAGACTTCGACTCCTCGTCTGCCCTCCCTATACAAAAAACTTCTACTGAGACTGAGATGCATCAAATAAGCTCGAAACTAAATCGAGACAAGTAAACATTATTGCAAGATAACCACGACCTTGCGCCGCAGACGGCTTGGTACGCTGCCAACGCTCGCACCCAATAAAAACTACGTCCTTACGAACAAATTATTTGAATTAGTCAATGGTTTTAACAAAAAATCTACAATGGAACATTTTACAGCAATAATAAATGTTAATTTGATGTGAATAATCTATTGACGCGCCTCGGCAGTACCTATAATGGACTCGTATGCCACGACGGAAAACGATATGACGCTCTCATGTCATGCGTTGTATTTTTTTTAATTAACATAGTCTATATTTCACATCTGCCGGACGTAAAGACAAACTTTATTTACAAATACTAGAATTTTAATTATTTTTTACTTTTTGCCTTAAATTACTAGATGGCTGAAAAAGATAACTGTGAATGTTATATTACATGACGCCACCGAAAAAGTAATTCGCTTTAGCTTTATGAGTCATCGGCCGTCATCGAGGATATAACCAGATAGAGTAATAATGTGAGCCATAGAATTCCGAAACTGGTCAGTATTTGTCACTGACGTAATATCAATTCAACCTACCAGTGACCTGTATGTACGTACCATCATCAATCATCCAACAATGGCCATCAGTTGGCCAATCAGAGCGCAGAACCGGCGCAGCGTCGCAGCACAAATTTGGCGGAATAACATTTGCTTTATTCCGGTTATATGCTCGATGTCCGCCTCTCATTTTATTTTTTGTATAGTTTAGTAGTGTTGTTACGTTATAAATAGCGAAATATAATTTGAAAACTTAATCTAAAACCAAGGTAAAGTTTATGCGCCACACCATTGTTCATTATTTCCTCCCATTGTTACGACGAATTGAAGGTCACAAATCATTAGTCCAAATATTATGAACAAAAACAAATATGGAGTCTTTGTCCTGGATTTCATTAGAGAGTATTACACCTTTGATAATTGCCAACCCGCCCTTTATGTTTTCACCCGGTGTTGTCTTAAGGGCCTTATATTAATACGAAGGAGCAAATTGTGGGTGTACTTTACATAAGTTTTGTCTTTAGATTTGCCTCGAGATTATTTTAGGGCTATTATTAGTTTTGTAGTTTTGTACTTGGAGTGTTAAAATGTCTTTGTAATTCTATATAACAGTTTATTAATTAGCTAGTTTTGTACATTGTCCCATGAATTTTTATGTGATGGACAATTCGGAAATAACCGTGAATTCGAGAAAATTCGAGAGACCAACGTCATTCATGTCACAACAGTGAGTGATTCTCAGTGAGCACTAAACTCGCTTTAGAGCCGATGGTATATTCAACCAAAAATAACATCTAATGATGATAAAACTATATTATAATAAGAAATATTATGAAATATAATGAGACAATTAAAGAGGATGGATGAAAATTAAAGATTATTAATTAAAATTTGGTAAGAGGTCTCTAGGTAGACGAAGTGTTGGTCGGCCATTGACCAGGTGGGAAGACGATCTCCGTGCGGTGGCCGGTCCGTGTTGGATGCGAGTGGCAAGGGATCGGCCATCTTGGCGTTCATTGAGGGAGGCCTATGTTCAGCAGTGGACGGATAGAGGCTGATGATGATGATGATGATGATGAAGAGGTCTCTTAGTGACATGCTGCTTTGCAGCCAAATTGGGCCGGCACGACTGGGGTGGATGGTACTTCTCGCTCAAATAACATCGGCGTTAAGTGAGACGATGCTTCCGCGTTTCGTGCGGTTTGTGAGCTTCTGGAAGGAAAAGGAGGGTAACACATCTGCATAATCTCTGGTTGTGCGGATGTGTATGTATAGTCGCCAAATGACTTCGACTGATTTGCCCTCCTATGCTATAAAAAAAATTACGTACATCAAACACAAATAAAGTTGCTTAATTCTTTTTAATACCTTACTCTATATGTACACTCCACATATAATAATAATAATAATATCTATGGACGCTTTGTGCCTGTAATTCATGAGTGGATTCGAGAGAGAAGCCGATAGGAGGATTCAATTGGGATGGGCAGCATTCAGGAAGCTTAGCCATATTCTCGCGTCTATACCGCAGAGTTTGAAGACAAAAGTCTTCGAACAATGCGTTCTCCCCGTGATGACCTACGGGGCTGAAGCGTGGCCTCTAAATATAGAACTGGTCCGCAAGTTTGCCGTAGCTCAACGTGCTATGGAGCGTGCTATGCTGGGTGTTTCTTTGACAGATAGGATTCTTCGGAAGGAAGACATCCGTCAGAGAACTAAGGTAACCGATATCACGCAAAGAATCAGCTCGTTGAAGTGTCAGTGGGCTGGTCACACACTCAGAAGAACGGATGGCCGATGGGGCAATAAGGTTCTAGAGTGGAGGCCAGAACCTACCACAGGGCTAGGTTAACGTGGTGTGATTAAAAAAATGTTCGTCTGAGTTGATGATTCATTCTACCGGTGGGAGGGATGCGCGTCCGTCTGACGCCTATAGACCCTTCTGTATACAGGCAGTGTAATTATCTGCAACTAAAAATTACCGGTACGTACAAGCATGAATGAATTACCAGGCAAATGCCACGAAAACTCGTTTGTATGTGTAACGCTAACCTAAGTGGTTAGCGTCATCCTACTAATATTATGAACGCGAAAGTGTGTATGAATGTATGGTTACATGGATGTATGTTTGTTAACGGATACTACAAAAACTACTGAATGGATTTTAATGAAACTTTACAATAACATAGCTTTAACATCATAATAACATATGAGCTATAATATATAAATAATTTAACCCTGTACTCCCACGGGAATGGAAAGTACGTGGGATCTTATAATATTTTATCTTTAACTTAAATAATTACTGAATGAACATAAAACCTACTTTCAAAGATTTCCCATACTTTTATGAATTTCAATTTCGGACTTAATAACAGCTGTCCAGAAGAGGATTGGATATCTTCAAAAATTATGGTGCTGATGATGATATTGTACTAAGGCCCTTCTCATATTGGACAATATGGTCCAAATTATATTTGATCATTGAAGCGCAAATCCTATCAAAATGACCGACCCGTTTAACGTGATTGCGAAATAAACAAACGATCCGTACAATTTCCATAGATTGAAGGCAGTTAGTGAAATGGAAATGACCTTAACGACTGTTGCGTGTTGCCAGGAATGCCAAATAACACAAAATTAGGTCCAGACAGTAGCATCTAGAATTAGGTCGACTTTGTAAACACTTAAATGTCTGACACGCAAGCTGTGCACGCGTATCTTTCGCACGCTATAGGAGCCAATTTCGATCACTCTTGTTTGATATGGTTTATTACATTTAATTTGTTTTTTTTTTCATTTCATCTTATTATATTTAATAAAGAACAGTATAAGAAAGTATCTGTGATGAATAGAGTCACAATAGACTTACAAGGACAACAAACCACAGATTTATAAACTAAAGGTTTATAAATCCACAGATTTATCCACAGATAAAACCACACATTTATAAACTAAAGGTTTAAAAATCTGTGGAACTAACATAAACTTTTTGTGCCATTTTTTAGACTACACAAAGTCAGTAATTCTTTTATGGGTCGATGTGTACGTTTTTACAAGATTCCAGAAAACGTTCAAAACCTTCTTTTATGTCTTAAGGAGGCAACCGAGCAGTCGGAGCCTTATGGTACCGACGCCCATAGACATCCGCACAACCAAAAATTATGCAGATGTGTTGCCCTCCTTTTCCCTACCTCCCCCAATGGGCCAACCGAAACTCACTAACCGCACGAAACGCGACAGCATAGGTGTCACTTGACGCCGGTGTAACCTTTCAATAAATAGACACAAAAAACTTTTATAGAACAAAATCAAGATCAATAATTTTTAAATCAAAATATAGTACCAATAAAGTATCTTTGAACGTCACTCAAATCTACCACCGAAAGGTTTGTGTGGTAAGGGATATTTCTAATATTATAATTTAAAATAATTTATTGAAGATACCACAACTTAGGAACAATGCAAGGCTTTTAATTATTATTTTTTAATTATTTCAAAAACTCTTGTATTTTCCGGACAGAAGATGAGTTCAAAAACTCTTGTATTTTCCGGACAGAAGATGAGCAATTAGTTCAATTATTGGCAATGCAAAGACAAATCACATTCCTTTCCTGACTTAATGTTAATTATAGAATGTTTAAAAATATTTGAATTTCTTAAAGGACAATAAGAAGGAGTCATACAGCATACAACGTCAAGAGTTCTTAAGGAGAATTAGTGTCTAGTTGTCATCCGGTCGTTCAATATAATAATAGCACCAGATTATGCCCAGCAATTTTATTGGCATTTAATAACTATATTTTATGACTTTAGTTCTCTGGCGGATATCTTCAAATCCTATCTGCCAAAGAAACACCCGGCATAGCACGCTCCATAGAACTTTGACACTTGATCTACGGCAAACTTTCGGAACAGTCGTTTAGAGGCCACGTTTCGGCCCCGCTGGTCATCACGGGGGGAACGTATTGGTTAATGGGATAGTTATAGTTTATCATATAGGGATCGGTCGTCTAGGCGTTCATTGAAGGATGCCTATATTCAGCTGTGGACGGATAAAGGCTGATGATGATGATGATTTTATGTGCTTACTCACTCCGGCATTTGTGAATAAATACCACTACACTACAAACACACTGATGTAGAATACAACTGAAGTAGACTAAGAATTTCCTGATTTTTCCGCAAAACAGTATCTTATAAATATTCCATTTATGTCTGGCCTTGCTGGCGTCCCCACCCCTTAAAACACGTGTTGGTATTTGTCAACATTTACCTCACTGTTGGTTCACAAACCAAATTGGACATATCTTATCAAATACATTATTCCAATTTCAATATCAGTATTGTTAAGCCAGCAGTGGACGAAATAGGTTGATAATAATTATAATGATGATGATGATGATGATGATGATAATAATGATGATGGTGATGATAATAATAATGATGATGATGATGATGATAATGATGATCTTTTAACCGTTTAATATTAAAAGAGCCATATACCATGCACTTTAGGTACATCTAAAAATAAGCTATCAGTTGGACGATGAACTAAAGCCGCCTTATTCCAAAACGAAGACTAAATATAGTACCGAGTTTAATACCAGCTTTAAACCATGGTCTAATATAAATGTTATTACAAAAACTAGTTTAACGCTAGTACCAGGACTATCTATGGTACTAAAGTTAGACCACCGTGACCCCTAGTTTAACTTCGGTACTAACCTCAAAACTTTAAATTATCAGATGTCTTATGCGTTGAATTTGCGTTTTTTCGTATTAATTGTATTGAAAGGTAATTAAATGAACTCGATATAGACAAAATTATTGAATTGGACTAACATTTAAAATAATTATTCTGACATCCTTATATAATTTAACATTCTATTTCTGTAATTTTGTTGTATTGTAATTTGTCATTGATATACATACCTATTTTATATAATATGTAATAATTCTAATTAACACTGATATTTTTCATGGATGTTTGGATTAAATAAACACTAACCTTTTCTTGAGAAGTCCAATTATCATCCCTTTTTTCTTTTGTTGATACATTTTACAACATAAGTAATGTTCGTGGCACACAAATTCACAACAAAAAATATTATACTATTCTTATGAACAACATACCGTCTATTTAGAATCAAAGAACAATAATGGCTGCATTGTAATTATTGGTAAGTGGTAACTCGACTTACATTGCAATAACTAAACATTAAACAATAAACATTTCGATGACATTAGAACTACGCGCGCTTTGTATTTCATTCCCTTATACGCTAGCTATATAAACAACTTAACAGCGAAATATTACAATATTTGTGTGTAATAAACAATAATTTAAATCACACTACCTCAAAGTACAAAGTAGTAAAGATTTCAGATATTTTATATAACACAACAAATTTTATTATCAAAATATTGATGTATTTTCCACATTATATTTAATTATAAATTAGCGAGCTTTGCATAAAAAGGAACGGTGTACCGAACTAATCAAATATTGAGCGAACAAAATGAATGATATGTTGCTCAATAATCTGTGGATACAATTAAACCAGGGACGATCTTTGGTACTACCTAGACCCCGGTTGGTCCTCGATTTGTAATAAGAATGAATTTTAGTCCATGGACTAACGTTAATACCGTAACAAACCTGGACTTTTCAGTCTTGGTTTAATCCCGGTACTAGATAAGTTTTTTGTAATAAGGCGGAAGGGGTTCTATAAGGACTTGAAGACGGGCCTTGGATCTGCAGCAACCTATAATATATGATTACTCTTGACATACGTGGCATATACATTTAAGTAATCCTAAACTTCTCAAAAATACACAGGCTCATAATCATTAAAATGTAACGCTAACAAATCTAATTACATTTAATGATTCGTTGATCTAAATTCTAAGTGAATCAATACAATATCATCAATCAATTGTGAGTGGACACTCTGAGCCTATAAAAACCGATGCGGGTCGTACATATTTATGAACCGCTAAGTGATCTGGAATTGATGGACTGGTCATTTGTCTGTGCGTCTGTAACAGGATCCTGCGAATTATACCGGATGGGATACGCGTCGATATATTATATCCTCGTGATTATAGGCAGTAAGGGAACAAAAACCACGCTCTTTTAACATACTAGCAGCGCCCCGCGGTTTCATCTGCGTATTTCCCATTCCCGTGGGAGTACAGGGATAAATTATAGCCTATAAGTAATTGTGATGTTATTGTAAAGGTTGATTAAGGTTACACAAGTCGCTCATCTTTCTATACAAACGCAGAACAGTAATTACTACAATGTTTGACGTTTCCCATCAAAAGTTAATGATAATATAAATTGATCTCATCATTATCTATGTCCCCAAAATCGTAAAAAAATCATACATTTAAAAAATACAAGCTTCTAAACTTTCTTATTTCAACACTGATTTAGCCCAAACTTGGGAAAAAATAAAGCCCAGACATAGTTTAGTTATTCAAAAGTAGAAATAAATTTATTTTAATAAGATGCACTAATAGTTAATCTTTAATAACTGTTTTGCTAATAGATCAGTGCCGATGCCTTTGAAAATGATAAAAAGTGAAACAAAATTATAGTAGAATGAAATCCATTGGAAAAGGAAGATTATATAACAAAAATTGAAGGAAAAATAATTTACGGGCGATCTGAGGGCGGGAAAGTGGAAGGGGAGGGGGGTAAAGGTAAAAAAACGGTTTATCTCGATTTCCGGCAGAACTACAAGTCCTATAGAAAAAAGATAAATGGCAAAGTTGTAGGTAATAAAAAGGTCTACAACTTTTGTATTCGCATTTTCACATAAGCTCAAAATGTATGTGAAAAAAATCCATGCAGTAGAATCTACGTGAAAGAGTAACAAAATACATCCAAACATTCTTACAAACTTTCACGTTTATAATATAAGTAGGATTTTATGTTAGTTATAAACCTATATTTAACGGAATTGTGTACCTACATGCTTTGCCTACAACAGTTGAGTTTGGTACAGTATTTACACTGCCGATACTGTTCTTCTTTTCTGAAAGATTCCTAGATTTTGGTACCAGTAATTACAATACCTGGCTGTTCATCTTTTCCAAACCAAAAAAAAATTGTGTAAGATAAAAAGCAAAGTACAGGTACATACAACTTACACCGATATAATATTTTAAAATTTATCTTCTATTGCATACAATTATCAACAGAACATTTTAAGGTTATGCAAAAATATTGTTGCTGGTGTCCATTACGAATACACTAGCGGTAAAATTTAATGCAATTCATTCTAGTGTGGCCTAGGTTAATTCACTCGTGAAGTAATGTGCAGTTGTGGTATCAGTTTGTACTGTGCACAAAGCTTCACCAGCAGATTTCTAAAGGCACTGCACTAGTTAGTGAGGTGAAATACTGGTACATCATGTTTTAAGATTTTCAACTAAAAAAATAGATGTAATAATATTTCTGAAATAACTTCGACTCCCGCTACAATTTTTAAGTACTTGGGATCTTTTAACCCTGAACAGTTATTCACAAGCATGTTTTAAATCTACAGCCTCAGCCACAGTTGTAAAAGTTCTATTAGATTTTATACGAAATCTTATTAAGAGAATATAGAGGTCTAATTCTCGATTTCTATTTGAATTGGCGCTTGGTTGCAACGGTGAGTAAACTCGGGAGGTAGATAAATGTCGCCTGTATAAATCAGGCATACATTTCTTTGAATTTAACGACTTTTTCACAATTTAAACTGAGCCAATACAAGATTTTATTTTATGATAGTCACTTTAAAAATATAAATGTTTTTAGCAAACATATTCGTTATTTCCATTGCAACACATCCAGTTTGTTTGTACAGACGAATTGTAAAACGAAAAAGGATTGAACGTTTGCTATCTCAGTAGATTGTAGCTTTGGGGACCAGTTTACAGCAATACCTTACTACATCATAGTGCGATGTGGGTTTTATTTTCAGTTCACAAAAGTACACAAAAGTTCACTGTAACTGAACTGAAGCCGTTACTTTCAATCACATGCAATATTTTTATCTCCAGTTCAGCTCTTTTGAAAACATCATAAAAATGTGGAAAATTTTTCACTGCTTCGATAAAGGAAAAATAAAAATTGATAGATTTGACAAACAGTTAGAAATGGGAATGTAACTCGAAATATTGTAGGAAGCGTAGCTTATCGCGGTAGTATTTATATAATTACTGTAGTCTTTAATACGTCGGATCCACTAAAAAGTATTTTCTACTCCGTGAAACAGACAATTCGCTTGTTCTTCAAAACAACTTTCATCATCATCAGCCTCTATCCATCCATTGCTGAACAAAGCCTTTCTAAATGAACGTCAAGACGGCCGATCCCTTCCCCGCATCCCACACGGACCGGATGGTCTTCCCGTCTGGTTAATAGTCAACTCTTATAAAGAATTATAATCGAGAAAGTTTGTAAGAATGTTGGATAATGGATGTTTTTTACTCTTTCACACAAAAACTACTGAATGGATTTCAATGAAACTTTATAATAACATATCTTATACATCAGAATAACATATAAGATATAAATTATCCCTGTACTCCCACGGGAATGGGAAGTACGCGGGTGAAACCGCGGGGCGCTGCTAGTTATTAATAAATAAGCTATTGAATAGAAACATTTCTCCGCGTTGTTTGAACAACCTTAAGGAGATATTTTCTTTCACGATAAGAACATCAAGTTGAAACGCCATATGTTTCAAAGGTGAGAAAAAGTAGGTCTTGCCCTACGGCGTCAACATGTGAGTGTTAGTTCGTACTATCGAGGTCGCACACCGTTACGTGTTGACTATAATGCTCGCTGTGACCCGCGTGTGTCATATATACAATATGTTTATGTAGTAAAAAAATAAGTGGTCCTTACGGGTCGAAGTAAGATGAGATTGTGAAGGTTATTTTTTTTTTAAGTTTTATAATCCTTAGATGCTATTTGCTAAATTTACTCCCCTTATTGGGAGGGTGCTATGTATACATACATACAAACTTAAACAATATTTGATATTAAAAATTTTATTTTATTTATTAAATTAAATAAATATCATTTATTTTAATTTTTACGCACCTCCAAAAATACTATGACTGATAAATCTCTTCTACGAGATTAAGAAACTTTATTTAAGATTATGTTGGAAGTTTATTTCTTTCAAGGAGTACGTATACAACAGGCACTCCAATTTTATTTATCTGTATGGATATTATAAGCTAATAAAGTCTCTCAAAAAGTTATCTTTAATAAAAATGTCCCAATAAACGGGAGTGAACCCTTCGGTCGGCGGATCACACGCTAAATTGCACATCAAAGACGATGGCTGGTCTTTTAATTAAACTTTGTAAATGGTTATAATACGAATGAATGTTACAGTATTTACAGTTGCTCTGCAATTTGAAGGAATAGAAACTGTATTCATTATTTTTGGAAGTGAAAATTTTCTATTAGTTTTTTATTTTCTTTTTCTGTGATTCGGAAAAGCAATACAATTTTTTAGAAGATTTTTTTTTATAATTTATGTTAAACTATAACGGATTTTAATGAGGTTCAAATGTTTTATAAGAGACTTAATATTACAAGCTATAAACTCCCGCCTAATCCGTATAGAATAATAAGCTCGCACAAACAGTGATGACTTCAAAATGTTCATTTAATACTTTTATTATTTTCTCCTTCTAAATCTCTCCATACGTCAAGAAAAATCATGTGAGGAAGATTCAACTATCAATGGATGGATGGATATATATTATGTTGATATCCATCCATCCAGTTTACATGTCATTTTTCTCCAGTGACAACGGCAATCAGCGGGCCAATTAAATTGGAATACGATCGAAAATAGACAATCAATCAACGTGCGACAGGTCATTTCGGAGAAACGTCAACACGTCCAAATCGTCAGCTGTTAGTGGTTTCCGATTGTTTCCGATGATGGCCGAACATAACAGATAGTGATTTGGGAATGGGTAATGGTTCGAATAAAGCCATCATCACCATCATCACCCTTTATCTGTCCACTGCTGAACATAGGCCTCATTCAAAGATCCAAGTCGCCAAGACGACCGATCCGTTGCTATTTATGTCAATTTATATTAAATTACTACTTGTATCCATACAGATAAATAAAATTTTAGTGTCTGTTTGTAATATTAAAATACATACATATTATGTTGATACAAATTCACAAACTTACAATATCAAATCCGTGTATCAAGCGTAACTTAGTTAGATTTTCTGATGCAGAATATTTAGTGAAAGCAATACTGGGAGCGTACATCTAAATTAGTCGAAATATGGTCGAATAAGCACGTATATGGAGTAATGTATGAATTCGATTGGTTCAGTAAGCAAAGCCGCGAGATGGAATTTCGGGGGAAATATTACCAAATATTTCATTTTCTATTTAGTACATCTTTCATTTATTACATAAAATATATTGTCTGTTGGAATACATCAAAGAACATTGACATAAAACAAATTCTACTAATATAAACGCGAAAGTTCGTAAGAATGTTGTGTTCCATTCACGCAAAAAATACTAAATGGATTTTAATGAAACTTTACAATAACAGAAGCTATGTTACACATAAGAATAACAAATATAGACTATAACTTATCCCTGCACTCTTACGGAATTGGGAAGTACGCGGGAAACCGCGGAGCGTTGGTAATCTTTAATAATAATAGGTAGTTCATTTTTGAAGAGCAAAAATGTGTATGATTTTGTATAAAGTTTGTTGCATATACATAATATTCAAATTATTTTACCAATTATATTATACCAATAGAGTATATTTCAATACAGTGATCATACACAATGACAACGAACGCGAAGCCACTCGTATATTTGTGTATGTCGGTGTGTATCATACACACACATACACAGTGTATGTCTAGCAGTGGACGCAAATGCGATGATGATGATGAGTGTATTTTAGTATTTCTGTTCTCATCTTTATGCGTTTGGTTCAAGTTGGGTGTAATAAGCAAGAAATCGGCAACCACGGAGTCCATCGAAGCATGCCTAAGAGCGGATTTATATGGTCTGATGATGATTATGATAATACAGATTGATATCCGCCATTTATAAAAGGGTAATTGAAATAAAAGCTTGGTGCGCAGCTGCTTCTGTTCTCCTTTACCTTTTTTCTAGGTAATTGCACTTGATATAGCGAAACGAAAGCTGATTAAACTCCTGTATAGATAATAAACTCAAATTTTAATACAAATAAATAGCTCTCCCTTGCAGTTTTACCTACATGCCTCAAAATTAAAAATTAAAAAAAGCTATGAAATACATTTTTTTAATTTCAACTGGTAGTTCCCGAGATAAACGTGTTCATAACCAAATAACTTAAATTTTATTATAATATATGCCTCCTACATCTAAACTTATAAATAACCATTCCGTATGTATCGATAGCATCAAGCTTATTTTTATCCCATAGAATGCTGACTCGCAGATAAAAACGTCAAACTGGATCAGACTCGGAGCAAATTGTAATACCAAGAAAGAATCGGTACGATCCGCTTACAAAGCTTTGCTGATTTTTGCTTAAGGCGACGCATTGTTAAACAATAATTCTAATACTGGACACGCCCCAGAGGGGGTTGAGCGTCCTGAGGGGGTTGAGCGTCCTGAGCGGGGTGAGGCTCTCCATACGCGCGCGTGCTTATAACTAAACGACGTTAACGACAAAATGGTTTTTGTTATTTTATTGCGTTGAGAATAATAATTGGAGAAGTTCCTTCAATAGTTTTAAAGAATATATAATATGAACTCATCTACCAAGAAAATTAAGAGGCTGAAATCGGTCCCGTTTTCCCATAAGATGTGAATCTCTATTTAAAAAGTGTTATGATTGATGTTTTTTTCTCTGTTACAAAAGTTACCTACTCATGTTTTGAAAACTAACAAAATAAAGTTTTATCATGAACTATTACATCACCAAGTTATGTTTTCATTCGTTTTGGAATTACTGAAATAAATTGAAATTATTGACGCCAAAATTTCCTATGCGTCCTCTTAAGTGGTTATTCTCTTGGATCAGAAGATACATTATATTACGTCATTGTCGAAATACCAGACAAATGGAACAAATTACATGTTTGAAAGACTGAAAAGAATTATAGGTTCGTGGGATGCGAAATTATTACATTTTATATTTACAGATTCTTAAAAAATGTACCAGTAGTAAAACCATTTATAATAATGTGAGTAGATATATTTAATATTAATACTATTTAAAAGCAGCAAGCGAATAAAAGTAGGTAGTCTGTTACGTAAACGTGAAAAATTCATTATAGACAAGATAGAAAATACCAACCCCACGATGTTTTAGGTCTTGTAGTGGCGGTAGGTCTTAGTAGCCCGAGGTGAACCCAGCACCTTGAGCGAAGCCAAGTGAACTGAGAGGGCTGCTACTTGCTAGTACCCCTCTTATAAAAAGAGGGGATAAAAGCCCCCCTTCTCTCTCAATGGGGCGAGGATGGGAACCTCACCTCATTGCACTGTCCCGACGTTAGGAGGGGTTGTTCTGTGGTGCGGATCGACCCCTCTGTGGAGATAGCTCTTGGGGGACTGAGCAGCCGTCGAGGTGCCCTGTTTGCTCAATAGATCCGGGACACCTCACCAAAGGCGGCATTAGTGGCACTCGCGGAGTTATAGTGGATGTTCGGCACAGATGTGCCGCGAGTCCCACACACCATCGGACCTCACCCAAGACCGTTGACGTCACGTAAAGGCGTTTCCCCGAATTAACAAAAAAAAATAAAAAAATACCAAAATATGAAACTCCATACAATATATCTCGTTTTGAATATTTTAATATGTTCTGAAATTATTGAATCACAAGTGACAAGATTAATGTGTGTATTCTTAGAAAAAAAAAACAAATATTATAAACGAAGTTATGAACTCACCAATTCCTCAGGCGATCCCGGTTCCTTCATACCATTGCTCTTATCCGTACTTCCCGCGTCTGAAAAAGAATAAAACAATTACTAACAATCATTATTACTAGAAAACTCTTTACCGATGGGAGGGATGGGCTGTGCTGCGCTCCCGGCTGCCATCTTGCTTGTTTCTCCGATGAAACAGCTTTGCTGTGTTTTGTAGAGAAGGGCAAGACAAGTAGTGTAACAAGTAGTGTAATTACTGACACAGAGACTTAACATCTTATGTCTCAGGATAGGCAACACATAAATAAGTTGCCTCGGCTAGTTCCAGGTAAACTAGGTTATGTTCATGGGCGACGTCGACCACTGACCATCAAATGGCCCGTCTGCCAGTTTGCCTATCCAACTAACATAATAAAAAAGCTATATTTTTGTGTGAATAATTCTCATAATCGAAAACCTTACTTGGCATTTACAAGCCTCATTCAAAAGCAAGTATCTACAGCATTAGTTATGACAACTAAACGACTTAGCAATCGTACTGGCGCCATTTCTCGGAGACCCCATCATCATTTACTGACTGCATTTGATATGCAGATCTATCTTACTCTCACCGTAAGACAGATCCAGGGGGAACGTCACAGCGCGAAGAAAATGTAAAACGCTCAGGAATAAATTGAGTTCGCATCCACAATATAAAATTGAATTGCAATGAACCGAAAGAAGATAAAGCTTAATCTTTGTATGCAAACAGATATTATCATTTTCAAACATGAATAAAACGTTTGCTTAACTAAAACATCGGAAGAATCCAATTCAGCACATTTGTAATGAAATGTAAATTTAATTTTCTTGAATGTTTTTACAATTCTATTATTCAGAAATCTCTTTATTGCTTTCGAAATTCTATTTTAGAATATGAATAGAAATATTGAAATAATATTTCTATTCATATTCTTAAGTTAACTACTATATTTAAGTTTAGTTGACTCGATATTATAAAAACACGATTTTGGGCCATTCTAGAAGCCATTTAACTTTAGTATCTAGTATTGGACAAAAAACTCACGAATGCTTTTTTATGTCCTTGAAAGTTTATTATGATCTACAACACAAACTGAATACTGGTATGTAACTATAAGGGCGCGGCTACACCGCGGCGCATGGAATGCCTACACACGTTTGTCAAGTTTCGCTTTGCAAGAAAATGTATGTGATTGATTCCACTACAACCCACGGAGACGCGTTAATTGACATTTTCTTGCAATTGACATTTTAAAAACACGTGCGTAGCCTCTGCGTGAGCCGCAGTGCGGTAGAGGCGCGCCTTAATAACATAAGTAGACAGTTTATTTATATTGGATATTAATTAATAATATACAATAACACTCAATCCATATAATAATGAAAATGCATATCCGATAAATCTGTAAATCTATATCGCTGTGACATCACTTGAAAAACTCCGGTTTGAATTCGTATGAATGGCATTCAATTAAGTGAAAATAAACCTCCGGTTAAGTCAAGTTATATGTACCTACGTTAATAAAAGCCTGATTGGATCACAGTTGCAATCAATGCCGCTTCAGAAGCAATGAATTGAAACAATTTAATAACTTCGCTTGTTATTTCAACTTTGAGAGTTCTTTGCCATACAGCTATACTGTTTAAATTAAGATATCGAACCTTTAAGCGCTTTGGTCTTTATAAAGTTTTTGAAAACTGACTGAATTAAGCATAATTAAGATACTTATGAAGTCGAAGAAGTTTGGAAAGTCGAAGTCCGATTTGGACCTTCAACTAGAGAGACTTAAAACTCATCCTGAGTTTTTTATGGCATAAGGAGATAAATGAGCAGCTTTATGGTGACTACCGATGCCCATAGACATCTGCACAACCAGGGGTGATGCATTGCCCTCCACCGGAACATTTTCCACCGGAAACTCACCGTAAAAACGCCACAGCATAGCTGTCACTTTACGCCGGTATTATGTGAGCGAGAGGTACCACCCTGGTCGTGTCGCATTAATTCGGCTGCAATGCAGCAATCGCACGTCTTACTAAACTGGCCTCTTTTCACACTGGTTGGTTTTAAAAGGACACTAGTGCAGGGATCGACAATATTTAGACGGAAATCTGCCGATAACAATGGTGGAATATGGCGTCGATCTTTTCATTCTTTATAGATAAAAACTAGCTGGGTAAGGTTTCACCGGGCATCTAATATGGCCGTCCATTGAGGCGTTTTTATCCAATTGCTAATAGAACTAATCATTAATCTATTCCATGATCAAAGATAAGTAAAAGCGCCAAGTGCAGTCAGTAAAAAGCGCATTTTTCAGCTAGTTTAATACAATAATATAATGTTAAATGTGATTTCTTGATTAATTAGCAATAACTATTTTCCCTTACAGATTTCTCTATATAATATCTGTCCACTTTATTATAGTTGGTAATTTGTACGATAATATAAGTAGTTATAAATAATATTTTAGAATTTAGAGTCATAGTGTAATATATATTATATACTTAACAAATTATCTAAAGACATTCAATAGAATTCATCATAAAATGTAATATATATATATATATATATAATTAGGTTATATATTGTTAGGTTAAAACTGCTTTGACGGTTAGGTAATGGCAACATCACCTGACAGCTAGTAAAATAGAAGAAGAAGGAATTGGATAGCTTGTCAGTGGATGGGCGCCATTTTCGGGCTCTCGCTATTTTGTACTTTGTTAAATATTCTTGTATTTGTTTAATTCATGTGTTTAATCATTTTGTGCTTTGTTGCTATGTAAATTAACGATTGTTCTATTTAATGTTGAGTTAAGAAAGGTTTTAGGGAATATTTAAATTAATAAACTGGATTAAGCGTGGGTTTTGTCTTGTGGCAGCTTTGATTGTGTAGCAATTGTTGTCTTTTTAACCGACTTCAAAAAAAGAGGAGGTTCTCAATTCGTCTGTATGTTTTTTTTTTTTTTTTGTATGTATGTGACACGATTACTCCGCCGTTTGTGCATGGATTTCGATGGTTATATTTTTGTTTGAAAGCTAGTGTTTCCAATTTGGGCCCATATTAATTTTATTCAGATCTGACAAGCCGTTTTTTAGTTATTCCCAATAATGCCTATTTCGTTTACCTTGATGATATGATCATTTTATTACATGTCGATGTAACAATTATATTAGGATGCTTTGGTAGCACACCATAGTATGTCGCGTTCATCGTAATCATCATCATCATCACCATCACCATCATCATCATCATCATCAACATCCTTTATCCGTCCACTGCTGAACATGCCTCCTTCAATGAACGCCAAGACGACGAATTTCGGAATCACTAAAAATTAAGAAATAAAAACATTTTACAAAAAATTAAAACCGACTTCAGAAGACAATTATTTATTTATTTTATTATATAAAGAAAATTAAAGAAACTGTTATTTTATTACCTACTTTTTAGTTTAGTATTTTTGAAGTCGGTTTTAATTTTTTGTAAAATGTTTTTATATTTGTCTCCACTTCTGATCCCCAAAAATATAATTAACAAATTATCTAAAGACATCAATAGAGTTCATCATAAAATGTATAAATAGGGTAGCACCGCAGGAAATACAAACGGAATGTCCCCAACATTCCGTTTGTATTCGCTGAAATAAGTGTTGTAATATAAGAGTAAATATTAGTTGCTATGCCCTGCTTGTTTCAATAAATAAAATAATATAAATATAAATATTGTACGTCAAAGTTTCGTATTGAACGTCAAATGACTCTACTACCGGTTCCAAAACTAGTCCACTGAGAAGAACCGGCGAAACAAACTCAGTGAAACTAATCTTTTCAATATTATACAATATAGGTACATAATATGATATAATTATACATAGAATCCTCGTAGGAGACGCCTTATTCCCAAGGTGTGGTATCTTCAATAAATTCTTTTATTTTGTAGTATCCTTTACCACACAAATGTTCTTTAACAGTTTTTTTAAATTTATTTATCCATAGGTTTTGAACGTTTTCTGGGATCCTATTGTAGAAACGTATACATTGACCCATAAAAGAATTACTGACCTTATGTAGCCTAAAATATGGCACAACAATTTTATGTTTGTTCCTTTTTTTTTTATTGTGATTATCGCATTTTTTTACAAATTCGTTTATATTTTTGCGAACATACATCACGTTTACAAAAATGTATTGAGATGCTACGGTCAAAATGTCTATTTCTTTAAATTTCTCCCTTAATGATATTCTGAGACCCAGACAGCAGATAGCCCGCTTCTGCAGTATGAAAATTGTATTGACATCAGCGGCATGTCCCCAAAGAAAAATGCCGTAGGACATAAGACTGTGGAAATACGCATAATATACTAGTCTAGCCGTTTATATCAATACTTTAAAGGTAATGTTTTATCATAAACTTGCTATTGGCTGCAGCTTCGCCCGCGTTAACTTAGATTTACAGACATATCCGGATTGATGAGGATTATTTTTATTGCTGGAACTAATTATAACATCAGCTATCCGCCAGTGACAGTCTCATGAAAATCGGCCCAGCCGTTTCAGGGATAAGCCGGAACAAACAGACAGACAGAGAAAAATTGAAAAAAATGCTATTTTGGTCTATGTACCGCGAATACATTCTTATGCATTTAGTAAAAAGTGGTTATTTTAATATTACAAAGAGACACTCTAATTTTATTATATGTATATAATAGATAATCTGTATATGCTACTGTTCAGACGATCTCTGTCTACAATTTTGTGGAATATATATATATATATGTATATGTATATATATATACATACATTCATTTTTTTAATATCAGGAAACATCGTTTTTTTCCAAGCGTTTTGTGTCTTAGTAGTTCGAAAAAAAGGAAGGGCATCTAAATTTAGGTGGTATGCTGGAGTACTGTCGTCTGAATAAGTAATGATGATGATCATTAAAAATGTAATGTTGTTCAACTAATTCTGTTGTTGTATCAGCGTAAGCAAATTGTTGACAGTACTGTGAATATACTAGATCACGTCTTGGACATAACTTAGCGGTTACGGTAACGTCGAGTCTGTATTTTAAAATAGGAAGCTCTGAACCCAATACACGTATTCTAGTATTTTACAAAAACATATTAAACTCGTACTTTACACGTAGTATACATATAGTTTAATACTAATCATCATCATCAGCCATTTACCGTCCACTGCAGGACATTTTTCTTTTTCTTTCTTTCATTGGTTTCTTTCAATGACCGTCAAGACGGCAAATCTCCTTTCATTATCATCATCAGCCTCTATCCGTCCACTGCTAGCCTATTCAATGAACGCCAAGACGACCGATCCATTGCAATTCGCATCCAACACGGATCGGCCACTGCAGGGAGATCGTATTCCCACCTGGTTATTGGTCGACCAACACTTCGTCTACCTAAACGCCGCCTCCACTCTTGACCATATATGACAGGAATTTACTTGTCAATCAGATTGTCACAGAAGTACTCATCCGTCCATAGTATCCACTCATCATTCGAAGTTAATATATGAAGATGAATATTATTTAGTTATCATGACCATCATCACTATCAGCATCTTTATAATGACTCACATCGAACTTAAGAGCAGCGACTGTAAAGAAATTTATTTAAAAGTAATTTACATGACAGTTGAGATAGCAAACACTCAAAGAAAGAAAGTGGTCGAAGCAATAAAACCTTCGGGCTTTTGATATGTCCAGTACCTCTACTATGAGTTTTGTTACAAGCGTAAATGACATACAGCTTGGCAAAAAAGAGTATGGAAAAAATGAGGGCGCCACTTTCACTTAGGTCTCATCATAATATGGAAAATCAGTAAGATAATGTAATCAAATCGTTAAAAAGAAATGTGAAACACTAAGCTTTACTCAAAATCTAGTATTTGTGGACCAAGTATTGTAACATCATAGGTTTCCATTTAGTAAAATATTTAGTTCCACCTGTCACCACGTCATACTCTTTTTTGCCAAGCTGTAACTATAGTAGTTACGTAAAACGCAATACGAATAGAAAACTAAGATATGGTATAGTTTTCTATTCGTGTTGCGTTTTTACGTTAACGTTACGTTACGTATATAAGTAGTTAACGTAAAAACGCAACACGAATAGAAAACTAAGGTATGATATAGTTTTCTATTCGTGTAGCGTTTTACGTAACTACTATAGTTATGTCATTTACGCTTGTAACAAAACTCATGGTAGAAGTACTGATCATATTCATGCTTTGCTAAACTAGTAAGCTCTCCAATTACACTATGTTAATTCCAGAACATCACTACTATAAAAAGGTCGATCATAATACCAATTTTAAAATAACCATATCACACAATTTATACGAAATATGGTGATTAACTTTTCCATACTAGAGTTGCATAAGCAAAATTTCATCCAAATTTGAAAATTAATACCCATAGCGCAAAGTTCATTTTCGTATATTCAGTTTTATCAGAAGGTGACCATCGATAGTAATAAGCCCCTTTATCTCAATTTTAATTACCGCACCGAATTGGCTCCGAAATTCTATGAATTTTGTAGCTTACGATATATTTAATTAAAACAATTTTCATCGGCTTGAGCGACGAATATTTGACTTTTAAATTATTTTAAATATAATATGTAAGAACCCTGTATGTATCTCTAATTTACTTTTTACTAGAGAGGTAGTAAGATGCGTAATATAAGTTTCAACCACGCAGGTTGGTATGGTAGAATATTTGCATCCATAACTTATATAGATAGATTGAGACCTTAGAGATTCAAATCCGAGTTCTACAAACTAGCCTTTCTATATCATCAACATGATTATTATCAGGCCATACCTACATTCTCAATCTATCTACTATTCAAAATACACAGCATAAATTATTACTTCATAATACTTAGTTATAAGCATTCAATATAAAATGGCGTGGGAAAGAACAAAGATTGCGGTGAGCAAGTAAAGCTCAATAAGAGCAGTGTAACGTTCCTCACCGCAAATGTAACAGTTACGTGATGCAGTATATCACTAACGTAGTCACGGTAAAACGCACCGTAACATCACGTAATAATGCAAATTTTCATAAAATATGCAGCAGTACAGTTATCCGCAGAAAAATGCAAGAGATTGGATAGATTGAATCGTCTAAAGCCAGCTCTTCACGTTGGCCAACGTTGTGGCGAATATTGTGGCACCAGGCACAGATATTAGCTAAGAGTTCGTGATGGCATCTGTACGTTAGAAGGTCGTTCAGTTTGCTTTGGTTCAGGCCATGTTCAGGCCAAAGTGTGGACGAATGTGTGAATTTATTAAAATGGATATTGAAGCGCTAACTTCTGTGGTTTATTTTATTTTTTGGAGTAAAACTTCTTCAGGCGTGACCAGAGGGTAACTCAGATTTTATGAAGTTTTACTTCAGGGCGTAAAGATTACACGCACACATTTATTTTATTTCTTGAGTTCCACAAACAATGTTCGCCTTGGGAGAGCTTTATAAAGCGAAAAGTTTCTGCATTGGTTTACTGACATATTGTTGACTAGTTACGACGCGTGAATATAAAATTTACATCAGGTTCGTGCGATCATTCTGAGAGCTCGTAGCAAACTAAACGCGCGCTCAACGTGTAGTCTGTGGACGCGGCAGCCATAATTACTCTACCACAACCCTTTGGTCTTTTGCTAAAAACCGACATCACATCACACGGATCTCGCGCCAACTTGTCGGGCATCCTTCCAATACAAACCAAGTAAGCACAAACACCCGCTCAACATGGTTGCCTAACGTGAAGAGCCGGCTTATTTTTTATTTTTTTATATATCATAGTGGGGCAAATGAGCAGTCTGAGCCTTTGGTGACTACAGACGCCCATAAACATCCGCACATGAGGTTATGCAGATGCGTTGCCCTCCTTTACCCCCTCCCCACCAATGGGCCACCGGAAACTCACAAACCGCACGAAACGCGACAGCATATCTGTCACTTTACGCCAGTATCATGTAAGCGAAAGGTCGTTCCGGCCCAATTCGGCTGCAAAGCAGAATGGCACTCCTCTTGCTAATTTAAATCTATCTCAATCATTGCCAGTGGAAGTAATGCGCTCTATCGCGCACCCGGCTTCATGGGTACCACCATCTTACTTTTTTTTGATACCCATCAAACTACCTTCGACGGGAATAATGTATTTGTAGGAAAGATGACCGTGCTGAGTCTAAAAATGTGTATATGAGTTTATATAAATTTATTTAACTTATTTCTACTGTTTAGTGACATATTGATTTACTTGTGTAGGCAATGCATGAAAGCTTTTCTTTTATTTTTTTAAATAGAGATGGTTTACAGATAAGCTCTAAGATATATAAGTAAGACCTTGAAAATAAATATAGGTTAGGTATAGGTATGTAATCATTATCATCATCATCGTCAATGTAACCGTAGTCGTTACTGTGGAACATAGGCCTCTCTCAACGAACGCCAAGACAACCGATCCCTTGCCACTGGCATCCAACAGGAACCGGCCACTGCACTGTCTTCCCACCTGATTAATGGCCGACCAACACGACCAGGTATGTACGATATAAGAATATTGAAGCATAATAATTCAAATATATACGGAATAGCAAAGCTGCTTGCTGAAATACATAACGATGGTGTTGGCAAGACGGACGCCACAAAGCGCCCTCCCACTTGTAAATACATAAAATATTCACCGATGAATTGTAATCCTTTCTGCCGTATTCATTTAGAAGGTGCATAAAGGAAATGGTTTTTATTAACTCCCAAGCTGGCGCATCAAAGACTTCGCAGCCGCAGTACCAGTTAATGACGTTTTGAACCGCTATGCGAACGAATATTAACTTCGGAGGAATCGTTATCATTCCTATATTTATTGCAAGTTGAAATGTCTCCCCACCATGGTTCAGGCCTTGACGTGGCGGTGGGGCTCAGTAGCCTGGGTGAGCCCAGCACTTGGGCGAAGGTAATTGAGCCAAGTGGGCTCTTTGTAACTAGGTACTACTACTAAACTGGGAAACTAAATTGGGAAATTTAAGTTATTAGGTATGAAATAATTTGCGTCTAGTCACAGTGAACGTGGAGAATTGATGGTGTGGTTTCTACTACTAGTGATAAGGGAATCTAAATTTCCCTGTATTGTCATCGCGATGGTATGAAGTTAAAATTTCGCATAGTATTAAACTATTAATGAACTGTGGCCTAATATTCCGTTTCATTTCGAAAGATGGTGCCAAACAGTGGGTCGTGCCAAAAGATGATTGCTGACTCTACGATATATTTATTTTATAGTAAAGGGTGCAAACGGAGTCGGTTTATCTGATGGTGAGTGAAAGCGAAATCCACAGACACCTGCTACACCAGAGGACTAGCAGGTGCGTTGCCAGCCTTTCAAATATGGATATGCTCTTTTCTTGAAGGTCTCTAAGTCGAATCAGTTTGGAAATACCTTAGATGGCAGCTGGTTCAGTGGTCGTGCGAGGCGAGAAAAGGCATAAAAATCGGAATTTTTGTGGATTTAAAGACTTAAATTTTTACGTGATATCCGGTGGTGGAATTCTCCTGCAGGTAGTACTTCGAACAATTCCTCAGAACACTTCCCGTGGTAGATGCAGTATAACATGCAGAGTGATCCAACATCTCTAAGCAGCGCCAAAGTCAATAATAACATATATAAATAAATATATAAATAACTGAGTATATATACAGTTTTAATATAATCCAAATTCCTCAAAGATAAGCGAAAATTGAAGCGGTTTCATTACTATAATCTCAGAGTCCATACACCAAGTTGTAGTGTCAAATAAATCACAATTCAGGCGAGATGCGTGGGTTGGGCAAGCTTCTTCCACGTGGACAGATTTGTTTGGCCTCTAATACATCACAACTGACCACCCACAGATGAAGTCGTGGTGCATGTACCCTATGCTTATGATCTATGACCATTATGTAAGAACAATTAACCTGTGCATATACTTATCGTATAGAAGTATAAGATTCTTATAACACAATTTTACATTTGCTTTCGCAGTACTTTTAATATTTATGTAGTGCTAAATTGACTTTATACTTGAATGTTTCTTAAAACTTTACTTCACGTAGATACAATTCCATTGCATATCATGAAATAGGGTAATAAACTCAATTTTAATTGAGTGTTTCACGTTATCATAAGATAATTTGACTAAAATCAGTTTATTCAGGTTTCTCTGTGTAGCATATTTTTTCAGAAACAAGTTAGGTATGTTTTTGTTTTCTTTAACGCCGGGAAATGCTCTGAGGCATCCCGCGGGGGAGTGGGTCTCCCCACGCGGGTATGTGGGACTCGCTGCGCCCGACAGCTGGTAAGTGGACGCAGCTCTACCCACTAAAACCCGGCTAGTGCCACCAATGCCGCCTTTGGTTAGGTGCCCCGGATCTAATGAGCAAACCTCGACGGCTAGTCAGTCCCCCAAGGGACCGACGCCATCTCCACAGAGGGGTTGTCCCCCACCACAGAACAATCCCTCCCAACGTCCCGACGTTGGGTAAGGTTCCCGTCCTCACCCCTTGCCCCCTGCTCTTTTGTCCCCTTTTCTTATAAGAGGGGTATAAAGAGACCCCTGGCTCAATTAGTTTCACCCTAGGTACTGGTTCACCCTAGCGTACTGAGCCCCACCGCCACGTCAAGGCCTGCACCACGGTGAGGAGTCGGAATCACTAAATGATAATAATACCTGACAAACTAAATCTCTTCCTAGTCGTTCTATTATAATGTATATATATATCAATATAAGAACACGCGTAGTCTTATGAATAGATTATGCTTGTTCCTCGAGACAAAAAACACATTCTTAAAATTCCCATCTCACTTATACGCTTGTGGCTTGGAATGTTAAGCGCAAAAAAACTTTAAATATAATCTAGCAAAGCGGCAAAACCCAGCTTAAAAGATTAAAATTAATTTTCTCATAGTCACATCAATAAAATATAATTGCGTTGTAATTTAATTTTACGATATTAAATTAAAACACCTACAATTTGTTATTTTAATTAATGATCACGGCATTCGATATCGTTGGTACTTTACTATTGAGTTTTAACTTAAAGCGATTAAAGCGCTGTGTACCACTACTGCCAAAGTAGAAATAATTTTATAAAGTACGAAAGTCAATTAATTATAACTATCATATTAAATAAAATAAAATTAAATAATAAAAAAAAATCGATAAAGCTTAAATTGTTTTTCGAAGTTCTAAGTTTATATAGGGACTAGCTGTTGCCCGCAGCTTCGCCCGCGTTAACTTTTAAAATTTGAGGGGTTGACCACCCTTATCACTTAGGGGTATGAAAAATAGATAGTAGCCGATTCTCAGACCTACTGAATACGCATATAAAATTTGGTAAAAATCGGTAAAGCCGTTTCGGAGGAGTACGGTAACTAACATTGTGACATGGAAATTTTATATATTAGATTATGCTATGTACCAATAGCTTAGGAATCAGTTGAATGTCCTCAGTCCCGGGTTGAAATCCTTTTAAACGTAATTTCTCTGTGTGTACCAGGGTTTTGGATGTATGTATTTATACAAGTTTGTTTTCTTTTCCAATGCCTAAACACGTACCATGGGACTGATCAACCCAATCAACTTGAAATTATTCTGAAAATTATACGAATTTTAACAAGTATTACATTTAAAAAGCCATTTTAGTCATCACACAATAATCAAAAAGCGCTGACATCGCTACAATTTTCGAGTGCCGTGAACGCAAAAGGTCTCGTCACCGGATAAATTGGTACGTACAGTTTTTTACCTCACCCGCCTGACTGGATACTCGTATTTTACAATCATGACTCCTAACGAGGATCGAATGAAATTCATAGACCTGTTCTCTGTTCCGGAATGCGAGATAAAAAATAAATGAAATAACGTGAATTCGGTTCGATGCACTTTTTCTCAATTTCCCGATTATTTAGGAATCTCATTTACACGCGAATTATGTATGGTTGAATGTGTCAAGGAAAAACGGGAATGAATATCAGCTTTTAATTCATGTATGTATGTCTACGCTAAATAACTTTTTAATTTAACTGACTTGACTGGCCTGTTGGTCTAGTGGTTAGTGACCCTGACTGGTTCGATTCCCACCCAGGACAAATCTTTGTGTGATGAACATGATCTTTTATTGTGTCTGGGTGTAGTTTATCTATAATATGTATGTATTTAGAAATATATTAGTATGTATATATCAGTTACCACAAGAACAGGCTCTGCCTAGTTTGGGAACATATTATTATTATTATCAACCCTCAAACGACATTAGATATATATTATCTTTTGTGAACTGTACTTTTAGGATTTAAGAATATCCGGTGTCCTTGACTTCGTCGAGGATTAAACTTTGGACGATTCACATAATAAATTACGAATATTCTATTGTTACAAAAGTTTCACAAAAATCCATTCAGTTTGTGTGAATAACAAACATTCATACATACAAACTTTCGCCTTTATAATATTAGTAGGACAATTAAAGTATGTAAATGTAACCGTTTATAACCATACCGATTCCTCGCGATTGTATTCCCTTTATAAATGTCTAAATAGATTATTATGTAACAAATGACCGAAACATTGGGTTATCTATATAACTTATTTGGTTATCATAATGGTGACATATTATCTATATATTACTATTTACTATATTTACCGGTTACAGAAAA
This sequence comes from Helleia helle, assembly GCA_963853865.1. NCBI lineage: Eukaryota > Metazoa > Arthropoda > Insecta > Lepidoptera > Lycaenidae > Helleia > Helleia helle. The sequence continues at coordinate 12,185,430 of OY971431.1, forward strand.
GAAAGATGCGCTTTGCCCATTTACATGGGTACCAGTTACCGCCATCTTGCTTATACCTTAGCTGTACCGTGTTTCGAAAAGGAGATCGGAACAGACACTGTAATTACTGGCAATTAGATTTACTATCTTCTCTCAAGATAGGTTGCACCGAGCACGTAGTTAGAGGTAGTGCCATGCTGCATTGCAGCCGAATTGGGCCGGCACGACGATGGTACCTCTCGCTCACAACACCGGCGTCAAATGACAGCTATGCTGTCTCGTTTCATGTGGTTTGTGAGTTTCCAGTGGCCCATTTGGGGGATAGGGAAAAGGAGGGCAACGCATCTACATTACTTTTGGTTGTACGGATGTCTATGGACATCGGTAGTCACCATAAGACTCCGAATGCTCGGTTGCCTCCTTATGGCATAAAAAAGACGTAGATTAGTTGCCTGGTCAAGTCCCAATAATATCTATGGACGCTTTTAGACCACGTCGATCTGGTCCCGTGGTAAGTTCTCGAAGAACTTGTGTTACGGGTACCAGACAACGGAAATATATTTAATACTTTTATGCTATACATAATATATTTAAGATTTTTATTATATATAATACACATCTATGACCCGGGAACACAGAAAATATTTTTGTTCCCTGGCGGGATTCGAACCCACAACCTCCGGCTCGAGCACCAACGCGCTTACCATTGAGCCACAGAGGTCGTCGTGTGCCCAAATGAACTTGTTCACGCCGCTTGCAATAAGATGAAACGTCTACCAGTTTGCCTACCCAAGAAAAGATTTTTACGTCTATGTTATCACGTATTATTGATTTTAATGAGCATACCTGTGCACAATTGTCGATGGATTACCCCTCCATATCTGTCCGCTTGCGTCGTATTTAATTTATATTCAGACGTGCAACAGACATGTAACAGTGTTATGTAAAATCTGTGAATTAGACATAACGCAAATGGTGCTCGAATACTGTGTGTTTATGGATGAGTCGTGTGGCACAGCGTACTTCCTATAGTACCCACCTACTATTTAATTTTTAGAGACGTTGAGTTTTGCTTATTGTCTGTAAGATAAGAATAGTTCCAATGTAAAATGGCTTTGTAGAATATACTATTTACCTACTGACTGATGATGATTTTTTTGATAGCCTTCATCATTCATTATTCTTGTTATCCTTTCATAGGATCAAAACTATCGCCTTGTCGACCAAAATCCGAGCAGTAGCTTCATTATCAGCCTCTATCCGTCCACTACTAAACAAAGGCCTCCTTCAAAAACGCCAAGAGATCGGCCGTCTTTCCACTCGCATCCAACACGGACCGGCCACTGCACGGAGATCGTCTTCCCACCTCATTATTGGTCGTCCAAGATTTTGTCTCTCTGAACGCAGCCTTCATAATAATAAGCAGACATAAACAAAAAGTTTCGTATTCAAAATATGAATGTGGTTGTATTGAATGGATTCCATTTCTTTAATCCTAGCAACATTGTCTCGTTCAGAAACGCTTATACCAATATTAATTTAAGAAATAGAGATATCATGACAAGCATTCATAATAAGAACAACAAGAATCATGCTCGGCCTCTGAAGTATTTAATAACTTTCTTAACAAATCCTTATACCGAGGATTTTTTTCTTTTGAAGCAATTATGAGATTTCAAAGGCACATATAGACTTGTCCAGTACGTCTAAGAATGTCGCTTAGCGGGCCCCACAGCTTCATAAATATGGACTTGTTGATTAAAAGCCACTCTCGGGGGTTTTTGTCCTACTACCTTCGCTAAGCGAAGCTAATGCGCGTGCTTGTTGCGAATGATATTATTTTTGTTTTGAGTCAATAACCTTTCGGCTTTACTGAGAATCTGCCGTGTGTCAAAGTTGCGGAAAACTTGCGAAGGAAGCCATTTCTTATTTGAAAATTTAATTATTATTTATTTTTTTATAGAAGAAGGGGCAAAAGGACAGTCGGTTCACCTGATGTTAAGTGAAAAGCGACATCCACAGACACCCGCTATACTTACACTTTTAGATATGAGTATGCTCTTTTCTTGAAGGTCCCTAAGTCGTATCGGTTCGGGAACACCATAGGTGGCAGCTGATTCCATATATTTGTGATGCGAGGCAGGAAATGCCGTAAAAATCGAGATGTTGTGGATTTCCGGACATCGAGATGATGTAAATAAATATAAATACTCCTTTTCCATTTCAAAGATAGTAACAACAACCAATGTATGTCTTCTTTATAACTCATGTCCTTTTGTATTACCTGCTCTAGTTTTATTTATTACACATTTCAATATTGTGATACGTGTTTGCGGGTGACCGAAGGAAGAGATCTATCTTATATATATTTTGTATGTTAATTGGATAGTCAAACTGGCAGACGTGCCACTTAATGGTAAGTGGTCTAAGTCGCCCCTGAACATATCCTAGTTTACCTGGAACTAGCCCAGGCAACTTATTTATGTGTTTGAGACATAAGATGTTAAGTCTCGGTGCCAGTAATTAAGCCTGTCTTGCCCTTCGCTCCACAAACACAGCAAAGCTGTTTCACAGGAGAAACCAGCAAGATGGTACGCATGCTGTCGGGAGCGCGGCACAGCGCATCCCTTCCCACCGGTGATATATCATAGAAGCTCACCTAACAAGTTATTATGCTAACACAACTAACGAATGTTCTGAGGTATATTATTTTATCGGTGGACGTCGCCGATGGCAAATAGGTACACGCTTTCTCGCTGATTGAATAAATGATTTCCAATACATCAATTTCTAAAGGATTCAGTTGAGCTGTAGTGTAAACGCCCTAGGATATTTAATTTTATTATCCATAGTCCCGGGTTGGAATCCCGAGAAAATAATGATAAATATAATGTGCTTTCAGAGGTTATATTAATCTCTGAACAGTACATTTTATTAAGTAGTATTAATTATTATAATGCGTTAATTCATATATATTAAACATGATATAAGAAAACGATCTTACGAACATGCATTTTGTAAGAGGTAGTGCCATGCTGCTTTGCAGCCGAATTGGGCCGGCACGACCGGGGTGGTACCTCTCGCTCACATAACACCGGCGTTAAGTGACAGCTATGCTGTCGCGTTTCGTGTTTCGGTTCGGTTTGTGAGTTTCCGGTGGCTCATTGGGGGGTAGGTATAGGGAAAAGGAGGGCAATATATGCTTTATAATAACATCCATGTCCCATTTACACAGAAAACTTTTTATTCCCTGATGGGAATCGAACCCGCTACCTCCGTTTGAGCGCCAACGCGCTAACCATTGAGCCACAGAGGTCGTCAAATATTAAATTGCATTGTTCATTATTATTGTGAGTTACCCTTTAAATTAAATACCTGTTTAGACTTATGGTCGAGAAAACTTTGTATATTTTTTCTCTATCCCAAGTTGCACAATCATAAAATACTTTTCCATCCACTTAGACAAAACTACGTAACACAAAGCCTTCATAGAAGTGTACATAAGTTACAAACTCCAATCTCCTTTAACTTAGGTCATATAACTCGCTTATATTACAGACCCAAGGGTCCAACAGGCACTAACGATCGGTGAGCCATTTGCACGGGCACTAGATAATAACAAAGACGTTTACCTCCACTAGTTAACTTAATAACTTACATGAAACCAATGTTTAGAAGCTTGACCGTTTATTGCTAGTGTATACTTATTATAATACCAGCCAAGTGTGAGGCGGAATCGCATATAAAAGGTTCCTGGTAATATAATAATATCAACCCTTATATGTCCCACTGCTGGGCACGGGTCTCCTCCTCGAAATCAGGCGAGGAGGGGTTTTGGATCATAGTGTACCGATGCGCTGGCCTAATGCGGGTTGGTGAACTTCACACACCTTCAAAGATTTTTAATCTAATCAGGCATGCGGGTTTCTTACGATGTTTTTCTTCACCTGTGAACAAGCGATATTCAAGTACACGTAGAATTTAGTCGATCCGATCCCGTGAAGATCAAAGTAGAGGGCAATTTGCATCGGGCAGTCCACTTGACCCATGACCATGTCCAGTGGAAGATCATAATATATGGTCACGATCCTCATCAGTGAGGAAACGACGAAGAAGAAGAAGAAATTTAGGCTTCACAGGGGGTCAGGATCGAACCCGGACCTCTCGGCTCTCACTCAAAAGGCCGAGCTCATACCCACTAGACCATCGTCGCTCGCCGCATCGTTCTGGTAAACTATCATAATATTATAAAAGTGGAAATCTTTTACATAATAATATATGTAAGTATCACCATTTTTTTTTCGTCAATAAATGGATACTGATACAGGCCTCTTAAGATTATATTAAAAACTTACTTTATAGACTTATTAAGAACAATAGGAGAAAAATAAGTGTTCTAATACTATTTTATTAATTATTTGTTGTTATATGGTAATACTCGCGCACACACAAAAATATTATATATATATATATATATATATATATATATATATATATATATATATATATATATAATATAGGTATTTAACATACATTCACAGGTTAAAATTTAAAAAAGGTGAACCACTCAATTATAATTCGTTGCCATCATTTAGATACAGAACTCTAAAAACGGCTCTAGTAAACGGGTGGTTAATTTTGAACTGCGGTTAAGTTAACAAGTGAATTTCTCATGTTACATTACGTTTGGATTTTACATAATTTTGTACTTATCTTGATTTTATATATATTATGTGTAATATTTAACTATCCACAACATACTTTGCAAGATTCTTAGAAATTGCTATTTTTGCTGCTTCACATATTTCCACTTAAGAAGTATCATTTATGAAGAAGTGGCATGAGTTTAATCACGGTCGGCAGTTCAAATCCTGCGTGTTATTTGTACTATGCGTGGATAGAAATTAACACTTAAAAGCCAGCTTTTGAAGAGTCATTTCTATCCAATACCAAAAAGGACCTCCTTCAATTAACGCCAAGATGAATTCCACGCTTGATTTTATAACAGTTATTTGAAAATATCTCCTGATAATCGTGCGTTCACACAATACAAACTTAATATCCGGGAACGGCGCGGCGTTTTCGATGAAGATGGAGCAGTAACGACGTTAGGCTGAGGCGACCAAGATAAAAATGCTTTGTAGTTCGTATCGATTGATCACTCTACTCGATAAGGGTGGACGCGTACTAGAATAGCCATTGGATAGCCTTAACAAAATATCGGTCATTAAAGGCTTAAACAAACTTTCACAACATAATTGTTTTAACATGAATGAATAACATGAAAATATATTTTATTTGTGTGAATTTTTAATGGTTCATAATGACTAATCACTCAATTAAGGTGTGCGCATACTAGAGCAATGCCAATATTACAATTAATAAACACATTAACTTGCGTAACGGATTATAGGAAATCAATTTAAGACATAATAGGTATCCTTGAATGGTAAACATATAATAACTATCCACGACCTCTGTCTGTAGGTTCGACAAGACCCAATACTCGCTAGGCTAGACAGCCTTTAACGTGGTCCGCCGGACAGTCCCCCCTTACGAGGAACAGTCTGCACTTAACCGGGACCAGCCTGTCGCTGAGGTGGTTCTGTTGTCTGCAAATCTAGGACCCTTAAAAATCATCTAAAAGCACCTCGCAGTGGTTTTAGTCTAGGATGGGACACTCCCAGGTTCAAGTCGCACATGGAGTCAGGATATACCTGGCTACATCCATAAAGTATTTCCCTGCGATATAAAAAAAGTCTTCAACGTGTGTTTACCCAAAAATTTAGACAACGAGTCAATTCGTAGTTGAATTTTGGCAACATTGCCAAAAGTGCTATCTCTGACTGTTATTGCTAATAAAGTGCCAATTGGCGCTGTATGAATGGGTTTTAGGACACGAAAAGGGAACGACCTTTAAGCGCTTTGGAATAAACTATCATCGCTTGTACAACGGTAGAGGAAAGCACCGTGAGGAAACCAGTATTCTTGATAAGAATATGTCTGACGGTGCGTGAAGTCCATCACCAAGTATTGGACTTATGGACATATACTTCGGCTAGGAACTCGCACTCGCGCAGGTTTAAAGCCACGGTCCTAGTTACGGTTTGGGCTGCAAATTTCCGCTGCAGACAAAAAAAAAAAGAAGCGTATATATAAATGTCAGTCAACATGTCGATTCAACCGACCAGCGAACCAATGGTGCGTATGACGTATGCGTGAAGTGTAAATCCTGCCAACATCCATGAAATACAATCGCAATTGGTACAAAACGAAATTAAAAAGATAATTAGTATATAATATATTTTTTTTCGGAATGATCTATGCTAACGGCCCTAATGCTACATAGGATTAGTGTGAGCCGATTTGGCTCACTTATGGTCTGTAAGTGGGGGGCTGCCCATCCACCCATCGTGTAGTCATCAACCACGGATTGGAGTATATAATGTGTGTATAATCGGCTATATAAAACTAGATGTCCCGACAAACGTCCTGAACAATATTGTAGTGGAACGAAGATTTGTGAATCTAATCCGTTCTCGAATCCACTTGAACACACATAAAAATTCGACAACCAATTGAGACCAATTAAAGAAACTGTCCACACCAAACTACACAGTTGCTTAGCCACGAATAAACAGTCTGATATAAGTATTTGTTTGATTTGCGTATATTTACTTAAATCATTCACAATTCAGCTCGCTATAAAATGTTTTACCAGGGCAATGTAGGTATGTAGAGGCCACTAGATTTTTTTTAATATATCATTTTGTTATTTTATTTAAGGGTTTTATAGCAAAGCGATAATTTTAGCAATTCAAATTTGTATCTAACAAGATTAGTTGGGAAATGCTTTAGATTAGTTTTGATAAAGGCAATAGAACCGTTAATACAAGGATAACCATTAAATTCCGTTAACGCCACAAAGCAGTATATTCATTATTAATAATGAAAATAGCATATACATAATTTATTGCACCATCATCTGCCTTTATCCCTTCACTGTTCGCTTTATACCAGAAAAAAAATGTCTTACATTCAAATCAATGCATGGGGCATTGGGCTAAGATGACGGGACGAGGGCCCCATAAGGGCCTCCAAACACACTAAAACTTAGAAAGGTTTGAGCCTCGTGGCCTCACCTACATAAGTTAAAGAATACCTCGGTCTACAAGCATTTTAAAAGAATACGATGCAACTTTTCATGCATTAAAACAATAAATTCTCTTAACAAAACACACAACGTATTACGTCACAAACTGGTATGTATTTTATTTATCGCAACAAGCATGTTCAACAGACATAATACCTGTCATAAAAACTTGTAAGTATTATTATTAGCACCTAAAACTTTCACACGGCGTAAACGTAAACCTATAACTGAATTTTCGTATTTAAATACAGTTATTAAGTGAAACATTGTCAAAATACAATGCTTTTTTTTTCAGCCTTCGAAAAATCAGCGATTGGATTGTAATTAAATATATTGCAGTATAAAATGTAGGATAGGAAAGAACCCCACCATGGTTCAGGCCTTGACGTGGCGGTGGGGCTCAGTAGCCTAGGGTGAGCCCAGCACCTTGGGCGAAGCTAATTGAGCCGAGGGGGCTCTTTGTACCCCTCTTATAAGAAGAGGGGACAAACGAGCAGGGGGCAAGGGGCGAGGATGGGAACCTGGGAAGTCAGTACCTGGTGGGACTGACTAGCCGTCGAGGTGCCCTGTTTGTTTATTAGATCCGGGGCACCTCACCAAAGGCGGCATTGGTGGCACTCGCCGGAGTTTAGTGGGTAGAGCTGCGTTCACTTACCAGCTTTTGGGCGCAGCGAGTCCCTCATACTCGCGTGGGGAGACCCACTCCCCCGCGGGATGCTTCAGAGCATTTCCCGGCGTTAAAGAAAAAAAAACTATATTATTAATTATTCTATATAAGTATAAATTAGTAAGTTTAGCTTATCGTGACTGAATAAGTAGAAAGTAAAAAATCAATACTGTCTGTATTCTATTCCGTTCTTTTGCAAGCTTGTCTATTTTTCAATTGTACGTAAATCGAAATTCAAATCATACTCGTAGGTATAGAACCTGATAATGGTTGCTAAAAAGCATCCGAAAGTTCGAGAATGTAAAATCTTAATAAACCGCGATAAGTTGTCTCATGAGCCAGTATAGAAGATATCACTTAAAATCATCCTAAATGTTCGAACAGAGCTAATCCCTACGTACAAGTTGGGATGGCAATTTGGAACTATCCACAATTCTATTATAGACACCGAGCGCCTGAGGGACGCTCTGCGGCACCGGCTCCGAGCTCGTTTACAATAGCAGTAGCTATCGATGTTTCAATCAATACCTTGAGAATAGCGATTGTTTACTAAGAGAGCGTCCCTGTCACAACTGTGACAAAACGTCCTATCGTAACTGAATATTAACTAAGATTTAATTATTTAAATTATAGTAGATTTATATAGGCCTGCCTCAAAGAACGCCAAGACCGATCCCTCGCCACTCGCATCCAACACGGCCCGGCCACTGTTGAGTGGATGGATAGGGGCTGATAAAACCACCATTGTACTACATTCTTGTGGTGAAATAGATGATTTGATAACAATAACCTATATGATCAATGTATAGAAGATATAAAGACTATAATATATAGCTATAACCAAAGACTCACCTTGAAAATGGCAAATCCTCATAGGATTATACAAGAATAACTGTTGCCTGCAGCTTTGTCCGCGTTTTTTTTATTTTAGTTGGATAGGCAAACTGGCAAACGTGCCACCTGATGGTAAGTGGTCGACGTCGCCCATGAACATTAATCAGTTTACCTGGAACGAGCCGAGGCAACTCTCATTTATGTGTTGCCTATCCTGAGACATAAGATGTTAAGTCTCGGTGCCAGTAATTACACTGCCTGTCTTGCCCTTCTCTCCACAACACAGCAAAGCTGTTTTACGGGAGAAACAAGCAAGATGGTGGTACCCATGCCGGGAGCGCGGCACAGCGCTTCCCTCCCAGCGAAAGATTAGATCTACAACCGTAGGTATCCATGATGATTATTTTATAGCTTACGTCACTCAATACGTAGAGTTGTACCGGTTTAAGGTTTTATTAAATCGGTTGAGTAATTTCGAAAAGCACCTTTCTGTGTGTACTTACAATTAAAATACATCTCTATAAAAGTTTTTTTTTTTTTCATTTATGAGTGAGTGCAGTAACCATGGTAGCTAGAAATACCCATAACATCAGGAATGTGAAAATCTTAATTAACTGCAATAAATCCATAAAAAAAATATATTACAAAAAGTAAAAATAAATCACGAATTAATTAGGCATCAAGTCTCATCTTAGGAGGTCCTAGGAAATAATTTGTTCGTGTAAATTAAGTTAATTTACTTTACTTTAAAGTTTAAGGAATTTCATATAAAGGTACATTGAAAAAGAGTTTAGTAAAATCCTTTCTTAGAACGCTTAGTAAGAAAGATTTTATATATACACTAGAACAAAGTTAAACTAAGCTAATAGAACTAAACTAAATAAGCACTCCCAACTTAAAATATAAAACTTTTCCCCCTTTCTTACTCCTTTTCGGTGGCTTTAAGATCCCTTTTTTGATAATTTCTGTTTCCAACCAAAAACATAATCCACATGAACTAACTTCGCTAGTATCATCATCATCATCAGCCTCTATCCGTCCACTGCTGAACATAGGCCCCCTTCAAAGAACACAAAGACGACCGATCCCTCGCCACTCGCATTCGGACTGGACAATGTACGGAGATCGTCTTCCCACCTGGCCGACCAACTACAAACTACCAAGCAACTTCACCAGTATACTACATCGAAATTCTATGTTCAAGTACAATCTATGGACGCTTTTTACACCACGTCAATCTGGTCCCGTGGTAAGTTCTCAAAGAACTTGTGTTACGGGTACCAAACAAAGAAAATATATCTAATAATTTTATACTATACATATATTTAAGATTTTTGTTATATAATACACATATTTAATACACATCCATGACGCAGGAACACAGAAAACTAGTTTATTCCCTGGCGGGATTCGAACCCGCAACCTCCGGCTTGGGCGCCAACGCTCTAACCACTGAGCCACAGAGGTCGTCGAAGTAGAGAATAATGCTCAAATCAATCTATGTCTCTCCGGAGGCCAGAACACATTCATATTTATCGGTCACCGACATTACGAGTAGGCTTTTACTTTTCACGACAGCGATTATCAAGTACACGTAGCGATAGATAAACAACATGAATTAAAGCTTTATTTTACATTTTTTTTCTTGTGATATGAAAACTTTTAGCTCTAAAGCGATCTTTAACCAAAATCACTAAATATGAAGTATGCTCCCCACCATGGTTCAGGCCTTGTCGTGGCGGTGGGGCTTAGTAGCCTAGGGTGAGCCCAGCACCTTGGGGGAAGCCAATTGAGCCGAGGGGGCTCTTTGTACCCCTCTTATAAGAAGAGGGGACAAAAGAGCAGGGGGCAAGGGATGAGGATGGGAACCTCACCCCATTGTACTGTCCTGACGTAGGGAGGGGTTGTTCTGTGGTGCTGGACAACCCCTCTGTGGAGGTGGCGTCGGTCCCTTGCGGGGCTGACTAGCTGTCGAGGTGCCCTGTTAGCTTAACAGATACGGGGCACCTCACCAAGGAGGCACTGGTGGCACTCGTCGGGTTTTAGTGGGTAGAGCTGCGTTCACTTACCATCTTACGGGCGCAGCGAGTCCCACATACCCACCTGGGGAGACCCACTCCCCAGGCGGGATGCCTCAGAGCATTTCCCGGCGTAAAAGAAAAAAAAAATGAAGTATATTTGAGGAGAAAGTTACGCTTTTGCTAATTCATTTCCAAAAGATTCCTAAGCCATGGGGCAAATCATGAAATCATATTAACACACAATCGCCATAACTGATGCATAGATGATATCGTGATGGCATCATAATATAAAGCTTGCAGTAAAATTCGTTGTATCAACCACTTTTTTATTGGCTTTAAACGCGATTAATATTTTAAATATTCCGATTGTTGAAATACTTTGCAACTACAATAGTCGTGATAAAATGCGTAAAAATGATTGAAAAGATCACGTAAATATTAATAATTATATAACATGTAATTAATGATTAGAACACGATTTCTGATTGAGGGAGGTATAATATGATCAACAGTGGACGGATAGAGGCTGATGATGATGATGATATTAATCATTATAGTATTAATTCCTAAAATTTAACACTACCCTTTCATTGAAACAAATACAATATAAATAAAAATCAACCATCAATTGATCTCTATCAACTCTAAACAGTTATGAAAGCCCCGAATACACAATTCCTTTGTGAACAAACCAATAAACACAAAGCGAAAAGTTCAAAGAATTGCTAATACATGTGATTCTAGTAGAATCATTCTACTACTCAGACTAGCGTACGAGCTATTGAATGTAATCAGACACAAAACAGAATTGAAATGCGGAATGCCTCTTCTGGAAGTCTAATATCTTGGGCGTGGGCGGACACGTGAACTCTCAGAATGATAAAGTGTACTATGAATATACTTTATATTCTCTCCGAGCTTTTTGCGGAATATTTTTTTTTCGTGAGATTAGTTTTAGAACGCGATCTTGAAATCCAACACGTCCAGTTATAGTAAACATTTTTTGAAGGTCTAGAAGTGCGGATAGTGCTGAGTTTTGCCGTGTTTTCGGTCATTATAATTAATGGTAAGTAATAGCAATATTTCCAAAGAACAATGCAATTTCTGATTCCGACTTTACCTGATTTGCCCTGGAATGGATCTTTGAGTTTGGGCTTCTAATAATATATAATATGCACTAGATACTATATGAGAAATTAATGCACTCCTAGTTAAACTTGCTTGTGTTAGTAGAAACTCTAGCGTGTCGCTGAGGTGATCCTATCTGTTCCGATTATGCAGGCAGCATATTCGGAACTCTTAAAAAGCGGCTAAAGGCACTCGCAGTGGTTTTTAGTTAGGGTGGGCACTCCCAGCTGCGAGTCTCACATTGAGTCAGGATCTACCCGAAGATCCTGGTTGCATCTATAAGGATTTCCATGCGATGAAAAAAAAGTAGCACTTCTAGCAATCAAAAAGTAGAACCCTCACCAGATGACTCCGCTAGTTCGCCATCAAACTAGCCTTTTCGTCATCTCTTCATTGATAAGCAACAGCGAGCTTTAACGAGGTGATTTCTTATTCTAAGTGCATATTAATGTGATCAAATATGTATGAAATAATTATAAATGGTAATGGTATTCATAAAACCATATTGTACTTAACGTGATCAAATGGAATAATTTAGCGCTGCTAATGGATTTACCAACGGTTACTTATGAGATTACCAGGTGTTATAGGATTTTATGCGATTCAGCATATTGTACTGTAATAATATCTTGAGTGTGATGTGTTATACGATGTATGTACATGTATGTATAGAGGCTGATGATGATGATGATGATGATTTAATTCAAAACATTTAATTACATTTAATTACTCTGTCTTAAATGTTCACTACACACTTTGTATACAATGTTTGAAACCCACGGTTTGTTCAGAGCCTTCATCTCTATACTAAACTAACGTATTTCTTCTTTACTGAATCTGTTATAGGTTTTCTAAACTTTTTCACTACATATTCATCACAAATGTAACAAAATGTATTTGGATTATTTACACAACACCTTCTCGACGACAGCATATCGATATTATTAATTAAAAAAAAATTGATTATAATGACATTAAGTATGATAAAGTACGTTTTTTAGGTTATTATCGATCGATACAAACCTGAACGCAGCGTCAAGATTTTGACAGCTTCGCACGACATCTTACCGGCTAATTAACCAAATTATAACCTAGAATTAGCGGCAACAAACAAAAAATTGTTTTTGTAGACCTGTGTTATCTATTCAATTATATATATTACTAGCTGTTGCCCGCAGCTTCGCCCGCGTTAACATTTAAAATTTGAGGGGTTGACCACCCTTATCACTTAGGGGTATGAAAAATAGATAGTAGCCGATTCTCAGACCTACTGAATACGCATATAAAATTTGGTAAAAATCGGTAAAGCCGTTTCGGAGGAGTACGGTAACTAACATTGTGACATGGAAATTTTATATATAAGATTATTTTCTCGGCGCAGGTTAATGCTTTCGCATGATACAGGTTTAACTCGGGTAAGGCGGGACCTATGTGGGGACTCGCACTTGGGAATGCACTACCCCACTAAACCATCTGCAAGCATCTTCAGCCGCTTTTTGAGGATCCCGGATCTGCAGGCAACAAGATCACCTCAGCGATAGGCTAGCCCCAGCGAAGCGAAGGTGAACTATGGCCCAAGTGTTGGGCCATAGTTCACCGATGCGCCGGCCCAATACGCGTTGGTAAACTTCACACACCTTCAAAGACTTTTTTAAACCTCATCAGGCATGCAGGTTTACTAACGATGTTTCCTTCACCGGTGAGCAAGCGATGTTCTCATGTTCAGGTGCACGTAGAAATGCAGAAACACCCATTTCAAGGCACCACAGAGGTCAGGATCAAACTCGGACCTCTCACTCATGAAACCGAGCCCATACCCACTACTAGACCTTCGTCGCTTCGTCCAAATATAACTATATTCTTATTAATTTTACGCCAGCGGAAATGCAACTTGGCTTGGCCGGAAAGGATTTCTAAAACCATTTGGTTTTAGATTCAAGTGTCATTACACCAACTCTGCTAGAGTATGGTCTTATGAAAATAACTTCAAGCCGATCTTCTGCGATATTAGCATTTTAAACCAGCACGCAGATGAGAAGTCATTATATCTAGTTGGGATGTGAGCCGATTACCAATTAGGCATTCGAAAACTATAATATTGCCATGTGTCTTAATTACAATCAAACCAAATTGCGATTTATACTATACTGAATGTTACAAGCCCAAATTTGCATAGGGCGAAAACCAGTTCTTAAGCCGGAAACCTTTCTCTGTGTCGCAATATGTAAAAGTGAAACAACGCGTGTTACGAAACCAGATCTGTATCTCCGTGATTAGTATAACACGAATAGTATTGTTAAAAATATCAAGTACGTTTGGGTGCTTACGGTACTTTCAAATGAATTCATATGAAGGTTTCTATTCGAAAGGTATACAGTTTATGAATATGTATATAGGCATCAAATTCTTTCTGATCCCACGTGTTCTTTAGCAGATGTAGAGCAAAACTGTAACTATTAGGACTCACAGTTTAAACATTAATAATATATTTTATTTTATTTTTATTTTTATACTGTTTTTAATGTCACCCCATATTTGACTAAATGACTGTACCATGATGTCTAAAATATATTTACCTAAAGCTGATAAAGAAATAAAGTTCAAGAATGGAGGCCGCGTTTAGGTAGACGAATGGTTAGTCGGCCATTAACCAGGTGGGAAGATGATCTCCGTGCGGTGGCCGGTCCGTGTTGGATGCGAGTGGCAAGGGTTCGTCCGTCTTGGCGTTCATTAAGGGAGGCCTATGTTCAGCAGTCGACAGAAAGACTATTTAGTATGATTATGAACTTCCCTTCCCCCTTCTGCTGCTTAATAAAGGTCTCCTTAAATGTCCTCCTCGCTCTCCTTTAATGCCTAGGTAATACGAATCCCTCGCCTCGCGCATCTAACTACTTTTCATCTCTCCGTTTCTAAATAGTATGAGTAAAGATAACAAATTTTGACATATAATCATAAAGTTTTTAAGTCAGTACTAAAGCAGAAGGAAGGCTTATTTCAATAATCCCCACCGCCAAATCCCCTCCGGTGGGGATTGTTATTTTCTTCCAGAAATCCCTGGAAAAAAATAACACTAACTAATGGGTATTTCTGGAAAAAATAACAATTTCCACCGGTGGGGATTATTGGCCACGCAGAACAGACCATAATCGTCATTGTCATATTTCATTATAATACTTGTTTTTTTTTCCATTTCAATTTTGTACGTTTTTCAGACAACTACCTAGTTACAAAATTAATTATTTTGTTTAGATATTACATTTCTTTATTAGATATTTCTAAATCACAATTGTCTGTTCATTAACAAATACATGTCATTTAAGTATTTGACCTTGATGACCTTTGAGTAAAGACCATCGTTAAACCTGCATGCTCGAGACATAAGGTCAAAAGCCCTTAGAACGTGGAGTGCCACAATCCACATCGGGCCTGCACAAAGGTATCCTGACCCCGTCTGATTAAGGGGGCCCGTGTCCAATATAAGGGTCAGGTTAAGTATGTATAAAAGCTTTGAATGATTTTCAAAGACCTTGCACATAGTCCCGGGTGAAATACTAAACGATTTCCAAAAGATCTTAATATGTTCTTCCTCTAAGGTAAAAGAGGACAAACCATTAAAAAAGCTAGGAAAATCCAAAAGTGCACGCCTCATAATCTCATTTTCCACAATAAAATTGATTATCTGTAAAAGCTTGTCAGTTGCTCAGCAACGAATAAACAGTTTGATATAAATGCACATTTGTTAGTCGTATCTTAGCTTTTATAAATAAAAATAATATTTTAGCGACAGTGAATTGAACGCTCATATTAATTGAGAAAGTCCGCTGTATGTTACTTTAGATGATAAAAAAATATTATTTGTAAATTACATGTCTTTAAAGTTATTGACCTGTTGCTTGCTTAGCAACGAATAAACAGTCTGATATTTTTGTAAAATACACAGTGGTATTTTAGTTTTTTTTATAAATAATAATACCTAAACGACAGTGAATTGAACGTTCATATTAATTGGGAAAGTCCGCTGTATGTTACTTTAGATGATAAAAAAAAATATTATTTGTAAATTACATGTCTGTAAAGTAATTGACCTGTTGGTTGCTTAGCAACGAATAAACAGTCGGATATTTTTGTAAAATACACAGTCGTATTTTAGTTTTTTATAAATAATAAACGACAGTGAATTGAACGCATACAATATCAATTGAGAAATTCGGCGCATTGTTACTTTATATAATAAAAAAGAATTATAATCATGTACGATAATTTTTCACAGAAAACACGGACGTCCATAAAATATATTTTAATGTTATAATTTAGTAATTAGTATATTCCGGTTCCGGTGTCTAACACTGACTCCAAAAGTAACTATGTATAATGACGGGTACGTAAAGTTTGTACATTAGTAGAAGAATAACTTGATTATAAGTTGTAAGCAAAAAAATTAAAGAAACAGTTATTTTATTACTTTTTAGTATTTTATTTTTGAAGTCGGTTTTTATTTGTTGTAAAAATATTTTTTTAATATACAACTTTTAATTTGCTTTCACCCGTTATAACATCTAGGATAAGAATAAATAATATACAAACATATTACGTATAGCTACTTTAGTACTATTATTTATTCTGTGGTATAGCTTATTCTATTGTTGCCGGAAGACTCCATTGCAATTTTGATATTTGAATATGAGTCAGGGTTCGTTGAACTACCTCACCTACATACTATATAGGTTTATAATGGCACTGTTGCAAGCGCCTACGTATTCAAATAAATATGCGGGCAATAACTTTCCTATTGAAACTAAATCGTCGAGTCACGACGGTACAAATCATTCTTGGTACGTCGTTACAGATATCAGCATGATGTCATTAACTTTCTGTATCATGTAGGATTATGTACTCTTAAGCTGGGACCGTCAATCTTAGATCACAATCAGAAGCACGAAGACCACATATCATCATCATCAACCTTTATCCGTCCACTGCTGAATATAGGCCTCCTTTAATGAACGCCGAGACGGCCGATCCCTTGCCACTCGCATACAACCGGTTACTGCACGGAAATCGTCTTCCAATCTTTTTCTTTTTATTTTGCGCCGGGAAATGCTCTTAGGCATCCCGCTGGGGAGGGTACCTACTCTCCAGGCGAATATGTGGGACTCGTTGCGCCCGAAAGATGGTAAGGTGGACGCAGCTCTACCCACTATAACCCGGCGAGTGCCACCAATGGCGCCTTTAGGAGAGACCCGGATCTGGTGAGCAACAGGGTACCTCGACGGCTAGTCAGTCCCCCAAGGGGTCAGACGCCACCCCCACAGAAGGATTGTCCCACACCACAGAACAACCCCTCAGAGGGATAGTACAATAGGGTAGGTTCCCGTCCTCACCCCTTGTCCTCCCTCTTTTGTCTAATAAGAGGGGTACAAACAGCAGCTCCCTCGGTTCAATTGGCTTCGCCCAAGGTGTTGGGTTCACGTTAGACTACTGAGCTCTCCGCCACGACAAGGCTTGAACCATGGTGGGGGAACGGGGTCGTCTTCCCACCTGGTTAATTGTCGACCAACACTTCGTCTAAAAAACCGTGGGCCATGTATATTTTAAAATAAGCAAAACTCAACAACTGCTAGGTTTCAAACCCGTCACCACTACGTACCTGGACATTTAACCAGTTCATCGTCATGCATCTTTCAAGACGGTAAACTGCGCTACATACAAATCCTGTTTACGTCTTTAGAAGCTTTTTATTTAATTAGCAATGTTTATATGTCTGTCCGTTACACGACGCGACCTACATTACTGAATACATTGACAAGTAAATACATAGGACACCCATAGTCTCATCATATATTTAAACGGACAGCCGTTCACCGGGTGGTAAGTAACCAACAACATACATAAACAGCCGCTATACCAGAGGATTTATACCGGTGGGAGGGAAGCGCTGTGCCGCGCTCCCAGCTGCATGGGTACCACCATCTTGCTTGTTTCTCCCGTGAAACAGCTTTGCTGTGTTTCGGAGAGAAGGGCAAGACAGGCAGTGTAATTACTGGCACCGAGACTTAACATCTATGTCTCAGTATAGGCAACACATAGATGAGTTGCCTGGGCTCGTTTCAGGTAAACTAGTTTATGTTCATGGGCGACGTCGACCACTTACCATCAGGTGGCACGTTTGCCAGTTTGCCTATCCAACTAACATAAAAAAAAGGATTAGCAGGTACGTTGCCGGTCTTTCCGTTGTATGACTAATGATAAAAGAAATTGGCAGCCATAGGAACTGCCGATAGAAGTGAAAACATTAAGAATTTTCAAATCTTGTTAGTACATATTAAAATTTAAAATTTCATAATGCCATCATGTCACATTAGCATGAAAAGTACTCAACGCGGCTAAATAATTTTTCACTACAAAAATTGGCAGTCATAGGGACCGCCGATAGAAGTGAAAACTTATACTTAACTTAGAATTATGATACTATGAAATTTCAAATTTGAATACAAAATATTTGATTTAAAATTTCATAAAGTCTCTATCTAGCATTTCGGTGTACCGAACCTATAAGATTTCCTCTACCAAAAAGTGCTCAACGCGGCTAAAGAAGGTTTCACTTAAAAAAAATAAAGAAATGACAGCGTCATTCCGTTCGCCGTCTTACTAAGCCGCGCCAATTATAGATGAAGTTACATTAATAAATTCTTTGTAATCTATACCTCTCTACCAATCTAATCTACCAATACTTTTTTATGAAGTGCAATTATATTCTACTTCGTAGTATTGAGTGTACCTTCACAAATGTTATTAAAACATTTGACAAATCAATTTTGAAAATAGTTGTAAAAACCCGAAATGTTGAGCGTAAAAATTATAAACTGGATAAAAATCGTTGAAATTCGTTTTATTACAAATCATTCGATTTTTTAATCCTTTAAATGCAAACCTCCCTCCCTCCTATATTACGGACTGCAGATCTGTAATCTGGGATATCGCTTGTCATACATCATTTTCGTCCTTACCTTATTAGCCGATATCTTTTATTATTTTAGGCAAAGTCCATTGTACTCGTATTCATTATAAGCTAAACCCAAAAACGGTTTACTGGTATTAAGAATGGGGATTATAAGATTTGGATCGGGATGTGGGATGGGACAAACGAGGAAACTGGAGTCTTTTATGTCTAATATTTTATAGGATGTTACATATAGTAGATATAAAAAATATATAATTAATCAAATCTGTTATTGAGTTGCAACCATTAGCTGTAAAATTGACTACAAATCTAGTTAATAGAATCAGGCGTTACTTTGCGGAAATCCATTATATAAGATATTAAATTATATTATATTAATTAGCAATTATCCCGCGAAACACGCAGTCTTTTCAGCAAATGTTTGAGTGCACGCATATGCATGCACATAGCACCGCCCTCCTTTCCCACACTATTAGTAGAGCCTACATCCTACGATTAATCGTAGAGTCTACATCCTGAGGATGCCTCGGTGTCGGGGCGAAACGTGCGTAGATTGTTTGGTGGTGGTCTTTTACTGTGGTTGTGGTGCATGTGGGGTGGTGGTTCATGCGAGTGTACGCTTATGCAGTGTGGGAAAGGAGGGCGGTGCTATATGCATGCATATGCATGCATATAGCACCGCCCTAATGTGTGAGTGCACGCATATGCGTGCACTCACACATTTGCTGTAAAGACTGCGTGTTTCGCGGGATAATTGCTAATTAATATAATATAATTTAATATCTTAGACTACAAATCTGACAGCAAACCTGCAGCAAACAGCATGTTGCTCTCATTTCTTTACTTCCTTTCGTTATAGGTTTTGATCATGATAACATGAACATAAATGTTTTACATCTGCTGAACGCCCGCCCGTTATGGCCAACTTTTTTAAAAACATCTTTTATCCCATCATTGAGCCTATGACCGGATAGAATAATAATGCCATAAAATTCCGAAACTGGTCAGTGATTTGTCACTGACCTAATAATAATTCAACCAACCAGTGATCTGTATGTACGTAACATCGGTCAATCATCCATCAGTGGCCATCAATCAGCCAATTAGAGCGCAGAACCGGCACAGCGTCGCAGCACAAATTGGGCGAAATTTGTTTTTTAAATACAAAACACATTTACCGCTCTATTCCAGTTACATGTTCGATGATATTAATATTTTTCTGTAAAATACATAAGTATAAAAAAATATTGCCCAATTTATTTTACAACACTACATAGTTTTAAATTTGCTGGAATTACCTATATAGAACTAAAAGAAATTGTGTTAAAATTCTAATGTCAATTGCAAGAAATGTTGTCATGTTTGTTGAACGAAAAAGTATGTGATTGTAAGAGGTAGTGCCAGGCTATTTTGCAGCCGAATGGGTCGGCACGACCGGGGTGGTAGGTACCTCTCACTCGCATAACACCGGCTTCAAGTGACAGCTAGGCTGTCGCGTTTCATGCGGTTTGTGAGTTTCCGGTGGCCCATTGGGGGGATAGGGAACTGGAGAGCAACACACTTGCATAGTCATGCAAATTTGTATGGCTGTCGATAATCGTTCCAGTCCAGCGTTGGACGGGTAAAGTCTGATACTGATGATTATGAAAGCCATTGTGTCCACATATACCATACGTAATACTCTATGGCCTCAAGGTATGGACTGAACGTTGCGGACGTACAGAGCATAATGCTCTCAAGAGACCATTCAAAGTCTTACTTCAATTCTATTATAATATGTTTGCAGCCGGTAAGCATTTTGTGAAAATATTTTGTTATTCCATTTCTAAATTTCCTTCGCAATAAAAATTTATATTTAGTTTTATATTCACACTGACATTTTCATGACATTACAAATACATATTATGTGAAATATTATACACACAATATAATACGTAGACTGAGAAATATAATATGATCGGATGGCGTGTGCGCGCATGGGGTCGCGTCGGATGTTCATAGTGTGATTCTAGTCATAGAAAATAGTACAATTTGATTCGAATCAACACGCGTCGCGTTTCTTCGGGTCGCGTGGCGTGTTAATAGTGTGTTTCTGCCTTTAATATGAAAGATACACGTGGGCAGAGACTGATAATAATCATTTTATCTATATCACAAATATATTTTCTATAAAGACTAACGAAAACGATATTTTTCTGCTTATTTCTATCTATATACCTATATAGATATATATTATACCTAGTGGCACCGACAGACGTCTTTGTGAATCTAAACCATTCTCGAATCCCCTTGAACTCACACAAAAAATTTCATCAAAATCGGTCCAGCCGTCTAGGAGGAGTTCAGTGACATACACACGCACACAAGAAATATATATGTAAAGATAGTATTATAGATGAACCTACATATATGTCTTTGGATGTTGCTTTTCACTTACCATCAGGTGAACCGACTATCCGTTTGCCCCCTCTTCTATAAAAAAATATATATACTTGACTAAGAATGTAAATGTAAGAGGTAGGTGCCATGCTGCATTGCAGCCGAATTGGCCGCCATGACCGGGTGGTAGGTACCACTTGCTCACATAACACCGGTCTCAAGTGACAGCTATGATGTCGCTTTTCGTGCGGCTTGTGAGTTTCCGGTAGCCTATTGGGAGGAATAGGGAAAAGGTGGGCAACGCATCTGCATAGCCTCTGGTTGTGCGGATGTGTGTGTGGGTGTTGGTATCATAAGGCTCCGACTGCTCGTTTGCCCCCTTATGACATAAAAAAAAGAACGTTCAGGTATTTTTTTTCTGAATTGCGGCTCTTATTATATTTTACAGAACATAGGTACTAAGAAATCATGATTATAAAAATATCTTGGGTACTTAAAATATACAGACAATACGCTATCCAGTGGAATTCTTAAGTACTAAAAATCACGAATATACACAAATGTATACCAAATATAGGAAATTTGAGTACATACTTATGAGGTACACGAATTTCAAACGGACAACTCCCATGTGATATGCACAATAATCACAAAACCATTTCACGAAAGTATACAAAACGTTTTCACTAGTCTGTCGACGAACCAAGAGATCGTATGTTAACAAACACTAACACTACACGGACACAACAACTTACACTAACGGACATGAGAGGGTTCGGTTTAATAAACAAAGGCGTCTTTGTAATTCGATAGAGGTAATTACAATCAACGTTTCGAGCGGTGTACCAGACACATGTTCGTCCTATAGACACAGTATAGCAAGAGCAATCAAACATTAGTGAAATAAAAAGTTAAAGTTTACGACGTCATCTATTAACTAGTTATTACTTTACTTTTTTTTTTTTTTTCGCCGGGAGATGCTCTTAGGCATCCCGCTGGGGAGGGGGATTCCCCTGGCGGGTATGTGGGACTCGCTGCGCCCGAGAGATGGTAAGGTGGACGCAGCTCTACCCACTAAAACCCGGCGGTGTTCTCCTCGTCATGCGGGAACTATGGTCGTCCGCATCAGCGACGGTGTACCTGGAGGCACTCTCCTCTGGAGGCAGGGTGGTGGCGTCCCCTCCTCCTACTCCACTTAAGGCACCCTGAACACATAAGGGTGCCTTATGACCCGGACCTAACGCGCGCGCGGTGGATCCCCCGATCCACAGCGCAAAGTCCTCTCACGGCGGTACGACCTCCTGTCGCCGCCGCGCTCTCCTGCGGGAAGAGGCGCCAGTGCGCTCCCTCTCCCGCTCCGCCTCCTCCTTCTGCGGCATCACTACCTCGCAGAAGGAGAGAACCGCCTGCCATGCTCTCTCACTGCCGGTCATCGCTCGGATGACCGGAGGGAGCGACAGGTCTGCGCCGACCTCAACAATGAGGGACGCCCGTGCCTCCGCCCAAGCTGGGCACTCCGCCAGGGTGTGGTCTGCAGTGTCTTCACTGCCGCTACAGTGATGACACCCTGGCGAGTCCTCCGCCCCTGCCACCTTCCACAGATACCTTCCGAAGCAGCCGTGCCCCGTCAGGATCTGCGCAAGGTGGAAGGTGATTACGCCGTGCCGCCGGTCAACCCACTGCTCCAGGGTTATTACTTTACTAACCTAACTTCATTCCCTTTTGGCATGTACAGGTTAAAGTCGATATAGGATCTATTGCGGTATTATAATCTGAATTCATAAGTGTAATGAAATCTCATATCTATTATCTACCAGGAGTAAGGGATGTGGTTTAAAATCTCTGTAGCTACAACTTGTAACTTTTATTCTATCGCTCTCACTTCTAGCTCCAATTAAAGGCTTGTAAGAAGAGATGTTCATGACTGTACGAGCAAATGAGATGGTTATATTATTTAAATAAATGATTATATAAGTACATATATACATAAAAATAAAAGGATCATTTTTTGTTATTATATAGTAACAATTATCTATATACTAATATTATAAAGCTGAAGAGTTTGTTTGTTTGTTTGAACGTGCTAATCTCAGGAACTACTGGTCCGATTTGAAAAATGCTTTCTTTGTTACACAGATTATTTATCGACGAAGGCTATAAGGCTATATCATCACGCTGTGACTTATAGGAGTTGAGTAACGCGGGCGAAGCTGCAGGCAACAGCTAGTATAATATATAATCAATGTTACTTCACTAGGTAAATATATAAATATATATGTTTTATTAATGCATTTAATTATTTAACCACACAACAGTGTATTTACCACACATTCCGACGTTAGCTGTAAAAGGAGGCCCACGATACCATTACTCGTTTTATCGCCGCCACTAAACCCGTCTGCCCAAATTATAGTGTCCTTAAAAGTATTAGGGCGCTGATTCACTGCTAATTGAATTCATTAAGAAATTAACCGTGCAATAACCGGAATCCCTACAGCGAATGTAAGAACTAAACTGTACCTTAAGAGGATAGTTAAGTAGATAAATGAAGGTCAAAATACTTTAATTATATTAGAAGTAACGCCAGACGAACTTTAAGAATATCACATATTTTTATTAAAAGTACCTTTTTGACGTGACAATGTCTTATTTATAATTCGATGGAGCCGGCCGCAAGAACGAAAAAACATGACGCATGCGGCGTTACCTCGCTCTGAGGCGTTCCTATTTCTTATGACGTTGTCTCGTTTTACTATCGTCAGTAAACCGACTTTACAGACAACAGATTTTTATTATTTATTCTTTATTAAAAGTAAATAATAGGTACAAAATTATTTTCGAAGTATTTATTGTTCAAAAATATAATAAACATTATTAATAATGTTACATAAATATTAGGTATTTAAGCAAACAATTTTTCCAGATTATAAAATTTAGGTATTTATCTCTCATATTTATTGTCTCTCACACATCATAACCTAAATTGAAATTCTATAATACTTTCCTGCATTACCTTTTGACAATTTAATGAATCAACTATTAATATAATAATACACATAATCATTTATAATAAACAATTTTACGGATTTTATCGCGGTTTATTAAGTTTTTTTACAGGCCCGACGTTTCGGATACTTTACAGTACACTAACCACACATACTCTCAAAACAACACCGATTCCAACCAAGGATAATCCGTGAGGCTATTGAAATTAAAAAAACATCCTAATTTCAATAGAGAAGATGGCTAGATCTTATTATCAGCTTGGTATCCCATTATTAAAATAATTTAATCAAAAACCTAGCATAATATACCACAGATTAAAGACTCAGTTAGCACTTCAGCACAGAGAGGACTAATTAAAATATTGATGTTATCATATGGTAGTTTAGAATAACTTTGTAACGTTAAGACATCTGTCACCTCAGTACCTACTCCCGTGACCATGTTTGTTGTAAAGTATCCGAAACGTCGGGCTTCTAAAATTCTTAATAAGCCGCGGAGAAAATCCGTAAAATTTAATTAAATATCTAATAAACATTAGCTAATCATTTACCTTTGACTAACTGTTCTAACTTCATTACCCACTTATGAAGTTAGTTAAATACTTGGCTTACATTCCAAGAAACCTTCAAACATCCGATGCCAATAATTTCAAGGAATTAGACTGCACGTTCCTTTACGCATACATCAATTACTATTACATATAAATAAATACTAAAAGGAAATATGTATCGAAAACCATGACATATTTATTATAGACTAGCTGTTACCCGCAGCTTCGCCCGCGTTAACTTAGATTTACATCCGTACACGGATTGATTATTATTATTTTTATAACCTAAGTTACTCCCTATAACATCAGCCATATATCAGTGAAAGTCCTATCAAAATCAGGCCAAGCCGTTTTAGAGATTAGCCGGAACAAACAGACAGACCAAATATGTAAAAAATGTTACTTTGGTATAATATGTACCGAGTATACATGCATAAGCAATTATTATTTTTCTGTATAAATAAGAGCTAAATGTAGACCGGCCCTATATTTCACGGCATATAGTATTCTCTTAGTATTCTCTGTCTACGCGGCATATACAAGGCATTCGTAGATAATGTCACAATATTGAGCCCAGCGAAATGTCAATGAAAAACACGGTTTTGTGCAACACGTTTTATTAAGATCATTTTTTCCTATTCAGCTGTGAAGGCCGCTCCGCTTCCGCTCTTAGGCCTCCCGCGGCGGGGGGGGGGGGGGGGACTCCCCAGGCGAGTATGTGGGACACGCTGCGCCCGAAAGACGGTAAGGTGGACGCAGCTCTACCCACTAAACCCCGGCGAGTGCCACCAATGATGCCTTTGGTGAGGTGCCCCGGATCTATTAAGCAACAGGCCACCTCGACTGCTAGTCTGACCACAGAACAACCCGTCTCAACGTCAGGACAATGCAACGGGGTGGGGTTCCCATCCTCGCCCCTTGTCACCCCTACTCTTTTGTCCCTTCTTCTTATAAGAGGGGTACAAAGAGAAGCTCTCTCGGTTAAATTGGCTTCGCCCAAGGCGCTCCTTTACCTTAGGCTACTGAGCCCCACCGCTACGACAAGGCTTGAACCATGGTGTGGACGTTTTAATAAGACCTAAATATAATAATAACAAAATATACTAACTTAGTGTGAACTGCATGGTGGCCGCATTGGAATGTTGATGATGATGTTGATAGCACACCTATCTCAATAATGTTATTTGGGAATCTAATTTGAAATTAGTATAACTACTAAATATGACCTCAGGACAAAACATATACTAATTATCCGCGTCCGCGTGAGAAGTCCGCTCGTGTGACTCGCCTATGACGCTGTCCGTACTCCGTATAAGCCGGCACTTGCAATATAAATGACGTTCCAATTAGTTCTACCGTCTACGCGAATCACTAATTACTTATTAATGTATAATATCAACGAATTATCATTATCAGGGGAGGATTACGTCCACTGGACTTGCCTTGGCCTAAAGCTAATGAATTAATGAATGACAGCTGCTATATTAATACGATATAATAGTTATAGATGAAGAGTATGTTTGTACAAGCTAATGTCGGGAAGGGCCAGGCAGATTTAAAAAAAAAACTTTTTTGCATTTGATAGCATATAATATATATAATTCGACCCTATAACTGTGGGCGCTATATGACCCTATAACTCCAAATTAGACGAGGTATATGAACAATACGTTGCAAAGCCACCACAAGTAAAGCTACCTAGATCAAAGCTTTATATTTATAAATAAAGACATATTATTATAGAGACAACAAACAAGTGTTGTTCCAACAACAGGTTGTTCCAAGAGGTATCAGTCGTCCTAAAATAATATAGATAAGTATAAACATATAAACCTTTCTCCATAATTGGGCTATGAAGTAAAAATTTAGATTAAAGTTTTTAATTATTTTTTAAATTTTTATTATCTCAAATTCCACTGGTGATAAGCTTGTTTCAAAAAACAAACATACTTATATATAACAAAAGCTTTATTATATATTGCCATAGAAGTACAAAGCAAATGTGCATAATAAGATAAACGAGGTCGGACAGATAAAATCATTTAAATTTAAAATTTATGTAATGAAGGTTTCTAGATAATTAGAAGTTAAACAATGGCTGTGGCTTAATTATAAAATGTATGTAATGAAGGACGTTTATTAAGGTGAATATAATTATTTAAATTTTATAAAATAAATGCAATATATAATTTTGCTGCAGTAAAAATTATTTCTATGTTTAATGCTTAAATGACGAAAAGGAATAAGCTCATGTTAGCTTATTCCTTTTCGTCATTTTTTCGTGATTCATAAAGCAGTTTTTCGTGACTTAATTTCAAATTTAAACGTAATTTCAATAATAACAATTATAATTTCGCGTTTTTTAGTAGGTAGGTACGTACTATCGGCACCAATTTAATATAAGAATTTTTGTTAGTATTTTATTATCGTTATAACTGGTTATTTGTTTGTTAGTACATTTAATGAGAGGTTGTGTTTATAAATCAATCATAAGTGTCAAGAAGTTTGGTCCTTATTTCGGGATGTAAAATCCTCATAGATTACCCCTGCTTTTTAGGGTTCCGTAGCCAAATGGCAAAAAACGGAACCCTTATAGATTCGTCATGTGACATACATGTTTGTTTAACTATAATAACTATACTGTTGAAACTTGGTAAGTAGATGTATTCTGTGAACCGCAGTAATATTTTTACTCAAAGGTAGAAAAAACAATAAATTTTGGGGGTTCCCATACTTAGAACTGAAACTCAAAAATTTTTTTTTTTCATCAAACCCATGTGTGGGGTATCTGTATCTATCATGGATAGGTCTTCAAAAATGATATTGAGGTTTCTAATATCATTTTTTTCTAAACTAAATAGTTTGCGCGAGAGACACTTTGAAAGTGGTAAAATGTGTGTGTCCCCCCTGTAACTTCTAAAATAAGAGAATGATAAAACTAAAAAAATATATGATGTACATTACCATACAAACATCCAGCGTAAACTGGTTTGGACGAGATCTAGTAAGTAGTTTTTATTTAATACGTCATAAATCGTAAACCGCAATTTACTTTTCATTCAATCAACTCAAATATTAAAAAAAAAACATAAACCATATTTTTTGTTAAAGTGTCTAATGTTATATATTATGTAATGAACGGAACCATTCGTGCGCGAGTCCGACTAGCACTTGGTCGGTATTTGTTTTATGTCATAAGGAAGCAACCGAGCAGTCGGAGCCTTATGGTGACGATGGTGGTCAAAAACGGCACGCCACCTTCTCGGACTTCTTGTTTGCTGTTCGGGCGATGGACTGCTAACTACTTACGATGACTGGAGGTCATTTTGCGCTCTTCTCCGGTGCCCAGTACGTCTTCTGCGAAAAGGTTTCCCTTACTGATACCTTCCTCTGTGTGCATCACGTACTTGCAATATGACTTGCGACGGCATTCCACGTTGCCTCACTCTGGATACCCCTAAACATTAAAATTCCTTCCAAATAACATTCCATCGTGAATTGAGTATTTTGTTCTATTCCATATAAATATCATGTTGAAACATCATGTTTGCTGATGATCATGATAGCAGGAATATTCATCGAATTCCTAAGCCATCAATTTTAGGAACTCACTTCACTACACTCCTACTTATATATAGTTATTTATTCATACATAAATACTATTTATATAAACGAAACACATTGGTAATAAAGTATATACCTATATATACATATCTTCTTACCAAAAAGGCATACCATTTTGAGTGGAGTAAGTTGCAATAACTTTTTATATATGGCACAGCTTGACACAAATGGACAACGGCATTCACGAAGCGATTCGGTGAATTTATAGCCGTATATTGCTATATTACTAAAGCTTAGGCTTAGAGGAACAGCGGTATTGATCAACGGTTTTGATGTTCAGAAAGCTTTACAACATTGTTGCAGTTGTAGTTACATGTAGGTACATGAATATACAATTACATTAATATTGATTTCGTGAACACGTTGTGTGGCGCACCCTATAGCATAATATCCTATTCTTCTAAGAAACACATAAGCGGTGTAATAGCTGGCACGGTTTTTCCTCTAACTAAGAATGGCGTGCATGAACGTAACGGACCCACCAAGAGGCGCAAAGCCCTGGAGCCCAATTTACATACATTAGTAAGCCGAAACAATTACATTATTATGAAAATATCACTGGCGGAATGACTCTCGCAATGACGGTTTCCATCTCATAAGGCCGTGCATTTTTACAGAGAAATAATAACGAGATATGTACTAAACGAATAATCATAATATGTTAAGGTATACTTAAATGTTGTGATGTCTTAATCAAGAGATTGAGTCGTAGGATCAAGACATTGGAAACAATTTTTTTTTATAGCATAGGAGGGCAAACGAACAGTCGAAGCCTTTTGGCGACTATTGACGCCCATACACATCTGCACAACCAGAGATTACGCAGATGTGTTACCCTCCTTTTCTCTATCCGCCCAATGGGCCACCGGAAACTCAGTTCGTGCAGTTTGGCACGAAACGCGACAGCATCACTTAAGCCGGTATTATGTGAGTGAGGTACAACCTCAGTCGTGCCAGCCCAATTGGACTGCAAAGCAGTATGGCACTACCTCTTACAAAATATATCAGTGCCGAAACAAAAGTAAAAAATCGGTTGTCTGTAAAGTCGGTTTACTGACGATAGTTAAACGTGACAACGTCATAAGAAAATGGAACGCCTCACAGCGAGGTAACGCCGCATGCGTCATGTTTTTTTCGTACGTGCAGCCGGCTCCATCGAATTATAAGACGTTGTCTCGTCAAAAGCATGCTAAATTATTAATTTAATTTTTTTTTTTTGTAGTACGAGAATAATAATGAGAAACGTTCATTTAAATTTTATTGGCGGCCATTTGCAATTCGAATATTCAAGGTGAAGGCGATTGAATTAGCTAAAATTTTGCCTCATTAGCAAATGGGTAGCATAATGAAGGCGATACCGGAAGGCTTCACAGCCATTTGCATATTGCACTTAGTACTATGAAGTATGACGCTTTGTATGCGCTACGTGACACTTACTTCACTATGCCTAATTAAAACATTATGATTTAAAACATTATTGAATTAGCTAAAATTTTGCCTCATTAGCAAATGGGTAGCATAATGAAGGCGATACCGGAAGGCTTCACAGCCATTTGCATATTGCACTTAGTACTATGAAGTATGACGCTTTGTATGCGCTACGTGACACTTACTTCACTATGCCTAATTAAAACATTACATGGAAAGTGTATACAAAATCACCATAGAACATTCGAATATCACTTCATAGATAACAACTGGTGTTTCTTCATAGTAGAGGGTGCAAACGGACAGTCAGTTTCCCAGTAGGTAACTGATGACGCTCATCGAACGTCTTCGCTGGACAAACGCTAGTGTGAAGGGGCCAGGTAAAAAAAATGTGTAGTCGCACATTCACACGGGGGTCGTAGGTTCTCTCGTCTCGAGTTATGTAAATAGAACGTAATAAAAATGTATGACATTATGAAGGAGACCTTTTACTAATAAATAGTTAAGAAAATTAAGGGAATGCCTCATGATATTTTTTATAATAGCAGTGCCCCACCGTTTCACCCCCGCACTTTCCATTCCCGTGGGAGTAAAAGGATAAATTATAGTCTATATGTTGTACTGATGGATTTTATTGTCATTAAAATCTGTAATTTTTGCGTAAAAGAAGAACAAACATACATTCTTACAAACTTTCGCGTTTATGATATTAGTAGCATTTCATGATTTATGAATCATCACTATTTTATTCCTATAATTTATTTAAATAAATAAACTAACATAAAAAAAATAGTTATTGAAACAAATTCATTTTAAGGTCGTAACAAATTAACATATTTACTGCATCAATATTTATATTAAATGGTAGTTTTATCTTTATTATTTACATTTGATTAGAATCTGACCTAGCTAAAGTAAAACGGAAAACAAAATATATTTAATTCGACTATTATACCTCAATTATTTTAGTTATAGTGTTAAAGTTTATGTAACTTTTTTCACAAGCCCATTAACACTTTCCAAATAAACCTTTTAGTTCGACTTTCAAATTGACGAATCAAATCGATTATTTCAAATTATGTCAAATCATGGTTCATCGAACGGAATAAACATAATGGCGGAAGCAGGAAGTGGCGGATGTAGTATTATGACGTCACTGGAACCCCACGCCGCGAAGCGAAGTTCCTGAGTTTATATTATGTACTAATATTATAAATTCGAAAGTTTGTATTGATTTTTGTGACTCTTTCAGCCAAAAACTTCGGAACTGATTTTAATGAAACTTTACCATAATATTGCTTATATGTCAGAATAACTTAAAGGCTGTAATTTATCTACGTGCTCCCACGGTAATGGGAAGTACGCGGGCAAAACCGTGGGACGCTGCTAGTGTATTATAAGCGATGGATAGGTCATCTTAGCGTTTATTAAAATATGAGGAAAGAAAACCGTGCGCTTTGCTGCCGTGTGATAAAATATACAGCTATCACATAATAGCTCTCTTTCTCTGCCTCCTTCCTGACTCTTTACCTGCAAAAAATCGGTGTAATTTGGAAAAGAAGACTAGCAGTGCAAGTACTATTGAGACCTACAATCTCAGGAGAACGCGAAGACAAGTTGCTTGAACTTTTCGGGGTAACATGCATTGACGTACCAAAAACCCTGAATGAGACAGTAATTTGGGACTTAGCAGAGCGATGATGATGAGGTCATATACGATGTCCTTATGCTGATACTTCTATTATACTCGCTCAATTTTTTGTTTGTTGGATAGACAAACTGGTAGACGTGCCACCTGATTGTAAGTGGTCGACGTCGCCTATGAACATAACCTAGTTTACCCGGACCTAGCCCAGGCAACTTATCTATGTGTTGCCTGTCCTGAGACATAAGATGTTAAGTGTCTGTGCCAGTAATTACAATTTTAATTGCATGTCTTGCCCTTCTCTCCGAAACAGAGCAAAGCAGTTTGACGGGAGAAACAAGCAGGATGGTGGTACCCATGCAGACAGCAGCGCACCACAACGCAACCCTCCCACCGGTGAGTTGTTATATTCTTGGGTGACATCGATTACTCACCCATATTATATTCCCACATTAAAAATCCCGACATTTCTCGTAAATTACAGGCTTCAATCTCACAGCAATAATTATCACAATAACCGCATAGTTCGTTGGGTAAACTCATTTCGTTTTTTAATTAATATTTACTCTCAATTCTCGTCCCAGCAAAATGGGAATTCCCCGTTTCATGATTGTCACATTTATACAAAATATATTTTAACGATTCAAATGTAAAACACTGGCTTATTGGGAAACAAAAAAAAATGTGTTAAGAAAATATTTATTATGTACACTGAACAAAGTTTTAATGAAGCTTTTTTTTAAATTGCTTTTTGTTTGACATTCCTATAGGCACATAAGCGTGAACTAATGATAGCAAAAATGAATACATTTAGAAAAGTTCTAGAATTAACGAATTTATTGTATTACAAGGTATTAAGTTAAATATAAAATACTAGCTGGTGCCCGCAGCTTTGGCTGCGTGGCACCAGATAGTATATAAAAGGGTAGTTTTTGTATGTGCTTCCTAGAATAAAATATTAAAAAGTACATACAATTTTGTGCCTTTGACTATTCCTACCCCGTTTTTTGACATTTCAATTGACGTAACTATGAATTACTACTAATAATAAGGCAAATGTAAATAACGTAGGAACTTTGATTTAGTTAGCTTATGTGTTATTCTGATATTTAACCTACAACACAAGTTTCGTCAAAATCCGTTCAGTAGTTTTGTGATTTGTCGTGATTGACGAACAAACATTGAAACTTATAATATAAGTAAGATATTTTATATTCAATGAGCGTAGTAAAACGGCTATGAATATGTTATCAGCTTATTTTGTTTACTCATGACGGTAAAATATAATTAGCGGTGTAGTGAGAGTTGCAGGTTGCAGGTTAGCCACCTCTTAGGTCTGAGTAGACGATCGCTTTTAAAACACAGTTTCGAGCATTGAATAGGTTTTATGCACCTCATTGGACTTTTTAATGTATTTTTCAAATATGCGGAAAATTATGAGATTAAATTTGTCGCATATTAATTTGATCTAGGGTGGAAACCAAAACAGAATTTAATGTTCCAAACGTTTAATTTTCCGGCCACGGACACGACACCAAGACGGCCGATTTTTTATTCTTGCTTTAGGAAAATTTATAACGCAAAATAAATTTATAATGAGTACGGAAGAAAGTAGATATGCATCACTTTTGTATTATTAGTATTAACAATACAAGTGTATAATAATAAAGTATAGCCAATCGTATAGTCATGTAGTTAGAAATGATAAATTTTTGCAACCTAGTGGCCTAGTTTATAAATAATCTAGTTTTCTAAAATTATATACAATGTATAAACTTCGCTAATATTTGAACGTAAAATCGTTGGTCTGTATCGCCCCCGTCGCGAGCGGGTATTTGTAAAGGTTCGTGCGTCGAGCGGACGTGCAGGCATCCGGCTGGTGTCGGTTCGATATAAAAATATCGATTTAATACTAGTACATGACTAGTACGAACCGTTTAAGACTTTATACCGGTAATCGCCACTGAATATTTGTTTTGCAACTTGTAAATTTCTTTTTACGTTCAACTAAACGTTGCTGCTTCTTTTGCGATTATAATTATTCGACTTTTTAAATCGAGACGTGAGCGCTGAAAATTAGTCTAAAGATAGGTATACGTCTCTTTCATAATAATTCGAAAATTAAATTATTGTTATTACATATGATAAGATAATATGTCGCGATAACGAGACATTTGTAGACAATTATCTCCGCGAAATAAAATTGAAAACATGGTGAAAAATTAATATCCCGTTTAAAATAGGTTTAGCAGGGAAAATTACATGTTAATTTAAAATATCTTAGAAAACTATTATTGTTTCAATTATTGAATGTTTTATCTTATCCGTAAATTATAATCAAATAAATTCCTATTTCAGTTCGTAAAATTCTGCGAAACATGTTATTTTGAGGAATTTGAAAACAACACTATAAATCGATACGATCGTTTTATGAATAAATAAACAGCCTTGTAAACTTCTGACGAGGTTGCTCGATAAAATCGATAACCTAGACTATAAAATACAAAGTATTTGTACCTAAGTGAAGTTTGTAAGTGAAGATTATATTATATCATCATCATCATCATCATCAGCCTCTGTCCGTCCACTGCTGAACTTAGGCCTCCATATATATTTGGAAATACTCTTCATAAATCATCATCAGCAGTGAACAGCCATAGTGTACATTTTCTGTACTTGGCCATTTCATGATCAATCCAATTAAGTACCCATATTTTTTTCGTAGGTTCTATCTTGAGTGGTTTTCCTTAAATCAGTTGGTTACTCTAAAATCTAAATGATCTTTATCCTGTTAAAACCGCTTGGACACTGATGAAAGAAATTTTAAGAAAACCTCCAAATCCATTCTCAAAATCTTTGAGGGTGTGTGAACTTCGCCAACCCCGAACCAGCCTTGTTACTAAGGCTTAATGTCTCCCATTCCCAGTAGTAAAAGTATGGTTCGTATATTATGTGTCTATTTGTTTTACCATGTATAATATGATTATAGTTTTTATGAACTCCGTATTATCTTGATGATCAGGGTTCAATTACCGCAACCTTCTCCGGCGGTCTGCGCCAAGCACGCAACAATTCCGACTCCACATTCCAGGGTATTTCGACACTGTCATTGGGTATTGTGGATGTTTTTAGTATTTGAACATTTATTTACTAATGTACTTATACAAAAATGTTATTAGTTATATCATCACGCACGGTGAAGCAGGCGAAGCTGTGGGCAACAGCTAGTTAGTAATAATCAGATGATATCCGTCCTCAGCCTCGTTTCACATAGTCTCAGGTAAGAACCAAAACATATGAGAGGGGTGAATGACCTTATCGCCCATTTAAACTTCCATTTTCCTACTTACAGTGGCCCAAATAGCGAGATATGAAACTCAGATAACTTAGCTCCTGATGTTCTAGGCATAAGAGAAATTCTTTATCTAAATGGGCAATGGATTGGCGTAGAACATGAATTTTTTTCAGTAAGAAGGAGGACCTCAAAATTTCAAATAACTTAGAAAGCAACTTGCGGGTCATAAAGATTTAAAATGAACATGTTTATTTTCAATATCAAAACTGTTCAAAATGGCATATTTACGATGTTTTTAAATGTTTCAGTCTCATGAACACGGCATTATACCATCGACATATTTACATATTTAGCTCCACGCGATGTTAGCGAAAAACTTGGTAAATACCCAAATTTAAATAGTTTTAATACATACAAGTATTGTTTTGTAATCATCATCATTATTATCAACCTTTTTGAAGACACGATCCGCCGCCACTCGCATCAAATTAAGACCACTCTTCATTTACACTTAATCTATATTAAATCAGTTATTGTTTTAACTTTTAATGTTTATGCGAATTTCGCTCATTATAATGAAACAACTTTGACGGATTTTATCGCGGTTTATTAAGTTTTTTTACCGACTTAACAAAAAGGAGGAGGTTCTCAATTCGATTGGTATTTTTTACACGTCCAAACTCCGTTTTGTTTGAATTTTTAACCGACTTCAACAAAAAGGAGGAGGTTCTCAACTCGGCCGGTTTTTTTTTATGTATGTACACCTATTTCTCCGTCAATTGTGGACCGATTTTCAAAATTCTTTTTTTGTTTGAAAGGGTATATTTGCCATTTGGTCCCATGATAAGGAAACCAGGATCTGATGATGGCATCCTAGAGAAATCGAGGGAAACGTTCGAAATTTGTAGGAATGACTAGTGTGCTTTATATTTTTTTAATAAGCATTTTAAAGCACTACAATTTAATGAAGGTCTAGAGTCGATCTGATGCTGGAGCTGGAAGACAGTCGAGGGAACTCCTCGACGATTTACTTCAGTAACCTTGTGTTTGGGCTTGATTAATTTGTATTGATGAGAACTTTACACTTAGATGGGTTGTGACTGTGATTGGGGGTCTGATGATGAAGACGAAGCTCAGTTAAGGGAACTCCTAAATAGTTTAAAGTAGCTAGCTACCTTGTGATTGGACTTAATTAATTTATACTGATGAGAACTTTGCACCCTTATGGGTGATACGTGCCATTACCGTTATGATGATGGAGACTATAGGCAGTCGAGGGAACTCCTGATTTACAGATTTTTTTGGGCTTACTTCATACGGTTCAATATGCCAAAATGTCTATCTCTGTATGCCTTTCTTTAATGAATCACTAAAAATTAAGAAATAAAAATTTTTAAATAAAAATTATAACCGACTTCAAAAAATAAAGTAACTAAAATGTTATAAAATAATCGCGTGTACAATCTTTGCGTTTACCACGTCATTATTGTTACTTTTGGAGTCGGTGTCAGCCAAGGTAGATAGGTAGGTACCTAGAGCAACAAATACGACAATGGTGACGTATTTGTTGCTGTAGGTACCTATTTAACTTAGCTGACACCGACTCCAAAAGTAACAATAATGACGTGGTAAACGCAAAGATTGTACACGCGATTATTTTATAACATTTTAGTTACTTTATTTTTTGAAGTCGGTTATAATTTTTATTTAAAAAAAATTACAGCAAATATCACATAGGTCACATGACTCTCGTTTATTATAGTTTTAATACGTATCACAGAGACCCAAGACATTAGACTTATAATACTTTTAAGTCTAGTACTTTTATATGCAATTTCTCATATATTTGAAAGTAAAATCCTTTGTCATTGTAATGTAGCCAGAGAATAGCCGGAGAACTTAGCCAGGGGGTTTATGACTGGGCTCGTGACTCGTACGATGAGAACATTAAGCCGTGACCGCTCTCTTAGTAATAACTCTCCGCACAATTTAAGCGTAATTGCATAAAATCGCTTTTGTCGGAATTTCGCTTGCTCAATCCGCGGTGGGTCCTATGTTTCCTGGAAAAAGGTTCCTATTGATATTGTACAATTGCCTTTATAAGTTTCTATGGTTTGATTTATACTGATTTTTTATCGTCGATTTTCTTTTTTGGTGATGTTTATTTAATCATTTAAATCATTATCAGGTCATTTTAGGGCACCATTTTACAAAAACCCCTTTAAATATTGCAAAAGTGACCGATATATTTATAATTTAATTCTAAATGGAATGTGTTTTTTTATATGTGACTGAATAATCAAAAATATTAAAAGGCTTGATAAGAAACTCGTATTGAAAAAGAAATATAAGAAGCGCATGAAAATGCAAAATATTTTTTATTCTTCAACGAATCCCGATACGCGAACTTCTCAGGAACATAACCAACACCATAAGGTCTTGATTACACTTTCGCGTGATCCAACCGCACGATGTGACGGTAATGTGTTCATGTCGAAAAGGTATTCATATGTCTCACCGCAGCCCTACAATTTGTGATCGATTGAGAATGTATACACCTTAAGTATCGATCGTGAATATATTCTTTACCTCATTGCGTTTTTGTTTGGGCGTACATCGTTTTGTGTATTGCACAGCGTTCAATGTACAGGAGTTGCTAAGTACTATCCGCTTTAGTCTAATATCGATACAAACAACGCTTAGGGAAACCTCACGGTAGGTCATGACTCACGTATTTCCGACACGCGACTGAACTAGCAATACACGTAGCATTCAGTCATAAAATATAATAAGAACCTGAGACACATTTAAATGAACTATGGGATGTAACTCATGTACTACATTATTGTGAAGGATGCTATGAATTTGTCAATGTCTATTTTGAAAATAGTCATCATACTTGAAAATTATGGCCAAGCGAGATGGTTTTTGTTTGGAAAATTATTCAAAATTAGGAAACACATCCATATGAAAAATATCGCGTTATTTCTTAGACCATTAATCAGTAACTATGGGCTTACAAGACGCCGTTACTATGATGGCATATCCATGAGTATATATATATATATATATATATATATATATATATATAATAGAAGGGCAAACGAGCAGTCGAAGCTTTAGACTACCGACGCCCATACACATCTGTACAACAAGAGATTATGCAGATGTGTTGCCGTCTTATTCCCTATTCCCCCAATGGGCCACCGGCAACTCACAAACCGCACGAAACGCGACAGCATAGCTGTCACTTGCCGCCGGTGTTATGTAAGCGATTCCCGGTAGTGCCGGAACAAGTCGGTTCCATAGCAGCATGGCACTACCTCTTAATGAATTTTAATATATTATACGAGTACTAATGAAATCAAAGATTGATTTTAGTAACGTGCTGGAGCACGCATAGCAGTTAGTTCGTGTTTAAGTAAAATAACAAAAAAAATATCTATGTAATGTATTTATTTATTTATGTTAATAATAAATTTGCCCATAATGGGATTCATACCCACAACCAAGTATGACACGCCCTCAAATATAACAATTTCTACATGGTAACTTTCGATTTTCACAATCAATGGATGATGTAAAATGGCAGTACAGTGTTACACACATTGCACGAGTATTGACACCGCATTAAAGTTAATTAATACGCAGGTGTATCGGCACGTACCATTTCGCCCCTTTTGTCATAAAGGTGACTGGATGTACCACTTTTTGTTAACAGAGTCTTAAATACTATTATCAGCTGTATACGATGATCAGCTGTTGTAGTAGTTTTTTTTTTTTGGCAGTTGGATAGGCAAACGGGTTGTCGAGTCACATGACGATAAGTGCAGCGTCGCCCGTAAACATAAACAAGCTAACGTGCGACTAGCCCAGGCAACTCATTCATGTGTTGCCTATCCATAGAGCCTATAACTGGAATAGAGCGGTAATGTTATGTGTTTGGTATGAAAACAAATTACGCCAAATTTGTGCTGCGACGCTGCGCCGATTGTGCGCTCTGATTGGTTGACTGATGGCCATCGATGGATGATTGGCCGATAGGACATGCAGACAGATCACTGGTTTGTTGAATTGTTATTGTGTCAGTGACAAATCACTGGTCCGTTTCGGAATTTTATGGCGTACTTACATTTAACTACTCTATCCGGTTATATACTCGAAGTGCCTATCCTGCCCTTCTCTATGAAACACAGCATAGCTGTTTCACGGGAAAGACATTGGAGGTACCAAGCAGACGGGAGCGCGGCACAGCACAACCCTCCCACCGGTGAGAATAGCTATATAATATATCGTATAATTGATTTCATGGAAAAAAATGGCATCAACTTCATAATAAAAATTTACACTTAGATATTAAATTGTTTTAATTAGTAGACAGTAGTGTACTTGCAGTTTATAACGAGTTTTTGTTAATGTTGGTAAAGAAATGAAATCTAGAAACAGGACGCAATATTTTGTTTTCTAATGTTAACTACTATAATAAACTTTTTTCGGAAAGTGCAATTATACCAGTAAATGAAAAAGTTAAATATTTGATAGCAATGGAAACATATTATAGAGAGGAATTTAAAATAAATATAATATATAAATACAGCGCTCGATCAATTAAGAAAGGAAAGTTAGAGACAGTAAAAGTTAATAACTACTATGGGGAAAGAACTAGAAAATATATTGTACCTGAGATATGTAATGAATATCAAATACTAAGAGAAGAAAAGAAAATAAAGTGTAAATTTAAATTAAAACAAAAGTTGAAAGAAGTGTTTGTACTAAAAATGTAAGTAAGTCTTAGGTATGTGTAATAATTATTTTTTATTGCTTATTGTTATAAATATTGTATATTATATGGAATATCTATGTTGTTAGAGAGAGATACAGAATTTAAATAATACTAGTATGTAATATATGTGTGCAGGACGACTCAATCGATCACGTAACTAAGTAATTATAATATGTACATAGTCATTGTTCTAATTGTAATATGTAAATACTAACTACTAATTGTTACTAAGATAAGGATAGGCCAGGTTTTTTTATTTTTGATTTTTTTGCCAGTATATAGTTTGATAGGTTTAATATGAAAACTTTGTGTCATGTAACTGACTCGCCCCAACTCGGTTGTACGCCAACCGAGTTTACCTTATAGCTTGCTGTCACTTTCGTTTTACGTAAGAGTGAGAAAGATGCAATATGTTGTGTTTTTTATATGTCTAATTAGAATGTTTTAATTATGTTTTTTAATTAGAATTAATGTCTATTTAGATTCCTATAAGCATTAGAAATGTTAATTTAATTAGATAATAAGAGAAAATGAGTTGTAAAGTGTAAACAATGTTAGAAAGGATAGGGTATAGGTTAGAGTGAGAGGGAAATAAGGTGATCTCTGATTTGTCAATCTAATAGTATGCTTTACGACAAGATTTGTATAAATATCGCGCTGAATTTACACTAGTTAGTTCAGTATTCGGCTACCAGTAATAGTGAAAACTTGTAAAGAAATACTAAGAAGAGGAATAAAGGAAAAGTTCTGAAGAAATTATTGTTTCAATTCTTCAATCCCAGCAACAAGTGTACATAGCGTATAATATGTATGTATGTTACAAGTTTGAGCGGAACGCCTACAAACTGCTTGAACAGTTTGGCGATTAGATGATAAGAAATAAAAGTGTATCTTAAAAGAGAATAAAGTATTTAAAAAAAAAAAACGAATTGCCGTTGGTTGCTACTTGCTGTAAAGTATCCGAAACGTTAATTGTGTAAAAAAAAAAGTGCGTGCGTACAAAGTACACATGTCAGAAGTGAAACTTATTTGGCAAACTAATTTTTTTTTTTTTTTTTTTTTTTTTTTTTTTTTTTTCGAATTGACCTATGCTGTGGTCCAAAGACCTTTACGCTTAATCGGAAGAGTAGGAGAGCTGATGGCTTCTACCTAAAACAGTTAAACGGGAGGGTTACCTCCGCCAGCCGTGGTGTCAATGACATCGCAGCCTCCTGGCATCGGGAAGACACATGCGGCGGGACAGCTCCGCGCCTTCGAACGTTGGGGTGCCACCCCAGGCGGACTACCCCTACCGGGTTGAATCACAAGTGATTGCCCAGCAGAAGGCGCCAGCAATACTGGGGCACACCCCGTCCGCGGCAGCAGTGACGTCCACCGCATGTTATCTTGACTGGAGTCATTGACCTCGAAGAGGGCGGGGACCCCACCAGCCACGCCACCCGGTGGGCGAGGCCATCCGCGCGCGCTGCTGTCACGAGCAGTTTTTGAACTATAGGAATCCGAGACGGTCGACTTTTTGCTGACGGTACAATTACTGTTATCACTAGGGCCGGCCCTAGCGATAACGGCAGTTATCGGGTCGCGCGCGGTCCTCGTTACTGTCGATAGCGTCGGACTATCGGTTATATCGCGATCAGAAGTATTGCAGTCGACTCGCAACGGATTCGAACCTACGCTATCGCGTTCGGTCCGGACCGATGTAGTTGTCGTGTGTGGTGTGTATCGTCGCCAGTTGCCCCGGGACACGAGGCGGTGTATCGGTGTACCTGTACCCGGTTGTTGTTTTCTTAGTGTATTTTGTAGGGCGCGTCGCATGTTAGCGTCATGCATTAACAGCTGTGAAATTTCATCAGCTGGGTCGGTCAAAACATTTTTAGGTAATCTTCGCTTTACAGCGACTGAGCTATCGGGGGTATAGTTTGCCGCGCTCGCGATGAGCGGGTTGGGATGTACTATTGCCTTTTCAAAATAATGTTCTGACATCTGTTTGAAAT
The DNA here is from genome assembly GCA_963853865.1 of Helleia helle. Classification (NCBI taxonomy): domain Eukaryota; kingdom Metazoa; phylum Arthropoda; class Insecta; order Lepidoptera; family Lycaenidae; genus Helleia; species Helleia helle. Next base: position 12,226,877 of record OY971431.1, read on the forward strand.
GGCTCCTGATTGTTTCCAATCTAAAATCGCGATGCAGGTCAATGTTTCTCACATACCACGGGCAACCGGTTGCCATGCGCATGAATCTATTTTGAACTACCTGTAGTGCATAAAGTCGTCTCTGTGACACATGCGCGAATGCGACACAGGAATACGACATTATAGGCCGAATACAGGATTTGTATAGAGTGAGTTTATGCCTGAGGGGCATTTTGCTATTTTTATTTATAAGGAAATATAATTTGGATAAAACGAACTTAGCCTTATTTGATACATTTTTAATATGTGGTCCGAAGGACATTGACCTGTCTAAAGTAACCCCTAGGTACTTGACCTGTTCGACTCTAGGGATTACAGTATCGTTTAATTTTATGGGCGCCATGAATCGACACCGCTTACTGCGTGGACCCTTTATTTTTCTACTAAAATGCATTGATGCGCTTTTCTCGGGATTGATTTCTATCCTCCATTTAGCGAACCAGTCTCCTAGGACGTTGACGGCTCGCTGAAGGGAGTTAGAAGCAACTGACGCTTTAGGGTGTGTTATGTACAGAGCGGTGTCGTCGGCAAAGAGCGCCAGCTTTACCGCGGGGTGCTTAGGTATATCTGATGTGTACAGGTTGTACAGGGTTGGGGAGAGTACTGAGCCCTGAGGGACTCCGGCCCTCAGAGGTCTCCGGGAGGACAAGGTGCCTTCTACTCTGTACCTAAAGTGCCGGTCAGACAGGTAGTCTTTGATGATGATGACCAGTCTGTCCGGTATTCCTAATTTATAGAGTTTGTATACGAGACCTTCGTGCCATATCCGGTCGAAGGCCCTCGCTACGTCAAAGAAGACCGCGCATGTGTCTCGGGAGTTTTTCCTATTTAGACCTCTGAGTATGTCCTCCGTCATGCGGTGGATTTGTCTGGGACAACAATGGTTTTCGCGGAAGGCGAATTGTTCATCTATGAACAGGTTCTTTTCGCTTATAACAGTTTTCAACCGTTTAAGCAGAACCCGTTCATATATTTTTCCTATCGAGCTTAGTAAGCTTATGGGCCGATAGCTTGACGGTTCCGTACCCGGCTTTCCGGGTTTGGGTATACCTATAACCGTGGCTTCTTTCCATATGTCTGGGAATTTGCAACCCTTTAGGAGGGCGTTTATTACATTTACAAGGAGGATAACTAGGGCGAGCGGTAGTATTTTTAATACCCTGTTCGTTACTCCGTCCAGCCCGGGGGCCTTCTTGGAGTGCAGGCACTTAATTATATCCAGGACCTCTTCTACGTCCGCGGGAGGGATCGGATCACCCTCCGGCGGCATAGCGGTCCTCCTCGCAACCTCCCTAGTTACCTCCTCTACATGGGGACCTACTGGGGAGGATGCTACTATCGGGCTCGGCGTACACTGGCTCTCGAAATGATCGGCTAGACATTCGGCTTTGTCTGAGTCCTCTAGTGCAGGCGTGTCGTTTATTCTATTCAACGGGGGCATAGATGCCTCCGATTTATTCCGAATTGATCTCGCGAGTGGCCAGTAGGCCACGTGTGAAGGGTTAATCTCGCTCAGGAGGCGATCCCATCTCTCGGATTTATATTCTATTATTCGGGCTTTGACCTCTCGTTCGACTAATTTTTTAAACTTAAACTAATTTTTAAATCTCGTTTATATTTATACTAATCTAAAGCTTTAAATTTCTGAGACTTGCGATGCGACGTTCGCTCTATCTCTCTCTCTCTCGATCTTTCTCACTCGCTTGCTCCCTACTCTCAAACACAAATAATATAAATTCCTTGATAAAATGCCAAACTTCTTTGAGGTAGGAAATTTGCCAAACTTTAACTAGTGATATCTACTTCTAACATATCAAAGAGACACAGAGGTAGCAACTGTCATCGTGATTTATTAGAATCTCGTTCGTCTGCAGCGTGGTTCCAATTAAGAACACCATCAAAACCTTATTTTGGTACGAATTAAACTCATGTTCAAAGTAATACGAGGGACTTAAGTTAATTACATTTATTTGTAACAAAATGTGTTCTTTAACATAAGAAGTATTTTTTATTTTATTAACGCTTCATTATTTGTAGTAACGTTTTTAATAACGTTTTTATTTTGGCAAAACATGAGATCATTCAAAGAACATTTATATTTCGTTTTTAAGATTTTCATACATTTTACTTTCATGCAATTGAAATATAACCTCATAACATTTTTGTGATTGCATCTCCTGACATTATCACGTAGGATGAAAGCAAACAATCTTCGACTATATATCTTTATCATGCTAAGAAAACACACTAAATAATAATAATTTTCCTGCGTATTTTCCTCTCTACGTATAGTAAGATTAAGGGGGTAGTTACGCTTAATTCTTTTACAGATTTATATTACTTTCCCACTATCTTTATTATTATTAATTGGCTACAGGATGTCTTCGCACATAAAATTAAATACTAAACGCATAAAATTGTCGTTTAATTTATCGTATACGGAGTAGTTATTATTTTGAAGTTGCCTAGTTGTTGTAATTCATCTGTTATGCGTGATGGGCATATGTATTTCCATATTAGGTACTTACATGAATAAGCAAAAGCTCCCATTTACTGACTTTTTACTATTAATTAAGGTCCGTAAAATGAAACACTTTTTTACGGATTTAATCGCGGTTTATTAAGATTTTTACAAGCCCGACGTTTCGGATACTTTACAGCAACCATGGTCACGGGAGAACTGAGGTGTCATACGTCCTAATGTTACAAAGTTATTCGAAACTACCCTATGATCTATGATACCCTACTATCCCTAGCTTAAATACACAACCAACACAGAAATAGCAGTTACATAAGAGTACACGCAGCATTAGCACCCGAATCAACTCATTTGGAAAAATAAAATAAAAAAAATAATAATAAAAAAACTACCCTATGATACATCAATATTTTGGTTAGTCCTATCTACGCAGAAAGTGCTAACTGTATCTTTAATCTGTGACATATTATGCTTGGATTTTGATTTGATAATATTAATAATGGGATTCCAAGCAGGTGGTAAGAGCCAGCCATCTTCTGTATTGAAATTTGGATGTTTTTTTTTAATTTCAATAGCCTCGCAGATAATCCTTGGTTAGAATCGGTGTTCTTTTGTGAGGACTTGTGGGTTATCAAATTTGATATAATGGCGAGCTTTGTCAAGACTATGTTCAACATGTGTATGTGTAACATTAGGACGTATGTATGACTCCCCAGTTCTCCCGTGACCATGGTTGCTGTAAAGTATCCGAAACGTCGGGCTTGTGAAATCTTAATAAACCGCGATAAAATCCGTAAAAAAGTGTTTCATTATAATGAGTGAAATTCGCGTAAACATTAGAAAAAAATAAGGTCCTTAAAACTTATAAATTAAGTAGATTATGTAAAGTAAAGACAAAAAGGTAATTAAAAAAAATCATTATGATCTTATTACGTCTAAAAAAGTCTAAGCATAGCTGTAGCTGTTATACTTCAGAAAATCCATAATAATATTAAAATTAAATAGAATCATCACACTTATCAATACGTCTTTATTTAAACGTAAAAATAACACCTAGTGTGCGGCGTGACCTTATTAACTTATGGGACCACTTCGAAACTAGTTTGGTAAAGGTATGTGCACACCAATGTTTTACGTAAGTTGACCTCAAAACGTGGGGCCCTAGCAGTTCCGTTCACACAAATACTAGCTAATTGAAGATAATCTAATATTAAGTGTTTACATAAAACTTGCGAACTACTAGCCTTTCTAACAGTTAATTATTTTAGCGAGTGTATTCTAGTTAGTACCTACGTATTATTTGTATAAGTCCTTGATGATGGTTGGATTGGATGTAGGTATATGAATTTAGGTAGACGACATCGTCCATTAGACAGGTGGGAAGATGATCTCCGTGAAGTGACCGGTCCGTGTTGGATGCGAGTGTGGGATAGGCCGTCTTGGCGTTCAGGAGTGGACGGATAGAGGATGATGATGATATTAATTTAATTTAATTAAATTTAATGTCAAACTACATTAATAAGGGAAAGCAAAAAAAAGTTTTTGAAAAGATAAAAATGTACCTATTGCAGATGGCTACATCTAATCCTACTATCCTACTTATATTATAAGAGCGAAAGTTTGTGAGAATGTATTGGATGTGTTTGTCGCTCTTTCACGCAAAAACTACAGAATGGATCTTATTGAAACTTTATAATAATATAGCATATACATAAAATAACATATAGGCTATAATTTATCCATGTACTCCCATGGGAATGGGAAGTGCGCGGGTAAAGCCGCGGGCTCGATAAATTATAGCCTATATATTATTCTGATATATAGGCTATCTTATTGTAAAGTTTCTATAAAATCCATTCATTAGTTTTTGCATGAAAGAGCGACAATCATCCATACAAACTTTCGCGTTTATAATATTAGTAGGAGATAGGATATACCTACTTTTCATTACTATTCACATATAATTTTATTCTGTAAGTAGTTTTGTTACATAATGGGAAGAATCCATTAATCCCTTAAATATTATTCCCACATCACAGACAACAACCGTCCCATACATTCTCATCCAAATAAAATCACAGATCACGGACGGACAAACAGTAAACTGACCGCACGTAGGTACTCAAAACATACCATGTCGCTTTATGAGTGTACAGGGCAATAAGAAGCCTTCAAGGCCTTTTAAGATGGGAGACCCTTCACAGCCCTCAAATTGAAAAGGATTCCAGTAGGGCTAACATGCGCGCACGACAAAATTTTGTCTACCCCTTTTCTCGTATTATTTCATATACAAGAAAAGGGGTAGACAAAATTTTGTCGTGCGCGCATGCTATCCCTACAGAACTAGGTTTGCCCAAATTCGTTCGATAAGTACTTTTCTAGCTAGTTAGGGCTGAAGACTTTAAAATAAAAAAACATATATTTAGTTTTTAGTTAGACACATTACCGGTGGGAGGGAAGCGCTGTGCCGCGCTCCCGGCTGCATGGATACCACAATCTTGCTTGTTTCTCCCGTGAAACAGCTTTGCTGTGTTTCGAAGAGAAGGGCAAGACAGTCAGTGTAATTACTGGCACCGAGACTTAACATCTATGTCTCAGGATAGGCAACACATAGATTTGTTGCCTGGGCTCGTTCCAGGTAAACTATTTTATGTTCATGGGCGACATCGACCACTTACCATCAGGTGGCACGTTTGCCAGTTTGCCTATCCAACTAACATAAAAAAAACACATCAAACTAACCATCCTGGCAGATCTCAATAAAAGCTTAAACCAGCACTATCGAGCGCCATTTTTTTCGTTCAGTTTTTTTTTTAATAAATAAATACTAACCAACAATTACACCACGTTAACCTAGCCGCGTGGTAAGTTCGTAAGAACTTGTGTTACGGGTAGGTACTAAGAACGGAAATAAATTTAAGAAATCAATATAATAAGTACCTAGATATATGTATAGGGTCACATCCATGACCCGGTTTAGACATCTATGTTCATCATACAAATTATTTCGACTTAGTGGGATTCGAACCCGCAACCGCTGCGTAAGTGTCCATTATCCTGAACACTCGACCAGCCAGTCGTCGTTTTAAAAAACGTTTATTCTTAGAATCATGCAAACACATACCCTATGAAGCCGTAATTCACCTATGCCGTGTAAACTAACACTTTTGACGAATCGTAAACACAGATCAGCATTAAACCTGGGCGACTCAGTTCGATACTGGAATTCATAACCACCAGGTTTTCTCGAAATACATTAATTTTAAGCTTCTACATCCCTGACTAGTATTTTAAAGAAATATTTTACGATTTCGTATTTATTGTAGCATGCATTATATAATGCTGTGGGCTCTGTGTGATATATTTTAGAGGAGCCATTGTTGGCCTTGGGAGATTGAGATAACCGACACAATGGCCCTTCAACAATGAACTAAGTTGCAACGTGTGAGAAAAGTCTTATGGGATTTTTGCGTATTAAGGCTCGAATATCACTTGTATTCTTTATCAATTAAGGTTGTCATCATTTGATTATGTTAATTGGATAGGCAAACTGGCTGACGTACCACCTGATGGTAAGTGGTCGTCGTCGCCCATGAACATAATATGTATATCAAATCACTTATGTATAAGTTCTATAGAGATGCTATTAAGGAGAACAAAAACAATACAAACAACGTAATTAAAAAATTATATAAACACATTTATTCAAATCCATGACCCCGGTACTTGTATTTGCTATTCAAATATCTGCCCTTGGCGAGATTCGAATCGGTGACCTTCCGTAGTAAATGGCATTAGCACTACACCAGACCATCAACACATTGTGTGTTCACATGTAAGTAAAAATTGTCACGCAGTTTGGGTAAGGATAAATGGGAGTCGGAAGTAATGGGATAGTCCGTTAGGCGATTTGGGTTGATGGATGGAGATTGAACGATTGTTAATTAACAAAAGGCTTTCATGCGGGCTGGTCATCATGTTTTTAGTAATATTATAAAGGTTAATTTTGATATTTATTTTCGAATTTTTATCGATTTTTTTTTCGAAAAACACAGCAGATATAAAATATTCATACCGCAACCGGGATAACAAAGCCAAGCAGAAGTGAAAAACATAGTAAATATCCCGTTTTAAATAGTTATAATTGTGAAAGCCATGTTTATTTTAAATCTAACTCAACTGATTTTCGAGAACTTTCTTTACCAGTACACTGCGATATTACTGAGTTACGAAGGCTATGAAATTGTAAGGCAAAGCTGCTACAAGAGTTAGTAATTCATAAAATACTCTAATGTATACAATGATGCATGATCCGTGAAAATTGAAGAATCACATAGAATTTCAAATCGCCTCGTGTGAAGAATCTGTATTATACATAGATGCAGATAAAATAAAGTTTTTTTTTTTTTTTATGTTACTTGGATAAGCAAACTGGCAAACGTGCCACCTGATGGTAAGTGGTCAACGTCGCCCATGAACATAAACTAGTTTACCTGGAACGGGCCCAGGCAACTTATCTATGTGTTGCCTATCCTGAGACATAAGATGTTAAGTCTCGGTGCCAGTAATTACACTGCCTGTCTTGCCCTTCTCTCCGAAACACAGCAAAGCTGTTTCACGGGAGAAACAAGCAAGATGGTGGTACCCATGCAGCCGGGAGCGCGGCACAGCGCTTCCCTCCCACCGGTAACTAATCGTTTAGTTCTTACAAAAGAATTGATAGCAGTAATTATAAATGATAAATTGACACAGACGGCTTAAGAGAATTCTGATGGATATAGTTCTGTAGCTAAGTAATTGCGTTTCTTTTAAAAAAATACAAGTATATACCATCACGTTCAGGAGACTTGTATTGATTAGTTTTTATTTTAAATGACTACTCTTCTTGTTGAGCGTAGTTGGTATGAAAATTGTATTTCCACGCACACAGTAAAATTAAGTACCTACATATAATAGTATATGATTTTTAAATACTATTATTAACCATCTTGTAATTTATAAAATTAAAAAAGCATTCAATATGTTAATTTAAATAGAGAAAATAATGAACGAAATCTGATCGTAAAAAACAATAATTATCGGAAATATTTCCTAGCCTAATAGGGCTTTATATAAAAAAATCTTTATTTCACTAATCATCATATGAAAAAGTTTGTCCATTCCAAAAACTCGCAAAATAGTAAAACCAAAAACTATTCGGTGATATGTAGGCGCGACCTGAATGCAACATACGTTACATTGAATAAGATGTTATTTCGTATAGGTAATGGCTTATTTATCTCGTTTATAAAATACATAAAATACTTTATATTCATTTAAATTACATGTGATGTCGTTGTACGGCTTCGCCTGGAGTTATGTATGAGGGAATCACAAAAAAAATACTACAAACAAAAAAGGTAAAATATTTTGTTTCTTTATATTCGTATCACGTCTTTTCATTCACTTTCTGATGTTTCTTGAATCTAAACGTGATGTACAGTTTTTTCCCACACGGAAAAGTGTATTAATGTTTTTATCAAGTCGCTTTCTCGTATGTGGATGAAACTTTGTAATTTTTTTAATGACAAACTAGCAGACGAAGTCGTTTGACGACTATCGACGCCCATACACACAACCAAAGATTATGCAGATGCGTTGCCCTCTTTTTCCCTATCCCCCCCAATGGGCCACCGGAAACTCACAAAACGCACGAAACGCGACAGCATAGCTGTCACTTGACAAGCGTTAGCGAGAGGTACCACCCCGGTCCAGCCGGCCCAATTCGGCTACGAAGCAGCATGGCACTACCTCTTATTGATTTTAAACTAACTCCCCAATGAAGTAAAGACTTTAAATTGATCCCGTAGCTTAGAAGTGAATGAAGATATATGAAAATATGAAAAGGATAGGAAAAAAAATAAAAATTGGAAAAGCTTAATTCTTTTAGTCGTATAAAAAACGTATTGATTCTGTCGAGGATGTACAAAATACAGATATACTATGTAATATATAAAAATATATTTTGAATCATTTTAAATAATAAATATTGCTAAATAAGCACTCTCTTCTTCTTCTCTAGATTCTGCATTCGTCTCATCCTTGTGTTTAGTTTTATGACTTTCTCTCCTACCGCGTCCAAGCATCATATGTATATTAGAATAATTAAGCTTACAAATAATTAATTTTTAATTCGAACGCGCTAATCTCTAGTCACCATAATAATCTGACGATTGAACACTTTGAAGCCCAAGTTCCGATGAAATTAAAATCTCGAAGCACGCGTATAAAATGATAGGTGTCATCAAAATAACATGTATATTTCCTAACTCATAGCCCGCCTTGCCAATCCAAACAGGTTTCGGGCCATCCACTTGATCTCGTGTTGGCCAACTTTCTCGAATTCCACAGTTCGCATTGTTAGAAACATATTACACTCAATAACCAGGGTCAGGAACTCAGGAGGTCGCTGAATTTTTCCGCCTTGATCTTTGGAACCCTTTGAGCTTTGAGACGTTTACAACAAAGGAGTTCTCCGCGTGTTTCATATTTTTATTATCATTTTGTACAGGATATTTGTATGCTGTTAGATTATACGATTCAGTCAATCATAATGATCATAATCATCCTTCATCCGTCCACTGCTGGATTGGCCTCTTAAGGAACTAAAAGACGGCTGAACCCCGCCTCCCGGCTGCTCCCCCAGGAGCAGTCACGGCCGCGGCATAGAAATAGTCAGATTCTTCATTAAGTTAAGCTAATTTTGTAGGCTTATAATAATAAAACGACTCTACACATAGCATAAATCAATAAAAACATTCGTCATTTTAACATAAATTCGCAATTGATAAAAGAAAATTCGATTTGGCCTCAATAATAGTCTCAACAAAAATGTTATCATAGAAATTGAATTATAAGTCTAAATTAATTTAAAACAATATAATTACAATGTACAAAGTACAACCTAATTATATTGTTTTAAATTATCATTATAAAATAATTCCTTAGATCATAATAAAATAATTCCTAATAATTTAAAAGAGATATTTGGTGTTTCCATCATCCGAAATAAGACTGAGGAAATATAAAAATTCTGAAATCTTAGTAAACCGTAACTTAACTGGAGAAACAATTTAAATCCGTTTTATACAAAATTTACCGGTTGTTAATATGACAATAAATTTAATGAGTAGTCGTTACATAAACTGCAGCATTTTATTATGGATGTCAATTAAAATAAATATAGAGCATTTATGATGCGCTTATTAATTAATTAATTAATTAATCTTTGATAATTTTTAATTAATCCGAACATGGTCGACGACATGTTTACTTTCAAAGTATTAAAGTTTCGTTTACAGTCGTCATCATCATCATCATCATCATCATCATCATCATCATCATCATCATCAACCTAACTTACACTACGGGACAAGGGTCTTCTTTATTAAAAGCTTAGATCAGTCATTCACATGCAACTAGGATGGGTATGGAGAAGGCCGTCTCATCTAGTTACGGAGTGGGTAGACCCTACGAGCCAATTAGTAAAAACGTGGAACGACCGAAAGAAATAGCCTATAGGGCATGAGTTACCACCATCTCTTGCCATTAACTGTGGAGTACTTTTTTTTTAAATGACCTAAGCTAGTAGATTGAGGTATGTTGTTACTTCATCTGTTTATAGATGAGGCCACGAGGCTCAAACCTGTGTTGGAGGCCCTTATGGGGCCTCCGTCCCGTCGTCTAAGAGACAAGGCGTCGATGTGAGCGCGGGACTTCTAAATTTCCTCCCTGACGATCATAGGACCGACGGTCAGAAGCAAGGTCTTCGCCACCTATGGCGAAGGCGGTGTTGAGTGCGTAGTCGACTGTAAGACTTCTCTAGACACTACATGTATCGGTCGCGAGTTTCAATACCACCAAGTGCAGATAATTTGTATAACTGATACCTATATTTTATTTTTTGGTCAGCCATTAGTGCGGTCACACATGCTGAACGGATTGCCTTTTTGACCTCTTTTCAGATATGTACGTGTATTTTTTTGTGTCAAATAAATCGAATTCTTTCTTTTTCTTTCTTTCTATATCGGTAGCTACAGGGGGTCATGGATGAGTGCATATCTCTTTTTATTTCCGTTCCTAGTACCTACCCATGACACTTACGACTGTACGAGCTTAGTACCTACGTGGTGAAAATTATTGCCAGTTAATATAAAATAAATTATAATTACTATAAACGCATACCCTCTATGGAGTATACAAGGGTGCTATGTATTAATATAATATAATAACAATAGCTACGTTACATGTGGCAGGAGGTATTTGATATTTCATCATTACATGAACAATGACATAACTTCAAACGTAATACAAATTATAATTTCTAAAAAAATTACATTTGTATCTTCGAATTTCATAACATATTTTAAAAACCTTATGTATTTTTATGGCAAGACAGATTCTCAAGACGTTAGCAAACTATTTACGTGTTCATGTGTAAGACTGGTTTGATAAAGACGCCATACGCCGAATATTATCGGTTGATGGAGCTTAACATTACTGGTTGTTATCTTCGCAGGAAATAATGCACTTCATCATCATCATCAGCCTCTGTAAGTCCACTGCTGAACATAGGCCTCCCTCAATGAACGCCAAGACGGCCGATCCCTTACCACACTTTATAATGCACTTAGATACTACAGGAAATTATTATACTTGTTTTAAAAGTAATACGTTATCAAAAGTAATAAGTGTAGTGGCCGGTCCGTGTTGTATGCGAGTGGCAAGGTATCGATCGTCTTGGCGTTCATTGAGGGAAGCCTATGTTCAGCAATGGACGGATAGAGGCTGATGATGATGAATAAGTGTAGTATTAAGTAGTGTTCATATATTATATTTTGAATAAAATATTTAAGTTCCAAGACCTAGCAACCGTCGTCCTTTGAGTATATATGGTATGGCGTTTTCTATACCTATATAGTATGTATACATATAGAGTTGTAGTTATATGCGAATGGCGGGGGTTTGGTTGTTTTGACGTTCATTGATAGGGCCTCCACAACAAAAACAGACACGGGCAGGCGATGATAAGTGTTATTATAACGGCATCAACGTCAACTAGCTATTCCGAGACCACACGTTCGAATCGCTTAAACGGCCAGTGATCTGTGGTTGTGTGTATTTATAAAAAATATATTTTTGTGTACATTACCAAATAACACATTCTTGCTAATATAACTATTTACTACAGACGGTATGTTATCATACATTTTTTTTTTATTGAAATAAAATTGTATCTTTGTATCATCATTATCAACGTTACTCCGTCCACTAAACATAGATCTCTTACAATAAACGCCAAGATCGCTGATTTTTCACTCATTAAACATAATTATACAGAACTACGTTTTAATAGTCCGAATCGTTTTTAATAAACAATAGTATAAAACTTTCAAGACCAAACCGATTTGTGAGATTCTCTCTACTGACAAAGTTCAAGGATTTAATATTATATAAACGAAACATTCCAAGCTCAGTCCAAAAAACCATTCACAAATTAAACTTAGATTCCTCTTCAACCATAAACGTAAGTTTTCTTTTAAAAAATATAAAAGATAGAAAACATTGGGAATATATGAGGAAGCGAGAATGTTATCATCATCAACCCTGTTCCATCCACTACTGGGTATAGGATTCACTAATATTAAAAAAAAACTTGAAACTAGTAAAAGCTCTCAATGAAAGTCTCGCGTGAAAGCTTCTCCAGACAAGCAGGCCTTTAAGATGACGTATATGACGCGTTGATGTTGTTTAAAGGAAATCCACTAATGTAAATCTTTATGTATACGATTTCAAACATTTTCATAATCAAAAATATGCAAATTTACACCAAACATACCCACGGAAACATTGAACTGAATCAACATTTTATTGTTTTTGTTAAAACAATGAATACATGATAAGTTAAACCTTTTTGAAAATAAATTCTCACGTACCTTTTTGTTTAATTATATTGTTTGCGAAATAAATTGTCTTTATATAAAATATTTACGTGTATGTATGTGTAGATAGTAAACATAAAGGCTACAACCTAGAAACTTAGAAAGTTGATATTAAACCAAATTAACATACCCGGCTACGTTGGTACGATGTGATTGATAATAATCCCTCTTCCATACACTACACTGTTGTACACAGAACGTTTCGGCTTTACACAAATTTAAACACAGGCACTATTAACGAACTTAAACATGGTACATGGCGAGATTATACCAGCATTCACCGAGATGAAGGCCTCAACACACTTCTATACCAGTACCAAACACTTATACGTAACACACAGGAGCACAACCACTATATTAACTATATCTAATTGAAAATGTGACGTGTTAAACACAACATTACTGAAAATCCGACCGTTAAATTATAAAACACTCGCTATGCTACAGCGGTAAGTTGAAACTAAGTTGTACCCGATACGAGAAGAAAGACCGTTGATCGAGTTCGGACGGTAAAACAGGTAAGCTGTTTTACCCGCGAACCAGGTATGACGGACGTTATACCCGTCTCGTTCTCACAGCGGCGGGGGAAAAGGATAGCGATATAGTCGGAGTGGGAGAAGTTACAACCTGCGCGTGAGCAGAGCCTCTCAACACATCCATAGCAACAGGTGAATTGTACGCGTGTGTGCGTGAGTTACTAGTTTTTTCCTATCTGTGTGAATGTGTTCTTGATTGTGGCTCAGTGATAAAATAGTATTTTGTTCGATGATATTTTATCAGGTACCGGACAGTAGCGTTCGGACCGGTATGCAATTAAGACTGCCCAGTAAATGCATGTATTTAAATGGCGGAGAGGTGTTATTTAGGAACCCATTTATTTGTAACATAAATAAACTTGAATTCCTTACGTATAAATTAGATAGTTTACGCACTATTTGGAACATTGTATCAATGCTATCGATATAATATAATAATTCGTATTTTTTACTTGTACCTCGTCATTTATTATTTTTATCATTATACTTCAATGAATTTTCACAGCTGGATGCGAGTTTTTGTCAGAAACTGGAATGCGGTGCTAAAACTTGCTACTTGATGTTTCTATAAAAGGAGTTTTATAAATCATACTGAGCAAGTGAAGCGCCATTACAAAGTCATTAAATTCAATATAAGACATGTCGAAATGTGAATAATATCAGATCTGGTCTCACCATTCTTTTTACAAAGGGACCTATCCTCGTAGCCTTGAAGACATGCCTACGTCCTGCGGTTTCACCCGCGTACTTCCCAATCCCGTGGTAGTACAAAGAATGTATAAGATATGTTATTGTAAAGTTTAATTAAAATCTCTTCAGTAGTATTTATATGAAAGAATACCTAACAAACATAATTCTTCCTAACTTTCGCGTTTATAATATAAGTTATTTATATTTATCTATCTCAGTATCACTATGAGATAGATACTTCACAAAGTTAAGACAGCTCACCTTTTTTTTTCTTTAACGCCGGGGAATGCTCTGAAGCATCCCGCCTGAGGAGTGGGTCTCCCCAGGCGGGTATGTGGAACTCACTGCGCCCGAAATCTTGTAAGTGCGCAGCTCTACCCACTAAAACCCAGCGAGTGCCACCAATGCCACCTCCACAGAGGCGTTGTCCTGCACCACAAAACAACCCCTCCCAACGTCGGGACAGTACAATGGGGTGAGGTTCCCGTCCTCGCCCCTTTCCCCCTGCTCTTTTGTCCCCTCTTCTTATAACTAGGCTACTGGTCTACTACTGATCCCCACCGCCACGACAAGGCTTGAACCATGGTGGGAAACACAACTCATCTACCTATCCTTGGCATATTGAATTTGTTACTTACGAATATTTCGATATATCTATTGATAGTAGGCGAGTTCATCTGGCATTAATCTAGACAACTCTTTCATGTCGCATCATTTTGACACATACGATGTTAAGTCTCTGTGCCAGTACTTACCTTTCTTTTTGAGACACAGCTAAGCTGTTTCACGGGACGAATTAGCAGGATGGTGTTAGGGTACCACCATCCTGCTAATTTGTACGCGTATACTTACGCATACCTCTCATGGTGAATTTTAAGACGTTTGAGCAAAGCAAATTTTTGATGAGCATATTTTAATGCAATCTTTATTTTATGAATGATATATTATACTACATATAAATAAAATGAAGTAGAAAATTTAAAATTCTTACGTATTTTTAGTTCCAGTCGATTTAGTTATCAATCGTTACGAATAACTTTTCCGCATATCTGTAGCATTAACATGTTATTTAAATAAAATCAGCCAAGCAGGTAACGATATATTATCAGTTAGGGTTCCGGTGCCTCCCCACCATGGTTCAGGCCTTGTCGTGGCGGTGGGGCTCAGTAGCCTAGGGTGAGCCCAGCACCTTGGGCGAAGCAAATTTAGCCGAGGGGGCTCTTTGTACCCTCTTATAAGAAGAGGGGACAAAAGGGCAAGGGGCGAGGAAGAGAAATTCACCCCATTGTACTGTCCCGACGTTAGGAAGGGTTGTTCTGTGGTGCGGGACAGCCCCTATGTGTAGGTGGCGTCGGTCCCTTGGGGGACTGACTAGCCGTCGAGGTGCCCTGTTTGCTCATTAGATCCGGGGCACCTTACCAAAGGCGGCATTTGTGGCACTCGTCGGGTTTTATTGGGTAGAGCCGCATCCACTTACCACCTCTCGGGCGTAGCGAGTCCCACATACCCGCTTGGGGAGACCCATTCCACCCTGGGATTCCTCAGAGCATTTCCCGGCCTCAAAGAAAAAAAAGGGTTCCGGTGCTTCTAATTGGTAAACCGAAATATTGAAAGAAACTTACTTTTAATTTTAAATAAAAAAGGATTTCCAATATTTTGAGCATTATAAAATATTTCTGATATTCTAAGTAGTAGTTAGTTAAACTATCTAGATTCTAGGTGGATAACTATATAGGTGGATCTTTTTTTCTATTAGTCTTTTAAACTTCTTATTCCTACGACGTCAATGAAAATACTATAAAGATTACGAATGAACCATTTTTCAACACGAGATTCGGCTTTTGCCATACGAAACTCCAAATTGCGAAATGTTGGAACTTTATTTATTACCATCAAACAGATTAATACATCATAAAAACGGTAATTTAATCTTAAATCTCGTATATAAAGCTAATTTTATTCGGTACATGAGCCCAATAATTATAATATGTAAATTCGTCCACCGTATATCAAGGGAAAAGTGATGAACAAAATTGCTCTTTGTCTTGCAAAAAAGTAAGAAAAAGACTAAGAACATAATTACACTAGCAAAGACAAAACCAAAACCCAGACCTAAAATGTGAGACCAAGCAAGGCTAGACGAAAAAATATTATAGGTAATATATATATGCCGTAGAAAATTAGATATTAAATATTTGTTATATTACTTAAACATATACTTTTTATGGAAGTAATTGAAATGCTTATTAATTATTAAGAAAAATAAAAAATAAACATGTGTGCCTTCCGACCTTCAAAAATCACGAACTGATGAAAAATTATACAATGCTTCCTATCTCATTTTCTCCCACGTTAAATCTTTGAATTTATTTCCTGTGAATTATTTATTGTGTCCGTCTCTTTTTACCGTCGCTTTTTCGTTTCATCACTTTCAAATCACAAAGATGAGAAGATTTCACGTGAAATGAGTAAAATTGAGACTGAATATACAGTGGACTAACTTACCATGGTTCAGGCCTTGACGTGGCGGTGGGGCTCAGTAGTCCAGGGTGAGCCGCTGCACCTTGGGCGAAGCTAATTGAACCGAGGGGGCTCTTTGTACCCCTCTTATATGAAGAGGGGACAAAAGAGCAGGGGGCGGGGGTCGAGAATGAGAACCTCACCCCATTGTACTGTCCCGACGTTGGGAGGGGTTGTCCTGTGCGGTGCGGGACAACCTCTCGGTGGAGGTGGCGTCGGTCCCTTGGAGGACTGACTAGCCGTTGAGGTGCCCTGTTGCTCAACGGATCTGGGGCACCTCACCAAAGGGGGAATTGGTGGCACTCGCGGGGTTATAGAGGTATTCGGCACAAATATGTGCCCCGAATCCCACACACCATCATGTTAAAAAAGAAAAGACTCAATAAGCAATAACAAGCATAAGGCTAGAAGTATCAATGCAAGACCAAAAACATTACAGAACAAGCTAGATCAAGATCAGTAGTCAGGACCTAGATTGTCCTGGCCTTGTGTGGTGTTGCTTTGATCATCGCTACATCTTCTATACTACAAATAAATAAAATTGAAGTGTCTGTTCGTAATTTAAAATTAAAAGTTTTTCACTAAATCCATATGAAAGTATGAGGTGAAGTACTATATGAAGGTACTTACATCAAAAGTTAATTTTTAAAGTATTTATTTCTGTGTGTATGTTTGTTTCGGCTAATGTCTGAAACGGCTGGGCCGATTTTGACAGGACTTTCATCGGTATATAACTGATGTTATAAGGAGTAACTTAGGTTATAAAAATAACCATCATCAATTCGGACAATTTGGCCATAGACATGCAAGGCTTGGCTCAAGAACCAGGTCAACAATACTTGTCATATTATATTCATGCTCAAGTAAGTCGTTCATGCGTTTCGAACTTGAGGCATGGGATCTTGTTTCCGGACCTATCTATGATCATATATCTATACAGATAAATAAAATTGGAGTGTCTGTTTGTAATATTAAAATAACCGCTTTTTATTGAATTCATATGGATGTATGTACATGACACGGTACATACACCAAATAACATTTTTTACAATTTTTGTCTGTATGTTTGTTCCGGCTTATCTATGAAATGGCTGGGCCGATTTTGATAAGATTTTCACTGGCAGATTGCTGATGTTATAAGGAGTAGCTTAGGCTATAAAAATAATCTTCATCAGACCGGGTACGACTGTAAATCTAACTTAACGTGGGCGAGGCCGCGGGAAACAGTAATTCATAAATAAATACCGATTAAATTATTATTTTCACGAATACGCACCAATATTTCATCATCCACTCCAGTACCTATGTCTTTCACCTTGACCTTTGATAGTTCAAGTTCCTATAACTAGTGGAAGCTCATCCAACCTGTATTATGTAAGAATTCCTAGAAAGAATAATATAAGATTCCCATAGTCTTTGCTAATAATACTAGCCTTTTGTGCCGTAAAAGGCAACCTTCAACGTTCACTTCAAGTTGCACTCGGATGGACTTGATCCGGCTCACGGATGTTAATCACTTCGTTCCTCTTCATTGTACGTATTCAATACATTTTAAAATTTATAATACTGCTAACTATTGGGAGAGTCAATAAAAACTGAGAAACAGAAAAAGTAGAATGAAAATATATTTATGTCAATGGTTTGATATCTCTGAAACAAATAATAAACCATTAAAATATTATAAATTGACTTAATGAATAACTTTTTTAAAATATCAAAACGTATCTAGCTTAAGTATAAGGTGAGGCAAATTAGATTCGCTCACTACCTATGACAAATCGAATCAAAAATTTTATTAAAAATAATACCAACAGAGTATATCTTTAAACGACAAATTTTGGATCTACCACCGGTTCCAACACAAGCTCACTTAAAAGAACCAGCGAAACTCAGTGGAACAGTTTTTTTACTTAAACTTTACATGTTATACCTGGGGGCTGGGCATCTCCATGAAATCTTACGTTCGTATCGTATAGTTAAGAATCGTTATTACAACTTACAGTTGTATTAAGGATAAATGGCAAATGATGGCAAAAGATCACAAAACACTGTAGTAAAATATACCTGCAGCAGAATTATATCACCGGACATCGCGTAAAAATTCCAAATTTCACTCACACCATCTCGGGAAATCCCAATAACTCATTTTTACGGCATTTCCTGCCTCACACGACAAATATAATATGGAATCAGCTGCCACCTACGGCGTTTCCGAACCGATACGACTTAGGGACCTTCAAGAAAAGAGCATACTCATATCTAAAAGGCCGGCAACGCACCTGCTGATCCTCTGGTATAGTGGGTGTCTGTGGATGTCGCTTTTCACTTACCATCAGGTGAACCGACTGTCCGTTTGCCCCCTCTTCTATTTAAAAAAAAATAGGTGGTGATATTATAAGCACTTATCTGACGTAAGTCAGGATTTTAAAAACTATTTTTTCCTTCCAAAGTGGGATACTTTACCGGTAGGAGGGAAGCGCTGTGCCGCGCTCCCGGCTGCATGGGTACCACCATCTTGCTTGTTTCTCCCGTGAAACAGCTTTGCTGTGTTTCGGAGAGAAGGGCAAGACAGGCAGTGTAATTACTGGCACCGAGACTTAACATCTTATGTTCAGGATAGGCAACACATAAATGAGTTGCCTGGGTTCGTTCCAGGTAAACTAGTTTATGTTCATGGGCGACGTCGACCACTTACCATCAGGTGGCACGTTTGCCAGTTTGCTTATCCAAGTAACATAAAAAAATAAAAATAAAAATACTTATGTAAGGTATAAAGGCTGTCAAATCACTGGTACGTTCACTATAACTCTTGTGTAGACATGATCAGGATATCGTACATTCATTAACAATATTTATCAAACGAAGTAATTGATATAGCGAAAATATCATAGACTAGCTGGGGCCCACGACTTCTGCACAGGATAAGATTTTAGGTTTTTTTTTCAGAAAATGTATACTATGTTATACTTCTAATACCTCCAATAATATGTGTACAAAGTTTCATGATGATCGGTTAAGTAGTTTTCGCGTGAAGGCGTAGCAAACAAACTTACTTTCACATTTATTTATAATATGTATTAGTAGGATATACGATAGACATACAAGATACGGGCATCCGTGCTCGTCGCCTTTAAACATATTCACACCTTTTATAGTGTTGCCAACTTGACACCTCGGCGATAAAAATGGAAAAAATACAGCGAAAAAAATTGTAGGCTTTTAGTATTAAGTCCGTTGGCTGTATTTATCTGTGATCTTGATTGATAGGGGGATAAAGAAAAACGATGAAACAGTTTCTGCGAATTGGACAACTGTCATTGCAAATGGAGAATTAGCTTTTTCTTCAAATCGATATTCCGAAATTTTAGTATTTTCACACAAGTGCTTAGTAGTCAATTTATGAGACAAACCTTTAATATAGTTCGTGGTTCATAAAATATATCATGTTTAGTTTTTTTAACCGATTCCTATGATCGAACGATCCAATTAATATAACGTGTAAAAGCGTCCATAAATATTATAAGGTACCTGTATTGTAAAATAGTAAAAATCAGTAGGTAAATTGAGTAAAGGAACTCTATTTATCATCACATAGTTTAACTACCTAGTTACCTAAATTATGACACATGTGGGTTCTAACTTATTAAAATTCTTCCTTCATTATAAAATTTCTTTTTGGAAAACTTGATTCATTTTAAACGTTCATTCTATTATTGGAGATTGCTTAACTCATTAATTATTTAATTATTAAAGCTTCATTAATATAAACGTTATAATTTAAGTTCGCTAAATCCTACGCGGTAAACTAAAGCAAACTTGTTTAATCAACTAGCAAAGACTTTGCGTATTTAAAAAAATCCTAACTTCCGAATTATAATTATTTGTTTCATTAGAAAAATTCAAATCAAATTAAACATTAGAAAACAGTATCTGTGCACTTATTTGTTACTAGCTGTTGCCCGCAGCTTCTCAGCCGTATCCGGAGTTATGGAGATTATTTGTGTAGTCTAAGTTACCCCCTATAAAATCATCAGTCCAGCTGTTTAAGAGATTAGCCAGAACAAACAGACAGACAGACACAAAAATTGTAAAAAATGTTATTTTGGTATATGTACCATATATTATTATGTCCATATGCATTTAATAAAAAGCGGTTATTTTAATATTACAAACAGACACTCCAATTTTATTTATCTGTATAGATCTTGGACTGGAGCCACTTTTGCCTGTAACACGGATACGCTTGTGCAGCGCGACCGACGTGCATCCGCTATCCTACTTATTCCTATGTTCCGTAAAAAGAACTAGATATATAGTGTAAATACTGGTAGAGTAACCATCTTCCCCCAAAGTAGGTAACACATGGCTCACCTGGCACCACGTGCCCTAGGTAATCTCGTTCTATTTATATCGTAAGAGAAGTTAGATACCCCGTCCACCGATGTTTCTATCTCAACTATCAAGAACTTCTTAAACGAAAGTATATTAGCTGATTTAAGTAGTGAAACAATTTTATGGATTTTATCGCGGTTTATGAAGTTTTTTACAAGCCCGACGTTTCGGATACTTTACACCAATCATGGTCACGGGAGGATCCATTGGACAGTCCTCCAGGTAAACCGCAGTAAATTCCGTAAAATTGTTTCATTATAATGAGTGAAATTCGCGTAAACATTAGAAAACAATATGATTTAAGTTGGTTGATATTTGTTATTCACAAGCTACAAAAATCACATTACATCGCAATTTCATTTTAATATAAAATGGTAAGAGATGTATATGTATAACTCATAAAACAATATGACTCGGAAGAGCTTGTACATTTATGTATGTCAATATACGGAACAAATAAGCGACACAATTACAGACATACATATAATACAGAAAACGTGTACCTAATAAGATTGAAGATTTCATCATATGAAGATAGTCCCTTTTATTTTCTGAGGGAAAACTTCACTACATTTTTGTGGGTCTCAGTGGAGGCCTATTTATATTTAGTGATCCAATTGAGATTCAATCTCCTTTCTTGTAACAATTGATTGCTAATTTACTCATGTGATGTAATAATAATATATATCATTTTCGTATAAGCTTTTATATTGGGACTAGTGGCAGCGACAGACGTTGTCCTGTACAAAATTTTTTTTTGTGAATCTAAACCATCCTCGAATCCCCTTGAACTCACACAAAAAATTTCATCAAAATCGGTCCAGCCGTCTAGACGGAGTTCAGTGACATACACACGCACACAAGAAATATATATATAAAGATTTGGGAACGATTCGTGCCTAGTCATAACTGATTATTAACCTTTGAGTTTGCAAATCTATTAACCTGCGGCTTTTATCATTGTTATCATTATCGTTAAAATTGTATCATCATATATATCATGAGATCAAATCCTTCGTATATAAAATACTAGCTAGCTGTTGCCCGCAGCTTCGCCTGCGTGCACGTAGAAATACCCGGACTGGTGTTTATTATTTATATCCTATGACACTCACGAATAATATGCCTTGCTATTGGTTAAATAACTTTTAAAATCGTTTCAGTGGGTCCAGAGATTACCCCCACAACCCCATAAACTTTACCTATTCATAATATTAGTACCTATAGATGTCACAAGTTGCACCAAATTGCAGTGTCTTTTTGATAAAATAGTTTCTGTTGTTTTGGAGTTCATCACGAACAAACAAGCAAATATATATATGTATAGATACTACACTTTTATTCATCATCAACCGCATTTAGTGAAAGCCTGCTGATTGTGGTAGGTACCTTTATACACAAGTTGTTTAATATAAGTATTGTAATTTGTAAGTACTTACCGACGTCAATATATTTGAGTACAAATTGTATGTCGGGTCCCAGGGCCGACGCCAGTTCTAGAGGTAGCTCGTTGTCTTTGAGGACGTGAACTGAAATATAAGAAATTGTAGTATAAACCTGGAGTATAAAGCTTCATCATGGGATATGGTAAATCTCGTACTGAGCCATTTTTTATTGCAGTTCAGTACATAATCTTAAAAAAAGTATTCTGGGAAGTGAGCTACTTGTGTCATGGCAGAAACAAGCAAGACGGTGGTACTTCTAATATACTGGCAATGATAGAGGTGCTTATAATAGGTAGTAGGATTTAGAATTTAGTAAGAGGTAGTGCCATGCTGTTTCGTAGGCGAATTGGGCTGGCACGACCGGGGTGGTACTTCTCGCTCACATAACACCGGCGCTCCCCACTTGCTCCCCCGCCTTTGAACGACCGCCGCACCAAGATCCAATCCCATATAACTGAAGGTCGATGGATCTTACGTCAATAAAACAATGTTGTTCTCTAATGTTTACGCAAACATCACATTATAATTTTAAAACAATACAACTTTTATGGATTTTATCGCCGTTTATTAAGGTTGAACTAGTTGACGGCGCGAACTCTAATAAAATGATTGCCATTTCACCTGACATAGTGCGCGAACATGTGTGCTAGAATGAAATGCACAATGACTCATTCCGAAAATGTCCTTTTAGCAAAAGAGTTATTATAGAAAAAGTGTATCTTTTTAAAATAAATGTATTTCAACTTTTGAATAACGAAACTATGTCTGTTCGGGCTTTATTTTTGAGCTTTCGTGCTTCGTATACTATTTATTTTCGCCCAAAGTTGGGTTAAAATCAGTGTTGAAATATGAAAGTTTAGAACCTTGTATTTTAATGTATTTTTTTTTTTTGATTTTGGGTACATATAGACATAGATAATGACGAGATCAATTTATATTATACTGAATTGTTCATGCTCAACGTCAAACGTTGTAGTAATTACTGTTCTGCGTTTGTATGGAAAGATGAGCGACTTGTGTAACCTTATGATTTTTACAAGCCATACTTATCCGATATTTTACCGCAACCATGGTCACGGGAGGAAATCAGTCCTCCCGTAAAAGTGGTTCCATTATAATCGACCACAGATTTCGTCTCTCGCTAAATACCGATCTAAGCGTACAAAGCAATAGAAACGCCTGAAATTTTTATATAGGCAATATTTATTATGTATTCGTGTCATTAAGATATTTATTTCGTAGGAACTTTAAAAAGGTTTTACAGGGGTCTTACGCACAGAAATAGTAACAATATTAATAGTAATTCTGTAGTCTCACATTATAGGCAATAAATATATTATTGCAGTTAGTGATAATAAAGTAAACGAATTTGAGTAACGAGCTGAATGGTGTTCACATCGACTGGGAAATCCTATGCCCCTTTCACCCGCTGGGGGCCCTGGGCAGTAGGATAGTGAGGCCTCGACGAAAACAACCATTTAAAGATCTGTGAGCCTGATTTTTGGACTAGAGAAGAATAAACCTAGTAATAAGGTCAGTACTAGGTATTCTAATCAGCAATCACTTTTGTAATATCACTCAATCATATTCTGATAGAAATAATGGGGCCCCATGGGTTGTGCGGCCCTGGGCACGTGCCCAGAGTGCCCAGTGGGAAAGACGGCCCTGGGGAAATCTCTGCAAGTTACAATTTATACTATCTCTGTAAGGTACGGACCCTTTTATATGTTTTCTAAGTTCGATTATGATCAGTGGTTTCAATATAATAATTTCGATTGAATATAATAACAGATTTAATATAGATTAAGTGTGACTAGCTTTGCCCGCAGCTTCGCCCGCTTTAACTTAGATTTACAGCCGGATTGATGATGATTATTGTTATAGCCTAAGTTACTCCTTATAACATCAGCTATTTGTCAGTCCCGTCAAAATCAGCCCAGCCGTTTTGGAGATTAGAAGGAACAAACAGACAGACAGACAGACGGACAGACAAAGAAAAATTGTAAAAAATGTTATTTCGGTATTTGTACCGTATACACATCCATATGCATTTAGTAAAAAGCGGTTATTTTAATATTACAAACAGACACTCCAATTTTATTTTTCTGTAAAGATATTTACAACATTTTCTAAAGCAGTTATTAATTAAGCAGTGTATATTCTTCAGCTGTCCGTCAGCTATAAAGGTCGTTAATGAACGCCAAGACGGCCGAACCCTTAATTTCAATTTAAACCAGCGCTGTACATCCATAGTAATTATTTGTACATTTATGAGGCATTCTATAAAAATAAAATCCCACCTGTCCTTCGTGCTTGTATCAATTATATAAATTGAGCAGTTGCTACTTGTTAGTGTCAAACACAAATTCTGTATGAAAGATGTAGCTGTCACGTATTACTCTTTACCGAACCTTTCTTTTTCTTGATTGAAATCAATGAATATAATTTATTATAAACCGATCAGGTCTAAATTATTATTTTTTGAAGACATGATTATTGAAGACAGGAAAATTTGTTATTATGTAGTATTAATTATTATATAACTAGCAATTTTGTGTTGCTTGAAGCTGCATAACTATGTTTTTGTTTAAATATCGTTTTAAGAGAAGGTTGGTAGAAAATTGTTGGTAGAAAAAGTTATGGGTACCAGTAAAGCGCCACCATGGTTCTAGCCTTGTCGTGGCAGGGTAGCCTAAGGTGAATCCAGCACCTTTGGCGAAACCAATTGAACCGAGAGAACTGCTCTTTGTACCTCTCTTATAAGAAGAAGGGACATAAGAGCAGGGAGGATGGAAACCTCACCCCATTGCACAGTACCGCAGTTGAGAGGGAATGTTCTGTGGTGCAGGAAACCCCTCTGCGGAGGTGTATAAAATAATAAAAGTAAACGAATAAATGTACCATAAGAAATAAATACTTTAAATGAAAGTAATTCCGTCTTTAAAACGTTAGGCCTCAGATTATTTATAATAAAAAGTCTCAATACGAAAAATATGCAAAACATTTTTATTTTATAACAAGATTAACGACAACTTACTCGTATATACTATTGAAATGTACTTATATATCATAAACCGACATAGAGGGATCGAGTACCAAAATGAACCGTGGGTACATAAGTGCGGAGCCCTAACAAGAATCGCGTTTAATATTACCCTGATAAACCAGTGACCATTCCCCGTAACCACAAGTTCATTACGTCAAATTATAGTCGTTGAGGCGGATTGCTATCGCATGTTTTCTTATGAAATTAACGATATATTTAGCTCATAGCAAATACGATCGAAGGAATACTTTAATAATATCACTAATTTACTGTTAAAGAACATTTTTTTTTTTTACTTTAGTTTTACTAATTACTCAAAATAATTCCGTTTATAACTTTAAATACTTATTAATGAAATGGATCAATATTCTACAATATTCAAATTATAAAAATGTTTTTAATAAATAATACATAATAAAAAAAAACGTTCATAAGCCTATCCTGCTAAGCTATCAGGCAGGTAATAAAAAGACCCCACCATGCATCAACCCTTGTCGTGGCGGTGGGGCTCAGCCTAAGGTTAGCCCAGCACCTTGGGCGAAGCCAATTAAACCGAGGGAGCTGCTTTCTGTACCCCTCTTATAAGAAGAAGGGACAAAATAGCAATGGGGACAATGGGTGAGGATGGGAACCTCACCCCATTTCACTGTCCCGACGTTGAGAGCGGTTTTTCTGTGGTGCGGGACAACCCCTCTGTGGAGATGACGTCGGTTCCGGTCGGGGGACTGACTAGCCGTCTAAGTGCCCTGTAGCTCAACAGATCGGGGGCACCACACTAAAGGCGGCATTGGTCGCCGGGTTTTAGTGGGTAGAGCTGCGTCCACCTTACCATCGTTCTGGCGCAGCGCGTCCCACATTCCTGCCTAAGGAGTCCCTTCTCCCCGCGGGATGCCTAAGAGCATTTCTCGACGCAAAAGAAAAAAGAAAATGATTTTAAATTTATTTACTTACGTCACATCTTTCGTCATTCCAGAACAGAAAAAATATGATACAATGATTATTAGGAGTCAAAACTAAAAATATATTCATCATGGTATTATTTTTCTAATGAACATAAACTTTACTACCAACAATAAGCCTTTAAAATCGTTAAAAACCTGAGGCCGACACATTTCCTTGACCGAACGGGTGAAAATGACATTTCGGACATATCTTTCCCACGGAAGACTCGATCGAGGCAATTACTGCGCCGTGCAGTTTTTGCCGCGAGATTCGCAACATAACCCTTGAAGACCCATCGATATGCAATGACAAAGTTGCTTGACAGTGATTTAATATGCATAATTTATACGTACGGACATAAAACGGGTTGCATATTCATTGGACAGTTATTTAATTAAAGGATAAATACTGTTTACTGACATGAAATTTATACAATAATTTAGGGCTACAAATCCCGTTTAGTGAATCAATTATGTTGTCTTACAATGATTTCTAAATGTCACGTAGTTTTAAGAGCTGTTTCCTCGTTAAATTCATTAAATAAAAACATGTGTGCAATTCACACGTGGTAGAAGGGAGACCTTCAAAAAACACGAAAATTAAAAGCACTGTATAATCCTTCCTATCTCATTGTCTCCCACGTCAAATCTTATGAATTTATGTGTATGTTTCTTTTTACTGTCGCTTTTTCGTTTCATCGACTTTCAAATCACAACTATGCTAAAGAAGTTTTCACTTCAAAAACCTTATTCACTCTATAAGTTTCATAATGTAAACCTTATTTATGGACGTCAATGTTTATTTGTTTATTACTTATTATAATAATAATAATAAAATAGCTTTATTTATTCCACAAAAGAAAAGAAAGTAAATAACAAACTAGGTTAAAAACAAAAAATATTACTTAAATTACAGTGTACTACTATATTATAATATTTACATCGTTTTTTTTTGTATAAGGCTTGTTTAATTTGTAGACCCCCTCAGGGTAAAAGCCTCCTCCAAAGAATTCCATGTTTTTTATCTTTGGCGGCGGTCATCCAGTCCTTCCCTGCGTTGGCCACAATCTCGTCCTGGCACCGGGCGCACGGGCGACCTACTACGGGCACACTACCTACACGGGCGACTACCACAAAATGGAACGGACCGCTTGGCGTTAGAAAAAGTCTAACGCCAAGCGGTCCGTTCCATTTTGTGACGTTGATTGTCCAACGACTGTCATCGTATCTCGCAACATGACCAGCCCACCTCCATTTTAGACTTTGAGAGAGATGTAGAGCACCCTTTACCTTGGTTATTTTCCGAATTTTTATGTTTCTTACTCTATCTCTCCGTTTTATATTTAAACAGCTCCTCTCCATTGCCCTCTGCGCGGTCTGTATTTTATGTCTCGCCTTGTGATCATAGATCCACGTTTGGCAGCCGTAGGTTAAACATGGTAAGATTGTAGTGTCTTAAATTATCCTTTTCATTTTAACTGGCAGTTGTGACTTGAGAATCTCCTTTTGTGCCCAGTACTTTTTCCATGTAATAGCTACTCTTCTGTTTATTTCCTCTATGTTTCGGTCTTTCCTAAATGAGATTTGTTTCCCGAGGTAGATGTAACTTTCTATGTACTCGAGTGGCACGTCGTTAACCAGTATTGGCGTCATTTCACTGTTAGTCATGACTTTGGTTTTTTCTAAGTTCATTTCCAGGCCTACGTGAACACTAGCATTTTGAAGTTCGTTAATCATTATGTTGAGCTTATATGAACTTTCAGAAAATAGGACGATGTCATCCGCAAAGCGTAGGTGGCTTAGATTTTTTCCATTTACATTTATTCCTTGTTTTGACGACGTTAAGTTTTCCATTACATTTTGTAACGCGTTGTTATAATAAGTAATTGTGTGGATTACTTATTATAATGAAACAAAATTTACGGATTTAGTCGCGGTTTATTCAGATTTTTATGTGCCAGAACGTTTCGAATACTCTTCAATATTACATAATAAATGAAATACGCGTGAACATTAGAAAACATTCCGCTACACTAGAGAAAAAAAAGTATTCTTCGATACGAATCAACCACAGTCAATCAATTTTCAATACAACGTTATCAATAAGTTACAAGGGGTACAAAATATATTATGTAATTATCTTAACGGCCGTAAATCTAATAATGCGGACGAAGCTGCGGGCAATAGTCAGTCTTAATTCTCATAATATATACAACGCCTGAAATGTTTTGTTGACATCAATTTTAGGTATTGTCTGACATGATAACGGGTCATCTCTCTTATCATAATGAATTGTTACCCTAAACATAGCAAACTCAATTAATCATGAAAATACATACTATTATAGATAACTCTTTTGGGTCCCGTGGGTTTTAGAACAGGTCATTTGTCAGTCTGTATTTATTCCAATTATTAAGGGCTTGATTAATTCCAATACATACTGTTTGTTTATATTTTATTCATCATCACCATCGTCATAGAGCACTAAATATATTATTTTTGCTACAAGATACCTAAGGCTACAAATATTTAAACATGTTAAGATTATACGAGATAACCATTACATTATACTATATAACTCATCAACCAATACATTATATTGAAGTAGTGCATAAGCAAGTAGTGGATGACAAGTTGTTTAGCAAAGGCGAATATTTTATTTTGTAAAAACAAAAATTAGATTTGTGATTTTTTTTTAATTTCTATTTATAAGACACATATGTTCACTACTAATGTAACAAACATAATATCATTGTCTAACTGCTAGGAACGATTCGTCAAATCAAATAACTATTCTATAGTTTCCTTAGCAAGCTTTAAGGCGCGGCTCCACCGCAGTACAGGCAAAGGCTACCTACGCACGCGTGTTAAAATGTCAATTGCAAGAAAATGAATGTGATTAAAAGTTAAAATTAAAATTAAAATCCGTAAAAGTTGTTTCCTTATAATTAGTGGAATTCACGTAAACATTAGAAAACAATATTAGTTATACTAATTTAATTATAATCTACGGAATGAACATGAAATCTACACATTCAAGGATATAATGACCAGTTACGGAATGACCATTTTATTTGTTTGTACACGAGTGTCCCACGGCCATTTGCGAACCTAAGTATATATACTGTTACGGCGAATTAAAGAGTCGTTTTACTTCCACCGTCCAAGGTTTTCCCATATTTATCTAGACGATTCATCATAAAGATATATGGACATGTTATTATTACCATAAGGGTAATTTTTAAAGGCGTATATCAGTAGTCCTGTAATCATCGTTGTTTTCAATCTATCGAATAAAGATATCTAAATTTTATAGATATCAAATTAGATACATTTTAAACGTGTAATTAAAAATTAAAAAATTAAAATCAAGGAACTACTTAACCCTCCTTAATTTCATGTCAATCATTTCCGAATTTTTAATAAATTATAGTTTAAAAAACTAATAAAACACGCTTTAATAGCACACCGAATCAAACATTGGAAAATATTTTTTTATATAAGAATTAAATGGATTAACAAAAAAATGTTTTTTTGTAAAAAAAGCGTGAGGTGCTCAATAATCACTTTAAAAATATTTCATCGGTATCTATTTCTAAAAGTAAAGTTAGTATAAAAACTTAGTATAAAGCACCACACGCTTTTTTACAATAAGTAATACCTTTATTTTTTTTTATTTTTTTGTTAATCCATTTAATAATTCTTGTATTATTTTTTTCAAATTTTGGTTCGGTTTGCTATTAAAGTATGTTTTTTTTAGATTTTTTAATATAAACTATATAATAAAACTATAATTTAAATTTATAACATAAATAAAATATAAATTAATTTTAAATATAAATTTTAAATTAAATTATTGTTTTTTTTCAAAAGTGTGCAAAGTTTCAATTTTATCTGACGTCTAAAGGAGTCGGTTACAAACAAACATACAGGTGAAGCTAATATAAAGCGTGAAAAAGGCGTTAAGCTTGGACAACCTTACAACATTTACAAAACGAAGCCACCCATATGATGGATCAGAAACACATTACAATTCAATTTAAAACAGCCTGCAACATGGCTACAGTGAAAAGGGGCAAGACTTAAAGGTATCAAGAACACGAATTTAATAAATCTGAAATTACTGAAACTTGTTTACAAAACGGCTTATTTCATTGTAATAACCTTTTTTTAACGCTGGGAAATGCCCTGAGGCATGCGGGGAGTGGGTCTCCCCAGGCGGGTATGTAGGAGTTGGGACTCGCTGCGGCCGAAAGCTGGTAAGTGGACGCAGCTCTACCCACTAAAACTTGGCGAGTGCCACCAATGCCGCCTTTGGTGAGGCGCCCCGGATCTGTTGAGCAAACAGGGCACCTCGACGTCTAGTCGGTGGATCAGGGGACCTCCACAGAGGGGTTGTCCCATACCAACGTCCCAACGTCGGGACAGTATAATGGGGTGAGGTTCCCGTCCTCGCTCCTTGCCCCCTGCTCTTTTGTCCACTCTTCTTATAAGAGGGGTACAAAGAGCCCCCTCGGCTCAATTCGCTTCGCCCAAGGTGCTGGGCTCACCCTAGGCTCCTGAGCCCCAACGCCACGACAAGGCCTGAACCATAGTGGGGTATTTCACTGTAATGAGCTATTCACTCGTACGCATGTCGCGGTAATTCGACACAAGGAATGTCTAATCATGTCCACAGTTATTAACGTGGCCTGACTCAGCATCGTAATGGCCACAGATTCCAACCTTAACACGCTTACGGCCATTAAATTGTAACACAAACAATTTAATTAATTAAAAAGAAACAAAATGTTTATACTTAATGAGTTTAATTAAATTAAAAAAAAAGATTATACGTTTATCCCCTTGTCAAACTGATTAATTGTTGTTCTTTTCTTAGGTAATATTAATTTTAAAAAGTTGCTCAATCACGCCTCTTTTGTAGAGCTAGAGGAGGTATTACAGGAGCCGTCTATCATACGAGCACAATGTTCATCATCATCGTCTGCGTTAATCGTTTTTCAGATTTTGGTGAGTTGTTTGATAACAAAAGAATTGTTTTAAAAGTTTCCATCACTTTGTCAAATCTACATAATCATAAATTTATTTTATGTCGCAATATTAAAACAACAATAAAAAAATACCGCATAGCGATTGGTGTTTTCAGCATTATATTCAAGCAAGCTGATTCTTGGCGTTTATTGAAAGGGGGAATGTTCAGCAGTGGACGGATGATGATGATGATGAAGTCGATTCAAGTTAATTAGTACAGTACCTCTACCATGAGTTTTGTTACAAGCGTAAATGACATAACTATAGTAGTTACGTAAAACGCAACACGAATAGAAAACTATATCATACCTTAGTTTTCTATTCGTGCAACACGAATAGAAAAGTTAGTTTTTACGCTAACTACTTATATATACGTAACGTAACGTTAACGTAAAAACGCAAAACGAATAGAAAACTATATCATACCTTAGTTTTCTATTCGTGTTGCGTTCTTACGTTAACTACTTATATACGTAACGTAACGTGAACGTAAAAACGCAACACGAATAGAAAACTATATCATACCTTAGTTTTCTATTCGTGTTGCGTTTTACGTAACTACTATAGTTATGTCATTTACGCTTGTAACAAAACTCATGGTAGAAGTACTGATTCTTTTCTCTAAAAGATGCTTTCGGTAAAATAAATGACGTCTGATACCAAACGATCCAATGAAGTTATTGCGATAACGGTAATTATTACAACAATCGCCGTAAACATATTATACATATACCCTTATACATATACATCATTACCGATCCTTCTTGTATCTTCCGTGAAATGGTTTTGCTGTTTCGGAGAGAAGAACAGGACAATGTACTGTGTTGTTAATAATAATGACAATGTTACTGGCACGGGACATAAGTACCATCTTACATCTCAGAATCGGCAACATGTGAAAGAGTTTTCCTGGTTTAGTTTAACTTGTGTTTATGTGTGACGCTGACCACCTAACATCATGTTAAGTGGCTCCCACATACTCCCCGCTTGTGTATCCAAATATTTATTAACACTTATCACCTTTATACAGAAATCTAGACATATTTCAACTATCTTACCGCCATAATGGGGGTGAATGCTTAGCAGCAGACACGGCTCGTCCCCGGGCTCCCTGCAGCAGTCGAGCACGTCGCGGCCGGTGGTGTGCGGCGTGACCGGCACCGGCGTGGGAGTCCAGCCCGTCCCACTCTCGCACCACACTCGCACTATCATCTGGAACATAACATTCATAGGTAAAATCTTGAATCTTATCAAATAAAAATATGTACGTATCTTTATTTTGTGGGTAAAAACTTTTACACTTGAAATACGTTAAATAGAAAAGTAAAAAAAAATAGGTAAAAAAAATCGTTCGGAATGCATGCTTTTAGAAAAACAAGAAAAAAATTAGGGATTACTCTTTTGTCAAAAAAAAAGTAGTTGTCACGATGATCTATTTGGCATTGGCTTGGTTTGACACCCGCACTTGTCTCTGCCAAGCGTCATCACCGCGATGCTCGGTGACGACGAGATCTGGACGGCGATGGTCTCCTTCTGCGAGGCAGTAATGTCCCAGAAGGAGGCCGACGAGCGGGTGAGAGAGAAGGTCGCCCACGAGGCCACACAGGGTGATGAACTGGGAGTGCGTAGAAGGCGCTATTTATTGCGCCTCCATTAACGCCCTGTGCTAGTTTCGGGCTTCAGGATGAGAACCTGGAACCAGTATGACCCGAAGTCGCAGGGACTGCTTAGTAGCGGCCGGGCAGTCCCCCAAATAGTCTGGCCTTCGCCAGGGTCAGCCTGTCGCTAAGGTGATCCTGCTGCCTGCAAATCCGGGACCCTCAAAAGGCGGCTGAAGGCGTTCACAGGGCCTGCCCTACCCTAAATTAAAAAATTTAGGGTAGGGCACCCCAGATGCAAGTATCCCACATAGGGATCAGGATCTACACGAAGAACCTGGCTATATCTGTAAAGGGGAATCCCCTGCGATATCAAAAAAAATATTTGAGACGGTTATGCGACATGCGTAAGGCAAAAAAATAGTTTCAAAGCTAGAAAGCTTGCTAATCGTTTGTTCTAAGGTGAAGAAAAACAATGTGCATGCCATGATGAGACTAAAATTTAAAAGTTTGGGTATATTAAGTTCGCGAACACGCTCTGAGTAGTAGCTTAGGCTGTATAGCTTTTCTTTACTTTATAATTTGATGAAAAGAAATTATGCAGTCTTACAGAGCGTCTGCGTACTCAAACTGTTTTCGCTTGTCACGATGGAAGATATAAGCGGAATGGTAACCATGCAGACGTGCTCCGAGCACAAAAATCATTCCAATCCCAAAGTAATGACAAAAACAGGTCACCAGATATAGTTTAAACATTTATGTTAATTAATGTTTATCTAATATTTAAAATTCTCGTGTCACGATGTTTGTAATTAAACTCCTCCGAAATGGCTCGACTGATTCTCATGAAATTTTGAGTGCATATCGGGTAGATCTGAGAATCGGTCAACATCTATTTTTCATCTCCCTAAGTGTTAAGGGTGGCTCACCCCTTTTTATTTTTTGGGAAAAGTTAACGCGGGCGAAGCAACAGCTAGTAATTTATAAAAATACTACTAGTGGCATGGCAGCGTCACATCGTTTGCCGTCCCGGCATTCCAGTCCATTTGGTCAAAGGCGCGCCATTAATTGTTACTATTGTTACACATCAAAATATATTTTATATTTTTTTGTAGTAAACCCTTTATAGATACGCAATTTATTAATAATATATTTGCTAAATTATTTTATCTCTAACCACCTCTATCTCAACACCGCTAATGATAATTTATCGGTGGACCTAACGTAGGTTGGTGACATTCGCCATTCAGAACTACGTTTCCGAATAATCAGATAAGCGAAAACACAATGTTAATTTAAAGGCATTATATATATTCACGATTTTGTAACAAAAGCTAACATAAGCATTATATGGAAGCTGTACAAATTGGAAGGTATAACGCAAATTAAGGTAACTAAGGTAACTAAAAGTTACTTTGTAATGCAGTTGCGGTTAAAACACGTCTTTTTGTTTTGAACCTTATTAATTACTAGCTGTTGCCCGCAGCTTCGCAAGCGTTAACTTACTCAACTTAATTACTGTTAGTCACTGCGTGATGTTATATAGCCTTCCTTGATAAATAGGCTTACTAACACTGAAAGAATTTTTCAAATCGGACCAGTAGTTCCTGAGATTAGCGCGTTCAAACAAACAAACAAACAAACTCTTCAGCTTTATAATATTAGTATATATGTCATTAATGGTTAGAATCTTCCTGTTCCTACGTTCTATTCATTTCAACATTCAACATATCTTCTCTATTATGTTCGGTTTCCCAAAGTTAGGTATCCAATTTTTGTTTTAGAAATTTACACTTTCGAACAATGATTTCATTCGGCTTCGATGAATGATCTTGACTTGTTACAGTCATGCGGGCGGATAGATAAACTTTGTCACGAAATCTTGATCATAAAAGAAAATAATATACTGCCTTTTAGCTGTATATTTCTATAGCAGACAAATTATACATAAACACGTATTTTAAATACAAGACACGTGGGTGGGAGCTTGTTAAGATGCCTGCTTTATATACGAAAGTAAATTCTCAGATAACACGTTCTTGAAACAAGCAGGGTGGGGGGAGCGGCGGAAGAAAATATGTACGTCAGTACTTATATTATTTTAACACTTTTAGTGTCAGCGATTATAAACTGGATGCCCCCACTTTAATAGTTCCTAACATATTATACATTTTATGATGAACTTAAATGAATGTCTTTAACCAATTTGTAATTTAAAAAATTTACACTATGACTTTAAATAATATTTATTTATCAGTTTATATTGTTGTACTAAATTACCAATTATAATAAAATAGAGAGATATGGAATAGCAATTAATGTAAGGGACACATAGTTATTGCTAATTAGTCAGGAAATCAGATGTAGGTAATATTCTTCTGCTAAGATTCAGATACAGGTTGTAACAACATTTTTTTCTTTTGCGCCGGGAAAGTATCCGCAGAAGAAGGGGAACTCCCCAGGCAAGTATGTGGGTCTCACTGCACCCTAAAGATGGTAAGGTGGACGCAGCTCTACCTGCTAAAACCCGGCGAGTACCAATGCCGCCTATATCCGGTGCCCTGGATCTGTTAAGCAACAGGACACCTCAACGGCTAATCCCCGAATGACGAGTTGGTATTTATCACTTTACTCATCACTTCAAAATGCATTTTATTTTTTCGATAGGGTATTTAATTAATTAATTAATATTTATTTATTAGGGCCAGAGATTGGTCGTCTTGGCGTTCATTGATGGCGCTCATTGAGAGAAGCCTATATTCAGCAGTGGACGAATTCCTATTCAAACTGAGCTCCACTCTGATACTGGCAAATCCTTCAGGGAGCCATAGTTGAAGAAGAAGAAGAATTCCTATTCAATGATGAAGATGACGATATTCTTATTTATTACGTTAAACAGCTATGTTTGGGAAAGGAAGACAGGACAGACAGTGTAATAGGAGATCCAGGATGTCTACCCTGCACGCACGAATGAGTTCTAATATTCTCCACAGTGAGCTCGATTATGCTGACCACTTACCATCAGGTGGCATTTTGCCAGTTTGTATATTCAAATAACATAATATATATATATATATATATATATATACCCTATCATCATCATCATCTTCAGCCTCTATCCGTCCCCCCACCATGGTTCAAGCCTTGTCGTGGCGGTGGGGCTCAGTAACCTAGGGTGAGCCGCTGCACCTTGGGCGAAGCTAATTGGGCCAAGGGGGTCTTTGTACCCCTCTTACAAGAAGAAGGGACATAAGAGCAGGGGGCAAGGTGTGAGGATGGGAACCCATTGTACTGTCCCGACGTTGGGAGGGGTTTTTCTGTGGTGCGGGACAACCTCTCTGTGGAGGTGGCGTCGGTCCTTAGCGGGACTGACTAGCCGTCGATGCCCTGTTTGTTTTCTAGATCCGGGGCACCTCACCAAAGGCGACATTGGTGGCACTCGCCGGGTTTTAGTGGGTAGAGCTGCGTCCACTTACCAGCTGTCGGGCGTAGCGAGTCCCATATACCCTCGTGGGAAGACCCACTCCCCCGCGGGATGCCTCAGAGCATTTCCCGGCGTTAAAGAGAAAAAAAATGAAGAAAGCAATAATTTGAAGATACCACTTTATCTTCGTGCAGTCCTAGATGTTAACGAGTTATGCCAAATTACTAATGAAACAATTTAGTCAAACAACTCTCAAAGTTAGAACACCTCTGACATATTCATAATGTTACACAAAGACTTCACCGTGACCTAATAAAACGAGTAGCGAATGCAAAAAGGCACATCAAATTAAAAGCAGGAACGTGATAAAATGAATGATATATTCCGAGCTCTTCGCAATAAAAACACGAAAAACGGCGCACATTTAAAATTCAGTTCATATTCGACTTGTATATCTTAGAATAAGAAAAGTGCACACGACAAGCAATTTACGAGCGTATGAACTCGGGAACGTAACGAGTTGCGAACTACCCATCGGAGCACACTAGCGCCACCTGCAAACTGAAGGAAAATCACATTATTGAAACTACGGCGCCATTATTGAATTTACACAAAAGAGGTGTTTAGAAAACGTAACGCTTAACTAAAATTGTGCATGAAAATAGTGACTTTAAATATAATTAAGCTACTTTAAATTAATGTATCTTAAAAAGAGTTACTCTCTAATGTTTACGCAAATTTCGCTGATTATAATGAAACATCTTTTACGGATTTTATCGCGGTTTATTAAGTTTTGCCCGACGTTTCAGATATAATAAAAATTAAATATTACCTAGCCCCGTGAAATTAAGCTAGCTTGAAAAAATACATACATACAAATTAACGACCTATGTGGGTCAATCCGGAGGTTGTGGGTTCGAATCCCGCCAGGGAACAAAAATAATTTCTGTGTTACAGATATTTATTTCTATTCATCATTATTTACTGCTCTCACTGAAATTTGAACCCGTTATCTCTGTATTTATTACGCAGACACCAGACCACTACTCCAGTGGGTCCATACACGCAGGAGTACATATGAAAGTTTACTTTGCACTAGGTGAATGCATTAAGTTGAACTCCTAACATGCAAATTGGCACGTTGGAGTTTCTGCACTCCGAATAGGTTACCTAACATACAACGCCAATCAGTTTGGTAAACACAAGTACTTGTAGGTATATAATTTATCACAACTGTAATAAAGAATATATTTTTTGATGTGAGACATATTGACGCGCCTTGGCAGAACATGCCGTGACGGATATACATCGTGTGACGCTGTGACATGCAAGCATGTATATAGTCTGACGATCCACCCAACGGTGACGCGGCGCAGACAGTCCAAGACTCAGTTGGCGGGGGGCGACCTCCCTCTCATAAAAATAGTTAGGTGAGCCTGCTGGCTCATCAACAAATCGACGAAGCATTAGGACCAAATAGGCCAATAGCATAGATCAATCCGAAAAAAACATATCCTACTTCTTCATTTAATCTTCCGTTAAAGATTTTTATCACTTATGAATTTTAATATTAGCATCGATATCACTCACAGCGACCAGGGCTCCCGTGTTTGCCATTCATCATCAGCCTCTATCAGTCCACGGCTGAACATAGGCCGCCATCAATGAACACGGATGTCATGTTTTTATGTCATCTTCGTTTCATTACTTTTAAAGTACCTAAACCACTCCCTTATTTAGTTCTTGTTTAACTGAGTTTGTACTTGCAGTAATGAGTTTGTTTCGCCGGGTCTTAGAGGGTTTTGGAACCCGTAAAAGAACTATTTGACATTATACTTTTTATGTATTTTTTTTTATTAATTAAAAATAATATTAATATTTGTTTTTTACCAAAATGCTGAATATAAATGCTGATTTAAAATAAAAAAAAACGCGAGTCAAATACGGAATTCTAATAAAAACTGTATCACATAGTTTTGCTTATAAACTGTTTCCTCCAATAATGCTGATGTCTACTCAACTTACGCGGAATTCATTTTGGGATCAAGTTTCAAAAAGAATTGAGGTATTTGCACAAAACCACAAGATCAACCAATCATCATCAACCACATGATGAAGTTTTATTCAACGAATATTCAAGCACGTAACATTATACTAGGGTACAGAGTACAGTCTATAGAACCTGAAATTTTACATTCCGTTTCACTACACTTACGTTTTAAATTGAGGCTATTAAAATGATTATCTTACGTTTTGGATAATTCTGACCAATATCAAGTTTGCCATTAACCAGGTGGGAAGACGCTCTCCGTGCGGTGGCCGGTCCGTGTTGGATGCGAGTGGCAAGGGATCGGCCATCTTGGCGTTCATTGAGGGAGGCCTATGTTCAGCAGTGGACGGATAGACGCTGATGATGATGATGATGATGATGATGATGATCAAGTTTGCTCCGTCCACTTCTGTATGTGTCCTTTTTTGTTATTGCAGGGAAATACTTTTTACACATGTAGCCAGGATCTCGGGTAGATCCTGACTATGTGGAACTCGCACCTGGGCACTCACAACCCGTAAACTTAAACCGCTACAAGCGCCTTCACCCACTTTTTGAGGATCCCAGATCTGCATTCAACAAGATTACCTCAGCGAAAGGCTGGCCCCAGCGAAGGCCAGACCACTCCTCATAAGGAGCAACTGCCCGGCTGCTACTAAGCAGTCCCCGCGACGCCGCGACGTCGTGTCATACTGGGCCCGGGTTACGATCCTGTACCCGACACAAGTACAGGGGCGTTACTGGAGGCGCCATAGAAATATTAAGGACAGCATTAAGTAGTGCCTCGTCGGCGGCCTCCTCTCTCACCCGCTTGTCGGCCTCCTTCTGGGACATAACTGCCTCGCAGAAGAAGACCATCGTCGTCATCGAGCATCACGGTGATGACGTCCGGCAGAGACAATTTCCGATGACTGATGCTGAACATGTGTCTCTTTTAGTGAACGCCAAAACGTCAGAACCCCCGCCACTCGCATTCAACTCGAATCAACCACATTATGTTTTATTCATACCAAACATAAAACTAAACATTTCACTCTTTGCTTGTTTAAAGAGCGCTATGGTCTAGTGGGTATGGGCTCGGCCTTTTGAGTGAGAGGTCCGGGTTCGATCGTGGCCCCTGTGGTGCCATGAAATGGGTTTTTCTAAATTGCTCCGTGCACCTGAACATATAACCATCATCGCTTGCTCACTGGTGATGGAAAACATCGTGAGGAAATCTGCATGCCAGATGAGGTTAAAAATAATTGAAGGTGTGTGGAATTCACCAACCCGCATTTTGACAACGCATTGGTGAACTATGGCCCAACACCCTCCTCGCCTGATTTTGAGGAGGAAGCCCACCAGTAGTGGGATGGCACTGAAAACAATGTAATTAAAGATTAATGTAATTAAACTTTAATGACCTTTGTTAACCCTTTTGTCTAAAACTATACACGACCTATATAATATTACTGATTTTAATTGGAGAAAGTTCATAAATCAATAGCTTCAATTTGCTTGTATCAGAAACTCCCAAATCAAAAGCAAAGTTTGTTTTAGACAAGTAACACACGGTTCGTTAGTATCGTTCGATGATTTCTGTAACAGGTGAGGTTTTTAACGATATCATCATCATCAACATCATCATCATCATCATCAGCCTCTATCCGTCTACTGCTGAACATAGGTCTCCCTCAATGAACGCCAAGACGGCCCATCCTCTACTCCCATGTCTGTGTTGGATGCGAATGGTAAGGAGATCACCGCACGGAGATCGTCTTCCCACTTGGTTAATGGCCGACCAACACTTTAGGTAGACGAAGTGTTTAACGATATAGGTATCGGCTGACAATGCCGATCCTTCTTAAATTCGGTCTTTATCGTCTATGACGATATCTGTGGCTCAATGGTTAGCGCGTTGGCGCTCAAGCCGGAGGCAGTGGGTTCAAATCCCGCCAGGAAACAAATAGTTTTCTGTGTTCCTGTGTCATAGATGTATGTTAAATATGTGTATTATATAATAAAAGTCTTAAATATGTATAGTATAAGAGTATTAAATATATTTCCGTTATCCGGGGCCTCCCCGTAACACATGTTCTTTGAGAACTTAACACGCGGACGTGGCGTAAAAGCGTCCATAGATAGATATTATTCATCAAATCACTTTAGTACCAACTAAATCTTCCTTATTCGGATTAGGTTTATCGAGTTTTGTGAAATATTGTTTGGATAGTTAGGATTTATCCTTTATTTATAGAACCACTATGTTTCATTAATAATGTTACGGGTACAAATGTATCAAGTTCAGGGTTTCTTAAATTTTTTACACATATCTGATGGACCCCTGCCTGCTGACCTTTTTTTATTGCTCTAGAATTTGGAAGTTTGGTGGCAGTGGCAAATAATTTATAAAATTTTCAAGGTGTATGCTGTAAAGATTTTGGTGAACTTTTTTTGTAAATCCGCTACTTTTCCAACTAAATAGTTATTGGAATACCTCAACAAATATCTTTGGTTTTCATGGCCTTTAAAACCTTTTCCCGGGCCCCTAAGGCACAGTATGCGTATGATCAGTACGGAAACTACGAAGACGGTCGAGACGACACTCAAACAAACACACGCATCGACAAGACCCCTAATTCTAAACTGACCCATTTTTTGATATCCTAAATCTTTAAGGATGTAGCCAGGATCTTTATCGCCTGCGGGGATAGGCCTCGTCGGCGGCCTCCTCTCCTACCCAATCGTCGGCCCCCTTTGACATTACTGCCTCGCAGATTAAGGAGACCATCGTCGTCCAGGACTCGTCTTCACCGAGCATCGCGGGGATGACGCTCGGCAGAGACAAGTCCCCTCCGGTGACTGATCACAGATCGTGACGCAGCGCTGCTTATCTCGGGCACACCTCGAGGGTATGCTGGGCCGAGTCCTAGGGTGAGCCATGGGCAAAGCTAATTGAGCCGAGGGGGCTCTTTGTACCCCTCTTATAGTAAGAGGGGACAACAGAGCAGGGGGCAAGGGTCGAGGATGGGAACCTCACCCCATTGTAGTGTCCCGACGTTGGGAAGGGTTTTTCTGTGGTTTGGGACAACCCCTCGGTGGAGGTGGCGTCGGTCCCTTGGGGGACTGACTAGCCGAGGTGCCCTGTTTGTTTATTAGATCCGGGGCACCTCACCAAAGGCGGCATTGGTGGCACTCGCCGGGTTTTAGTGGTAGAGCTGCGTCCACTTACCAGCTTTCGGACGCAGTGAGTGCCACATACCCGCGTAGGGAGACCCACTCCCCCGCGTGATGCCTCAGAGCATTTCCCGGCGTTAAAGAAAAAAAATATACTGTGGCCTAGGGGTCCATGAATCACAGTTTAAGAAGCCCTAGTTGATCGCATAGCATAATGGAAAAGTAGCGGTTCTATACAAAATAGTAGGATCCTAATTTAAATTCTACTCAAAGGAGATATTTTGTATGTCTGTCCGTATTAGGATCGTGTATGTAATTATATGTATTGGTCTAAAAGTCTAAAATATGTCGCTATTATTTTAATACTTTTAGCGTAATTACTAACGAATTACATTTATATGAGACTGATTTGGTCAAATTGTTAAAAAATATAAAAAGACGGTAAAATAACCCATTAAAACTACTCAACAAAAAAGGTTTAAGCGACGTAACGATCAAAACGGATACAGTTTCGTGTAATAGTTATGTTAAACAAAGGTTCTTATTAGAACTATTCTAGTACCCGTCCCACAAGAAAGGGCATGACGGGTTATTTGAGCACTTGAAAAGGGTTAGACCCCATTAAAGTCTAGATCTAAATGGGGGTATAAAAACTCCTTGGTATTCAACGAACGCGCGCACTTCCTTTATTACCCCAGTAATAAGTCCAGCTGTCTTAGAACAGATGTATGTTACGGACATGGAAATAACGGAACCCGTTTCTGTTTTAATAACCTACCTATTATATTTTTATTGTAAAAAGTATAATAGGTATTTTTTTAATATAAGAAAAGGTGTTGCGTACGTCTCAAGTTGGTAGCGTATATATAAAAAATACTCTGTGGTTGATAGCCTCTAGATTGTAAAGAAAAAGTTTCTTTTGACCCCCAGCGTAAAATGATGTTATAACTTTTACCGCTATGTATGAACCATAGAGCATATAACCGAAATAGAGTGGTAGTGTTATGTGTTTTGTATGAAAACAAATTCCACCAAATTTGTGCTGTGACGCTGCGCCGGTTCTGCGCTGGCCGACTGGTAGCCATTGATGTTTGATTCGCCGATGGGACGCACATACAGATCAATGGTTGGTTGAATTGCTATTACGTCAGTGACAAATCACTGACTAGTTTCGAAAATATATGGCTCACAGTACTACTCTCTCCGGCTATATGCCCGATGGTATGAAGTATGAACACTGTACCAAGTACTGTAAGTATGAACACGGTTGAACTACTTGGATGCGGGTTTCTCTTATTTAGCTTTTCTAGCGGTGGTTCTTAAGTATTTTGCATCAAAATCTGTTAAGCCGTTTTAAGGCAATCATAATATAAGCTTTTTTATACAATCTAATGACCAACACAAACGGGTTGTAAGTTCCTGTGGTAAGTGATTATCATGATATCAAGGCAAAAAAAGAATCTTTTTTTTTCAAAATTAAAACACTTAGTTAAGGGTTTATATTACAAGTATCACGGAACACTTATTATATAACGGCATTATTTTAAGAAATTCATAGAAATCCATTTATTTTATCACGCACCCGTTTTGCTGTTGGCATAATTAGGTCAGGCACGTCTTCATCCTGATAGCCGTGTATTTTCTATTTGCTTTTAATCTCATTGCTTTTCCTCTTAAATGTTTCAAACGTATTTACTGGTACTAACGTAGTTTCTAGACTAAATATCTACAATTTATACTCTTCAATCTATCATATTAATATGATAAGAAAGCCCGCATAGGTTTGAGTGAAAAGATGATTATATACATATATAAACATACTGGATGTCGTGACATACGTCCTGACCCCACCATGGTTCAGGCCTTGTCGTGGCGGTGGGGCTTAGTAGCCCAAGGTGAACCCAGCACCGTGGGCGAAGCCAATTGAACCAAGGGGGCTGCTCTTTGTACCTCTCTTATAAGAAGAGGAAACAAAAGAGCAGGGGTTACAAGGGGATAGGAACCTCACCCCCATTGTACTGTCCCGACGTTTTTGTTCTATGGTGCGTGACAACGCCTCACTGGCGTGTGTCGCTGTGGAGGTGACGTCTTGGGGACTGACTAGCCGTTGAGATGCCCTGTAGCTCAAAAGATCCGGGGCACCTCATCAAAGGCGGCGAATTTTAGTAGTTTAGACCACCTTACCATCTTTCGGGCGCAGCGAGTCCTACATACCCGCCTGGGAAGACCCGGAATGCCTCAGAGCATTTCCCGGCGTAAAAAAAGACGTTGTCCTGTACAAAACATATTGTGAATCTTAACCGCTGTCAAATCCACTTGAACACACAAAAATTCAACAACCAATTGAAACTTTTTAGGGTTTGTAATATTTCTGAAAGCTATTATTAATATTTAATTATAATAATAAGAAATATTTTTAATTGCACATCAAATAAACAATCGTATATGTTTTCATCATTTATATGCTTTTTTACATCTTTTTTATTTATTTATAATAAATTTACTTCACTACAAATATACTAAATGTTTAACAAAACTAGTACTACAGATAATTAGAAAATTTACATCAGCATGACATTACTTTTTGGAGTTTATTGGAGTTTACTCCTTAAGAAACGATTTGAGTTATAAGGCCCGGTACGGAAATTTTATGAGGAGTAAAATCAAGTGTAACACTAAAAGTTGAAACGTTACGTAGAAAGAGACAAACATATATATCTGTAGGATTGAACGTGTAAAAGAATGAGATGAAAAACATTACACAGCGTATCTTAAAATAATGCCGCCAACGCCATCTAACGCAAAATTACAGCACTAAAAGTCAATCACACGACCAGTATGCAATATTATAAGATATTTAAACAATTTCAGCTAATCTGAAAAAATGGGGATAAAACTTTATTCCGATGCAATGATTTGCAAGACAAATAAGTATCCCCCATTTGGTCAGCATTAGCTAAAATTGACGTGACGTTATTATGTTATGTGGGATTTTAAATAAAACAATGTGTAGGTACTAATTATTATTTTACTTTTTCGTCTATTATTAAAATATTTAGTGTCTTTTCTGCGTGCACTTAATATATTATTTATATCTTTGCACCACTAATGTATGTGAAAAAATTACTAACCAAATTGCATATGAAATCACAATTTTGATTTTTATGTAATTGGCATTGTATTAATTTCCGTATAGAAAACAGTCTTCATGTAGTTTCTTACGTTATCATAGTCACAACTCACAATGGTTTTTTAAAACATGATTGGATAAGAAAATAAAACAACTAGAGCACATTCAAGATTGAATAATCAAAAACAGAAACTAGGGATTTAGGGAATACGTAATAACAAAAATGAATTCAAAATTGAAAAATGTTAGCACAGACTAACAGACTTCGCGGAGATTTTAGAATTATTTTAAGTTTCAGCCCAGAAAAGTCTCGTAATTT
Organism: Helleia helle; assembly: GCA_963853865.1. Classification (NCBI taxonomy): domain Eukaryota; kingdom Metazoa; phylum Arthropoda; class Insecta; order Lepidoptera; family Lycaenidae; genus Helleia; species Helleia helle. Next base: position 12,271,653 of record OY971431.1, read on the forward strand.
TAATATATATATTTATTCTTTTCAAATATTCTTTTTCATATTTTCAAAATCATATTTATAATTTTCTATTTATAATTTGCAATTCCTTTCTAACAATAATACAATGACTTGCACATATTTTCTGAGTAAATTGAAACTCTTCAATTTTGATATTTAACCAATCATAAACTTTAAAATATTAATGTTGCCTTCCTAAATATATTTGGCGTGACCATTGAACACTTGGTTCAAGTTTAATTGTACAAACTTGTCAAGTAAAGAATTTAATTTCAATTAAGTATTAAATAGGTACCTATAATTGTTAAAAAATAAATCACATATATCACTACATAGTATAAAACAAAGTCGCTTTCTCTGTCCCTATGTCCCTTTCTTAGCTTAAATCTTTAAAACTACGCAACGGATTTTGATGCGGTTTTTTTTATTAGATAGAGTGATTCGAGAGGAAGGTTTATATGTATAATAACATCCATTAAATAGTGGAGAAATACTGTTATTTTTGAGGTTTCTAATGTGATGTCGTAAATAAACACATTTTTTGCACTTACATTGCAAACGCTGGATGAACACTAACAGATAGATCAAAATTATGTACTACATTATTGTACACTTTAAAAAGATCTACAAAAAAGTCCGCGATGGCATACTATATCCATTTTAATACTTAAAAAATGGGCAATTATACGGTAAATATAACGGTAGTTGGAAAGCTATTTACACAAATGTGGTATTAATCCTTATCATTTTAAATATGTTAGTTAGCTTGAGCATTTCATGAAGTATGTTTTTCCCGTTTACACCATGCAAATGAAATGCATAATTCTTAGAAGATATAGCAAAATCAAAATAATGCGACACCGTGATTTCGACCGAGTCGCGCGAGCCGGGCGCTCCGTGATGCCGCGCCTCGCGCCCGAGCCGGGCCGAGCCCCGGTTCCGAAAGTTAGGATAATAATTATTATTGTATCAATGTAATATGGTAGAATTGTGTATCCTACTGAAAAGCCTACTGAAAAGTCCGCGATGGCATAATATGTCTATATACATAAATTATTAAATATAACATACTACCTATATCCATTTTAATACTTTAAAAATTGGCAATCTTAAAGCGGTAATGTAAAAGCTATTTACAAAAATACGGTATTAATCACTTCATATTATAAAATAAAGTCCTACGCCCGTCCATAGATAAATAATCATATTCAATCCGTGTACGGCTGTACATCTAAGTTAACGCGGGCGAAGCTGCGGGCAACAGCTAGTTTGATATAAGAATAACTAGTCTTCAACATAAAACATGTAAAAATTTCATAGACATAAAAAAAACAAAATAGCGCCATCTAACGCAATATAACGACTTTCCAACCTCATACAAAAAACCAAATATACTAAGTGAAATGCCCCTGATCCTCCCTGATCTTTTTCTCGGGGCCTTCCTCTTTGTTATTATTATTATTATTTTGTAACATACTTTATGTAATACTTACGCTTTATTGAAGTAATATAAATAATCCGAATAATTACTGATATATGTTTGTTTCTCTTATCATTTTAGCAAATGCGTTCATTTACCCTTTTTTTCTACTCGATATATATAATTATCGTTCGTAAGGAGTAAACTCCAATCGTGCGTCGGAGCTGACACACACACACACTTTTTTTCCTCATAATGCGATACAAATAAATTTATATAGGTACAAAACTACTCCATGCTTATCATAAATACTGACTGCACAGCAAATTAACCAGAGCGCATGTAGCTGAAACTCTTTGTCATAGCAAAATAACTATCCGAGTTGCATATTTGCTTAATAATTCAATAAAAAAAATCAAGTTGCTATGTATTTGTATCTATATTTTTATTTTTTTGATGATCTCATTATGTTGTACTTAATAAACAATAAGATGATTATGACCAATAAAATGCTGTTTCATTTTAAAAAAATGCTGTAAGTAATATTCAAACAGAAGAGAAAATAAAAATAAAAAGGGTGAATTGGTATAATGTGCATTAGTCATTATTATCAGTTCATTGATAAAAAAGCTTTGCTTTAAGATAAGTAGCCGTACGCTTCGTATATAAATTGTTGTTTATTTAGTAATTTTTTAGTTGAGGATTTTGCTGTGCAATTAGTAATTTTGATGGGAATTCGGATTATTATTGCATACAAAAAGTTCTTTTTTTTATTTTCGTTTAAATACTACCCTAATAATAATATCTATGAACGCTACGTCAATCTGGTCCCGTGGTAAGTTCTCGAGAACTTGTGTTACGGGTACCAGACAACGGAAATATGTATATTTAATACTTTTATACTATACATACATTTAAGATTTTTATTATATTATAATACACATCCATGACCCAGGAACACAGAAAACTTTATTGTTCCCTGCCGGGATTCGAACCCGCCACCTCCGGCTTGAGCGCCAACGCGCTAACCGTTGAGCCACAGAGGTCAGATTAATAATCAAGTGACACTGGAGACCCGAATTTACCCTAGTGACTCCCTTTTCACACGCGCCGGGCAGCCGGCGCCGGGTACCCGATAGCGTAGTGTATGGGCGTGTATAGCAGTTTTCACACGTTCCGGCGTGATTTGCTTACATTTCGCTATCGAAAGCTTCGCTATCGCCGACTACCCGGCAAACCGGCTCGTGTGAAAAGGGACTGACGGGACGAATATCAAAGTGACATGTAGGATTAGTTACTTTTGTAAAATTGAATTGTCCTGTACACAACATATTATTGTAGTGGAACGAATTGTGAATCTTAACCGTTCTCGCATCCGCTTGAACGCACACAAAAATTCATCAAGATCGGTCCAGCTGCTTAGGAGGAGTTCAGTGACGTACGTGTGAATGTCACAGCATAGAAGAATTATAAGTATATAAGTACGTATATAATAAGTATATACAAAGACTTGTCGTTGCCCGCAACTTTGGCCGGCTTATCTAGATGTATCCAGACTGGTGATAATTCTTTTTTAGCTTGTCACTTATACATATATATTACACTAGAATAACGCTACGTGTATATATATGTTTAATCGAATAAATTAATCGAACAAATGCGACAAGGGATCTCGACTAAGTGTGTTGGAACAACTCGAAATAATAAAACATAAAAATAATAAATCGATTGCATTTTTGAATGACCAAACCGATTTAACGAATTCTCCCATAATACGGTTATTCGGTGGGGGTAGTGGGGGAACCAGCTAATATAAGGCGTGTGTTTGGACCTGCACGTCACTTAACGATTGCTAATCGTAGAGTCTACATCCTGAGGATGCCTCGGTGTCGGGCGAAACGTGCGTAGATTGTGTGGTGGTGGTCTTTAACTGTGGTTGTGGTGCATGTGGGGTGGTGGCGCATGCGAGTGTACGCATATGCAGTGTGGGAAAGGAGGGCGGTGCTATATGCATGCATATGCGTGCACTCACACATTTGCAGTAAAGACTGCGTGTTTTGCGGGATTATTGCTAATTAAATTATAATTTAATCTTACCTGAATAAATAGTTATTCTACATCCACACTCACAAACTTACTCTTACTCAGAACTTACTTTTTAATATTATAAAATTAGTATTAAATACTCACCGGAATCATTTTTAGCGGACATGTGTGATTCTATGAAGATGCTAACCTGTAACAATGGATATTTACTTTATATTGGTTATAAATCACAATTGAAATCCCTTATTTGTTACAGGACCTATCATTGCATAACGTAGAAATTTTTCTTTGCAACCATTTAGTGGTAAGTTACAGCGAAAAAGAACAGCATATCAAAACTTTGACAAGAAATATATTATAATGTTGATGTGCTTTATTAGCTTTTAAAAATGTATACCTACAAAATTTATTTCTGATTTATGAAAATCATATCTAAATTTTTTCATCTCACAACAGAGCTTCCATTTTATAAGGTATAAATATATACATAATAAATCACTCCCATTATAGCCTACTAACCTTTCAAAGAATATATATTATAGTAGAGACTTTTTGAAAGGTCAGTCCGTCAGTAAGCATACAGCGTCACATTCCTAAGCCTTTCGTTTGTAAGGTAGACATCATACTGACGATTTGCGAGCGACATCAAAGAGAGTTCGCAACGAGAACGCAGCGAGTTCCCAACGAGTTCATATCGTGCTTGCAGCGTGTTCGCAACGAACGCGCACTGAACACGCTGCAAAGATACGGTTCCATATTTTTTTTAATGATACACTAGTAGAACGAGGTCTTTATTAACTACATTAGTAAGATGAGGCCACGAAGCTTAAACCTTAAAAAAAAATAGTGTGTTTATAGGGACTTATGGGGCCCCAGTCATATACTTATAACATAACAGTTCCTTACTTTTATTGAAAGTGGCTTCTAGCTTTGGACTCGATTGCAAATCGCCATTTTCATAAACCCTGAATCCTAGAATACGTCTAGTAGTGATAAATTTACGGCTACTTATAGCTCGTCGCACACATCTTTACGACCAGTTGTCACTTTGTAGTAAACATATATTTACTCGATGCGAACTAAAACTTGTCGACTGAATTGACATTAGCAAGTAAACCTAGAATTTAACGTAATATTATGTGCCCTGCACTCGTTTCTTAGCACGCACTCGAAATATTAAGATATTAGATACCTACTGTCTGTCTATCATAAGCGTTTTTTTTTTTAACCGTAATTAGCAGTCATTTATAATTTTTGCTGTAAAGTATTATATTTTTTTGTAAAGTAATATAAATATTAAATTGTTCCTCATGTCTGATTTAATCCGACTCACACTTGGCTTTTTTCTTGAGTAGAACTAAGTGTAATTAGTAGGTACATATTATGTATCCAAATATACATAGGTGCCTATAGAAATAAAAGGTATGATGTCAATACACAATTTAAATCTTTTTCTTTATAATATATAAAAATTACATGTCACGTTGTTTGTCCGCGATGAACTCCTCAAGTACTGAAACGATGTTAACCAAATTTTGCACACAGTGTGCAGTTTGATCCAACTTGCGAAATGGGATAGTTTATATCTCAATTTATAATCGCAATTTTATATTAATTTTATTCAATCATAATAAGTTTACTACAATATATTTTAGAGTATATTTTAGCCACAGCAACGGGTGGCCGGGTCTAGTAATATTATAAAACTTGTAATAAATATTATAAAAATTAATTGCAAGATTCCATCCAAACAAACATACAGTTGTATACATTGCTGGAGAAAAGCTTGTAATAGACACATACATAAATATTTACCACTCAAAGAAACTCCCAAATAAATCCTTTTTTTGCCCTTGCAATATATTAAGATAATCTAGCCCGTTATGACCGAATTTTATTGACTCGGACCGTTGTGCGCTAACAATGCCTTTATGCCCCGCATTAGCCCCCGACATATATCACACCCACATCTTCATCCCAGTTTCCTTTTATTCTATATTAATTAAATTCTCTTTGCGTTATCAAACTCCCCTCTTTTGTCTTATGAAAATGTTTTAAAATGTTTATTTGTACTACGTTTCAACACTTACTCTGTGGTAAAGGAAAACTTTGGAAGGAAAATATTCTTGTAAGATTTGTCAACAAGAAAACCTCATTGTTTTAACGATCACTCATTATATCTTATTACCCTGAAATACTAAATATAGCAAAATTCTAAATAGTTTAGCACTTGTTTAAGCCCAGTGTGGTTTGTTGCTGCTAAAAATATGTTTGATCTCTTCTTTATATTGTTTTTTATTTGGTAAATAATAATAAAAAATATTCTACTATTTGAAGGATAACACGGCGATGACCGAAGCCTTCCAGAAGTTTTTAAAATCTACATCAAAGGCTAAAAATAACGTCTACGTGATCACTGAATGACTACAAACATCTAAATGTAACACAATCATTAATTTTTCGATTCAACTATCGTACTGAAACACGCCTTCACGTGACATTTGTCTTGTCACGAAATAAGTTGGCAACTTAATACTAAGTTAATCTCTCGGAATATCAAGCTCGAATGCTAGATGGAATTCCAATTGTATTTACATGTACTGGTAATTTAATTAACACATTGTAACTCTTGTTAACTGCAATTAGTATAAGTTTTGTACACGCAGCTTTGCATTCCAACTTTCGTAATGAGAACATGAAGATACAATTTATAATTAAAGAAGGTACACTGTTGAATCTTCAATTGCGACATTATGGTTGCTTTTAAGAAAGAAATCATCTTTCATCATCATCAACATCACCATCGTTGAAAGGAAAGGTGACAAATATCTGTAGAGCATTATAATTAAGTTTTTTTTTTATAGAAGAGGGGGCAAACGGACAGTCGGTTCACCTGTTGGTAAGTGAATAGCGACATCCACAGACACCCGCTATACCAGGAAATCAGCGGGTGCGTTGCCGGCCTTTTAGATGTGAGTATGCTAATGTAAAATACAACTGCCATTTCAACGAGCTTATGGACCAAGGAGGTTTAAGAGTGGTTGCTAGGCCATTAGCAATGGGGAAGGCGATCTCCGTGCCATGGCCGGTCCGTGTTGGACGAGAGTGGCGAGGGATCGATCGTCTTGGCGTTCATTGAAGGAGTCCTAAGTTCAGCAGTAGATGGATAAAAGTTGATGATGATGATAATGGTTATGATGATAAAATTATGACTATAAAGAAAGACAAGCCGGTATGGGTATATGCTAAGGTATTCGCATAAAAATATTTGAATAAATGAACTTCAATTAAAATTTGCATTGCATAAATCGCAGCACAACTCGAAGGATCCAAGGAACAGCGTTAAGTATTCATACATTCAAACTTGTGTACAGCATGCTATTAAGATTTCAACTTTAAGGACAGCCGCGCTCGACTTCGGACACTAAATATTGAATGGAAAGGTGACAATCTTTGAGTAATATGCTGTTAGGATGTGGGCTGGGAGACAGATACAAGGATATCATAAAGTCGAGGTTAAGGAAGATATATAACTAATACATTTCTTTTTAATTAATGATAGGCTTGTGTTTGGCCACTCTCTCACCTGATGGAATGTGACACCGTGACCGACGGTGGAGCACGCTTCCCAAGTTGCATGTATCCGGAAATAAAGATGCTAGTAACGAATTCCAAGAGTTTATGGGGACGTATGATAATTAATGTGGAATCGAATCTTTTAGTACGTACTGGTGGAATATCAACCATGTAATGTCTGAATAAAGCATGAAATAGATGTTGTTATAGATATATAAATAAATACGTTTTATTTTAACATAATGTTCTGAATTTTTAACTTATCGATAAATTCATATCAGTACAGCATAAGTGAACCTTATATGTCCCACCACTACGCGCAGGTCTCAGGTGAAATCAGATGAGGACGCATGTGTGGACACATCACTCTTCTTTCACTGGTCAACAAGCTATATCATGTTCTGGTGGAAGAGAAATTTAGAGAGACCCACTTCGGTCCGATCCCAAACCCCCTTGACCATCGTCACTAGCATAAAATGATGCATATTTCATACAAAATATTTCCATACTCTTTTTTCTCTCATCTGTGACGAAGTACTCTCTCACACACCCAGCGCTCAGCCCACGAGGACGCGGCCGAAGTCCTCGCCTGTGCCACGACCGAGACGTGACGGTACAAATTACACTCCACATTTGAATGGCAATGAGGACCTGACAGCCGATCTATCTCGATGTCGCCGGCTATTAGTACTTCGCAACACATCGTGTGGTGCATGTTCAGAAATTGCAATATTGTATCATCCTACTAATACTTAGAGCAACTCCGGCGCCGGACGCAGGCCCATGTTGCTCTATGTACTAATATTATAAACGTGAAAGTTTGTATGGATGTTTGTTACTCTTTCACGCAAAAACTATTAAATGGATTTTAATGAAACTTTACAATAATATAGCTTACACGTCAGAATAACACACATACTATAATTTATTTCCATACTCCCACGGGACTGGGAAGTACGCGGGTGAAACCGCGGAGCGCTGCTAGTACCTAGCTCATAAATAGGTATAGGAAATTTAGCCATTGTATATTTATATGTGGATTTATGATTATTATTATTAAAAATAAAAATTATTAGAGAAAAACAAAACATAAAACCGGTAAAAGATTTTCAAACCGGATGAGTAGGTATATTGAGTAGTTTCGAAGATTACCTCCTTTTTATATTATTTTCCGCCGGAAAATGCTCTTAGCCTTCCCGCGGGGGAGGGGGGACTCCCCAAGCGGGTATGTGGTACTCAATGCACCCGAAAGATAGTAAGCGGACGCAGCTCTACCCACTAAAACTCGGCGAGTGCCACCAATGCCGCCTTTGGTTAGGTGCCCCGGATCTGTTGAGCAGCAGGGCACCTCGACGACTAGTCAGTCCCTCAAGGGGCCAATGTGTCCCGCACCAGAACAACCCCTTTCAACGTCAGAACAGTGCAATGGGGTGAGTTTACTAGGAAACCGATGATAACCTTACGCTTAATACAAGCTTATGCTTAAGCCTAATGCAAGCCCAAATAAAATTTTTGAACGTTATCGTTTCCCAAAGTACAAAAAGGTCTTGTTCAGGAAACAACGGCCCGAAAAACTTTGTCACAATTTAGTAATAAACGAAATAAAAACATACAACATAATTTTAATAGCTGTGTCCCGGTACTTCCCCTAAATCAGATTTAATGTCTTATTCGGGCTGCTAACTATAAACGATCTCAACTTTCCTCACAAACCGTCATTGTGGCATCCGCTAATAGACGCCAAATTGGGATAGTATTGAGCTGAATATATCATAACTTCCCTTAATGTGCGATAAAAGTCAAACAACAAAATAGTTCACAAATTAACACTCGAACCTTGCAATTTAGATCGAAATGAAATGTCAATACATGCCACTAGGGTTGGATTAGAGTAAAATGTTAATTGGAATATATCAGCCGAATCTGTGACGTGGAAAGGATAAATCGGTAGCCCTGCGGTCGGTGACATTCCACCTTATGGACGCGTCGAGTGGGTCGAGAAATTTGGACGTGGGTGTGTTGGTCGAAATCGATGTGTCGGCGTGTCGGCGAAATCGATGTGTCAACGTGTCGGTCGATGTCAGAGCTTTCGGTCGATATCGATCGACACCATTCCTGCCCATTGATTTTATATGTAGACGTAACTTTCAAAATCGTGTGAGCTATAAATAGAACTGATAGACAACAAAACCAACTTTTCAACTTATTTTTGCCAAACTGATTTGCAAGTTTTATTTTGTTCATTGGGAATCAATCATCATCATCTCGATTAACTATTATTTGATCTTTCCTTTAGATTTATATTCCTTCGAAGGCTCTTCAGAAGTAAAGTTGCCTTGGTATATTCTCTTTGTTGTTAATTTGTTTTCCCTTTTTGTTCTATAATATATTGTTTTATGTTTTGATATTCGAATGTCATGTGTATTCACAACAAAGACATCCATCCATTCATTCTGTATCACCATAATTGGTCCTTTAACATCCTGACCCTGTCGGTTGATGTCGACGTGTGTCGATGTATGTCGGTGTGTGTCGGTGTGTGTCGGCGTATGTTGATGTGTGTCGGCGTATGTTGATGTGTGTCGGCGTATGTTGATGTGTGTCGGCGTATGTCGGTCGCAAGGTTCGGCGTGAAATATTTGGTAGCGACGGGCGCGGCACATTAGCATACAATGAAGCGCAAGAGGGTGGGTCCTCCAGCGTCTAGCCTCTCGTAAGTACCGTTCTCGTACCATCCGATACTTATTGTTATAAGAATATGTCCTACAATATGTCGTTTCGATTTCTTTTTCATATTTTATCATCATCACAATTAATCTTTTTTTGTCGTTAAACAATGCCTTTTTTTTCTTTAACGCCGGGAAATGCTCTGAGGCATCCCGCGGGGGAGTGGGTCTCCCCACGCGGGTATGTGGAACTCGCTGCGCCCGAAAGCTGGTAAGTGGACGCAGCTCCACCCACTAAAACCCGGCGAGTGCCACCAATGCCGTCTTTGGTGAGGTGTTCCGGATCTAATAAACAAACAGGGCACCTCGACGGCTAGTCAGCCCACAAGGGACCGACGCCACCTCCACAGAACAACCCTCCCCCCAAACGTCGGGACAGTACAATAGGATGAGGTTCCCATCCTCACCCCATTGTACTCCCCTGCTCCTGCTCTTATGTCCCCTCTTCTTATAAGAGAGGCAGCACCCATGGTTCAATTAGCTTTGCCCAAGTTGCTAGGCTCACCCTAGGCTACTGAGCCTCACCGCCACGTCAAGGCCTGAACCATGGTGGGGCGTTAACCAATGCCTCTTACAATGAACGCCAAGAAGATTATAATGACTGAACTCGAGACTCGAGTTGAAGCAAATCTGAGTTCGATCCTGAGTCTTTCTTTATCATGTATACTCCATTATCGCTTACACAGGTGAAGCAAAAACCCTAAGGAAACCTACAGACCTGACACAATTGGCGCATCAATCAAACTTAACAGTATCTCATGCTCATCCGCATGGAGCCAATGGAGCCAGCATATATGTCTATACCTTATGCCCTCCTCATGTGATCTAGGATGTTATAAAGTTATTTGTTAACGGGACCTCTAATTATTTTATAACCATTAAGTTACTTGACGTTTCTCTATATGTTGGTAACTGTTATATAATTGCATAATAAAATTGAAAAGGTTTTTCAATCACAAGCCCACCCGCGGTGTAATAAGGTAGTAAATATTATTAGTCTCAAATACAAACTTTGCACCTGCTGTTACATTAAAAGCGCAGTGGCATTTTATAACAGTGAAATATAATATGATTATAATAAAACTTACGCGGTTTGATAAACCGCCTCCCGTGACGATGTTGTAAAGTATCCAAAACTGTGGAATATAAAATCTCATTAAACCGCATTATTAGAAATCTTAATATTAAAAAACCAGTTTATAATATTAGACAAATCCATAAAATGTTAATGCCGGTTCCTAATTAGTATTAAGTATAAATAAATAAAAATGTGATAATGTAAAAATTTAAGTTACTTCTAAAATAATTTAAGTTTACTTATTAATTAACAGGAAATTACATTCTGTGCCAACTTTAAAAAATTAAGAATGTGTACAAGTATTTCAGATGACTAAATTCACGTCATCAATAAATTACTGAATACTATTGCCACTTGCCCAAATTCCAAAAACACATACACATATTTAAACCATCCATTTCTAGCTGACTGTAAAAATACATTTTATTTTAGCTGCTTCAAGATTTGAATATCATTTTAGAACATTAGATTGTAACCATAGTAAAATTGAACTGACAAAGAGTTACATTAAAATATCTATTTTCTAGCGTGTCTTGAGTTCAGATAATTTATAATAACTAGAAAGTGGATTTTGTATATAACACCGGTTTTCGCTTATGATTTCGTTGGAAGTTACTAAGTTAGTGATAGTGGATATCTTAATAGCTTAGCTACTGTACTAAGCTAAAGTATAAGTACTTATAATATAACATAAGTATGATTATCTGAAGAATTGTATTATCATAAAACTCCTTTTTACATTCGGGACCTATGTTATGTTATTTAAATATTTAGGAAACTGACCGAACAAAAGTTCGCACGTGACCGAAGGTAAAAAAACTGTTAAAAAAACTTAATCCTGCATTAGGTGTTAAAAAATAAATCTATTGAGAAACAGAAGAAAATAATATTTAGTATAGAATTGTTAATAAATATTATAACGGCGAAATTTTGTAAGAATGTACGGATGTTTATTACTTACTTATGGATTTGAATGAAACTTTACAATAACATATCTTATACATCAGAATAACATATAGGCTATAATTTATCCCTGTACTCCCACAGGAATGGGAAATACGCAGATGAAACCGCGGGGCGTTGCTAGTTGCATATATATACTCTAAAACTATAGATACTAGTAAGACTTCAATCAATAGAGACGATACTCCGATGTACTAACGTTACCCCAACGAATCTGGAGGCAAAAAGTCGCTTAAAATTCCGACGTCCAATGTTACTCCAGGGTGGATTCGTGAGCAGATGCCAACTGTAATGGTGAGGTATTTGGCCGGAGACAGGGTATCCCGGTACTTACGCGCAATCATGCCGTCAAGACGTCCATCCAGCGCCTGCCGTGAGAAGCAACTGCCTGCTGCCAATATTCGAGTGCGAGAGAAATTGGTTTTACCGTATTTCGTTTTTAACATCGAAAAAGAAGGGATGTATGACATCCTCGATTTAATTTCTTTCTTTCAGACATTTGATATAGACTAGGAGAATAGGATAAAAAACAATACAAAAATATTTATCTCATTAAATTGTTATAATATCATTTTGAATAACATCTGAAGTGTCTCTTTGGAAGTGTCTCTCGCGCAAACTATTCAGTTTAGAAAATAATGGTATTAGAAACCTCAATATCATTTTTGAAGACCTATCCATAGATACGTATGGGTTTGATGAAAAAAAATTGAGTTTCAGTTCTAAGTATGGAGACCCGCAAAATTTATTGTTTTTTTTTACTTTTGTGTAAAAATCTTAATGCGGTTCATCTTATAGTTTCGGAAAAAAGTGGCTGCGACAAACGGACGGACAGACAGACAGACAGACATGACGAATCTGTAAGGGTACCGTTTTTGTTATTTGACTACGGAACCCTAAAAAGGAAGAGTAAAGAGTATTTTAGAAGTAGTATTTATACTACTCGTATGAAACAACTATGGTATAGATCGATACAAAAAGTACCAAGATTGTTTGCTTAGTGTTTTGTTCTGATCACAAGGGAAAAGCCCACTCCATATTATGTCCCATTTTCAGTGACCCATAGCCATGTACCCCGATTAAGGCTAAGGCACCCGAAATTCACAGATCCTCCACAGTGATCAGCGAACTAAAGACGCATTAAAAACAATCTCGATAATATTCCACGTGTTTTGTACGCACATCCGTAACAAGTTAATCGGCTTGTAACTAATTGAGGAAGTGTCTGAAGGCTATACCAAGGCTAATAGACCGAAAAACTTCAACAAAAACATGAGTTCAAGGTGCTATGACTAAAAAGTGTAAAAAACAAAGACTTATAGTTTTCTGCTGCCTTCACCTTTTGTAATTATCGCTAAATAACATTAGCGAAAGTCCATTTGTATCATCATCATCAGCCTTTATCCATCCACTGAATCCACGCGTCCCTCAAAGAACGCCAAGACGACCGATCCCAGAAGAATATGGTCTTCATTTGTGTATTATTAAAATATATTTTTTATAGGAAATGACTTAAGTGACTAGTTTTTAAAGTGATAGACGTTATTAAGGTTTTAGTAGGTAGTGCTAGTGTAAGGGGGTGTTAATAAAAGAGATTCGCGCAGTGGAAGCGTGTGTGGGAGGTTGTTATAAAGGGGGAAGGGATTTAATGTTTTGTTAATCAATTATATCAGAATTCAAATGGGAATTTTTTGAGAGAAACTTTGTACAGAATTTTTGATATGACCTCTTCCTTTATAGTGTATTGTGTTTTTCTTGTATTTTTGTGGTTTTAGTTATTATTAAGAGTTTAGGTTTTTGTGGAGAGAGAGTGTATTATTGTTGTTTCATGATTAGTAGTTTGTTTGTTTATAATTTCTAAACTTTTTTGGGTTGTTCTGTACTTGTCTGGTGTTATGATGTAATGTATTATTGTTGTTTCATGATTAGTAGTTTGTTTGTTTATAATTTCTAAACTTTTTTGGGTTGTTCTGTACTTGTCTGGTGTTATGATGTAATGTATTATTGTTGTTTCATGATTAGTAGTTTGTTTGTTTATAATTTCTAAACTTTTTTGGGTTGTTCTGTACTTGTCTGGTGTTATGATGTAATGTATTATTGTTGTTTCATGATTAGTAGTTTGTTTGTTTATAATTTCTAAACTTTTTTGGGTTGTTCTGTACTTGTCTGGTGTTATGATGTATATCTGAGATTAAGGGGGTGTGTTGATTGGTAATCTCAGATTATACAAACTCTTTTGATGTCAACTACGATCTGTTTGGTTTTTAAGTATGTATTATATTTTGAATTACTTTAAATTTGGAATGTCAGTTTTTAGATATAAAAGATGGATTGTGTAATATTTTATAATTCTGTTAAAATCAATTGAAGAAGTAACATGTTTAGTTATCTGATATAATTTTTGTATTCTCTATAAATTTCATAATGATCATATTTAATCAAATATAAATTCTAAATGTTGATGTTCAAATAAATAGTTTTTCTGATTTGTTGTGTCTGAGTTTGAAGGTGATCCCATCAGCCACATCTACCATTCAAGAGGTTATTTAGGTACGTACGGTAACTAACCTAACCAAAAATAATAATTTCATATGCCCTTTTTTATTACATTCAGTTTAAACTATATGTTTGAAATAAACAATAGTAGGTATATTAACAGAGTAATAAACATATTTTTTTATTAAAATAATAAATCAATCGAATCAAAGAAAACAATACCAGTAGGTCATGCCTAATAATTTTTTACTTTAATTAATTACTTGAATAGATTCCGAACTAATTGAAACAATTTATATTAAAACAGGCTTTTGATTTGATAATTTATAATTAATGTCTAGTAATTTAGCAGTATATTATAATCATTAATGGTGTACATTTACATCTGAATACATAAAAAGTTGAATTCAAAACGAAAGTTTATGTATGAAGAAAGAAACGAATCTATGTAATTGGAACTACAAAGGACAATACTAAGAAGAAATTTAAAAAAATCAACTTCATTGACAAATTGAATTTATTTATTACGATTAAAATAATTTGTCCACGACAAAAATATTGAGTTGTAAAAATATGGTCGGTTATAATATTTCAAAATAATTTTCTGAGCATTAAAAAACTTCAGAAACCTTTTCTCTTAGCAACTTTGTCGCATAATCTTAACTCATGAGATTGTGCGTTCTCTTGAATGGAACAAAAAGACAACCATTAAAATTGTTATTGTGCTCAAACCGAAATACCTTGAGGACAAGTTTGTAGCGTGGCCGAATAAAGGAAAGGCCTTCAAATTTTCACGCTTTAAGCACAGCGCACACTTCGCACGAGCCTTGACGAATTTAAACCTAAATATTGTTATCTTCTTTTCTTGTTTCTTTCTTTGTCACATTGTTTATGATCTTCTTTTTATCAAGTCTTCTACATTACTGATAACAAAAAAACTGGTACTGCTACACTGCCTACATGTAGAGCCACATTAGTGCCATCAAACAGCGTCGTGAATTCACGGCGGACTCTGTGCCGCTCTAGGTTCACAGGTCGAACATTCGTGAGTGAAAACTGCCATGAAGTTGATGTGGAAGCTGCTGCTGCAATAAATTTGTTTGCTATATATAATAATAATAATCAACCCTTATATATCCCACTGCTGGGCACGGTGTCTCTCAATCAGAATCTCATCAGGCATGCAGGTTTCTTCACGATGTTTTCTTCATTGACAAGCAAGCGAGGGTTTCATGTCCAGGTGCACGTATAAATAAAGAAAACCCCATTTTTATGGCACCACAGGGGTCAGGATCGAACCAGAACTTCTCACTCAAGAGGCCGAGCCATCGGCGTATTCATCGTTTTATTGATAGTTATAAATTCTTTCTCGTTACAAAAAAACATTTTCTTATTTATGTTATTTAGGTCAATAGGATTACGGAAAGCCAAATTATGGCAAATTTTAAATAAATCACCAATCATTAAATATATATTGGATGATGATGCTAATATTGGCGACAATATTTTCGCTTTCGCGTAGGCACAGACCCACGTATTTTAATCTAAACATAATATAATCTCGGTCCAAACAGAGATTTGTCGTGATAAAACTACGCACATGTATAAGAAGGTCATCTTAAATTGGTGCGGCGCTAACTTTGTTCCTCCACAGACCTATTGTGAGAACCGGTCTTACGAATTCTCGCATCAGTCTACCACGTGTAAATATTTTAATTGATTAGGATACGGAAAGAAGAAAAACCTAGTTGTTTTGTCGTCGTTTCATCATCATCATCTGCCTTCATCCGGCCACTGCACGGAGATCGCCTTCCCACCTGGTTAATGGCCGACCACTACATCTATTGGACCTTATTGGCCCATCGGCCATCCGTTCTCCTGTCGTGTTTTACTCCACGCATATTATCCCGTTGCGATGTATGCCATTTTTCAAGGGTCGATTTTCACTAGCGAATTTTACCTCAATCCGTCGTCAACTTTAACAACTATAATATTAATAAAATAAGAGTATTAACGTTTTTGTTTTAAATTCTATTGAGTAAAATTTTTTGACAAACAATAATTTCCATCGTACGATCTCCGTGCGGTGGCCGGTGCGTGTTGGATGCGAGTGCCAAGTGATCGGTCGTCTTGGCGTTCATTGAGGGAGGCCTATGTTCAGCAGTGGACGGATATAGGTTGATGATGATGATGAATAATTTCAATCTAAAAAAACAACAATAATTTCGTCTCAAAGAATGATTCTTTTTCATTACATATAATTACTAGGTATCCAGTTGTCGAGGCTAACCGCCTCATTATGTATCTTGAGTCAAAGAAAGAAAAACAATACGTGCTTTAATTAGCCCATAAATATTTACAAATATATTGATTCATAGTGTGCCAGATTTAATTTTAATTTATCCTAAATTTATTATAAATTATTCATTTAATGAAATTGAATTTGGACGCGTGCTTGGATCTTGAAAACTAAAATGTAGAGGCATAACTTATTTAATTCTTATAAATTTCGGAATAACATATTGTCTATTTTCATTATTATTATGTTACATATATTAACATAATATATAATGTTTATGCAATAACGGTAAGTATCTCTTTAATATGATAGTTTTGAATGTGATAAATTAATAGTAATGAAAAATTTTCAATACGAAACTAGTTTAAAAAAAATCACGGGTTCGAATCCCGTCAAATTGCAAGCAAAATATGTAACTACGTGTAACATGTTTAATTGCTCTGGTTTTTTTTTTAATTTATAAAATCTATTCTTTTTTGTTATGTTGTGATGGTGGACCAAGCTGGCGTCGACAGTCTGTCGGGTATTATAAGAAAGCGCACAGCATCCCTGATTCACTGAGTGAGGCGCAGCACCAACAGTCTGGTAACAAATGATCTCATGAAGCACTGGACGTCACTACATTTGGTCAAAGACACCAGACCTTCCCATAATTTTAACGTAACGTACTAGCATCGTTTTTAAGATTATATTGTTACTAACACTATGGGTATTTGTTAATCCCGAAATAAATGATTTTTATTTTATTTATATTTAATTTGCTTTCTTGTTTTTATACATAACTCTTATATCCGACTAGCATGTACACAAATTACTCATAAAAAACTTATTTCAACGGACGCGACGTCATCAAAATTCATTAAGAATTACTTGCCCAACATTTCGGATACTTTACAGCAAGTACGAACGGGATATCGAAGTTCTAATGTCAAATCTTTTTTTATAGAAGAAGGGGCAAACAGACAGTCGGTTCACCTGATGGTAAGTGAAAGCGACATCCACTGAGACCCGCTACACCAGAGGGTTAGTAGGTTCGTTGCCGGCCTTTCAAATGGGAATATGCTCTTTTCTTGAAGGTCCCTAAGTCGTAACGGTTCGGAAACACCGTAAGTGACAGCTGATTCGATATATTCGTCGTCCTAAGATGTAGCGATAAAATCAGTGAAACTAGTTGTATAAAAAATAATATTTTACCTACTTTTCTACTTTGGGCGATATTTAAACGAATAACAACGCTGCCGAAAGTTACAAAGAAAATAGAACACACACAAGATGTATATCTAATATCTATCGCTTGGAAAACATCATGAACTTGAAACTCGACACTTTTCTACCGTATTGGTGTCAACAGTGAAAGTATTTTTGAACACATGTAAATTATGTTTTTAGTTTTATAGTTAATTGAAACAAGCATCTATATGTAATAGTGGTAGGATAGGATTGTTAATGATTTTATTAAAAATAGGAAAACCATATTCCCTACCATGGTTGAAACCTTGTCGTGGCGGAGGGGTCAGTGGCCTAAGGTGAACCCAGCACCTTGGGCTAAGCCAGTTGAACCATGGGTGCTGTCCTTTACACCCCTCTTATAAAAAGAGGGGACATAAGAGCAGGGGGGACAAGGAGCGAGGTTGGAACCTCACCCCATTGCACTGTCTCGAAGTCGTATTGCGGGACAACCTGTCTGCGGTGGCGTCGTTCCCTTGGAGGACTGACTAGCCGTCGAGGTGCCCTATTGCTTAACAGATCCGGAGCATCTCACCAAGGGCGGCATTGGTGGCACTCGCCGGGTTTTAGTGGATAGAGCTGCGTCCATCTTACCATCCTTCGGGCGCAGCGAGTCCCACATACCCGCCTGGAGTCCTCCTCGCGGGATGCCTAAGAGCTTATCATAAGTTGCTGCTCAACAATTTCTCCAAGGAGTCTCTAGACACACTTTTGTTTTAGGACGGTCAAGTGACTTAAACTTAAAGGATAAAGTTTGGTAAAACGCCGGACCCATTAATTGGTATGCCCGGTTACACCAAATATCTACTAGAGACACTTTTTGTTTCTGAGACCAATAAAAAGAAACAGGTAGTGAATCTCGGTACCAATAATAGTACCACGCTTCTCTTTAAAATCAAGAGATTTAGAGGCAATCAAAAATAACCATCAGTAGATTTAAATAAACCAGAGCAAAACACAAATTCATCATATGGGTAAAGCATTAGGTTGAAAGTCTCAAAATGCTTTGGTGTTGTTTAGAAACACGCTAAATTATAATTTCTAAAATCATTAAATACGGCATTACTTTTCGCTTCCGACTGTACCACACAACGTTGACGTATTTATGACTGCGATGTGATCTTTACTGTATTGGCAGTGATCAACTTACAGAAATTTAGAAACATTACTAGAATAGTCCTCATTATAAAATATAATATAAATTATAAAGTATTGGAAATGTTAAATTTGATTGTTATTGAACATTTACAAATCTTTAGACTACAAAAAATAAGATAACATGAACGTTTACTAATTACTTTATAATAATATGCTTGAGAAAAATCTGTTTACCTCTGTGGCTCAATGGTTAGCGCGTTGGCGTTCAAGCCGGAGGTGGCGGGTTCGAATCGGTCGGGGAACAAAAATGTTATTTTGTGTTTCTGGGTCATGGATATGTATTACATAATAAAATTCTTAAATATATCTACAGTATAAATATAAAAGTATTAAATATATTTCCGTTGTCTGGTACCCGTAAGACAAGTTATTTGAAAACTTACCAAGGGACCAGAGTGACCTGGTGTAAAAGCGTCCATAGATATTGTTATTATTTAAAAAAAACATAACAAACAAGGAAATATTTAAAAAAATCATAAAGAAAGAGTGTAGTTTGTCCCGACAGTCACTTCACTAGTGCATCAAAGGATAAAAACCCACAACTTTACTGTCGTAACTACTGAACGAATTTACTTCTATTCAGATAATTTTAGCCGAGATTTTGAAACTGATCGAGCATTTCAGTTCTATTCAGACCAAATCTAGTTTCCATTAAATCAAAAGACGCTTCCAGTAACATCACATCACTGACATATATTGGCAATAACTTGTAACATGGAGCTGTAAAACTGTCAACAACCAAATTACAACCACGCGAGGACTTCATGAAAAGCCCTTTGAAATGCAAGACCTGCATTGCTCGTGCACGTAACTTGCCTAAATAACTTATTTCTAACTTAAACTCACGTATTGCTCAATACTTCTCTCTGATTGCTGCTTCCCACTTCATGTTGGGGCTTACATATAAATTGCTTGTTAACATTCATTAGGATCGATTTCAGGGTTCTTTTGTTATTGGAATGATATAAAAGCTTTTTCGTAAGCTTTCGACTGAATTTATAATGCTTTATAATAAGTTTATATATTGATTGTACAAAAGATAATGTATGAGGTCTGTGTTTTACTTGTCTTTAAGAGAATGCTAGGATGAATCTGTTTGTGATATCCTAAAAGCTATTATGTATTTGGCTTTCTTTTCTGTTTTGTCTATAGCTTTTGAAAATTGATCAGAGCTAAGAATACTGATACCATGATCTCTGTTGTCAGTCTGTTAGTGTAAGTCTATAATTACAGCGTAGGAATAGATTCTGCTTCTATTCCTTCACAGCAAATTCCGAAGAAATGTTTGCCTATTGTTATATGCAATTTTTGTCTCTGGCACTGTGTCTCCAATTAGTATCTTCTTCTTCTTTTACTTTGACTGCATGAATGATTTGCCAATATCAGAATCCCATTAGTGGTTATTGTTGCTGCGAAAAAAAAATCATTTGCCAGTAAATTTATTATTTATATACGTTCTAAATATGGACATGTAAAAACTTTAAAAACAGCGATTAATTCCGTAAAAAGTTATTTCACTGTTCCTCCTTGTTAAAGTTTAAACGTTAGCAACTCTGCATTGGATTAAGCGAAATAAAAAAATGCAGTTGCAGAGACAGCAGAAATAAATCTCGCAAGTTATTGGGAACGTGCCTTAAATTGTAAAGAGCTATCTGTTTTCTTACTAACTTTAGATTTATAGCGGAAATTTTGTAGCTGTCAGAACTTAAGTGTAACGTTTTTAATATAGAACATAATATTTTAACATATACACAACAAATTATATTACATTTTGTATTGATCCTACTTATTCTAAAATATATTTGAACTAAAATATTTAAATAAAATTTATGAATCAGGCCGTCTATAACAAGTTTTTAAATGTTAACAAAATGTTTATTACTATTTTATTTATTTGAAAATTTATGAACACTGAAAAACATACACAGTGAAATAATGATACCAAATACTGGTACAAAGGTACTACTTATTCCATAAGTGGAATTTCTTCCAGTAGTCCTACTACAGGAGAATCTGTATGGGTAATTGCAATATCAGTGTGCACATTATAACCTAATTAATACTCTAAATGCAATAAAAAATATTATCTTATCAGAATATTTAATATTGTAAAATAACTTAAAACGAGACACATTGTTCACACAATTATAGAACGACCAAAGACTGATGGTGAGGAATGTACAAATCCTTAATACCTCCTACATGACGTTTATAAAAGCTACCATATAGAATGAGAGGGTATAACATTTTTACGCTTAAGACTGTATAAAAACAAGATCATATAAGATGAATAAAAAATGAAACAATGTACTTCAAGATCTTAACGTTTTGCGTCTGTATTTTAAAACAATAGAATTCACACAGTTTGATGTAGCTTAATATTCGTAGGATTAACTGTTCCACTCCTATCTTCATCATCTATAATTGAATAATAGCAACACTTTTACAATACATATGATGCTATTAAAAGAAACATATTTTTCTTAAAAGAATTTCTTTGCCAACTGTATATTTAAATTCGTGTCATAATACGTCTTACGCTGTTTTCACCGTGCCACTTAGGGACTATTTATCTCTCTCATCCACATTGTGAGGAAAGAGACAGCTAGTCATTTTATATTTCTAAACATATATCAATGAAAGATATGCTTTTCTTAGACGCATTTACATTTACAGTTTTCCAGTCAACCTTAGCTTCTATGACTAGCAGGGAGGGAGCTACATTAAGACCGCGTATACAATCTTTCCTGAAAACTCGAACTACTTAATCTCATATAAATATACCCAAATGTAAGAGGCAGTGCAATGCTGCTTTGCAGCCGAATTGGGCCTGCACGACCGGCATGGTACCTCTGACTCACATGATACCGGCGTAAAGTGCGTCTTATGAGTTTTCGATGGCCCATTGGGGGGAAAGGGCAAAGGAGGGCAACGCATCTGCATAATCTCTGGTTGTGCGAATGTGTATGGACGTCGATAGTCGCCAACAGGCTTCGACTGCTCGCCCTCCTATGTTATAAAAAATCCACCACCGTATCACACACATGCCACCACAGACACCACACCATCCCCACCACCACACGACCACACAACAGTTTGTCCACCTCGAATATTTAAAATATTGTTACTTTAGCAAAGCTCATCACATTTATTAAAAACATGTAAATAGAACGGTGCGAATGATTCATGAATACGTTTATCAGAGGTCGACATCTGGGCGCCAATTGGAAATTGACACAATACCTGTGACATTTTGTCGTAATAGCTTGAACTATGGGATTATACTTGGGGTGGGTTATTTATGGGCAGGTGCAAAAGATATGGATAGATATCGAGTTTATTTATGTTAGGATAGTAACAGACGTGCCACCGAATTGTGAACGGCGGGCAACTTCCATGCGTCTTTCATGAGATGCCTC
Source organism: Helleia helle (assembly GCA_963853865.1). NCBI lineage: Eukaryota > Metazoa > Arthropoda > Insecta > Lepidoptera > Lycaenidae > Helleia > Helleia helle. The sequence continues at coordinate 12,294,058 of OY971431.1, forward strand.
AGGGGCAGAGTAAAGCTGCGGACGGCGATACCTATGCTACCTCCCACCGATAATATCGAATGTCCACAAATCGATTTTTTATTCATCATCATCATCGTCATCAGCCTCTATCCGTCCTCTGTAGAACATAGGCCTCCCTCAATGAACACCAAAATGGCCGAAATCTTGCCACTCGTCGTCATCCTCGTCTTCCCATCTGGTTAATGGCTGACTAACACTTCGTCTACCATTTTTTTCAAAAATCATATAAACCGCGATTAAATCCGTAAAAATTGTTTCAAATGAGTGAATTTGGCGTAAACATTAGAAAACAATTTGATTATTAATAAAACTATACAAACTGTATCCTATATATCACAAATTAACGAACTAACAAGAAGCTGTAGTTTGCGAGATGCTAAATGATTACCGCCGCCCACTTGCTAGAAACTACAAAAGTTTATTTGCATTCCGTTTCAAATGTGAAAGTTAAGCAAGAAAAACACGGAAATTAAAATGAGGAAAGAGTTTTTGGAGAGAATAGGGCTGGCACGACCTAGCACATATACCTACCTAGAATGTAGGTATCGACGGCAGTTGGGGATGCCAAGACTAATTCTCGCTTAGGGTTTGTACAACAATTAAGTGCCATTAAGTTGTGTACATATTTTTTTATGTAATGGGTAAGTACAGTTTTTTTATGTTGATTTTCGTGCAGGACGGTCCGAGTTAGGTGCGAGTTGCGGGAGATCAGCCTTTTTAATGTTAATTGAGGGGCAATGTCTAGTACCTAAATGGAGACGCTGGAAATGATGATGTATTTCTTTCAATATGGGCACGTGTGGCAATATGGCATGAATATGGCAAAGTAGCACAGTTGACACATCGATATCGCATGTTTTGTTTGCCATATTTAAACAACTATTAGGACGGTAATGGAGTTTTCAAACACGACGTCTGACCTTTTCAAAAACAATAGAAATGTTTTGACTGTTCATGAATGTTTTGATACAAAGCTCGTTTTATTTATTTCTCTTGTTTTATTCATTAAATGATCTATTATAGACTCGACCTTTCGATCAAGTCTAGAGCAGACATAGCCAAAGAAAGCGGGTTTGGTAATTCTCTAAAAAAACTATTACGTTTTACCAAAAGTAACATACGAATTAATATCCAGTATGTGCCTTAAGGTTTAATTTAAAGGCTGATGATGATGATGATGATGTTGATGGGTTGTAACTTGTAAACCTTATTCCAACATTGTTGTCTAGATCTAACAAAAGATTGGATTACCTGTCCCGACTGTAAGGGTATTTTTGTGAATAAAAATAAATCACAATATTTAATAAATCCCTAGAAGAGCCAAAGTATTTCATATCTGTTCCAGTCTAAAAAACTTTAACTTTTTGCCTGTTTTTGAGACAAAAACAATCATATTCAACATAGGTTAGAAATGACTGCAAATGTTTTAATTGTAATATTAATAATTATATAAAGATAAAATAAATCCAGTAGGTAATGAAGGCCAATGCCGCGGTGTCATATATAGCCGATTAGAGTCACCATGTTTGAAAATACATGCTAAATAATAATACAAAATACGCACAAAGAATACATCAGAATTAATACATACATATGGTATTCTTTGACATTTTACCAAAATGTATGTGAGAAAATTTATTAAAACATTTTATTCTGATCCTTTTTGATAAGAAACTAGGTGTTGCTCGCAGCAAAAAAAAATAAGGGATGGACCACCCGTAACATTTAGGAGGATGAAAAATAGATATTGACCGAATCTCAGACCTACCCGATATACACACAAAATTTCATGAGAATCGGTCGAGCCACTTCGGAGGAATTTAATGATAAACACGGTGACACGAGAATTTTATATATAATGTATTAGATTTTCCATAAGAGATTTATTACCCATAGAAGAAACACCTGATGACTATCAACGTTCTAGCGACATGCCGTAGAAAAACGTAAAATGTTTTGTACATAATATTTACAACATATTTTGAGACTATCTTCATACTGAAATTCATACTTTATCTTCAAATTTAGATTTTTCTGAGATAGGTCAATCACATTGGTTAACCAATCAAAAAGTTTCCAAAAACTCAACGCCTACGCGATAAAATTACAAATGGCTGCGGAGATTAAACATTAAAAACCGGCCAAGTGCTAGTCGGACTCGCGCACGAAGGGTTCCGTACATTACATAATATACAACATTAGACTCTTTAACAAAAAATATGGTTTATGTTTATGAAATTAAATGTTTTTTTCAGTTGATTGAATGAAAGGTAAATTGCGGTTTACGATTTATGACGTATTAAAAAAACTACTTACTAGATCTCGTTCAAACTAATTTTCAGCGGAAGTTTGCATGGTGATGTACATCATATGTTTTATTATTCTCTTATTTCAGAAGTTATAGGGGGGGACACACATTTTACCACTTTGGAAGTGTCTCTCGCGAAAACGATTCAGTTTATAAATCAATGGTATTAAAAACCTCACTATCATTTTTGAAGACCTATCCATAGATGGGTACACGTATGGGTTTGATGAAAAAAATTTTTTGAGTCTCAGTTCTAGGTATGGGGACCCCCAAAATTTATTGTTTTTTTTTCTAATTTTGTATAAAAATCTTAATGTGGTTTAGAGAATACATCTACTTACCAAGTTTCAACAGTATAGTTCTTATAGTTTCAGAAAAAAGATGCTGTGACATACGGACGGACAGAGAGACAGCCAGACATGACGAATCTATAAAGGTTCCGTTTTTTGACATTTGGCTACGGAATCCTAAATATGGAATATAAAATATGGCTTCCATCTTTAATATTCCTTTTATCAGACTATCTTTAATGCATTTATGTTTGTAGATTTCGTGTTTAAGTAAATAGCAATAACTACCGGCTTCACGGTTATTATGAAGAAATTGTTTTCATATCTGCGGACATAAAATATATTAATTAACAAGAACACCGGGTGACGATGGTTTTTGCTTTTATAATAATATGTAATAATATATTATGTTAAGACAACTCACATACAGCCATCTGATCCTAGGCAGGTCCTGTCCTTATGGCAACCAGATAATTGGTACATACATACTTATATATTTCTTAATACATGCATATTATAGATAAATTACACCCAGACACAGAACAAATGATCATGCTCATCACACAAACATTTGTCCTTGGATCGAACCCACCATAGTCTGGGACAGAGGGACTGACTAGCTGTCGAGGTGCCCTGTTTGCTCAGTAGATCCGGGGCACCTCACCAAAGGCGGCATTGGTGGCACTCGCCGGGTTTAAGTGGATAAAGCTGCGTCCATTTACCACCTTTCGGGCGCAGCGAGTCCCACATACCCACCTGGGGACCCACTCCCCAGGCGGGATGCCTCAGAGCATTTCCCGGCGTAAAAGGAAAAAAAAAAAACTCCAGCAACTCGAGTATAATGCAAATAAGTATCATTTGACTGGCCTTTTTTTTTCTTTAACGCCGGGAAATGCTCTGAGGCATCCCGCCTGGGGAGTGGGTCTCCCCAGGTGGGTATGTGGGACTCGCTGCGCCCGAAAGGTGGTAAATGGACGCAGCTCTAACCACTAAAACCCGGCGAGTGCCACCAATACCGCCTTGGTGCGGTGCCCTGGATCTGTTAAGCTAACAGGGCACCTCGACGGCTAGTCAGTCCCGCAAGGGACCGACGCCACCTCCACAGAGGGGTTGTCCCGCACCACAGAGCAACCCCTCCCAACATCGGGACAGTACAATGGGGTGAGGTTCCCATCCTCACCCCTTGCCCCCTGTTCTTTCGTCCCCTCTTCTTATAAGAGGAGTACAAAGAGCCCCCTCGGCTCAATTAGCTTCGCCCAAGGTGTTGGGCTCACCCTAGGCTACTGAGCCCCGCCGCCACGTCAAGGCCTGAACCATGGTGGGGAGTTGCTGGAGTCTAGCATATAACTAATTGTAGATAATAATAGTTTTTACTTTAATATTTCTGTTACTTACAAATACTAGTGCATTTACGCGTGTAATTTACGAGAAGGTATCCAGGACAGTCAGTGTAATAACTGTCATATGAAGTGTCACTATGTGTCAACTAAAATAACATTAAATAATATCATTATGAAACGTACCGTCATGTCAGTACGAAACACTTGAATGTAAGCACAAGCAATCATCCATGTGGATGATTTGCCTGGACCACGTATATGGCTCGTCAGCCAGTTCGCCAATCGCAAGTAACTTAAAAACACTAATCATCAATTAAATCAATAAGAAAATACCTCACATACTCATTAGTGAAGTATTTATATTACATTGTTTCCAAAAATAAGTTTTTTGTTACTTGCTTACAACTGTCACCAGCTAAGAAAAACTAAAGATATATTTATGTTTTGATACATACAATTAATTAGTTAGTCCAATTTAAGTTAATGGCACTTATCTAAAGTAATCAATAGATTGTCGTTACTACTTAATACGTTATAACACTTAATATAGGTAGTTTTAATTAATCTACTAGGGAGCACGGCGCCATTTTTGCAATAACAATAAAACAGATTAAGATCCACACCATTAGAAATGCAATATGCATTAATGCGATATCAAACAATGAATTACGTTTAAACTACGTTCAATGTACGTGACAATAAAATACTAGCAAAACTAGAAGTTTATCATATTAGCACAGCAAAGGGAAACGACGAATGAGTAATATAAATGGTTTGATTAGATAAAAAAAAATTAAAAACATATTTTTATGACTTTATTTGACATAAATTCTTCAGTCTAAAACCTAAAAGTATGTCCTTTTTTCATTTTTCATCAATGTCAATAAATCGTAGTTACTTATTTCTTCTGCTAAATTCTTTTTTCTGTTTAAGTAAGGCAGGAAAGATAGTGGCACTAAGTTTATAAGCAACTACCTGTTGTCAGCAGCTCCGCCCGAGTTAACTTAGATTTAGAGCCGTTTACGGATTGATGATGATATTTTTATAACCTAAGTTACTCCTTATAGCATCTGCTATCTACCAGTAAAAGTCCTGTCAAATGCGGGTCAGTCGTTTAGCCAAAAGAAACAGAAAGACAGACAAAATTTAAAAAAATGCTTCTGTCATGGAAGTACCATAGTATATACTACTAGCTGTTGCCTGCAGCTTCGCCCGCTTTACTCAACTCCTATAAGTCACAGCGTGATGTTATATAGCCTATATAATATATATAAGGCTATAGCCTTCCTCGATAAATGGGCTATCTAACACTGAAATAATTTTTCATATCGGACCAGTAGTTCCTGAGATTAGCGCGTTCAAACAACACACAAACAGAAACAGCTTTGCTGAGTTTCGGAGAGAAGGGCAAGACAGGCAGTGTAATTACTGGCACCGAGACTTAACACCTTATGTCTCAGGATAGGCAACACATAAATGAGTTGCCTGGGCTCGTTCCAGGTAAACTGGTTTATGTTCATGGGCGACGTAGACCACTTACCATCAGGTGGCACGTTAGCCAGTTTGCCTATCCAAGTAACATAAAAAAAAACTCTTCTGCTTTATAATATTAGTATAGATAATATACCTACTTACATAATAATATGCATTTAGTGCAAAGCTGTTAATTTGAAATTACAAATAGAAGTGCATTTTTATTAATTTGTATAAATGACATATTATTTTTAATGGGCTCATTTACCGATTTGTCTACCTTATTTAAACCCAGCCATGGAAATCTCACAGGGTTTATCTGGGGAAGGTGAGTCTTACAAATAAAATTGGGAAAGTACACAACCATTAGTTTTTACATATTAATTTATAATTTAGTTTAATATTTTGACGTATATTAAGAATTAATATAGTTGGTGCATTAAATTATCCTAACAGTCGAGTCCTGCAAAATAGAAATAAATGGAAACCATACAACCGAAGCTGGATCGAGTTACGCCTTGCGGTTAAAACCCAACAAGAGCAAATACTTGAAGTAAATGTCACATTTAGATTTTATTTTAATATGTCACTTTTAATTAAGGTCTCGCTCGAAAGGTATTGTGCAACTTTATGAAAGAATAAAGAATGTCGCGAAACTTACAATAAATATAATATACAAATAACATATTTACTTGATATCAAACAATATGAAAGAGACTAAATTAACTTGTACAACCATTTAAAAAGGGATGCTGAAATGTCGATATCTGCGAAATATAGGTGAAATACTTCATTTTAATAATTCATATAAATAATATAATATAAATAATTCATTTTAAATAATTTTAAATAGTTAATAAAAATACCATGTCGATCTATACATATAAATAAAATTGGATAGTCTGGATATAAAAAAATCGCTTTTGACTAAATGCACATGGATGTAGTATACCCGGTACATATTATATCAAATTAATATTTTAAAATTTTTGTCTGTCTGTCTGTTTGTTTGTCTGTATATTCCGGTTAATCTCTGAAACGGCTGGTCCGATTTTGACGGGACTGTCACTGACAGATAGCTGATGTTATAAGGAGTAACTTATAATAAATATGACGACCTCTGTGGCTCAGTGGTAAGCACGTTGGCGCTCAAGCCGGAGGTTGCGGGTTCGAATCCCGCCAGGGAACAACAATATTTTCTGTGTTCCTGGGTCATGGATGTGTATTAAATATGTGTATCATATAATAAAAATCTTAAATATATGTATAGTACAAAAATATTAAATATATTTCCGTTGTCTGGTACCCGTAACACAAGTTCTTCAAGAACTTACCACGGGATCAGATTGACGTGGTGTAAAAGCGTCCATAGATATTATTATATTATTATTATTAACTTAGGCGATAAAAATAATAATCATCAATCCGTATATGGCTGTAAATCTAAGTCAACGCAGGCGAAGCTGCGGGCAACAGATAGTTTTTAATAAAACAAAACGTTTAATTATCATCTATAGATGTTATACGGCCGGAAATTGTAAGAGAGCTCACCCACACAAAACGACATTCTCAAAAACCATAAAACGATGATGCAAAGCCATTAAATATTTTATTTTAAACGAACCAGTATCGAAAGCTTGTCAAATGAACAATCGTTCATTTTGCTTTATTGTTAATCATAATTGAACGTCAAAATTTAGGTTTTTGAAATTTTGGCATCAAAGAAAATGGGTATCTTCTACGGACCTTAAGCGTACCCACTTATACTTCAAATAACAAACTAGGGATCTACTTAACCTTGTACAACGCTCATATCTTTCCACTTTTCTACGTAAATTAATGAAAATGGGTTTCGCGCATGAAGAATTTTCTACTGTCATACTCACAGATATTTGAAGTAAGTTCTTAATATTTTTATGGTCATACAATACTCATACAGTATGCAATAAATCAAACCTTAACTTTTTTTATGTAGTATTAAAGGCCATAGTAAAACACACACACGCGACTTAACACCTGATTAAATTAATAAAATTTCTAATTATCTAAAATATCTAACTAAACATAAACAATTTGCCATATGTAAAACCATCTTTAAATTCCAACCCCACCACAGTTCAAGCCTTATCGTGGCGGTGGGGCCTAAGCCTAAGGTGAACCGCTGGGTTCACCTTAGGCGAAGCCAAGTGAGCCGAGGGGGCTGCTCTTTGTACCCTCTGTATTAGAGGGGACAAAAGGGTAAGGGGTCAAGACAGGAACCTAACTTCATTGTACTGTCCCGACGTTGGGAGGGCTTGTTCTGTGGTGCGGGACAACCCCTTCGTGAAGGTAGCGTCGGTCCTTTAAGGGATTGACTAGACGTCAGTGGTGGTAAGGTGGACCTCGAGGAGAGGTACCCCGCGGGATGCCTAAGAGTATTTCCCGGTGGAAAAGAAAAAAAATCTTTAAATTCCAAACTAAACTTTTGAATTATTCTTGATCTGTAAAATATCATCCATCTCTCTACCATTGCTCTATGAAAGTGTCACACCACACCGATCACTACTACACAGTAACGTAACTATTATCTAAATTGTGGTTTTATTGGAGGCAATTACTGTAGTTCATAATGCTTCGATAACTTTAATTAATATATTCAAACGAGCTTCCGCCTAACCTGATGTATACGTCAGTGGTCACAGTTGCAGAATTGTAACGAGTAACTTAATAGTGAAACGACAATTTGTGGGAGACAGTGTGGTCAACAAATAGAGGGGTACAAACAGACAGAAGGATCACGTGATCGTCATGTGTTCGGAGATATTTAAAAATATATTGTTTTCAACTAACGCGACCACTATTCATATTTAAATGGAAATGTGCAAAACCTCCCAATAAAAAAATTCAAAAAAGTTATTAAAGAGCGTTTATGTGGTAAAGGATACTATAAAGTAAAAGATTTTATAGAAGATACCACACCTTGGGAATAGGGTGTTCCTCCCAGGCATTTCAGAATAATAACATGTAAAATTTGTTATAAATTATTTGAAAAGATTAGTTCCACTGAGTTTGTTTCGCCGGTTCTTCTCAGTGGGTTTGCCTTGGAACCGGTGGTAGATTCAATTGACGTTCAAAAAGATACTCTGTTGGTACTATTTTGAATAAAAATGTAGATTTTTTGATTTTCGATTTTGGATATTTTTTCGGGTGCTTACCGCGTTTATGCTTTTATTGATGTTCCGATATTTCGGCAATGTTTCAATCGCCATAATCACGGGAAGACGCGGTGCATCTTTGCCCTTTAAACCATTGCCGAAATATCGGGAACATAAACGCGGTAAGCGCCCGAAATAATATATTATATTTAGGTATTTAAAAAGAACACTATTTTATATCGTTTTACTCAATTTTAATTTAAAATTTGGTCAAAATTTTAGTTGAGTACAAAATTTTAGATTAACTTTTTTAGACTAAACAAGGGGATGATTTAAGTGAAGTTGGTGAAAACGGGCATTAGACACTTTTATAAACAAGGCGTTTGTAGACGATGGCAAAATATCGAGCTTCTCGAATTAAAGTGAAGAATATAGCTACATACCTATGCAATTTTAAACAGTTTTATTTAACAACTTTAATTATAGCTAAAGATTATATCTAATTCAAAATCTACATAACTTTAATCATTGATTTAGTACAGTTATATCTAAACTAAGCACAACATTAATATAGGAAATGCTCTGCTTGTCTCGTCGGTGTGAACTGTGAACCCACGAATGTTCGTGATCTTTCCGCGATCCAGTCAGGACCCATTGTACTATTTATTATACTCTACACGTAACTGCATAATCTGATTGTATCTTATATAATATATATCCATGAAATTAAGCACCAATTCCCAAAAAAAAAGAGTAATCCAAATTAAAATGAAAGTATTTATATCTTTAATCATTTTTTTTTATGTCGGAAAATAACATAATATAAAAGTGTCAATGCCATACTCTACATTATTTCATACTTCGTCTAAACTTGACTTGTTTTAACAGGTTCAATATACAAAATACGTAAATAATCTAAAACTTAATAAATTCTCTATTGAATTTACCTACAAATACTTTGCGTAGAAGATTCTGAGATGAAAAAGAATCTAGATAATTATCATCAATATCATTGCTAATCTTATTATATCTTCTATCTTATCTTATATCTTATAGGTATCTCTAAATCTTTTCGTCGTCACATCCAGTTAAAGGACGACCCATTCTCCATCTTCCCTAAAATTCCACTCCAGACCTCTATTTTCTCAAGTCTCTCCCTTTTACCTTCATCTTCATTAGCGTTTCCTATTTTTTTTAAACTACCTGTTGTCTGTAAAGTCTACGGAGTACGGACGATAATTTTACGTGACTAAAACGTCATAATGCGTCACAAACCTAACGCTTAGGCCGATCGTGCCACTCTATCGCTAGTTCCACGCTCTCGCTTGCACGTTCGGCTCAGGCGGAAGGTGAAAATTAGTCATGCTCTTTTGTGCGTGTGTAGCCGGCGTTCATCGATTTAAAAGACGTCATCATGTCAAAGATATAATAGAATCAATACTACAACCAAGTTTATAGAAACAACTTAGACGCCAGCCCTATATTCAAATTAAAATTGTATTTTAGTTTTCACATCAACTATTATAATATGGGAACACGCAAACAAAATGCATCTGCTCATTATTAACAAACTGGTGAATTTAGTACAAAGTGTTTTAATTAGAAAATTTTACCGTATTTCCAACATGTATTATGACGAAGTGTTGGTCGACTATTAACCAGATGGGAAGACGATCTCCGTGGAGTAGCCGGTTCCGAGTGTTGATGTGACTGGCAAGGGATTCGTTGTTTTGGCGTTCATTGAAGGAGACCTATGTTCAGCATTGGATGGCTAGGGGCTGATGATGATGATATAACTTTATGATAGTATATCTATGTCTAAGAGAGTGGGGTAGAGCCTCAGCGGTATTTCTGAAAACAATGTTTTTAAAAGTTATTCCACCTACACCTGACTTTATCAACATTACAGGTAAAGACAAAAAGCAAAAGAAATAACCGTAATCAATGTTTTCATCTCATAACCTAATAATAAGAAAGTGTTTATTTTACCATAACTTAACAGGCCAACGCTGAACCGAGTCTGAAACTACCTTCAGAAATAACTGTATTAAAAAGATAATAAACAAATTATATATAAGTATTTTTAGCATGTTTTTTAATATTTTTAACTAGTTTACAAAGTAGTAAGTAAGTAACGCTCAAAACTTAACTAAATATATTTTGCTTTGTTATAATACCTAATATCCGTGTACCTAAAACAGCAACAGAATGCATTTATTACTGTACACTTTACAACCACTAACTTTTTTTATTCGCGTACAAAATTTACAAAATTATGCAGTTATTGTGAAGATTTTAAACAATCTTTTTAAATTGTGGTACAATCTATATTAAGAAGTTTTATATTAAAGATAATATTTTATATGCTGTAGTATATTAAGAGGTCATATAAAAAACTAAATCAATAAAAAGAGCTGATGAAATTGAAACCGCTGAACCAATTTTATGAAATATTTTTCATAAAATTGGTTCAGCTTTTTCACAACTACATGATATCATCCAAATAGGTTGCCCGTTAAAGAGATACACATAAAATACAGACACATATAATAATAGCTGTCATACTTGTAACACCCTCTTTTTGCGACTGGGCTTAAACATACGTGTATAATGACAACCATCAAAAACTATTCATGAAATAGGAGATAATATTATGCAGCACGCTGAATCAAACTTGACCGAACTGAAGTTAGCTACGTGTGTCGATGCAATGAGGTTTCTGTACTCAAAATGAGGGAAGCACATGATTTCATTGAGCATTTTAAAGAGGCATACATCTAAGAGTGACCAGAAATACGAAGTTGACGAAAAAGATTTTCAACTTTGTCACAGAGAAATAATCATTTCAATTATACAACTAGACAGCTTTTCATGACACACTCGCACAAAACGTTTTGAATTTGAAGTAAATTTTAAATGGAACCTGTACAGAAGTCGAAGGCTTCACGTATGGAGCTTAGTTTAGTTATTTAGGAACTTTGAAGCTACTGTTGGAAGCGTTCATGCCAAAGCCATACATACATTCCGTATCCGCTTTATAACTAAAGCATGGAATAATGCATAGTGGTAATTATTACATTTAACTAAAACTAACTTCTATGTGGACGGTAATTCATGCTTTATTCTAAACTACAGAATCTATTGTCTATGTCTCAGTATATTATGCTAATAAATTAAGCTATTTAGTATTTGTATGACACAATATATTTTATAAAAAAAAAATTAAAGAATTTATTTTTAAGAAAATAACTATGATAAACCCTATCGATTGCTGAATGATAGTGGTTTAGTAGATCTAGCACTTCCTAGACGTTTTTAAGGCTAGGGCAATAATTAGTACTACTATAAGTACCTACTACAATAGAGTCATGGGGTGGAAGATAGTGTTCCATCAAATGTCCCGCGACGATTCCATCAAATGTACTACTCCAGATGTTCAGGCCAATGTGTATTAATTTATAAGTGTTATTATTTATTTGCCGTAGGACTACATTCACGTAGTGTAATTGCTCAACACATTAATTTTTTTTAAATTGAGTCCATACCAACAATATCATATCAACAGAAAACATAAAAATATAAATAGAAAATCTGACGTAAGGAACCCAGAACAAAAAATTTCCGTAATTACTGAGTAAATTGTAATAACCTATAACTTAAATTACACTTAAAACCACTTCCATTATCAACTAAGTAGCAATTACTTAATATAAGTGCCACTTAGAAATGTTAATATCATTCCTTCGTGTAATAATTGTAATCGAAGTCGAATAAAATCTGCACTTTATACATTCTCCGACACTTATCGTTCCCGAGCGCTGCGGAGTACTTTATGCAGACAATTACAAATTGTATATTTTTAAATTATAGACATAATTAGCTCTTCGGAATTCTGTTTCTTTGAGTTTATAATTCGCTTTATATTTTCAAACGTACTTTATGTTTGTGTATAAAAAATCGTACCCACGATGAGCTTTTATCCTTATCTATGTATAGGTACTCTAAGGTTTTTAGGAAACCGATTTTCGATTTTGATGAGACATTGATCACTGCAATAAGCCCCACCTTAAGATATAGGATAGTTGAACACGATTCATCTTTGAATAGACTTTCCAATAGAGTTTTAAGCAAGTAAGAGGTAGTTCGTAAGATATGCCCGCTCACATAATACCGGCGTCAAGTGACAGTAATGCTGTCGCGTTTCGTGTGGTTTGTGAATTTACGGTGGACCATTGGCGGGATATCGAAAAGGAGGGCAACGCATCTGCATCCCTTTTGGTTGTGCTGATGTCTATGGGCGACGGTAGTCACCATAAAGCTCCGACAGCTCGGTTGCCTCCTTATCACATAGAAAAATCAAGAATACGTTCGATTTCGGGTTCGATTTACTGATCCTACCTGATATCTTTTAACGATCGTGCTATAGAACATTTGTCAAACTTATACGAGTAATCTAAAACCACTCACGGAAAACAGGTGACGAAGAAAGACTATTTAAACAGAAATTTTAAGAAGAATAAATCAAATCAAGACATATCCATTTATGATTCAGCTCTTCCCAAGAGATTCCATAGTTAACTTTTAGTAATGTACGTACCCGCCTCATGTCATCTCTTTTTTATACATTTTCTAATTCATAACATAGTTGAAATCAAACAACTATTTTGTCGCGGTTATCTATATAAAGTGTAATGTAAAGCGGTCAAAAAAGCCATTAAAACTCGCGTGAAAGAACATATAGCTGATTTAAAACACTGTCGCTACACTAAGTGCTATCTGTGAACATAGTCTTGACCAAGCTCGTCATTATATCAGATTTGATTAACCACAAGTCCTCGCAAAAGAACACCGAATCCAACCAAGGATTATCCGCAAGGCTATTGAAATTAAAAAACACCCTAATTTCATTGGAGAAGATGGTTGGCTCTTACCACCTGCTTGGGATCCAATAATCAAAATAATCAAATCAAAATCCAAGCATAATATGTCCCAGATTAAAGTTAGCATTTTCTGCGTAGATAGGACTAACCAAAATATTGATGTATCATAGGGTAGTTTCGAATAACATACATTATGTTATGTTATGACACCTCAGTCCTCCCGTGACCATGGTTGCTGTAAAGTATCCAAAACGTCGGGCTTGTAAAAATCTTAATAAACCGCGATAAAATCCGTAAAAATTGTTTTATTATAATGAGTGAAATTCGCGTAAACATTAGAAAACAATATGTAATGTAAAGTATAATAGGGTAAAATTCGCGTAAACAGACAATAATATCATAACACACTCGATTTACTAGAATAAAAAGTCATTCGAGCATAAGACCAACAATCCTAAAACAATATTTTCTGATTTACCAAAACACAATAACAGACATTATTTTGGTAGAGGTAATTGAACTTTGTCATTTATTCATGTCCATATACAAAGCGCTAGATTGGCTTTTCATCAAAGGTCAACGACCGTTCAGGATGTACACAGAGACAAAAGAAATGGGACAATAGGAATACGACACTGCTTTAATTTGACCACAGCGATATCCTACCTATATGGTCGTGGGCACAAAGAGACAGTATCATATATCGGGGTTTCTGCCTATTTTTAGTACAATAAATTATGTACTGTTATAATATGCTGTTGTATATTAGACGACAGAAGTCATGACGTCATTGCCCGTTTACTTAACTTAACCGGAGGAAATTTTCCACCAGCGAAGTGTTCACTAGAAATAACATAACGATGACATTTTCATGCAGACTGACGCAGCAAACCTTTTTTTTTTTTCTTTTACGCCGGGAAATGCATGAGGCATCCCGCCTGGGGAGTGGGTCTCCCCAGGTGGGTATGTGGGACTCGCTGCGCCCGAAAGATGGTAAATGGACGCAGCTCTATCCACTAAAACCCGGCGAGTGCCACCAGTGCCGCCTTGGTGAGGTGCCCGGATCTGTTAAGCTGACAGGGCACCTCGACTGCTAGTCAGTCCCGCAAGGGACCGACGCTACCTCCACAGAGGGGTTGTCCCGCACCACAGAACAACCCCTCCCAACGTCGGGACAGTACAATGGGGTGAGGTTCCCATCCTCACCCCTTGCCCCCTGCTCTTTTGTCCCCTCTTCTTATAAGAGGAGTACAAAGAGCCCACTCGGCTCAATTAGCTTCGCCCAAGGTGTCGGGGTCACCCTAGGCTACTGAGCCCCACCGCCACGTCAAGGCCTGACCCATGGTGGGATGACGCAGCAAACCAAGCCGTTGCATATTAATATACTTTTTTATGTTAGTTGGATAGACAAACTGGCAGCCGCGCCATCTGATGGTAAGTGGTCAGCGTCGCCTAGGAACATAACTAGTTGAAGAACATAACCTGGAACTAGCCCAGGCGGTGGCGGTGGGACTCAGTAGCGTGGTATGAACCCAGTGGTTTGGGCGAAGCCAATTGACCCGAGTGAACTGCTCTTTGTACCCCTCTCATAAGAAGAGGGGACAAAATAGCATAGAACAAGGGGCGAGGATGGGAACCTCACCCCATTTCACTGTCCCGACGTTGGGTCCCCCGCATACCAACCTGGGGAGTCCCCCCTCCCCCGCGGGATGCCTAAGAGCATTTTCCGGCGTATAAGGAGAAAAACAGGCAACTCATTTTTATTTTGCTATCCTGAGACATAAGATGTTAATTCTCAACGCCAGTAATTACACTGCATGTCCTGCCTCCGAAACACAGTAAAGCTGTTTGACCAATAAATGGTGGTACCCATGTAGACAAGAGCGTTACTTAGCGCATTCCCCTGACTGGTAATGATAAGGTATCTAATAATTACTGCTAAATATATAATAAATAGGGATCGGCCATCTTGGTGTTCATTGAGGGAGGCCTATGTTCAGCAGTGGACGGATAGAGGATGATGATGAAATATAATAGTACTTGCGTACATGTTTCAAGCAGTGAACGTATCGAGGGTAAGTAAACTACGTATATGGCTTCTGCAAAAAGCTCGAGTTATAATCCGTACAACTGTACCCAATAGTCAATAAGCTATTTAAACAGTTACAACCTTTATTTCGATGATTTGGCCTTATTCACTAAACAAGGCATTTGGAAAAAATATCGAGCTCCGATAAAATAGTTACTTTACATAATAATTTATTATCTCGCTTAAAACTATGTTAATACCAAACATATCCATGGCAATTTAAAATCTTAATATCTTTGTAAAGTTTTCTTTGTCTTTATAATTACCGATGTAAGGGTTGCGCTGTGCCGCGCTCCCGGCTGCATGGGTATCACCATCCTGCTTATTGTTTTCTAATGTTTACGCGAATTTCACTCATTATAAACGTCGGGCTTGTAAAAATCTAAATAAACCGCCATAAAATCCGTAAAATTGTTTCATTTATAACCATCCTGCTTGTTTCTCCCGTGAAACAGCTTTGCTGTGTTTCGGAGAAAAGAGCAAGACAGGCAGTCTAATTAATGGCACCGAAGCTTAACATCTTATGTCTCAGGATAGAAGATTGTATTTCCGTTTCACCACATCGATATGAAAAAAATGTTTTAATCTATGTCGCCGCGGCTAGAACAAAGCTAGCAAACAACAATGCGTGCGTGCGTCTGCATATCTACGTCCGTGATAACAGTAATTATAAAACCCAAAATACTTACACGGCTCGAGTAGTGGTAAATGTAAGTAATTTGTGTAGTACGTGAGAGGACAGAATCAATTTCTCGGCACGTGCCGTCACACCGTTGTAATAAAACGATAGAGGCCGCGTCGCCTCTTTATATATCTATTTTTTATCGCGGCTTCTGGAGGTGAGAGATATTTAGATTCATTTCTGTGTTATTAGAATGTATGTTTGTGTTTTTGGCTAATTTCCAAAAAGGAAGAGGTTCTATGTTCGTCTGTAAGCTTGTCGCGGGATTTATATATTTTATAGGAAGCATTTTCTTTAATAGAATTACTTATAATAATTGTACCTAAGTCAAGCAAGACTAGATAGTACACATCATTTAATAAATTGTGAAAAGCATCTACTAAATTGTTTGTTTTAATTTAATTTATAGTTTATTTTCTTATTTTTAGGGTAATTAAATAAAAGCTTGTTTTAAATTGTTTTTTTTGTCATAAATCTATTTTTTGTGTTAGTACATTCATCGATATTTATCGCTAATTGTGAACCGATTTTGATGATTCTATTTTTATGAGATGACCGATTTGTGTCATCTATTCCTAAATGTGCATTTGTTTCTTACTTTTCAAACTTTACAAAAAACTTTTCTGACTTCTATATTAAAAAGTATCACAGACAGTGATGATAAGATGACAGTGATAATAACACCTTTTGTCGCCAGCAGACCTTTACATGGCAGTATCAGTCAGACCTGAGTAAACTTATTGGCGGCATCATCAAAATCCCTTTTTCTGATCCCACTGCGGGGCACGGGTCTCCTCCTTGATATCTGGTGAGGGTACGTAGTACCGATACGAGTAGACACAAACCCAGACCGCGCTAACAGCAGGAGCATTACGCTACCGCTAGATTGCTTGGACACCGCGCGTGACCCGCCTCATTCTCCAGAGGGAGGGATGAGGGCCGGCCCTCATGATGATAGGTTAAATTCAACCGTATAATATTCGTCGACCGTATCGGGTTTGACTAGTCCAAATCCTACTCTCCCGAGCAGCGCGCGCGATGAACCGCGCCCCCTGCGTCCCCCTTTCGAATATTCCTTAAGTGTGCCATCTGTTCACTTACTGTACCGATTGAGTTTAAAGGCCATCAGGCCGAAAAGTCTAGCCCTTCCGAAAAAAAAACCTATGCTATGTCATGCCATACCATTTTGTCACTATATATTTTATCAATCAACGTGTATCATGGCATTTACAAAGACGTGTAAGGGATTATAGTATCTAGAAATCTCTCTATATCAATTAACGTTACATAAACGAGGTGATCTCCAATTTCCAATTAAGAACTTCCATTCCAACTTAACCTGTAAACCGTATGACTATTGCGTCATGTAATTGAAAACGTGTGTTTCCTGGATACGATTTGGTTGGTAGATAGAAAAATAGAGGGGGGAGTGTGTGAGAGAGACAGAAATTAAAATTGAAAGAGGATTTATGTCAATAGTCACTCACATGAATGATGATGGGATATCCATCTTATTAATTATCAAGAATACCTGGCATAGGTGACGGGTAGCAGAAAAATTCTGGCGTCAGCGGGGGTGGTTCAGGTTATCGGAATACTAAGAAGAAGCTCGGTTAGCCCTTTTGAGGGAACCGCCTGGTCGCGGAGGGTGTCCTGTGTTAGTCAGATCCGGGACACTCGCCTTCAAGCGGCTTAAGGCAACTCGCAGTGGTTTAAGTGCGGTTTACCGGTGCAGTAGCTGTATAGACCAGTGTCGACAATATTCGAAGCAAAATAAAATTATAGTATGTTAGAATCGAGTATTAATATTGTTATATGTAATCGAGTAAGAGAATATAACAAAAATTAAAGGAAAAATAATTTACGGTCGATATGAGGGCGGGAAACTGGAAGGGGAGGGGTAAAGGTAAAAAAACGGTTTATCTCGATTTCCTGCAAAACTACACTATGGAAAAAAGTTGAATGACAAAGTTGTAGGTAATAAAAAGGTCTACAACTTTTGTTGGTTGTTTGAAATTTTCAAAAAACTTGGTTATTTGAATTTTTCACATACATTTTGAGGTTATGTAAAAAAATGTAAATACAAAAGTTGTAGACTTTTCCTTTAAACTTTTTTCCATAGGACTTGTAGTTTTACCGGAAATCAAGATAAACCGTTGTTTTTTAACTTTACCCCCTCCCCTTCCACTTTCCCGCCCTCAGATCGCCCGTAAATTATTTTTCCTTCCATTTTTGTTATATTCTCTTCATTTTCCAATGGGTTTCATCTATACATATAATAAAACTGTAGAGGTCTAATTCTTGTACAATCAAAAAAAATGCTAAAAACCGAGTCAGGGGGATGTAAGAAATGAAATAGAACTAATCTGGATTTTTTTCGATTTTTTTGTTTCTCTGTTTGTCTGTCTGTTTGTAATGGCTAATCTGCGAAACGACTGGACCGATTTAAATGAAATTTTGTATGGTGGTAGCTTATACCCCTGGTCAACATATAGGATACTTTTGATCCCGGTAAATTAAAGACTTCCCGTGGGATAGTTAAAAAACTGTAATTAGGTAATTAAACAGCTTTGTATACAACAACTTATTAATTTAATTTGCTGATACCTCATGTTGTCGTTGTTTTCAAACCATGTATTCTCATAAAAGTGCCGAATTCCCGCGGGAAAGTAAAACATTACAAAAACAGTGTCAAGCATACTATTCAACTAGATGGCGCTAATTCTATGGAATGTTTCCTATGACAGTATATTATTATAAGTCAAAATAATATTATATCGATTTCAATTCTTACCTGTTAAATAAATTCGTACTAAATAAAGTAGATGGCGTTGACAACATTTCACATCGCGATGGGTTGTTGTGTGAGGGTTGTCGTTTCGTTCGTGGTCCAATCTTAATTTATTTTGTATATAATATAATGGAAAGAAAGTTTCAAAGATTGCCTTTAGCCCTTCTTTAGCCTTTATTTCTGCTTAGAGATTTATTTTTAAATTCTAATATTGATCAAGTGTTGGTTGAAGATTAATTTGTACACAATGCCTAGACAAATGTCGAAACTCTCTCAGTACTCAAAAGAAGCTAAAATATTAAGGACTAGCTTTTACCCGCGGCTTCGCTCGCGTTTATGTAGATTAATAAATAGATCAAGTCTTTTCGCTGTAGCGAAATGGTGGCGGACAGAACATTTTTAAGACATTTATATTAACGCCCTTCATTAGATTGGTTCAGCATCCAAAACGTGACGGAATTAAGTCTGCTTCTCGGATTCTTGGATTCTAGCAGCCTTAGCTATATTGGAATTAATCCTGTGAGGCATTATATTATATCTTTTAGGTAAATTACTACCTGCCTGTGAATGAGCACCTTACTTAATAATACATTTATGAAAAATAAATATAATAATATACCTATCCCAAAGATTAATAAATGAACTCCACGACTAAATAAGTGAAAACAAAAAAAACTAAACAAAAAATAGTTTATTTTAATAATAGGCTAGGAAAAGATGATTAAATTATCCCCAACTAGCTGTTACCCGCAGCTTCGCCCACGTTATTTTATATTTACGGGCGTATCCGTACCGATGATGATCATTTTTCTACTTTTTTTGTTATATCTCTTAGAGAATAAGGTAGCATTTTTAAAGTAAGCTCTCAAGCGGCTTAAATTTTTCCGACTTTTATAATAATTATCTAACTATTTATCAATTTATACAGTCTGGGTAAATTATATACTTTAACCTGCCTCATGAATTACTCTATTTCATGTTGAAAACAGCATGAAAATCAATTTAGTTAGTAGTTTTTGAGTTAATCGCGTACAGACAGACGGACGCGAGGAAGGACTTTGTTTTCTATTATGTAATGATGATAAGCATTAATACCGTATTTATGTAGCTTTTACGTTACCGCTTCAAAATTATCAATTTTTTAAGTATTCAATTGGATATATTTGATATTGGATATATTGGTATTAAAATGGATAGGTATAGGCAGTATGTTATTTTTTATATACATAAAATGCTATCGAGGACTTTTCTGTAGGCATATTTAGAATAGCTGGTCCCACGAATTCGTCTGCGAAGAATTGGATTTTGGACAATTCACACAAAATCTCTATATATAAAAGGCAGAGCTGATTGTTGACTGATGTATCAACGCACAGGCCAAAACTTTATTCCTCTTATGTCATAGGCATCCACTAAGTTAAGTAGTAAGGGTTTTTTACTTTAAGATTGTGCTAATTTCAAATTAACTTAGTTACAGCCAGTTCGAGCTGAGCCGATTTTTAAATAGAACTAAAGATATTTTGAAATCTCCAGACAAAAATATTTAATTACTTATAGATTTCAGCGTTTTCATAATATATTTCGTATGAAATTTCGTATGAATTGAGTTAAATCTTAAGGCTAGAAACTTAAAATTTCGCCTCTTATGACATAGATATCCACTAAGAAAGAAATTTTCAAAATTAAAAGGGGATATAAGTTTATATGGAACTTTATATTCCGTTAAAAGGTTCACAGATACATTTTTTTTTATTTAACCTCAAGCTTTTAAGTACTTTGTTTTTTGTTTGCACGTTTATACTTAGTCGTAAGGCTTAGGTTTCTCTCAAACGTATTTTTTTAAATTAATTGAAGTTGGAATATAATTAAATTACATCTTAGCTGTTATGGTTGGGGTTCATATATTCATATAGAGTTCCCGCAGACTGAATGACACAGAGTCTAATAATGAGACTGCTGATGGTGATTAGTTGTTGGATTCATTTATTTACTAGGGATAATCTAATCATCTTTTCCTGGTCTATTATTAAAATTAAAAAATAAACTATTTTCTGTTTAGATTTTCTTTTGTTTTTCTTATTTATTCATGGAGTTCATTTATTAATCTTTGGGATAGGTATATTATTATATTTCTTTTTCATAAATGTATTATTAAATAAGGTTCTCATTCACAGGCAGGTAGTAATTATTATTTACCGAAAATATATAATATAATGCCTCACAGGATTAATTCCAATATAGCTAAGGCTGCTAGAATCCAAGAATCCGAGAAGCAGACTTAATTCCGTCACGTTTTGGATGCTGAACCAATCTAATGAAGGGCGTTAATATAAATGTCTTAAAAATGTTCTATCCGTCACCTAGGATCAGCGAAAAGACTTGATCTATTTCTTAATCTACATAAACGCGAGCGAAGCCGCGGGTAAAAGCTAGTTCTACTATAATTTTGTTCCACTTTTTATCATTTTCAAAGGCATCGGCACTGGTCTAGTAGGCGCCGGGAGTCCCACGTATCCCCGGGGTTGACCCATCACCGGGTGAATGCGCAAAGCATTTCCTGTTCTTAATATTTCTATGATTTCCACTGTGACAATAAAAAAGTGATGGATAGGAGCGATGATGCAACGATCTGTTTTATAATATCATTAATGATATTAGTATATAAATTAAAACTCTTTTAATAAATGTAAGTATATAAAATCCCATTGTATAAAAAGTAATAAATGTCGGATCACATAATACACAGCAATTTTCAGACATTCATAAAGACCGTTAATCTCCAACGCACATATAATACACACGAAAAATCTCTCTTTTGAGAATATAAGTCTATATTTAAACATTATCTCTATTAATAACATATCCAATTCTAATATTTCATATAATTTAATCATCAACAGCACGTGGAATTTGATTAAATCAGATTATAGCTTAAAAATTTAGTATGGATATGAAATTTTAATAAATGTTCCGAGTCATATTACTTTGAGACGGTCGTGAAAAAATTATCACAATGTAAAAATGTTTTCAACAAAAAATCTCAAAGGGACGAGCGCTTTACTTAATTATGCTAAATGTCTCATATAATTCAGGTTTTGGTCATATTGCCGAGGACTTGAATTATAAATTATTTTAAATCTAATTAAGAGAAGCTGTAAAATGTATACTTAATTACTTTACATAATTATAATAAACCAACGGTGACGTTTGACGAGGTTTTATACTGTTGTTTTTTAATGCATTAATATTTATTTATTTTAACCCATAAATTTCTATTGATATTACAGGTGCCAAAAAAGGGAAAAAATAATCAATATGTACCTTATATGATAAATTAATAATTATATATTAACCTAATATATATTTGTTAATCACTAAATATATAAATTATGATATATCCATCCATAATCCAGATATATACAATTATATTAATAATAATAATATCTATGGACGCTTTTTACACCACTTCAATCTGGTCCCGTGGTAAACTCTCTTAGAACTTGTGTACGGGTTCGATCGGTGTTACGGGTGCCAGACAACGGAAATATATTTAATACTTTTATACTTTACATATATTTAAGATTTTATTATGTAATACACGTATTTAATACACATCCATGAACCAGGAACACAGAAATTTTTCTTTTCCCTGGCGGGATTCGATCCCGCTCCCTCCGACTTGAGCGCCAACGCGCTAACCATTGAGGCGAAAAGGCAACCTATTCATGCATTGTCCTGAGAGGTAAGATGGTAAAGTGTCTGTGCCAGTAATTACAATTCCAGCCCTGCCCTTCTCTCCGAAACACAGCAAAGCTTTTTAACGGTAGAAATAACCAAGATAACCGCGGCACAGCGCATCCCTCCCACCGGTAGTACACGTATCAGTACTATATTAAATATTTTGTACACGGCTCTCAAAACACACTGTGTAATGTGTATATGGAACGGTGCATCTGAATACGGGATCAAAGGAAATGGAGACCATTTGCTTGCATTTCCGCACACACACACACACACACAAGACTATGTTCCATATACACATACTAAAGTAGAGCTCTGTTTGTTGAAATAAAATATAATTTAGCTTAATTTATATTTTTCTTTTCTTTAACGCCGGGAAATGCTCCGAGGCATCTCGCTACTTCCGGAAGCTGGTAAGTGGACGCAGCTCTACCCACTAAAACCCGTCGAGTGCCACCAATGCCGCCTTTGGTGAGGTGCCCCGGATCTAATGAGCAAACAAGGCACCTCGACGGCTAGTCAATCCCTCAAGGGACCAACGCCACCTCCACAGAGGGGTTGTCCCGCACCACAGAATAACCCCTTCCAACGTCGGGACAGTACAATGGGGTGAGGTTCCCGTCTTCGCCCCCTGCTATTTTCCCCCTCCCCCATCCCCTCTTCTTATAAGAGGGGTACAAAGAGCCCCCTCGGCTCAATTAGCTTCGCCCAAGGTGTAATAATAATTTCCTTTAATCAATTACCTTTATAAAAATATAGCATTATATAATTCTTCTGTGCATGTGTATGTGACTGAATTTCCGCTAAACAACTGGACCTATTTCGATAAAAAAAAATTGTGTGTGTTCATACAGATTTCAGATTTGAGAATGGTTTAGATTCACAATTCAGTCCACTACAAAATGATACGTTAACGTTACGTATACGTAAGTCGGGTACGCAGTATTTTATAATATATCTCCAAATGATTGCGTTGTATTTCGACAAAAACCTTTTTTCAATAAATGCTTATAGCGTCTTTGATGTATCTGAACATTAAGTTTGGTTTTTCATGAATTCATTCATGGTATATAATTAAGAAATAAATTAATGCAACTCTTGTGCGATTGCTATGCGTGGATGATAATAAAGAACAAAAACCACGAAGGTTTCGCTTTGAATAAAACTAGCGATGCTTTATACCCTTCACGTGTTCCGAACGAAAGCGAGTTTATAACGAGATGTAATTTATTTCTTCCTGAATGGTCGTACAGGGGATAAATAATACACAACAATTTAAGAATGGCATAGTGAATAAACGAATGCCATAGGGAATGTTAAACCAGTATGTCATAAGGAATTGTACAATAATGTAAAAAAAAAAACAAACAAAATGTAGATACCTATATCTCCGTAAATCTGGCATTTTATAGAACGTATGAAGTAGATTTCTGATAAAGATAAAACTGAGTTCCTAACAAATTTTTAATCTTTTTTTTAAGCATTTTTTTAACTTGCAATGTATGTATGTGTGTCCGGGTGCAACTGAATTTTAAATCAGTGACTTAAACCGACTGAGCTGAAAGGTAAACACGCCTATTTTAAATGACAATGCATGCTTAGCTATTTGACGTCACTCTAACTTCTATATTATGAATCATCCTGACTGTTTATTTATTTTTCTGCACTAGCACAGTATGAGCATCGAATGAAAGGGCTTGCTGAGAAGAACACGAAAACTAATACAACATCACATTGACTTAATTTTAAGTTTATTTTCTTATTTTTAGGGCAATTAAATAAAGGCTTGTATTTTTAAGTATTTTTACCATTAATTATATTATTACATTATTTACCAACACACAAAAAAATAATACGAGTACAAACACCAATTGGTGGACAATTTGAAACTAAAATGAAAATACTAATTTATAAAAAAAAAATTTTCGAACTTTTCTTTTTTTATATTTACTTATTACTATTTTTCTAAATAATTAAACATTCAATTTCTTACTAATTGCTTGTTACGCGTCTGAAAAGCATTTCACGTATTCCAGTATTAAAGCACCTTTCATTATGTTAAAATTTACATTTTTATATAATATAATATTACACAATTTTATACAATACTTTTCACCATAATATTAATTTTAGATTTTTATTCATAAATAACGTGGCACACACTGTTTTTGTTAAACACGTATTACCAACAAAGCGTTGGTGTACCGTACATTTTCCCTGCTATGATGGATTCATGCAATGCAAGTGGGAACAGTCGTGAGTCGTGCCACATTAGCGATTATTCAAACGTCCTGGAATCAACATCTGTCGCAGCTCTCCGATCGCCGGATCAGATGGATACATTACTATACGACATTGCCCTAGTAAACCTACTGTGTGTGATACTACTGTGGTGATTTAACATACCGGTTAACCACCGGTATGTTAAATCATATTGTTTATATGACAGATCGTAATGTACACAAAAAAAAATACTCCAAAAACACAAGACAATACAAAAGGGCTTAATAACCTTGGAACGGCTGAACCGTTCAATAAAATATGTCTAAGAACCACCACTAGAAAATCTACTTTCATATGAAAGCCACCGCAATCAGAACAGTTCACAAGTTAAAGAGTCACAGAGCCACAGACAGATTAAAAATAAAGCGATACGCTATCAATAATTCCAGCATACTATCGAAATTAAGATAGATAAAAGAAAACTCTAAAATATTTTAAATCATATTTAATTTAGTACTTTTATTGTACACGAGTATTTACCTAAAAACATACTCAATATAAAATAGTTTTTATTAATAAAATTAATACATTTTATTATTGCACGTTTTCATTACAATTAACAAGCTACAACTGCGGCTAAAACTTTATCAATAAGAGATAAATGACCAATAAAAAATCTATATAGTATCTATATACCTAGACTCTATATTACCTGCTTTGTATGATACCCGCAAGAAGTTAATATGTTGTTTAAATAAAAACATACCCAATAACCGAGTTTATCACATCCTAAACCTGTACACAGTATTGTAGGATGTAGCAGTCTCGCAAATTGCCACTTAGCACAAGGTGACAATTTGCAAAGTTTGCCTTTCAAGTTTCTCATATTCCAGGAGTGCTTGTGCAAATAACACCTACAATTACTCGTTAGTCGTTACATAGAGCTAAGAGATTGAAGAATGTCCTTTAAGATGAGACTTGTCAATTCCCGTCTCTTAGTCTTTTTCCATTAATGACTAATAGGTAACACGTTGCTTTGATTACATGATATCTCTTCCCCAGCATGGTTCAGGCCTTGTCATGGCGGTGGAGCTCAGTAACCTAGGGTAAGCCACTGCACTTTGGCCGAAGCGAATTGAGCCGAGGGGGTTCTTTGTACCCCTCTTATAAGAAGACGGGACAAAAGAGCAGGGGGCAAGGGGCGAGGGCGGGAATCTTACCCCATTGTAATGTCCCGACGTTGGCAGGGGTTGTTTTGTGGTGCGGGACAACCCCTCTGTGGAGGTGGCGTCGGTGAAACAATGAATATCTTCTTTTGAACATGGTCAAACTACTTACAACATTAGTTTATAACTACCGGACCTTCATAACGACTCGATTAATACCTGATTTATCAAAATCGGTTTTAGTGACACGGTGGAAAGTATATACCTCAAAATCATATTTCTCTCCCTTTCTGTCTCTCTCTTTCTATGTCTCTCTCTCTCTCTCTCTCTCTCTCTCGCCTTTAGTAAAAAAATGTCGGTAAAAAAATAAATAAAACCAAAAGCAATTTACTATTTATTACATAATACTTTACTATCGTCTATATAAATACAAGTTAATTTATTCACGACTCGAAAAATTCTTGTATTTGCTTTGCTCAGGACCAACAATCAGTGCAATTCCTTGCTGAGCTATTTGCATTGTGTACGTTTTCGTCGTACAATCTCAAAAATGCGATTGATTCATTTGTCTTCCAATATATTTGTCTGCGATTATATTTGAGCTTTATTCGTTAAATATACTACCTATATATTTTATAATCATTTATACCATTAGAAATTTTGTGGTATTAATATGATACAAATGAGTTTTAACACGCTTTTATTAGCTGTTATATAAAATAATTAATAATATATTAAAATATAGAATTAAGTTATACCTTTTAATATTCTTTCCCTAAAAAAATATTTTAGAAATACTTGTATAAGGTATATAAAGGTATGTTATAGGCTTTATAGCGTAAGTTTGGAAGTTTTAATTTCAAGTCCTGTGGGTCAAAAAAAGAAAACAAGGTCATCGCCTCAGGTAAGGGTTGTTTGGTCGGTCTTTGTAACCCTCTTATAAGAAGAGAGTTAAAAGAGCAGGGAGGGACAAGGAGCGAGGAAGGGAACCTCACCCCATTGTAATGTCCCGACGTTGGGAGCGTTGTGGTGCGGGACGACCTCTCTGTGGTCGTCGGTTCCTTGTGGACTGACTAGCCGTCGAGGTGCCCTGTTGCTCAACAGATCCGGGGCACCTCACCAAAGGCGGCATTGGTGGCACTCGCCGAGTTTTAGTGGGTAGAGCTGCGTCCACCTTATCATCTTTCAGGTGCAGCGAAACCCACATACCAGCCCGGGGAGTCCCCACTCCCCCGCGCGATGTCTAAGAGCATTTCCCGGCGTAAAAAAAGGTAAGGGTTGTTCGAATAGTTTGTATATCATAGTGTACATTGAATGGTGCGATCCAAATATCGATCGAAAATTTGAAAAGGTAAATTAAAAAGGTTTTACCGGCCATTCGAAAAAGTTGTTTAAATACCGAATAGCTAGCGTATGTGGGTCAGGAAGCTTTTCAAAAGTAATGTGTTAGGAAACGATTTTATTTATCATCATGATCAGCCGCCGTCCGTCCCATCAGTATCCGTCCTCTGCTGAACCCTTCCCTTGCCATCATCTTTTTTTATTACTAATAACCAACATAATATATTTCCCTCGTTTTTTCTTTTTTGGCGTTGCATAGAGTATTGATCATAATATCCTCTTTATAAGTAACTTATAAAATCATTTGTACCGGTATTATCGTGGTTTTACCATTATTAAATTTTTATTTTCTTGTAAAATATGGTGTTGGTTATCATCAGCCGTTATCCGTCCACTGCTGAACATAAGCCATGATGAACGCCAACACGACCGAACCCTTGCCACTCGCATCCAACACGGCCCGACCACTGCACGGAGATCGTCTTCCCTGGCTAATAGCCGACCAAAGTCCAAAACTTCGTCTACCTAAACGTGGCCTCCCCTCTTGTATGGTGAAATATGGTCTTATTACAGTGAAATTCGCTTTAACAACACAAAACAACAACAACAATAACAACAACAAAAAAAGTAATGAAAATCATGAACTTTCTTCAACACTTTTTCCAAATAAGGCACGCGTAGGCCACCTACATGGAAGCTAATGCCTGATATCTCTGGTTCATTAGACAATCCCACGCATGGAACAAAAACCATTGTTTCGTAACAAACATCATTATAGTGACATTCGAGAGGGCCCATTTGCCTAAATAGCAAGATATATTACACAATACAATAGAAACAATATATATCAATCTAGAAATAAGTTATTACCGGTGTTAACAAAATGGCTTATGTTAATTTACCTAATAATGTTCTGCTACTGACTAGCCGAATAAACTAGAGTCAAAGAGTTATCACCTTAACCATAAAGCGGGCTTAATGACGTCTTACTGTTACGGTTAAATTTACAAATGAAATCGAAAATATTTTTTCAAGTATAAGTCTGGTATTCGGTAAATTTTTCAGCGGTCTTGGCGTTTATTAAAGGAATCCTATGTTCAGTGGAAGAAGAAAGCTAGAAAATAATGACGATGCGAAAGTACGATTAAAGCTCTTGAAACACGTCGAAGCGATTAGAATATTAAAGACGGAATCAGTAAAAATATGTTATGTTTTTAATGCAAATTTCGCTAAGAAAAAATGTTACTTATAAATACTTTGACTCTTATGTAAAATTATTTTATGTAATTTATTTATTTACTTATTTATTTGTTTATTTATTTCTATAATATTCATAAGTCAGATAGCAAAGATCCATATTATTTGTGAACAAAAACTTCATTCATCATTATATTATATATCTCGAAAATTAAATTAAAATCTGTAATATCAAATCAAAACACATTAATTATTAAATTTATAAAGAATGTGAAAAGCTTTGTAGCGTACGTCTTATTCTCACCTATCTTCAATTGAATTATAAAATTTGTGTTTAACTACCTATTACTTTATTGAAGGATATTCAACATAGACAACACCTAATTATAATAAAAATTATTAATAAAAACCGGCCAAGTGCTAGTCGGACTCGCGCACGAAGTGTTCCGTACCATTACATTGCGGTTTACGATTTATGACGTCGTATTAAAAACAACTACTCACTAGATCTCGTTCAAACCAATTTTCGGTGGAAGTTTGCATGGTAATGTACATTATATATTTTTTTTAGTTTTATCATTCTCTTATTTTAGAAGTTACAGGGGGGGGCACACATTTTACCACTTTGGAAGTGTCTCTCATGCAAACTATTCAGTTCAGAAAAAAATGTTATTAGAAACCTCAATATCATTTTGAGGACCTATCCATAGATACCCCACGGGTTTGATGAAAAAAAAATTGAGTTTGAGTTCTAAGTACCCCCAAAATTTATTGTTTTTTTTTCTACTTTTTTGTAAAAATCTTAATGCGGTTAACAGAATACCTCCACTTCCCAAGTTTCAACAGTATAGTTTTTATAGTTTCGGAAATAAGTGGCTGTGACATACGGACGGACAGACAGACAGACATGACTGGTGACTGGTGAATGACATGGAATCTATAAGGGTTCGTATTTTGCCATTTGGCTACGGAACCCTAAAAACAATACTTAATATGAAGGTGTAGTAACACAAGGCAGAGAACGTGGCCGAAACCGCAGGTAAAGATAATACAACAATAACAATAAGACAGATAAGTATGACCATATATTCTATTAGTTATTTCTGTTAACGCAACACCGTATTTTATCGCTAAGAAACAAAAGAAAAGTGTGTCGAATCGAAATAAGCACATATATAAGGGATTACGTTCGTATAATTTTCATATTATAACTCTTAGACCATAAATTACAGTTGGCTATCATTATTTATATTGATTTCTATCAATATTTACACATCTACATATTATTTCAACATAGCCTACGAAACTATAAAGCATTCTTTAATGTAAATAATACAACGATACATGATAAAAACTAGACATTATACGTCCACAGCTCCTACGCAGTTTATTAGTACTACGCAGCTTATTACTGTCAAAGTATGTTTTACATTTCGTATAGTATAAGCGTAAGTCCATAAATTCTGAAAGAGTTAACCTAACATAA
The DNA here is from genome assembly GCA_963853865.1 of Helleia helle. Taxonomy (NCBI): domain Eukaryota; kingdom Metazoa; phylum Arthropoda; class Insecta; order Lepidoptera; family Lycaenidae; genus Helleia; species Helleia helle. Next base: position 12,324,220 of record OY971431.1, read on the forward strand.
ATATTTCCGCAAAAATTATTTACCCATTTTAGTTTATCTGATAACTAGCAGTTCCAATGGCATTAACTAAAGACGAAAGATATAATATTTATTTTGATAGCTTGTCCCTCTTTAAAAAATCAAAAATATATCTTAAGATATTACTAGGTATATATAGATAAATATACTTTGACAAATATAGATTTCTAATATTTATGCGACTTTCATCCAATATAATGAATACCTTTGTACTGATTTACCACAGTCATTATTCTCTAAAGTCGTCCCGAGTAGGCTCTGATTTGATTATAACAACCTTTTTTTTTTTTTTTTTTTTGTTATCGCAGGGAAATGCTTTTTACGCATGTAGTCCGGATCTCGGGTAGATCCTGACCCTATGTGGGACTCGCACTCTGGGAGTGCCCTACCCGTAAACTAAAACCACTGCGAGTGCCTTCAGCCGCTTTCATTTGAGGGTCCCGGATAGGCATTCAACAGGATCACCTCAGCGACAGGCTGGCCCCGGCGAAGGCCAGACTACTCCTCTTAAGGGGACTGCCCGGCTGCTTAGGCAGTCCCCGCGACGTCGTGTCACACTGGGCCCAGGTTCCCATCCTGAACCCGACACGAGCACAGGGGCGTTACTGGAGGCGCATTAAGTAGCGCCTCCTGCGCACCGCCGTTCGTCGCCCACGGGGGGAGGCCACGTCGGCGGCCTCCTCTCTCACCCGCTCGTCGCCTCCTTCTGGGACATTACTGCCTCTCAGAAGGAAACCATCGCCGTCCAGGACTCGTCATCACCGAGCATCGCGGTAATGACACTCGGCAGAGACAAGTCCCCTCCGATGACCGATGTCAGATCATGACGCAGCGCCGCCCATCTCGGGCACACCTCGAGGGTGTGCTGGGCCGAGTCCACCGCCGCGCCACAATCGTGACACACTGTCAACGGTTCTCTGCGGGCCGTCCGGCACAGGTACTCACCAAAGCAACCATGCCCAGTGAGCACCTGTGTCAGACGGAAGGTGAGGGGTTTGCGCTTACGACGCATCCACCGCTCAAGGACCGGACGCAGAGCAACCGTTAGGCTTTTGCCGTACGACTGTCGCGCCAGGTCCTCCCCCCACCTTCGCATTAACGCCTCTTGCCCTAGTCGGCGAACCCGAAGGATCCCGTCCAGCGTAAGGCTCTCACCAAGAGACCTCCTATCCGAGACATAGGAGTGCGTCTCGGCAAGAACCTCCGCCACGAGTTCCCACGGGGGGTCGCCGGCCAGGGCAGTGGCTGCCGCCCACGATACCGTACGGTACCCCCGAATCACTCTTACCGCGATGCGCCGCGCGCAGCTGGGCCTTATTACTCATGGTAAGGTGACCCGCCCAGATGGGTGCACCGTAAGTTGCCATACTCCGGCAGACTCCGGAGTATAGCTGCCTGCAGGCGGCACTGGGTCCTCCGAGGTTCGGGAGGAGTCTGCCCAGCGCACTTGCCGCCTTCACGACCTTCGGTCACAACATTGAGAAATGTGGGCCGAAGGTCCACCCTCCGTCAAGGATGAGCCCCAGATATTTGATATGGGGGCTCATCCTGACATTCACCCCTCCGATCTGGAGGGCAGCCCCCGGTGGGGGTCCTTTCCGCCCCGTCCCGCGGAAGAGAAGGGCTTCGGTCTTCTCAGGTCTGACCCGAAGCCCTAACCTCTCTATGCGGCTGATCACGAGTTCGAGCCCGATCTCGGCCAGCCGCGCCGCCTCCTTATAGCCTCGTCCCCGGGCGTACAGGAGGGTGTCATCCGCGTAGCAGATGACACCCGTCCCGGGGAGGAGGCGGCCTCGCAGGACCCAGTCGTAGCCGATGTCCCACAGGATCGGACCTAGAACTGATCCCTGTGGGACACCGCACCCGACTCGCCACCACTCTACGGACCCACACCGGTTCTAGCAGGCTACCCTCCTCTCGGAGAGGTACACCTCCAACAGTCTCCTTAGATACAGGGGCACTCCGAAGTAATTCAGTGCCTCCCGTATCACACTGTGAGGGAGGCTGTTGAAAGCGTTCGCGATGTCCAAGGACACCGCGACCACCACCTCCCCCCTGTGTTCCGCCCCACCCGTCACCGCCCGAAGGCGTTTAAGGGCATCGACGGTCGACCGACGTGCTCGGAAACCAAATTGGGACTCAGAGAGTCCCGGTCCCGCGCCCTCCTCGAGGTGCTGAACGAGCCGGGAGGCCACTATTCTCTCCAAGGCCTTCCCGGCTTCGCTCAGCAGCACCACCGGTCGCACCGCCGAAGCCGAGTCCGGGGTCCGCCCTGCTTTTGGTAGCAGGCAGAGCCGACCCTCCTTCCAGGCCCTCGGAAACAATCCGGACCGCAGGCAGCGGTCGAATAGCTCCCGAAGGCTATCGCCGAGGTGCATGAGAGAGATTGCGAGGACCCTCCCGTGCACCCCGTCTGGACCCGGCGCCCTTTTCTTACTCTGGAGGCGGGACAGAACCGCCTCCATTTCAGCCTCCGTGACGGGTGATGATTATAACAACCTAGGGATTGTTATAATCAAAACGTTGGGAATATTAAATCAGTTGAGAGCTGTTATATTATCATATTTTGGCAATATACGTTTGATTTGTAAGAGGTAGTGCCATGCTACTTTGCAGCTGAATTGGGTCGGCACCACCGGGGTGGTACCTCTCGCTCACATAACACTGGTGCCAAGTGACAGATATGAGGTCGCGTTTCGTGCAGTTTGTGAGTCTCCGGTGGGCCATTGGGGGATAGGGAAAAGGTGGGCATACAATACATCTGCATAATCTCTGGTTGTGCGGACGTGTATGGGTGTCGTTAGTCGCCAAAAGGTTTCGACTGCTCGTTTGCCATAATAGATATTAAAATATTAATTAACATGGATTGTGCATCTTCACTAGCATATCGACGTCTCATTGTTTATTTTTCCATAAATCGTACATATATTGCCCACACCTGTCCCAGCTGTTACATTACCGGTCTCATTGTACCTATCTCCCAACCAACGCACTTACAATTACTTCCACGTAAGACACGTGGTCGCGAAGTAAATGCATTCGAAAGTAATCACTACTCACGGGCAATCGGCTTCGCAAATTAATATGAGAGAAAATTTGGATGATTTTGCTAAAATAGACATTGTGAAAATAGATCTATAAAACTGACGTTATTATACTAGTACCCCAAACGAATCGACGAGCATGTAAGAATCTTAGTAAACCGCGATATAATCCGTAAAAGCTATTTCATTATAAGGAGTGAAATTCGCGCTAATATTAGAAAACAACACATATGTAACACAAATTATTTATAGGGCAGGATGGTGTAGTGTCCCCACCATGGTTCAGGCCTTGTCGTGGCGGTGGGGCTCAGTAGCCTAGGGCGAAGCGAATTGAGCCGGGGGAGCTCTTTGTACCCCTCTTATAAGAAGAGGGGACAAAAGAGCAAGAGGCGAGGACGGAAACCTCACCCCATTGTACTCTCCCGACGTTGGGAGGGGTTGTTCTGTGGTGCGGGAGAACCCCTCTGTGGAGGTGGCGTCGGTCCCCTGAGGGACTGACTGGCCATCGAGGTGCCCTGTTTGCTCAACAGATCTGAGGTACCTCACCAAAGGCGGCATTGATGGCACTCGCCAAGTTTTAGTGGGTAGAGCTGCGTCCACTTACCAGCTTTCGGGCGCAGAGAGCCCCACATACCCGCCTGGGGAGACCTACTCCCAGGTGGGATGCCCTAGAACATTTTCCGGCGTAAAAGAAAAAAAAAAGATGTTGTAGTGTACTAGTAGAAAGTCGAAAAAGGTTAACTTGGTAGTTAATACATACATTTAGGTGTATTATAATTTGATATAGTTTTACATGGATAATACTTTCATAACTTACCTATACAAAATGTGTTCACCTGATCTAGTTCTGGCTAAACGCGTTTACGGATGACGCTGACTTACCATCAGGTAGCAGTTTTCCTAAGCAACTAACATAAAAACCGGCCAATTGCGTGTCGGACTCACGCACAAAGGGTTCCGCACAAAGCTCCATCTACTGAGGCGATGATTAAACTATTATTGATTGTTAGGTCGGTTACGATTTCTCTGATTTAATATCATTCCAATAGGTGTCGCTTATACTATATATGATATTTGTATGGGGCTCCCTGAAGTATTTATTTTATTTTAATTATTTATTATTAAACTTATATAAACTAAATATTCTGTGAATATTTCAGTCGCCTACCTGTTACCGTTAATATTTACGAGCGAAAAAAGGCAAAATATCACGTTTGCTGTATGGGAGCCCAATGCCCCCTTTTTTTAGTATATATATAGCTGTTGCCCGCAGATTCGCCCGCGTTAACTTCGATATACAGACGTTGACGGATTGATGTTGATTATTTTTATAACCTAAGTTACTCCTTAAAACATCAGCTATCTGTCAGTGAAAGTCCCGTCAAAATCGGCCCAGCCGTTTCCAAGATTAGCCGTAACAAACAGACAAAAATTGTAAAAAAAAATGCTATTTTGGTATATGTGTACATATCCATGTTATGCATTCAATAAAAAGCGGTTATTTTACTGTTACAAACAGACACTCCAATTTTATTTATCTGTATAGATATAATATAAGTACAGAAGTACATCATCTGTCAAAATTTGAACTGTCTAACTATCACAGTTCATGAGATAGGTACTGTTGACAGACGGAGTCTTAGTAATAAGGTTCCCTTTTTACCCTTTGGGTAAGGAAAAGTTCCTTACCCAAAAGCATATAAATAAACATGTATGGAACAACAAGTTGTAAAGGACAATAATTTGTATGGTACAACAATTTGTATAGGTCAACAATTTGTATGGGACAAGAAGTTGTATAGAACAATACCATCTGTATGGAACAACAATTTGTATGAGACGACCATTTATATGGCACAAGTTGTATGAGACAAAAAGTTAAGAAAGTCATATCAATACCGTGGCTCGGTGCACGTGTTAATTCGTGTGAAATTACAAAGCGATCGATCAATTAGAAGCACGTAATAAAACATACAGCAGATCACTGACCCCCGAACTGTTAGACAACGGTACCTAACGCGCTGTACAAACATTAACCGATAGCCAAGTTAAATTGATATACTAACTATTATAGGCCGTTCAAGTTTATGGGCTCTCCATTCTAATTTACTTAAGATATAAAGAACAATATGAGATTTAAGTTGGAAAAGTATAGAGACTGCCGGAGCTTAAGTTATATGACAATAGACGTCCGAAGCTTCACCCGCCTTAATTTAAATTTACAGTCGCATGCGGTTCGATGATGATTGTTTTTATAGCCTGTGCACCCATATGAGTTAATATGCGGCTGTTCATCATCATCATCATCAGCCTCTATCCGTCTACTGCGAAACAAAGGCCTCCCTCGAAGATCGCCAAGACGACCGATCCCACGCCACTCGCATCCAACACGGACCGGCCACTGCACGGAGATCCTCTTCCCACCTGGTTAATGGTCGACCAACATTTCGTCTACCCAAAAATTCGGCTGTAAAAGATTTTATTTGATTCGAATGTGGTTTCGAATTACCTTTACCTTCTACATCCAAACTCTACTACTACTCTAAACAAAAAAAGTATCTACGTTTGTAGATACTTTTTATTGTTTAAAACAATTATTTTAACTATTCCTCGTGCTTTAGCTAAGATGCTAATTCTACAATCGTAAACGCTAGTAGAAAACTAATAAATGTATGGAAATGACATTTTACATCGACAAATCACTTGGTCTTAAATGTCATTTCCATACATTTATTAGTTTTCTACTAGCGTTTACGATTGTATTGTCTAACCAATATATATATATATATATATATATATATATATATATATATATATATATATACCTACTTATATAACCTAGGGAGAGATGCTTATAACCACTTTGCCAATGGGTCACTTAAAATATACTTTTCATCAGAATTCTATGAAAATATTCAAATTCACAAATATCTACTGTGCATCGCTTTATAAACAAGATGTCTTACTTTTGATTAATCGAGATTCGAGAAGAATAAAAATATATTGAACATTTTTGTCGGCGTATATGTCATTGTAATCTTTAAATGTAAGTTTGTATTATTTGTTAGCAACATGAACAGTTGTATGATGTCGAATACAGTATCTCAATTTAAACCCGCTGCCAGATTATGATGACAATCTCGATCTAGTTGGTTGAAGCTGTGAAGAGATCAAGATTTAGTCTTGAGATGGCTATACAAGAACTAGTAGTGTTTTACAGCATAGCTGTCACTTGACACCGGTTTTATGTGAGGTACCACCCCGGTCGTGCCGGCCCAATTCGGGTGCAAAGCAGCAGGCACTACCTCTTACTAATTAAAAGTACTTAAGTGTAAAGGAGAGAATAAAAACGAGGGATAGGTCGTCTTCGCGTTCTTTGAGGGAGGCCTATCTTCAGCAGTGGACGGATAGAGGCTGATGATGAATGAAAAAAATATATAAAGACAAATAAACAAATTTTTCTTCTTACTATTGATTTGGCTTCCGAAAACATTAATTGCTTTCTGAAAACATACAGAGAAATAAAAATGTAGCTTCATAAAAATACGTTCTTTAATTTAACAGTTAATTTACCAATGGGAACAACCCATGTAGAGTCCCGAGAAGTATAAACTCGGCAAATTAATACCCGAAATTTACTACACATAAGTTATGTTTCTTAAATCCTTATATTTACCGTGCATATTTTTACGAGGCTCTAGATGCTCGTTAAGAGGTTTTAAGGCTCGAAGTTTATATGTTTCGTCATTATAAAAGCTAACAATTGTAACTTTATCGGTTAAAAATATTAAATTCTTATTTACGTTTCAAAAATATGATCTTTAAGTGGTTTAAACTTTATCATCTTCAGTTCAGCCCTTTACCGTGTCACTTCCATGGGCGAGCCCCACATAGAGTCAGGGACTCATCCGGGATGACCTGGCTACATGCGTAAAGCATTTCCCTGTAACACCTTGCGGCTTTTATATTAGAATCCACACAGGCGAATCCGTGGTAAATTTGTAGTCTATATTGAAAATCTAGAGCAATCGTTTTATTCCGAGACATTTTATTCGAATGAAAGTCAACGCCAGCGTTATCTGTGTAAAAATAAGTTGCGGTAAAAGCAAAATAAGTTGATAGAAAAGCAAAATAAGTTGCGAGAGAAGCAAAATACGGAAGGGGAACCGGTAAGTGCTAAAAAGATTTGTTCCCACATACGTTTAGAAGCGTGGTCCATTCATAACGCAATTAGACATGACGAGTCAAAGAGCACAATGGTCGGGAGGTGTCGCCTCATTAGGTCGTGAGGGAGTTAATGAGACGAGATCGTATCAGCCGCACTTTCACTTCTAAGGGCGCCCAGTTAACATAGACACGCGAATACAAACGCTATCGTCGTCGCCATGGACTTTGATGATTGGATGAGTTAGTGGATTCAAAGTTATATTTTTTACATGTATGTTTGGACACATCCACGATCATTACGTACTAATGATCTATTAGTTGTGGACATTACACTTTTCGATGAAGCTTAAATGTCTTCTGCCATTTGCATCCTTTTTTTTTTACGCCGGGAAATGCTCTGAGGCATCCCGCCTGGGGAGAGTGGGTATGTGGGACTCGCTGCGCCCGAGAGATGGTAAATTGACGCAGCTCTACCCACTAAAACCCAGCGAGTGCCACCAGTGCCGCCATGGTGAGGTGCCCCGGATCTGTTAAGCTAACAGGGCACCTCGACGGCTAGTCAACACAACTTATACTGCAAAGACATTTTAACCTTAGATGGTTAGACTACATAAAAATTTAAAATATTACTGGGAACTAAGAGCCTTCATAGATCCAGACCAAATGTACCATAATTTTAGAATAAATATTTTAAAAGCCCCAGTGACTTATTCTTGGTAGGTAGATACTATTAATAAAACAGCGTTTTAACCCGTTATTCTAACCATCATATAGCAAACCTTACACCAGTTATTTCTTAATTATTAACAATAAACTTTTATTTACTATTTCATTTATACACTTAGATATCAGAAATGATAAATAGGTAAATGTAAGTTCAAAATGTAAAAAAAAATCAAATTCTCAAGTTATCGCGAATTTCACTCATTGTTATTGAAGCACTTTTTAGTTTTACAGATTGATTGCGGTTTTTATAAATAGACTCATGTTCCTAATTGTACAACTACTTTATATCTCCCCAAAAAAAAAATGTTGGGAGGCGAAGCCCAGGACGTCAGAGGAGAAAATGGTTAGACGAAATTAAAGATTAGACCAAACAAAGCTAAACGCATCTGAAGGAAGCAGCATGGGATCGCAGAAAATTTTGCAAACTGACCTCTGAACTTCATTATGAAGATGGCACCTGATGATGATGATGAAAATTAAAAGAAAACGTTCCTCCAAAATAAACAGCATTCAATCATAACGTTCCTCAATAATTATACTATCAAATGCTTAAAGATTTTTTAAATTACGACTGGTAGTTATGGATTTGAGGGCTCCCAAACAAACAAGCTTTTCACCTTTAGTGAGGCACACTATTAATAAACAATAAAAACGAGAAACACATACACCCCCCCATGATCTATCTATACATATAAATAAAATTGGAGTGTCTGTTTGTATTATTAAAATATCTGTTTTTTACTAAATGCATATTGATGTAAATACGGTACATAATAATATACCATAATAACATTTTTTACAATTTTTGTCTGTCTTGTCGGTCTGTCTGTTTGTTCCGGCTAATCTCTGAAACGGCTGGGCCAATTTTGATGGGAGTTTCACTGGCAGATAGCTGATGTTATAGGGAGTAACTTAGTCTGTAAAAATAATCATCATCAATCCGGGTACAACTCTAAATCTAAGTTAACGCGGGCGAAGCTGCAGGCAACAGCTAGTAATATTAATAACTAGCTGTTGCCTGCAGCTTCGCCCGCGTTACTCAACTCTTATAAGTCACAGCGTGATGTTATATAGCCTATAGCCTTCCTCGATAAATGGGCTGTCTAACACTGAAAGAATTTTTCAAATCTGACCAGTAGTTCCTGAGATTAGCGCGTTCAAACAAACAAACAAACTCTTCAGCTTTATAATATTAGTATAGATTTCATTTGTAGTGAAATTCGCGTAGATATTGAAACAAGAACTAAGGTTTCATTACACTGTAAAAAGGTTTTATTACAAGTTCGCAAATATGAAGCAGGCTTTAGTGTCGACATGGCGAATGTACACGCAAATCTTGAGCACAATGCACTGACCATATTTCAACGTGGTTCCCAGAGAAATCCGCTCCGCCATATTCGGTGCCTCTGCTCTTTAAGGTAACCTTATCAGCGTTCATTTGCGTAATCGCGGAAGTGGGAGTTTCATAAGATTTGATCATTAATGACTTTTTTAATTTTCTCGTGTCATTGTGATATAATGATTGTATTATTTCATTCCCTTACTCGGCTTCGTTTTAATGGACTGTGAGTTGTGTATGCACTCATTATAATGAAACATTTTTTACGGATTTTATCTTGTTCATTAAAATTTTAAAGTCGAAACGTTGGGACTGTAAAGATTTTAGTGCGTAAAAATTAGAAAACAAAGAAAAGATTATTATGTATAATATAGTAGCAAGGGATCGATCGTCTTGGCGTTCATTGAAGGAGACCTATGTTCAGCAGTGGACGGGGCCGATGATAATTTTGTATATTATTCACTTTGAGAATTACTCTATTGCTCCATATTTTTCTTTTATTAAAATCTGTTCAGACTTATAAGTTTAATCCTTTCGAACATAGCCGTATCTGGTCATTGTTTATGATTATTAATAAAAGCCACCAAAATCAGAAAATTATAGTGGCTTACTAGAAATAACACATAACAAAGTATTACAAAAAAAAAGGCTCTGGTGCAGCAGTGAACAGTTTTTTATATCGCAGAGAAATCCTTTGTGGATGTAGCCAAGATCTTTGGGTTGATCCTGAGTCCTGGTCCCGTGTGAGACTTGCATCTGGGAGTGAACCCTAAACTAAAACCACTGCGAGCGCATTCAGCCGCTTTTTTTCGGGTCACAACTCCCAAGACCCTTCCTTCAAGCTGACTGAAGTAGGTCGTTGAATGAGATGATGATCTCCTTGCAGTCCTAGTTGAATGCGAGTTGCATGGAATCGCTAGTCTCGGCATTTAGTGAAGGAGGCATTTGTCGACCAGCACAATTAAATGAGCTGACGATGATAAGAAATATAATAGAAAATAAAAAGATAAAACACAAAAATGACATGACATTACTTTCTGCTTGATTCTCAAACTGTTATTTTATTGTCACCTTTCATTGAACTAAATAGATGTCCTATCAGATCAAAACCAGCGTAATTATATTTGTGAACACAAAGGCATAGGGAAACTACAAAGGGGTTATGATATTAACCCATTAGAAGTCACTGTACTCAATTGAGTACAGCGATATTTATTAGTGTAAATTACAAATCTCGCACAATTTACGTGGGGTGCCTTTTTATTTTGCTTCATTATAACACTGTTCAATTAAAGTGATTAATAAACCGTGAGGAATTTAGCTTTTTTGAACGAAAAGTGTCAGTTGAAGCTGTAGTACGAAAACACTGTGGCGGTTAGTGAATTATTTTTATTTTTTATAACCTATTACTTTTTGCACGTACTTTTTTTCAGTTCATTCTTATAAAATACATATCAGACTATGTTATAGAAATAAATATAAACAATTATATAAAGCTAACATAAAAATATAGTCATACAAATGTAGCTGTACTCGAATGAGTACACTGACCACATACCTAAGTAAAATAACTGACTTATTTCAAAATTCTTGAAATGGCGAAACGACTATTTACAGCTCTAAACAGCGCCAAGAGGCTTGAAAAAACTATTGCTCAGCCTTTTTACTGGAAAGCGATGATAAGATTCTGACTTGGCTATGGTACCACCTGATCCAAGTGCGTTATCTGATGACGAGGAAGGTGCCGATGAAGATATGGCAACTAGTTTCATATCACAAGATGTACTGAGTATTATCAAAGTATTGAATATGAATAGAGAAAATCAATATTTTGCCGACTATGCCGACAGTGATGATGAAACATTGACTTCAAAAAGAAGACGAGTAATTACCAGCCCATTTACTCAGGATCTAAACCCAACCTGGCGGAAATGTACCCATTCATACTCTTCAACTTTTCAGAGTCCTTCCGAAGTTCATGACAGAATGCGTACTGGTTATGATGAATTGTAAGGCTTCAATCCTGTACAAATATTCTATAATGATGTTGTTGACATGAATCATAATATAACAAACTATACGCAAATCAACACAATAGGCATGAGTTCTACATGGATTCCTTTGATATGAAAAAGTTTATATAGGTCCTGTGCAGGCACAGATATTGGGATATAGAATGAAACCTTCATCTTGTGGACAATGACTTAGCAGCCACTTCGATCGAAAAATGTTCAAAATAAGACTCTTTGGTCGACATATTTATGATTTTTTTTACAGTTATCTATACTAATATTATAAAGATGAAGAGTTTGTTTGTTTGTTCGCGCTAATCTCAGGAACTACTGGTCCGATTTGAAAAATTCTTTCAGTGTTAGATAGCCCATTTATAGAGGAAGGCTATAAACTATAAAACATCACGATGTAACTAACAGGAGTGAAGTTAAGCAAGTTAAAGCTGGCGAAGCTGCGGGCAACAGCTATATCAAATAAGTAATGACTATCATATATTATAAATATGATATACTGATAAAATTAAAAATCAGCTGCGGTGCGTGCGTCATTTGCCATTCAAGAGTACGTTGGTAATGTAAGAAGTGCCTAAAGACACATTGTTTGGAAAAGTCATGTTTAGAAAAAAATCATACACAGGCGGTCAGTGTACTCAATTGAGTACACCCCTGTAATTTCATGAAAACTACGATTTTTCATTTTTTTCTTGTAAATTATATTTTTTTGTTCCTATTTCATTATAAAAATAAACATTAATAAAAAAATAAATTGCTACTTTTCATTTGACCTTTAATGGGTTAATGAGGTCAGGACCGTCAGTAGGATGAGATCAGACCGAGGATGCAAATCCGGACCGATCGCGAAAGATCGAATCCGATACGAGTAGACACAAACCCAGATCGCGCTAACAGCGGTAGCACTACGCTACCGCTAGATTGCTTGGGCACCGCGCGTAGACCGCCTCCCTCTACGGAGGGAGGGATGAGGGCCGGCCCTCATGATGATAGGTTAAATTCAACCGTAAAAGATTCGTCAACCGTATCGGATTTGACTAGTCCAAATCCTGCTGTCCCGAGCAGCGCGCGCGATGAACAGCGCCCCCTAGGGGCGCTGAGTGGGGCGTCCCCCTTTCGAATATTTCTTAAGTGAGCCATCTGTTCACTTACTGTACCGATTGAGCTTGAAGGCCATCAGGCCGAAAAGTCTAGCCCTTCCGCGAAAAAAGAAAAAAAAAAAGGATGCAAATGAAGGCGTGAGAAGCTGGCATGGCTTCATAAATGCCAGCAAACCAGCAGAATATCATTTCTCTGAGCCGGGAACCTATTTACATCAGTTCTAGCCATCGAGCATACAACCAAAACAAATTTCATCAAATTCGTTCTGCGACGCTACGCCGGTTCTGATGATTGGCCGTTTAAAGGTCATTAATGGATGATTGACCGATGGAACAGATCACTGGTTGGTTGAATTGCTATTACATCAGTGAGAAATCACTGACCAGTTTGGGATTTTTATGGCTTACATTACTACTCTATCTGGTTATATGTCCGGTAGTTATAGCTATTAACAGCACCATCATCAACACTTTTCGGTGTCCACTGATGGACATATCCCTTACAAAAAGAAGATGACGGATCCTCTACAAACAATATGTCAATATAAATTTTTTGATTTATTTAAAATTTAATAATAGTACAGTCAGAAAACCAATAAAGATGATAACTTAAAAAAAAAGAGACATCTTAATCATTGTAAAGAAACAAACAAAAGCAACAAAACAATAAAAGTAGCAACATACATATTCGTGACACTCATGACATCCTGATCTCTTTCAGAATACGTATATACACACTTCAAGACGTATTGAGATCGAGACGGAAAAGTTGAACAAAAAGGTCATGTATCTGTAACCGAGTATTCACTAGAGTATGAACGGGGAATAAGCAAAATGAAGGTTTCCGCAGGTCTGGTCTAAACTAATTAATTCGTGGAAGGAACTGACTTTACGTCGGTTGTATGATAAAACTAAAGACAGGATACACTTCTTATTCTAGAAGTGTATCTTGTCTTTAGTTTTAAATTGTTCTGTTTAATTTTAATTCTAAATGTTTTGCTTAACACAATAAACTATACCAATTAGGAACGAACACAGATTATAACAACTAATAAAAACAACTTAAATTGAATATTTCTAACAATATTGAAATAAAAAATATGTAAACAAGGCGGCAAAATTATTTATATAATATATTTAGTTTTCATATTCTGTTATCGTGTATTTGTTATTTAAAAGATATTTCTGTCTTTTCTTTCTCATATATAAATTTATTATTATACGAATATTCATCTTAATTGCGTAAGAACATATTTTTAGAAATTAATGTAATCAAAAGCTGTATAAACATTTTCTTTTGCCTTATTAGAAAAAAAAAGATACGACTGCTTTTTAAATTAAAACCAGGCCGAATAAATAGATTCATACAGCCGGATGAGATAATATTACACAGATAATATTGCATTTCCTTCACGCGAGTGCAATAGAAAGCGAGATAAGCCCACTCACGCGTTTAACCCGCTCAGATTTAGAGGGCTCACCTTTTACCCACTAAACTAATTTGCCCACTTTTACGAAGGTACGCGTAAACTAAACGACCACACAGCCACAAAATTGCCGTAACACGACCACAAAACTTTTTCAACTAATTCGTTACGTATTTTTAGCATTCCATTTAAGAGTAAGCGTAAGTGTAAGTTGTAAAAAAATACCGTCCAAGGGCAAATGAAGGTATAAAAATCAATTTCATCTTGTTTTCACCCTTTATAATAGTATCTTTTGAAAGTATGCAATGTTATGAAGATTTATTTGTATATATTATGTATTTATATATTGTAGGTATACGATTACTATCTGGATGGAAATCCTGGTCTTATTTGTAGCCAGCGGACCTCCGACCATCTTTTCGGAGCCATTGTAAATTCTAAGAATTGTGTGGAATTGTATTGTTAACCATTCGTTCTTTAATGGAAACTTCAGCCATCTAGAGTGTCTGTTTATATACAGCTATAGATTGGCAAATAAAGTTATAGAGGCGGAAAAGTAAATGTTATAAATTAAACAAAAAGCCTACAAAAAATTTGCTTTTATTATTAATATTTATATTAACGTTATTTCAGAATATAAGCCTATATTAAATTACACTATACCAGTATAAAAGCATTCCTTCTATTTCTGTGAAATATCCTTATAACGTCATAAAAAAAGAATTTCGTAAAAATAACACAGACGCTGAAAGAGACTTCGTGCATAACTAAGTAGTGAATAATTCCATTATGACGAATAAACTGTTTCAATAACAATGTATCGATGATTATTACCTATTTCCTTATAATACCAGAAGCGATTAAAAATCGAAACAAAGTAAAGAACATGTAAACTCTAAACATTCCAATCGATATGTGATTAGAACTAGATCCACAATCAGCGCTCATAAAGTGACCGCGGGTAAAATTGCTTTGCCCCATCGTGTTTATTTCATACTAACATTTTACGACTGCTTTAATAGAGTTGAACTGGCACGGTTATAATAATAAATAACAATACTTTTTGTCATTATCTATATGGGCATTATCAACGAAACTTTGTGTGGACTCACTTAATCGAATTGTCTTTTACATAATCCAATTTTGACATACATAATATGTTTATTAAATTATATATTTTTTAAACGTCCTTAGAAAAGCGAGCTTGAGACATGGGGGTGTTACATACAAACAAGCCAAGGTTTTATACGCTGAACATTTTATAATTATTCGACATTTTAATACGAGTAAAAACAAACAGTACTTTATAATTATAAAAGCCAAAAGCCATCCTGAAAAGGCAATGCATTTTGAAATGACCCTTTTTGTACGCCGGGAAATGCTCTGAGGCATCCCGCCTGGGGAGTGGATCTGAAATGACGTTGTGCTCTATATTCATAAAATCCAATAAAAAATAAATCCCTCAAACCTACCTTGGTACCTTATTGATACACACATCTTGTACCAAGGTACAATTTAGTAATAAAACTTCACATAATTTTGTAATTTTTTCCGCATTTGTTTTTCTACACGCATTCTTTTAGGTCTTCTGACAGAATTCTCTACAAGAGATGAGCATACTTGTGGATAAATATTAATTATTATGTAATGTTAATTAATGGAACGAAGTGTTGGCTGGCCATTAACCAGGTGGGAAGACGATTTCCGTGCGGTGGCCGGTCCTTGTTGGATGCGAGTGGCAAGGGTTCGGCCGTCTCGGCGTTCGTTAAGGGAGACCTATTTTCAGCAGTGGATGGATAGAGGCGGATGATGATGATGATGATGATGATGATGTAAATGTACCTTTAAATCTTTTATAGATAAAGAATAACTAAATAAATAATTTAGTAACTTTCTCTGTGAACTTTCGGAGTTAATCAGACATCAGTTTAGCGGAATAACAGAATTATCATCATAACTCCGGGAGAAATGAACGAAGGTTCGATATACGCTTAGAAAGTTGCACCCGATTCATAAATAATAGAATCGAACATTATTGTGGACTGGCAACTACAATCACTACAATAGAGATAGAGTTCTGAAGAAAGCTTCACTATAATTGCAATTTCTATGATCACTAATAATAAGCTGAGTACTTATAATATAAGTAGCATGAAACAAAACAATATTGGTATAAAACTTAAAAATACTATTTTTAGCCAAGTTTAAGCTAACGAAAATATAAAATCACTAACACTATTTTGTCCGACAATCTTTCGCTACTAAAAGTATTACTAGCATTAAAATTTATGTTCACTCCAGCTTAAACTAAAAAAAAAAATCAAATCATTTTGTTTCACCGATCTACCATACAAATAATACAAATAATAATGCCGCGAAAACTCACAAGAGTTTAATTGGACAAGCCGCCGCGTCGCGGTACCATATTATAATATATTTATGTCATATCGTACCATATTTTACCAGTAACTAAGATATGTATTTACCTGAGTTCTATGATTATTAAATGCTTAAAGAGCTTTATAGGCCACAATATTATTAAAACACATTTGAAAAAGGCACAGGGAATTCTAAAATAGTACTAGAACCCAAAAAGTATCTAGAACCTTTTTGAAATGCCATGTCCCTATTGAGATTGAGACACTATCTATCTATAATACACAATAATATAATATAATAATATAATAATATAATCTATAATACACTCGTTTCTAACAGGTGATATGTAAGACACAAAGGATAACAAGTCCACGGATCAATGAGTTCTCATGTTCATAAGAATTAAAAAAGCCCATCGCCACCATAAAAGGATATGCAGTAAATGCCTGTTACATCACAGTAGCAATGACATGTAATTGGTAGACGCAGGCTCAGCGGAAAATTATTCTTAGACGGCAGGTGTGCAACAGGAATAGAGAAATGAAGGATATTTAAAAAAAGAAAAACGATCGATGAACTGCTAAACTTACGTAAATGGTAAGGCACATTTTACAAGCTTTTTATAAAACGCTTAGAATTAAAATTTGACATGGTGCAAGGCCATAAGAAGCATGACTCTAATTATCGACACTACACAGACATCTAAGAACTTACTGTAATGATAAAACTAGAAAAATATATCGCTTTAATCTATCTTATATTATAATGATGATTAACAGCTAACCGAAGTAATCCTTAGAAAAGGTTTTGGGACAAGCTAGTTTATTTAAAAAAAATAGCGCTATCATAATGAAAATTCTATCCTAATTTTCACATATAAACCTTGTACATGCAAGTTTTTAGGAATCCGGAAACAAAACGCTAACGGAACGGAACAGTCAACAGAGACTTCGATGCCGTCTACCCGCCGCCTGTTGTATTTAAAACCGATGTGACGGTCATATTATGACGTAAAATTTTGATAATATGACCACTTAATAACAAACAATAAATATACAATAAAGTAAAAAATTAAAAAGCTTTTGGTTAGTTTTTTTGTAATAATACAAACAAGATCAAGAGGTTTATATCGTTTTTAATTACTTAGACCTTCATGTACTGAATTTATTCACGAATCTTTTTGGTGAAAATTCTTTAACGAAGACAAATTTTTGGAGGAATTATCCACCAGAAATGAATTGGCAAGTTAATTCTAGTACTAAGCCCTGACACGTAATTTACGAATTTACGATACGCATTTTCTTGAGCTCAGATTATTGTAGGGTTGCCACCCAAATTACATAATTACGACAGTAATTTTTAGATTTTTTTAGACCATATCAAAAATTTAATAGAAAATATTAAGAAGAAACCTAGGAGTTCATTCTTAAAATATATTTTATACTTTTTAAGAAGAAATTAACTTACGGATTGGCAAAAAAAATACCGTAATCAAAGGAATGATGAGGTAAAAAGGTATTTAGCTCATAAATAAGTATGTTAATAAATTATTGGAGATCATACAATTTTAATGTATCTGGCAACCCTATACGTGATTAAATACATATTAAACGCTTTGTACAGGCTCAAGGGTATTTGCTTGGATTTAAATAAAAGATGTTTCTCAATTTCAAAGGACGTGAGGCAAATGAGCAGCACATACAAATAAGTACACGTAATAATCTTTTAAGGAAAGATAAGCCAATGACATTGTGAGAATTTCCAATGATAAATGTTTTTACTTAGCTCCTCTTAGGTTTTAAAAAAACCTTTATTATTTTATAAATAATATTGACTTTTAAAGGTCTTCGCGGTAACTTTTAGACGTATAAGATATTGATTATGATTAACATAATACGTATGAGAGCCTACTGTCGGTATCAACCGTGGGACCTGGTTGCAAGGGCTCTAGCGCAGACGAGGAGGAGAAGACTAGGAGAGGAGGAGGAGACTTCCGAAGAAGAGGAATCCTAGCGGAGCCGTCTGCGAAGACGAGTGCTCCGTTAGTGGAAGGAGAGGCTGGAGGAGCCTAGTGCGGGACATCGCACCATGTCGTTCGTGGGTCCAATCCTAAAGCAGTAGATTGACGGGCGGCACGGCATCATCACCTTCCATATTGCTCATCCTGACAGGATACGGCTGCTTCAGAAGGTATCTGTGGAAGGTGGCAGGGTCGGGCGACTCGCCAGGGTGTCATCACAGCGGATGCTGCTCACCTGAAGAAGACACTGCAGAAATCCACGTTACCCGCGTTGGGCCGGCCAGACGACGGGGCGCAGAGAGTCCCACATAACCCCCCCCCCCCCTTCCTCAACGATCCGGTGGTATGCCTAAACGCATTTTCCAATGAAAACAAAAAAAATACGGATGACAACAGCTGTTAGTAATCTTACGACTTATGAACTTTCGACTGCTTCAAACTTGTCGGCTACACATTATAATTTATAACCTTACATTAAAGTGAAAACTGGTGAGCAGTTTCAAACTAACTAAACATACCTAAGTTATTTGATTGAACATGTTGAAAGCTGACAAGACTAAGTACAATAATTGAACAAAAGCAATTATACCACTCTATAATCAGGGTATCGTGATATTTCCATGCTTGCGTCAGATGTAGTTAAATTGCGGCCATTAACGGAGATCATGCACAACATCAAACGTACATTATTTTGATGGACAAGATTCGTCCTAGCTCGTTACTTGAATGTCAAAATTACAGACCTTATTATTAGTCATAAATCCAAAGATCTCGTGGGTTTATGTAACAGGAAATATACGGTAATCTGTTTAATCAAATACAGGGTGTATAGAAACAGAAAGACTCATGTTTTATGTTACTTATTTAGCTTGGTACTAATAATTTATTTTATATTATAAGTAACTAGCTGACCCGGCATACGTAAAAACCCCTGCCATATAAATTATTTACACATCACCTACATCTAATCACCTAGCGATATAAAATATACTTTATGACCTATTTATTTATTCAACAACAGCTAAAGCACTTCCACAGATACACAATTAACATAGAGCTAACAATAGTTCCCCACGTATTGACACCACTAGTCTCACACCTATCGGTGTCTGTAAACTCGGCTTACTTACAATAGATAGACGGACAGGTAGATATAGATCTCTCTGTCATTAAGGCAAAATGTGATTTTATAAGTTTAATATAGATTTAATACACTATTATGTTGAATAATAGAGTTTGAGTTATAAATAAAACGCTGAAATATTTTAAGTACAACTTTTGCAATATTTCAGACAAACGCCGTAAGATTTGTATTTAATTCTTTAGATACGATACCCTGATAAGACATAATGCATGCTATTTTCAATTTAATATTTTCTAATGCTCAGAACGAAAAATGCAACAACTGCTCTTTACATAAAACCATACAATCAAATCCAAGAAAGTATTAAGTATTGAAAAAATACATTCTGTGCGATAAGTTGTTTCACTTTATATAATTTCTAGGTAGTTGGTGCTCGCTACTACATCAACCTTGCGTTACAAATAACTACTATTTAGTACCCTAGTATTAAATATCTGCTCCCTTTAAGAGAACACTTAAAAGATTGTATGGTATTACTCGTTCAGCATACTTGATGTAAACCGCTAAAGAACTAGTTTTATGTGGGCTATCCCGGAGGCGATCTGGAATTAGCCGTTTTACTGATACTACCATGCTAGTTCTAGACTAAAATCGATAGAGAATGTTTCTGTTATGATAACACTGAACACACAAACTAGCCTAAGGGCGCGATTCCACCGAGGCGCACGGAGAGAATACCTACGCACATTTATCAAAATTCGCTCTCATGAAAATGTATGTAATTATTTTCACTGCAACCCACGGATGCCACAGACATGTTACGCATTAATTGTCATTTTCGTGCAATTAACACTATAACAAACGTGCGTACCCTCTGCGTGCGCCACGGTGGAGCCGCACCTGTAGTCAAACTGTATTTTCATGTTCGGAATGCTCTCCGGCGGATCCTACTTAGGCCAGACCAACGTAAAATGGCTTGCGTCCGTTGAGACAAAAACATCGTGCTGTAGACAGCAGTCAGCACTAATATTGAATACGAGTGGTGAGGCTTCGTCTCGGCGTTCATGAAAATAGTGCAGAACTACAGTCTCATAATTATGATGATGATATCATCATCATTATCAGCCTCTATCAGTCTACTGCCGCACATAGGTCTCCCTAGGCGGGTATGTGGGACTCGATGCGCCCGAAAGCTGGTAAGTGGACGCAGCTCTACCCACTAAAACCCGGCGATTGCCACCAATGCCGCCTTTGGTGTGGTGCCCCAGATCTGTTGAGCAAACAGGGCACCACGACTGCTAGTCAGTCCCTCAAGGGACCGACGCCACCTTCACAGAGGGGTTGTCTCGCACCACAGAACAACCCCTCCCAACGTCGGAACAGTACAATGGGGTAAGGTTCCAGTCCTCGCCCCTTGCCCTTTGCTCTTTTGTCCCCTCTTCTTTAAGAGGGGTACAAAGAGCCCCCTCGGCTCAATTGGCTTCGCCCAAGGTGCTGGCCACCCTAGGCTACTGAGCTCTACCGCCACGACAAGGCCTGAACCATGGTGGGGATACAAGACGACCATAGCACTAAACCTAAAGCTTATGCTCTCAAACAATAAAAACATCTATTACTCAGTCAAAATTAATTATGCGCTACGAGTTATATTATATATCGGACCACAATGCAAGCATTACATATTGTTAGCTAGCGTCGGTCCGTCAGACTGTCGACTGTGAGATGAACAAATTGTTGACTTTACCTTGACCCGTCAAATGTAACAAAAGACCTTGAGTTTTGAAAATTCACTAACACGCCCAACTAGTTTATTGGATGTTAACAAGTTTACGTTTTGTTTTTCAAAAGATAAATGACCAGTAGGCATTTACAAATTTATTTGACATCTTATACTAGTACTATCATGCGGTTTCACCCGCCCTAAAATTAAAATAAGCTTTCCTACTGTAACTAAATCATTGCTTTCCTTATTTCATAACCTGAAAAATTTGAAAGTATTGAAACACTTATAAATTAATTAGGTACAAAACAAAAAATAGTAAGAAAAAGCATAAAATGGAAGTTGCTCTTTCGTCAGTATGCCCACCATGGATCCTATAAAGTATTTTCCAAACATAGGAAATGTAAAAATCTTAATCGCGATAAAATCTATAGTGTTATTGGAATGTCTTCTTTTCATTTCGAATGTTCATAGTATGTTTTTTTTAAATTATCAAGAGCTGGATACAGGTCCTTTGCCCTAAACAATGTCGTAATATAATATGTTGTGTACATAATATTGCTATACACATTTTAATGAACCCCTTTCATATTCAACAACTTTTTAAATATCCTGTTTTGTGTAATATCTATAGAATATAAAAAAATTTAAAATGGAAACTGAATTCCGTAATTATTGTTTTCATACACGTATTAATTTTTTGACGAATATACTTTATAATAGGAAGTTTACAAGAATTTCACTCATTATAATGAAAAAACTTTTACTTACAGATTTTATCGCGGCTTATTAAGTTTTTACAAGCCCGACGTTTCGGATACTTTACAGCAACCATAGGAGGGTTCTTAATATTTCTATGGAGGGTATCGTCTGGATGCAACCGTCGTTGTTTCATTGTAATAAATCTATGATGTAAACAGCGTCACAATATTTACATGTACACATACAAACATCAGTAAATACGTGGGGTAAATTCTTCTGACATTTACTTGCGTAACATTAACCAAAATGACATTAAATTCCTATTACCTACATCTAGATTTGACCAAGCGGCCATTACTAAACTATCATGAGTGAACCTGCTGTGAAAAACATCCTTAATACTTGATCAAACAATAGTTCAACTGGCCCATCATATTTTTTTAACATTCTGCCATTGAAATACGTCATATCGAACGTAAAACTACCGAGCTTCAATATTTGCTCGAGAAACAACCTAAAAGGTGCCTCAAAATCTTTACGTTCGCTAGAGACTTGTACAAACACAAATCTCGTACGATATTCATAGGCAAACTGTTTCCGTTTTAACACATAACGCTCAGCAGTTTAAATGTAGTAAGAGTATATACAAATAATATTAATAATATCTATGGACGCTTTTACACCACGTCAATCTGGTCCCGTGGTAAGTTCTCGAGGAACTTGTGTTACGGGTGCCAGACAACGGAAATATGTATATTTAATACTTTTATACTATACATATATTTAAGATTTTTATTATATTATAATACACATCCATGACCCAGGAACACAATATTTTGTGTACCCTGGCGGGATTCGAACCCACTACCTCCAGCTTGAGCACCAACGCGTTAACCATTGAGCCACAGAGATAAGATGAAGATATAACCTTAACCTTAAGAGGTTGTTGCGTTATGGTTGGTTTTAATAATGTGTTAACGCAGCCCCGTGTTTGTGAGCTATTCTTACTAGTACGTACTACGTAATCAATGAAAATGTATACAGAATGATAAGATACATACTACTACTACATTCCTGTACAAATCATACAAATTGTTTAAACTTGGAACTCGAATCTACAACTTTTATTTTTAATCTTATCATAATAATATGAAACTGGCTTTTCTTTAGGTACACGAAGTGTTGGTCGACCATTAACCAGGTGGAGACGATCTCAGTGCGGTGGCCGGTACGTGTTAGATGCGGGTGGCAAGGTATCGGCCGTCTTGGCGTTCATTTAGGGCGGCCTATGTTCAGTAGTGGACGGATAGAGGCTGATAATGATGATGATGATAATGATGATGATGGTGATGATGAAGGCTTTCTATGTGTAAATGTATCGTTTACAGTACGACCATGTCATACCCAAACGCCTACAACACGGAAGATGTAGGAGGCTCGTATCGAGGTCACTCGGACACCCAGTTCCAATGCAATAGGAGCTTTGTCCTCCCATCGTAATAAATCTTACAGTGTTATTTTTAAACGAACAGACCCATCACCCACTTCACGAACTGAATAACCTATGTAAAAGACAGACGAAAAAGACATGTTAATACTATCGGAAGTATGTTAAAGACATGTTAATACTATCGGAAGTATGTTAAAGACATGTTAATACTATCGGAAGTATGTTAAAGACAGACAAGAAAGACAGATGTTAATACTATCGGAAGTATGTTAAAGACAGACAAGAAAGACAGATGTTAATACTATCGGAAGTATGTTAAAGACAGACAAGAAAGACAGATGTTAATACTATCGGAACAAATTGAAACAAACTTGCATGTCTTATTGAATCCTGAGAAACATAATTTCCAAATTATCTTGAAAATAGCCGTTCTAACATTCTTGTCTAGGGATTAACCCTTAGGAAAAGAATTTAGTAAAAGTTTCTTTTATACGTAGCTAAGAAACCCACTTAGTAAATTTTATTTTTGTTCTGGATGTTACTTGGTATCGACAAAGGTAGAAGGAAATTCAACCAAATGTATGTAACCCAAGTATGTTCCGTTTCCGTTTCCTTTTATAATAGGTCTTTACCTATGAAAAGTGATGGTCACTGTTTGGTCATTGGTGGTCTAGCGCCAGTGTGATTCATCACAGCTTCTTACCAAACGGGGTGAGCATTACTGCAGATGTGTACTGTGAAGAACTGAACACAATGATGGAGAAGCTGGCAGTTGGCACATTTCCAACCAGCATTGGTCAATCGCTCGTCTCCGCTGCTCCTGCACGACAACGCGCGAACTCATACTGCACAGCAGACGGTCTCCAAGTTGCAAAAACTGGGGTTAGAAGCTCTCCGTCATCCGCCCTACTCACCAGACCTTGCGCCTATAGACTACTACTTTTTCTAGAATTTGGATAACTTCTTGGTGGGAAAAAAATTCAATACCCGAGAGGCAGTACAAAATGCCTTTGAAGAATTTGTTGCCTCCCGTCCAGCTGATTTATTTAAGAAGGGCATCAATAAACTGCCACTGCGTTGGCAAAGATGTATTGATTGCATGGGTGATTACTTCGATTAATACAAATAAAAAATAGATGAAAAAAAAACGTTTAATTTTTTCATACAAAACGGCAATTTCATAGGTAAAGACCTAATATTTAGAAGACAGTATCCATATCACATCTTACTTGAACTCAACACGAGACACAGTCAAAGTGGTCCAAAGATTTATTTCCTTCGTTTTATCTTTTAAGTAACCTATAGTCGTCTCCGTACTCATTACTTAAACTTTTAGAACCCTTTAGGGAGACCTTTTTTATAGAAGGGGGGTAAAGGGACAGTCGTTTCACCTGTTGGTAAGTGATAATCGACATCCATAGACACCCGCCACACTAGAGAATCAGCAGGTGCGTTTCCGGCATTTCAATATGCTCTTATCTTGAAGGTCCCAAGTCTCGGTATCGGTTCGGTAATACTCGTTCATGATAAAATGATAATGAAGAAGTACTTTTTTTTTCTTTTACGCCGGGAAATGCTCTGAGGCATCTCGAGCTGATACTTACCGCCACGACAAGACTTGAATCATGGTGGAGAAATGAAGAAGTACTACGGTCTATGACTTTAGCCATTTTATAAGGTTTATCAGCGGTTGAATACCCATAGGTGAATAGCACTACTTACAGTTCGCGTGCTCATTCGCCCACATCTCTATAGAAAAAGAAGGTGAAGCGTAGAATCGATCACAGCTTATTGGGTTCCGTAAATACTTCTACGGTAGTTTACTAATAGTGTTAAAAAATGAAACGGAGAATATTTTTGGCTTAAAGTACAGCAATACGTAACCGACAACGTTTGGTTTTAATGATCTTAAAACTATGACGAAAAGATAGTTTTTGGCCACAGTTTGCTTAATAAATTTACTAATATACCTACATTTAAACTATACAAAAATATAAAATATAACTCTAATAAATATATTATGTGGAAGCTTTTATTTATGTCATAAGGGGGCAAACGAGCAGTCGGAGCCTTATGATACCGACGCCCATACACATCCGCACAACCAGAAGTTATACAGATGCGTTGCCCTGCTTATTCCTATCCCCCCAATGAGCCGCCGGAAACTCACAAGCAGCACGAAACGCGACAGCATAGCTGTCTCTTGACGCCGGTGTTATGTGAGCAAGAGGTACCACCCCGGTCGTGCCGGCCCAGTTCGGCTGCAATGCAGCATGGCACTTCCTCTTAAGCTAGATAGATAGAATCAGTTGATTACTTCAACAACATTTTGCTTATCTCAAGATCGAATCGAATAATGTATTACACTCGCATGAAATCAGGATTTATGGATATAATTATCACATAGAAGTTTTTTAATTGATCCGAGGCATCCTGAAATATACGCATTAGAATCCTGTACATAATGCCACAAAAACTGTATAGCAAATTGAGTTCAACGGTCCCTATTAAGCCAATAACTACGCTCAAAAACAATATTTACAAAAGCCATTTCAGTCAATTGCGACTTTTGAACATCTTAATGTGTAAATAAACGTTTTTCTGTAGTACCAAGTTTTTATCGTCAAATAGTTTTTACGAGTTTGACTTACAGCCATTTTGGAGTTATGGAATTTTACTATTTTTCTTGGAACTGACGAAAAGGTGACGTGCTTTAGTATCTTATATAGATATTTAGTTTATTTGACTGACCACGTGTACATGTGGTTGACATTCTTAGAAAGTAAATAAAATTATAAATAATCCTCATTTATTCCATTATTGTCTCGCAAAATTTTGCTACACATAAATAAAAATGTCAATTGTAGTCTAGATGGGGCGGGGCTATTTTCTGTCCGTTTATATTTTATTTATTATTATTATATCTAATACTAGCTAGTGCCCGCAGCTTCGCACGCGTTAGCTTATATTGACAGCCGTATCCGGATTATTGATAATTATTATGATATAGCCTACGTCACTCAGTGTTGATGTAGCATTCTAACGGTGAAAGTAACCAAACAAAATGTGGTTAAACAAACATTTTTTTCTGTTCTTTCTACGATAAAAATAAAAAGGAACCTGCCCTAATTCATAATGGAGCCGACAATAAAAACCGTATCAAAATCCGTTAAGTAGTTTAGAGAATATTAACGCTCAAACAGACCAACACATAAGTGAATTTATTTTAAATACTGTATAAAGATAGAAAAATCTAATCCTGTACGTGTATTTCATGTGGTATTTGTGTCTAAAATAGTGGAGAAAAACTAATCTTGTATGAGTCAGGACATCTGAAATGTCAATCCAAGGAGATCTTATTTTCCATTTACGGTTAATGAGGTACGGGTTGACGCTGACGACTATTTAATTCTATTGAGCCCCTTGACGATCTAGGATTCCAAAGTGATCAGGTCTTCATATTATGTATACCAAAAAAAAATATAAGTTTAAAATAATCAGGAAATGCGTCATGTTTTGTATTTATATTAAGAAAACACGTTTCCACCAAAACAATTAGGCGCATGACAGCGACCGCGAAAACCCCGCCTTCGCCCCGCACTTCCTCTAGCGCGGACAGCCACCGCCAGACCGCGCCTTCGTCTGTCGGTCAGGCGGTCGCTGTCTTGCGCCTAATTGTTTTGGTGGATTAGTATAGATTAGTATAGAATATATATGTCATTACTTATTATGATTTATTACATAAAATACTTCGCTCCATTACCCGCTTTTGGTCGAAAACTCGATCTCAAACTGTTCCTACCTTCATCGCTGAGAGATACTCCCAGCTTATGCTATCAATAAAAATATCTAATTTATAGTTTTCAACATCAAGTTATGTCCGTCATGCTAAAAAACATTCATTGTTACTATTTCGGAGCGTGATGCTCGAAAACTATGTATAGGATAAAAATTGTAGGAAATTTTATTAGATATAATTTCGTAGAAGACATTTTTTCTCTACAACGCACAGTTTTAAAGATATTAGCGAAAAACTCAAAAATGGGAACTTTGTCCCCCTCCTCCCACTCCGGCACCCCTCCCAGAGGCGGGGATTTTTAGTATGTTTACTCTCAAACCATCCTGAACAAGTTTCTGAAGAAATTGTTTAGGCGCCAGCTCATGCACTCTACACCTGCTTTTTGATTATACTTTGAGTAGTAGGTCCACCCAATATTCCTAGTTGGGTGCGAATGGCAAGGGATCGGCCGTCCTGGCGTTCATTGAAATAGACCTTTGAAATGATCATTGTCAGCCTTTTACGCTTCACTGCTGGAAGCTTCTTTTGAAATCTTAATACATAATATTTTTGAAAAAAAAAATTTAGAACTTTCAATGTATTTATTGAGTATGTCGATGGTACATAATAAAGATATATATATGATAGCTAGGCCGGTCAGTTATCGATCTCACGAGAGAACTGGATACGGGTATGAAAACAAACACCGCGGACGAATGGGGACGGATGCAATGTTAAAGCTCGACGCACTCTTAACATCATTTTTCTTTTATGTTCAAGAAAATTTTAGTCATTATCCTCTATTAATGTATGGTTTATTCAAAAACAAATGAAAATCTATCTATTTTAGGGATGGGTTTCTTAATTTAAAATATTTTTTTCGAGTATGTATCAAAATCAGTATGTTTTTATTTCTTAATACCAGGACCCATACTTATTTTGTTAATTTTTGTTATTTGAATTTAAGTTTCAACATTTGACCACCTTACAATGGACTTTATTTTTTTGTATAAATAATAAAATGTAACACCATACTACGAGCATAAAACCGGATAGAGTACCTAGTAATTTGAGCCATTAAATTCCGAAACTAGTTAGTGATTTGTAACTGACGTAATATAGCAATTCGACAAACCAGTGATCTGTGTGTACCATGGGCCAATCATCTATCAATCGACCAATCAGAGCACAAAACCGGCGCAGTGTCGCAACACAAATGTGGCGGAATTTATTTTCGTACAAAACACATAACGTTACCGCTCTATTCCGGTTATAGGCTCGATACTGTTAATGAAAGCTTTTATTACGATTATAATCATGACGGCCGCCTGCCGTTGTACGATACTTTTAACTTCTGTACCCGTAGTCTGTATTCCGTTATTTTGTAAATACTAAATTTTGTAAATACAAATTGACTGAGTTTCAGCCGACCTCTTGAGTGAGAGGTCAGGTCGATCCTGACCCCTGTGATGCCTTGAATGGGTATTTCTAAATTTCTACGTTCAACTGAACATGAGACCATGGCTTGCTCACCGGTGAAGGAAAACGCCGTGAGGAAACCTGCATGCCTGATGAGATTCAAAATCTTTGAAGGTATGTGAAAGCAGCGCATCAGTGAACTATGGTCCAAAACACTCCCCGGCCGATTTCAAGGCGTGCCCAGCAGTGGGGCATATAAGAGTTGATATTATTATTATTTTATTATCATAGACACTTCTAGTCTGCGCCTCCCTAATTCCGGTACTTGGCCACGCGGCCTCTATACATCTACGCACTTGCCCGAGAAAAAGTGTAGAAAGAGCACCTACCGTGCGGAACGTCCAATCCTATTAGAGAAACGGCGCACAACCAAACTAGTTTTACTTTACAGTTACGAGACGAGGCCATTTGATTCTGCGACGATACTTTACGAAGGTCGCGGGAACTCGAGCGGGTACTGAATTTGTTCCAACAAGAGGGAATCTGTGAGAAAGAGCACAAATGACCAAAATCATTCGAAGGGAAAATAAATATCAATTTTATAGTAAACCTTAAAAACTTCTAAAAGAAGATTTAAATTCTTCTGAATCTTGAGAAATATATATAAAGGAACATATACCTACAGTTTCTTGTACAAAAAATGAAATTGCCTAGTCAGATTTCTTAAACCGGACAACAAACATCGTCTAAACTGTGGAAAGAAGTTGTTAATGCTCATAGGAGATCAGTTGTCATAGTGTTAAAGGAGTTAGATATGGTTATTTATTTAATGGTGGTAACTAAAGATAATAAAATAATACACCTATGATCTCTAATTTTCCACCAGAGCTGCGATAACCACACAAATTTTCATCGAGCATATAACCGGAACTGAGGGGTAACGTTATGTTTTGTGTAATGTTGTGTTTTGTTTGAAAAAATTTGCCAAATTAGTGCTGCAACGCTGCGCCGATTCTGCACTCTGATTGACCGACTGATGGCCATTGATGGATGATTGACCGATGGGACGTACATACAGCTGATAACTGGTCGGTTGAATTGCTATTGCTTCAGTGACTAATCACTGATCAGTTTCGGAATTTTATGTCTCACGTTACTACTCTATTTGGTTATAAACTTAAAATATGCTCGATGCAAACTTTCAATATAAAATGCTGTCAAAGAAAGTGTCTTTCTCACAGTACTCCCATAGTCGGCCTACTAAAAAGTAGAATCAAGGTGAACGTCGAAAGCCAATTAATTACCACAAGCTACAATCGCAGGCCGCAGCCCACAAAAATAATAACAAGCCTACAGAAATGGCGAATGTAGATTACTGCATAGTAAAAGGAAAGTTACTTGTGTGATCTCTAGACTTGATAATCGAACTCGACATCATCATCATCATAAGCCTGTGTCCGCCCGCTGCTGAATATAGGCCTCCATCAATGAACGCCAAGACGACCGATCCCATAAGCTACTCGCATCCAAAACGGACCGGCCACTGCACGGAGATCGTCTCGACATCGTCTTTTATAAATCCCATGACATATTATCATCATAAGGGAATTAATGAGACATTAAAAAAAATTTTCGCCAAGCAACAAGCAATGTTGACAGGTCCGGTGAATGGGTAAGCAAAATAGATTCGTTTGTACCATAAAGTTAATTTACCTAGGTATATTAACTTTACGGTTTGTACACAACATAGACATTATTTAACCAGCTTATATATTATAAGTTTGTAAAAGAAAGAACGGTTTGCCATTTCAATAAGGTTTTCAGCGAAACACTTAAAGGTAAATAAACATTCCGGGGTGTCATATAAGGGCACCCACTCAATGCTCACTTGAGCACATTCCCAGCGCTGATTTTATGTGTCATGCTTGTTGTCAAGTAAACCAAGGTGAACGTAGAAGTTAAAAAAGTGTAATTTGTCCAATGTGTCAGCATTTTCTTAGAGTAGTCTTAGAATGTACTGTTTAAACGGTCTATATTGTTAAAGGTGCATCTTTTTTTATGACGCAGGGAAATGATTATACAATATGTAGCCACGTTCCGGGGTAGTTCCTAACCCTTTGTGGGACTCACACTTCGACTGTGTGTATCCAAACTAAAACCACTGCGAGCGCCTTCAGCCGCTTTTTGAGGGTTCCGGATCTGCAGGTAATAGGATCACCTCAGCGACAGGCTGGCCCCGACCACTAGATAGATTAACATGGGTTTCAACTTTCATGTGCCTATTTTGGAGGTTATTAATAAATAAGAAGTGAACGGACTATATAGGGGCATATATTATGTGAAAATTGAAACATCCGCCCTTTTAGAAATAAGCATATTTAATATACGCGAAATGAACACACATAAAATACGACGTCGTAAACAATACCGATAAAGCCTACGTAAGTTCCAATTCGATTTGCATACGCAGCACAACTGACTCTGTACCTTTTTCTTAAGTGTTAATTATAATGAAAACATTTCTTTTTACAACCAGAGCACGTTCCTATAATGGAGACTGACGGTTATGATTTTGACTGAGAAGTAGGTATATGGATACTTATCATGGGATAAAGACCGAGAAATTTCGGGAATGTAAAAAACCGCGATAAAATCCATAAAGTTTTTTCATTTTATTTTGTCTGAGAACTCGAAAATATTGTTACAAGATTTGGCAACTAATAATGGTCCAAAGTGACAATCTTATTTATACAACAACTAGCTGTCGCCTGCAGCTTCGCCCGCGTTATTCAACTCCTATATGTCACAGCGTGATGTTATATAGCCTATAGCCTTCCTCGATAAATGGGCTGTCTAACACTGAAATAATTTTTCAAATCGGACCAGTAGTTCCTGAGATTAGCGCGTTCAAACAAACAAACTCTTCAGCTTTATAATATTAGTATAGATAAGATTGAACCAGATGCCTAAAGTAGCAGACCTTTTTTAAGTAAATATAAAGTAGTAAATCCCATTCGCAGTAAGTGATTACAGATATCTAAAGCACACTTCGTCGTTTCTGGTGCTTATATTTTTTTACTTAGGATTTACCAGAATGGTCTAGTTAACTTAAGAGCTTTACTCATACTCGCAAGAAGCATGACCTCTTGTGTGAGGTCTCAAACTTCACTGCTTCGCAAATCTTTCTCATTTTCGACAAAGGAAAATAGCAGTACTCTTATAAGCATACGCACCTCGCAGAGTGGTTCCTTCCCAATCAGTCTCCAGGATTTACACTTTCAGCTTAAACTCGAAAAAATATTAATTAAAATAATACCAAGTTTTATTTAATAGTCACGTGAGAAATCAAGTGTTTTCTGGGGGGACTGAGTCCCTTAGCTTCTCTCTTGGATCTGCTACTGTTTCAAACTGTAGGTATAAGAATTGAATAGCTAAATAGTGTTTATGAGTCATAATCAGCCCGGCCATATTGTTATTATCATCATCATCTTTTGCTGGGTCGAACTAAACTACGAAATAGAATATCGCTTTTTGGTGTTAAGTTACCGCTTATCACTGTTCTTTTTGTTTAATACTAGGTATTGAGAAAATTAAATTTAAAAAAAATATGTAGGTATATAGGTATGTAATGTAGTAGATTGACAGTGTAATGATTTGTTTTTTCTTTTGTGTTAAGAAGAGGTGGTTTTCTTCCTCTTAAGACAAGTGTTCCATGTAAACAATCACGATCTATAAAATGTTTTGACATCAGTTGATGATCTATTCGATGCGCCTCTCCGAACGAATCGATTTGATAAATTGACAACTTCATGGAGTTATGTATTTCCAAACTTTATTATAAGAATGTCAATTATTTTATCAGGAATATAGGTACTTTGAGATTTATTAAGTGCTGATGCTTATCTATGATATAACACACAACGTGTATTAGGTACCTATATTTACGTTGTTCACGTTTAATGGGATAAGCTTCCATCGTTAATTTGATTTTAATTGTATATTCAATAAAAACTGCACTTACTGTTCTTTTCCTAAGTTTAACACCGCAAAATCCAGTATCCAACACGTGACATAGCACTATCTTCGATTCTCTTTTAATTAAAAAAAAAAACAAAACCACTATGTCACTCAATTTCACGAACACTTTACATTAAACACGACATAAAAAACACGAGTAATTATAATCGGTTTTTTATTTTGCAAAAATCATCAATGTATCGAGTTTAAAATCGATCGATAATTCGTAATGCGAATACGAGCGAAGTGCGCGCGCGACCCGCGTGCAGTTGCCGCATGCCGACAGCTGACTGAATCATTCTGAATCGCAATTCGGAACAACGCAACAATAATTACATGGTTCCATTTTTCTAACAACCATCGACCGTTACTTTGATATGTATATTATATTAGTGATAGAGATACAAAGCTTCTGTTATGAAGGGGGAACACGGACATCCATTATAAATTGTAGAGGATGCAACCAGATGTGATTTATGCACAGAACTGTGTCGAATTAACAATTACCACCTTCAGAACGTCAGCTCTCACCGTTATGGACCGTGGTGGATAGAATAACGATACTTTATGTTACCTCATTATGTTAGACATCTATTATAGATTCGTGTGGAAATATCGATCCATCACATCGTAATTGAATTTACCAGTTTTATCAATGCGGCGCAAAAGGATTTTCTTATACTTACTCCATACTGGAGGAATAATAAGTTATATAACTCTTACAATTTCCACTATAGAGTTCGAGTCTTAGAAATCAGCTTTCATGCCAGAGCCTATGACCTAACCTAATTAAGTCGTATTTACATCATTGGATAATACTAGGTTATTAGATATTATCTAATTAGCCATGCACGTTCTTTACAATTTTTTCCTTCCTTAAGTAGCCAAAAGTCTCTCGTCTACTAGAACTAGAGTACTTCCTACCTTCCTTCTTGGATCCTCTAACTCCTCGAGGAGCATAGGGCCTCAACTACAGCTTTCCATTCCGTCCGATCGGCGGCGAGTGCGACTATATACGGCCAGCTTTTCCTGAGAGAATCGGCTTCTTGGGCAACGGTCCTCCGCCAGGTAGAGAACTAAAGTACTAAGGCCACCAAAATGTTTACAACTTCTAAATTTTTAAGAAACAGAAGGCTTTAGCAGGCTTAGTAGAGGATTACGAGAAATATGTACCTACCTATTATGTAGAAGACAAGACTAATTAGTTTGAGAAGGTTATATAACCCGCTGTTAGCCGCTTTTGTATTTTCAATAGAAATCGTCTTTCTGAAGCCTTAAAGTGTGCCACTTTTCAATCCTGTTTTCTACCGTTTGCAATTAAAAGGGAATGTTTTGTATTCGGAAAGCATGAAAAGACAAAATAAACTTATTTTTTTTAATTAATATTAAATACAAAGGTAAATACATGGTTACAGTAAATCTAATATTCACACGGTATAGTCAGTCTCTTATAAACAGAATGTACAAGGAATTATAATATCATATATAATATAAGTAAGTACTAAAGTTTGCTTAATATTGTTACGCGTACTTACCGCGTTTACAGGTTTATTTAGGTAAGCACCCGTAACAATATTAATATAAATATGAATAGTGATCGCGTTAGTTTAAAACAATATAAAGCTTGCATGTCATAAGTGCGAACCTAAAACGCCTGACGCTGTGAGCTGTCAGGCGTAAAATTGATCAGGCCCCCTTTATCCTAGGCCTAGCTAAACTGAACTTTTTTCACTTGATGAGTGATTTTTACACCAAGCGTGCCGGAAAACAAAATACGATTTAAAAACAAACATTTTATTTTTAAGTATATATTTAGGGGCGCACAGGTAGAGCTTCAACGCGTGGGCCCTTACATTTAGGGGACGAACATCATTTCCCCAACCTATGGCTCTATGACTGCGGGATCTTATGTGCTTTTATTCCTTTTCGTAATCGTTGAAGCCTGTCAACAACCTTGCCAGGTCTAATCCCGTCGGAAGTCTGTAGTGAGGATAAACGCAAACCAGTATGTCAGATTGAACTTAACTGCGCACCATAGGGCCGGTCCTCATGATATAGTAAATAGAACCGTAAAAGAGCTACTCATCCGAGTAGCTCGCGCGATAAGCCACGCCCCCTGCGAGGCAGTATCGCTATTCGCTGGTGCCTTCTGCTGGGCATTCACTACGGTGATCTCACCCGGTAGGGGTAGTCCGCCTGGGGCGACACTTCACTTGGCTGGAACGCGGAGCTAACCCGCCACATGAAAAACCCGACGCCAGGAGGCCGTGGTGTGAGGTCTCTTTGACTTCACTGCCAGCGGGCGGCGAACCCCCGTCGAATATTTTAGGTGAGCCATCAACTCACCTACATTACCGATGAAGCATTAAGGTAAATAGGCCGTAGCATAGGTCAATTTTAAAAAAACGGTTGTCTGTAAAGTCGGTTTACTGACGATAGTTGAACGTGACAACGTCATAAAAAAATGGAACGCCTCAGAGCGAGGTGCTGCATGCGTCATGTTTTATCGTTCGTGCAGCCGGCTCCATCGAATTATAAGACGTTGTCACGTCAAAACTGCGTAGGTACCACTCAACATGCGGGCCTTTTCTGTCCCTTGTTGGTCGGGCTCGTTCACGTTCTGTCTCTTTGTGTGAGTCGTGCATATCGCGGTTAGTAAAACAGATCGTATTCGATTACACGATTTTACTTGAATAATAACAGAAAATATACGGCACTGCCTCAAAAGTTCACGAATACGATCCGTGACGTATCACATTTTTTCTATGCAACCGCTTGTCGTAATAACCAATTGCATAGAAAAAAAAGATTTAATCAGATTTCGGTAACAACGATTTCTTAACAAAAGTGGTAATAATACGTAATACTATAAAGAAATATTCACTGAATGCAAAGCAATAATGCTTCTTCTTACAACGTTATTTCTATCGCCATAATATTATCTTTAAATAAACATTACAAAGTTAAATATCTATAAGATTGTAATTAACATGGTTATTTCATTATTTTAACTATTCAAATCAAGAGTGTAAGTTTTACATTTTTATTTGCGAAGCTCAATATTACGACATTCCCTACATTTGCCTTGTTCAGGAGACTGTATAGTAAATAGTTTTAATAATATTTTTATATTCTTAAAAATTATAATGAGTTTCCTAATACAAATACATACCTAATACCTATAATATACATTTTAAACATAAATTATCGATTTTTTTTATTTAAAAATAGGATTTACATAGGTAATACCAAAAAATTATACTTATTGTATTGTAATAATTAACACTTGTAAAGCCTTTCTCTCGCTTAACACCAGATGACAATAACAAAGATCTATACATACATTTATTTTATGGGACCTCTTGTATATATGGAGCTATATGGTCCTAAACTTGGAAAAAATCCCTTAGTTGCAATGTTGCTGTGCCTAGTGCATTACTGCGTTTGCTGCGTCCCCTAATTTTTTTAAATTTTTATGTATGTGTATATGTGAATATATATCTGTTCAGTGTAGGTTTAGGCTCTCTGTTAGTGGGTTTAGGGTAGGTAATGCATAAAAATTGTGAATATTTGTGTTTTTTTTTAATGATGTGAACTATTAAAAATCAAATAAGTAATGTATATTTCTATTTAGTTATGTAAGTGCTGTCAGCGATGTCACTTCAAGTGACGATGAGGAGTCACTGAAAATCAGCGTCTCACCATTGCTGTAATGGTGTGGCAAATGCTGAGTGGCTACCTCTATAATTGTTCACATGCATGTGAAACTACGTTGTGATTATGTTTTGATCTTTAGTGTGAACAATAAAATATTTTTCTTTCTTTCTTCTTTGTTTCTTTCTAATTCCGAAATAGAAGTATGTATAGGTCTTGTTTTCTAATGTTCGAATTTCACTTATTATAATTAAACAACTTTTATGGCTTTTATCGCGGGTGGTACATTTTAGATGCCCGAAGTTTCGGACACTCAGTCCTCCCGTGACCATAGTTGCTGTAAAATAATGTCGAGTGTGTAGACAGCTGTGGAAGTGGACACTACACGCAGCAGTCGTGGGTCGTAGCAAACACAGCAACATCACTTAACACAGCGGTACTACAATAATTCCTTTCAATTTACCACTCACTTCACTGAGTTATACAAGTGAAGTATTCACAGTCAAGACACTGGACTTTTGCGTAGATTTAGCTAATGAACATTATAAATCAATGTTAAGATTTAGAATTTAGCCGTCGAAAAAGTAAAAACTGTCAAATAATTTATTCATAAAAATAAATCTATCATCATCATCATCAGCCCCTATCCGTCCACTACTGAACATGGGGCTCCTTCAATGAACGCTAAGATGACCGATCCCTTGCCACTCACAATAATATATTAAAAGGATCTTTTTCCACATTCAATTCAATCTACTATATACTATAAGTAGTATTAAGTGACGTCTGACACTCCATCCACTCTTAACACTGGTTGCTTATGCAAATAGTAGCCCAAAAGAGAATGTTATAATTTTAACAGATAACGATATAAATGCTTTAACTTAATATCCGTAAAGCGTTGTTAACGGAGTGATGATGACGACATGAACATACCAATTAAACAAACATCTTTTAAAATTGGAAACAAGATACCCGGAAGATCAATTCATCTTATTAAATAAATCAACCTGTCATAAGCTATAAAAAGTAAATAAACGGATACCTAATATGGTGTAATAAAATTAAAATATTTTGAATTATCATAGCGGGGTGTCTCAATATACCTAAAAACAGCTAAGTCGCAGTAGCCAAGTGAGAGGAGTTGAGGATGCGAATTCAAATCCTGACAAGAATACTAACATATTTAAATATTTTTTGTATAATAAAAAAAATCAGCCTCATTAAAGACTCTCATTTTTGGATACTAAATATTATATAAGCATTAGTAGGTATTAGCGCTATGTCCAGCTGAGGACTGACAGTGATGATGGTGATATAGCTCAATAGTTGTTGAAAAATTACCGCACCAAAATTTAAAATTTCGATATTTTTTAAGTGAAACTTCTTCATCGGCGTATGGGAGAATTCTTATTAGCAATGTTTTTTTTTTTTTTATCAGCACCGTGGCCAT
Organism: Helleia helle; assembly: GCA_963853865.1. Classification (NCBI taxonomy): domain Eukaryota; kingdom Metazoa; phylum Arthropoda; class Insecta; order Lepidoptera; family Lycaenidae; genus Helleia; species Helleia helle. Next base: position 12,361,741 of record OY971431.1, read on the forward strand.
CTTGAAATAATTCTTCACATTTTCACTTTGGACAGTCACAGCGTCATGTGTGTTTGCTTAAATTGAGGAGTGACATATAGAGAAATATTTTAATAATAACAAGCGATATGAATAATGAATGGACTTTTGAAATTCATTTAAATAAATAGTGAAAGTGACAGATTATTTTTTTATTGTTCTGAAAAATCATCATGTGGTATATTTTTATGTTAACCTCACTTTTAATTGTAGGTACCTAAGGGTTAGCAAATGTCTAATATTATTTTTAAAATGTGAAAGGTATCACATTAATGAATTTTATATAGTGTTAGAAGTGACTCTAGTTAGAAGTCTTCAAGTTGGAAGGGGATAAAGCGATCTACGTGTCCTTTCAATCTTGTGATTTCACAACATCACCAGCCGATCATCATACGATGACTATACAGGAGGGGGTCCTTGACACTCAAAATGCAGCTTAAGTCAATCGCAGTGGTTTTAGTTTACGGGTAGATCACTCCCAGGTGCAAGTCCCACAGGGTCAGGATTTACCCGAGATCCTGGCTACATGCGTAAAAAGCGCCTCCTGAATAGGCATTAGACGGGTCTACGGCGACATACTGAATACGTTAAAATTTCTTTGGCTAGTCAACCTGTGTCACACTCGCTAGTCTCTAAGTAACTACTATTTTTCTTTGAATTTTTAGTTCAATCGCGCGTAAAATTTACACTCACACTTTCTTTTACGATTTAGATACGGAAACCAATTCACATAGGCTTAACTCATTGTGTCCAACATTTGCCAACAATGTTCCTTAGATAACTTATCAGAATAACTTTAAAAAATCACTTTCAAATTACTAGATTTCACCATCTACTACGAAATAATATTTCACGTCTGAATAGCACATTTATATGCAAATCACTGTTTTACTAATACCATCGGCCGTGTTTATGGAAATTACCATAGATACTCTCAAACAAGACGCTCAAGTTAGATTAATAACATAATAATTTAATCAACAACTTCATAATATATCATTTTCGCGGGTTATTAATATTTTGAAGCTTACTTTTTTGCTTCGTTGGACCCGTGTTCATGAGGGCTATGCCTCTTATAATAACTGCCAAAGACAAATCTAGCCCACGTTTATTTTTTTAATAAATTTTATAGATATAAATACTCTTGACGATGCTGGTGGAGTGGTCAGGCTACACTTCACGCAGTGGTCGCGGGTTTGAACCCGCCAAGTACAGATAATTCAATGACTACGCCGAATTATGGGTGTATTTATATATAAAAAATCCATGAGGCTAATTTAACCTAACCGTTCCTGTGATCACCGAGTTTAGTGGCACGTTGCAGCAAGTTTTAGATATGAAAATTAATTCCATACAAGCTCTAATAGGCTTGTGCAACCTAGGCTTTACCTTAATAAATAATAATATGTTAGGACAACTCTCACACGACCATCTGATCCCAAACCAGGCAGAGCCTGTAATATGGCAACCAGACAACTGATTCATACTTATATATTTGTAATTTACATACATATTATAGATAAATTACACCCAGACACAGAACAAAATATGATCATACTCATCACACAAACATTTGTCCTAGGTGGGCATCGCACCCACGATTCTTCTTTCTTTTCTTCTGGTTTAGCAGTCAGGGTCACTAACCACTAGGCCAATGGGCCAGTTCAAGTTTTTTGGATTAGTGTTTGAAAATGATTTAATCAAAGATCGAGTGTTTATTATATTTTCTAAAATAAAATTAAAACAAACAGCGTTATCATCACCATTCTGTTATCATACAATTCCGAACAATCAAAACTCTATGTCAATCAAAAGAGACCTGTCTTCGTGAAACAAGAGTTGGTGACGATAATATTTTTTATAATTGATACCTGGTGAAAGCGAGTTGGCAAACACAGAGGGAAGAAGGTTAACACCATTGCTACCTGTCCTCATGCCTTGCTAATTGTGGCATAGGTGAGCGTTCGGTTAAAATTTAAAATATCTCGCGTAGCTCATTTTAGGTCTTGCGGAACACTGATGTTCCGCGGACCACTGGTTAGGAACCCCTGATGTTATACCATGAGACAGAGCTGGATTTGGAGCTTTAAAGCCCCTTGGGCAACGAAGGCCTACCAATCCCCTCAAATCTGGCCCTGCCTTGAGACGATATTAAGTATTTTAAATCAAGTAACCTAAAACTTAAGTATAATTTAATTAAACAAACATAATTTTAATGCGAAAGCGAAATGAACAATTAACAAGCTAGTAAGTATTCGTTTTTAAGTCATTATCGTATAAAAATAAATAATGACTGTTTTATTATTGAGCTCCAAAAATGTTCGATTAGTATGTAGAAAAACAGTTCTTTATTTAATTAATTAGAATTTAGACCTAAAACATATTTTATATTGCTAGATTACTAATTAATTCAATCTGTCTTTCATTTAAAAGCCGTTGTTCCGAGGACCGATGGAACAGACCGACACGGCAGAACAACCTAGAACAGAGGTTGCCGGTTGAAGTCCGCCGAGCGTATTCCACAATGGAAAACTAATAAAATATGTAATTACACCTTATTTTAATGGAAAGTTTTTTTAGGCAGTGACAGGTAGTATGTAAGTATACTGTGTATTCGTGAAATAAAGAGAGCATTCTTAATATGATTTCTACTAATGTTTCGTCTTTCGTCGTCGTCTTTAAGTAGGTATTAACATTCATCTCTGTCTCCCTTTTTCTTTTTTTTTTCTTTAACGCCGGGAAATGCTCTGAGGCATCCCGCGGGGATATGTGGGACTCGCTGCGCCCGAAAGCTGTTAAGTGGACGCAGCACTACCCACTAAAACCCGGCGAGTACAACCAATGCCGCCTTTGGTGAGGTGCCCTGGATCTGTTGAGCAAACAGGGCACCTCGGCGGCTAGTCAGTCTCACAGGGGACCGACGCCACCTCCACGGAGGGTTTGTCCCGCACCACAAAACAACCCCTCCCAACGTCGGAACAGTACAATGGGGTGAAGTTCCCGCCCTCGCCCTTGCACCCTGCTCTTTTGTCTCCTCTTCTTATAAGAGGGGTACAAGAGCCCCTCAGCTCAATTCGCTTCGCCCAAGGTGCTAGGCTCACCTTAGGCTACTGAGCCCTACCGCCACGACAAGGCCTGAACCATGGTGGGGCATCTCTGCCTCCTCCTGTAAAACATCTACCATCCGATGACCGGTGCCATCGCGTGAGGCCTTCCTACACCGCCATTCTGGGCACCTTGTAAGAGTTGCAGCCAAATTGGACCTCTCGCTCTCATAATACCGGCGCGGCGTAAAGTGACATCTATGTTGTCGCATTTCGTGCGATTTGTGAGTTTCCGTTGGCTCATTGGGGGGGGGGGGGAGAGAGGATAAGGAAGAGGAGGGCAACGCATCTGCATAATCTTTGGTTGTGCGGACGTGTATGGGCGTCGATAGTCGCCAAAAGACTTCGAGTGCTCGTTTGCCTTCCTATACTATAAAAAAACGTGTGTGCGCCGCGGGTACGCGTTCTTTATTTTATTCGACCTTTCGCTAAAAATTTTCATTTATTATGAATCTATACATCTATACAGATAAATAAAATTGGAGTGTCAATTTGTAATATTAAAATAACCGTTTTTTATTAAATGTATACACGGTACATATAACAAAACAACATTTTTTACAATTTTTATCTACCTGTCTGTCAGTAAGTCTGTTGTTCCTGTTGTTCCTGAAAAGGCTGGGCCAATTTTTGACAGGACTTTCACTGGCAGATAGATGATTTTATAAGGAGTAACTTGGGCTATAAAATAATCATCATCAATTCGGGTACGGCTGTAAATCTAAGTCAACGCGGGCGAAGCTGCGGGCAACAGCTAGTGTTAATATATAAATGACACATAATATCCATGTTTCACATCTATCGGGCGTCCCGTGACGATGGAATGAGCAACGATGGAAAAACACACACTTTGCAACATTTCAATCAATATGGCATACCTAAAGCAAGTTTAGTAAGATTTTTTTTTCAGAAGGGCTAGACTTTTCGGCCTGATGGCCTTTAAGCTCAATCGGTACAGTACGTGTACAGATGGCTCACTTAAGAAATATTCGAAAGGGGGACGCCCCCCTCCACGCCCCGCAGGGGGCGCGGTTCATCGCACGCGCTGCTCAGAAGAGCAGGATTTGGACTAGTCAAATCTAGTCTTGTGTAGTACATGTACGATGTACTATTAGGTGATGGAACTCGGCACTGTCCGAAAGGTAACGTTACCGAACGAAAATTCTTATTAGGACAGTCGGACTATTAGTACACTGGTATATCTAACTTCACTCGCGTGACTTACTGTCCGATAATGAAAAAGCGCGATACAGTTTATTATAAGAGTAAGCGAGACAGTGGCGATTGGAGTTGGTATTTTGAAATAAAGCGTAGCAGTGCTTTAAAGCCTTCTACATACAATAATATTGTTTACTCAGCGCTTGTGCTGCTTTTTATGCATTGTGTTAATAAATAATAATACATAATAGATTCACTCTGGTGATTACGCTTCTGCCAAGAAATGAACTAACCCAAATCAATCTAATTTTTACATAACGTGAAATTGAACTTAGAGACAGTTTAATTTATATTGATAAAAAATCTCATACAAGCTTGCTTCGTCGAAGTATCTGATATTTAGCCCTCGCTTGATATTACTATTAGTACCTGCGCTGTGTGCTAATAATGTCTTAACGTGTCTTTTGGTTAGGTACAGTTTGAGTACTAATAGTCCTAATAGTACTAATAAAGTGTACTAGTACATTATTCGCACTGTACTATTACGGTGCGCACTTTTAAGTGTCCGAATAAGCACAAGTCTAGTCAAATCCGATACGGTTGACGAATCTTTTACGGTTGAAATTAACCTATCATCATGAGGGCCGGCCCTCATCCCTCCCTGTGCAGAGGGAAGCGGACCACGCGCGGTGCCCAAGCAATCTAGCGGTAGCGTAGTTCTACCGCTGTTAGCGCGATCTGGGTTTGTGTCTACTCGTATCGGATTCGATTAGTAAGATTGTTAATATATAAATGCCATGTTAGAATTAGTCATTAGACGTCCAATGTTTCATGTTCGTTATTGATGTTATTTTAGCCATATAGTTACATAAAGAGCAATTAGTAGTAAGTACCTGTAAAAATTTTGATATTTGCAAAATTAAATATATGTATTATGATTTTGCAGTAGGCCGACGCTTAAAGGGATTTTTATTAACTAAGATGTACCCTAGTCTTTAAAATATCTCAGTTACATAATCCTTTTCCTGACAGGTCAAAATTAAAACATTTCCAAAAAAAGTCTAAATTTTTAAACACTCCAATTGATAGTATTAAATCTTGTTTCGTAAGCTTATGTTTTATGTTTAATACATCATTATTTTAAACCCCAATCCCATAATTGCCGTCTAGTTATTTTATAATAAGTAATAGTTATAATGTTACAAATGTACTAATACTTATGAAAAAATGTTACATTTACCTAAGTATAAATTACATTTTAGATTAGACTATCAGACTTCTAAAGATTCCATAAAATATTTGACTTTTTGGATTCAAACATAAAGTCAATGAATTAATTAATCTTAATATTTTTTCAGTGCAAGTATCAAAACCCATTGAATTGGGTATTTGAAATAAAAATATGAATTATTATAACTTTTATTTGCCTGATATGTCAGGGCAACCTCCAAATTCTTTTTATATTACACCTTACCTTTTCAAATGTGTATTTGTTAGTAGATTTAAAATAAGTTAAGACTTAATCTAGGACTAAAACTAGTTAATGGACTATTTATATTGGTGTTATAAAAATATTAGAGTAATAGTGTCATAAATCTTCTCAAGCTTCATATATATTATATGTAACATACACAATTAAGTCAAGCTTACATTACAACCCACTTATTACTAACAAGAACTGTTATAAACTAAAGACAAATAGATATCACAGACTTTTGAGATGCAAATTATTTTATGGGGCAAACACGCTGAACTTATAAAATACTATGCATGATCGTATATGTTATTAATAAAACACTTCTGAAATATTAAAAAAAAAAGAATTTTAAATGTTTATGGCATTATGTGTACTTTAAAAAAAGAAGATTGACAATTTATTTTACAACATTGTATAGTATTATATAAGTATCATTATAGTTACTGGTTTTATATTCATACATTTATTCATAAGTCAAGTTTCAATTTAATTTGACTGTGCTCAAGGCTATGGACAGAATGTATATTTATCAACCATTTTGTGGTCTAAAGCTAGCAAGAATTTCCATTGCTTGTGCTATAACAATGGTTAGTGTATTTTGTGGTTTTGAGTCAGCAAGAATTACTATGTTGATTGCAGCTGCTTTTGTTACATGAATACTTAAGTTATATTGTTGTGTTAGTTATATTATTAACTAAATATAATTTAGATCTTTCTAAGAGATATAAGGCATATTATACATCTTATATACACAATGTTATATTACATCTATATCTAATTTATATTCATACCTAGAACTCCATATTTGATCATATTTCCTCCTATGTTGATGAGTCCGTTTGCCCCATTACATATTATATCATCTTTCTCACTACATTCATTGAAATTACCTTTACAATTAGTATTGCTTACAGTTTCGTCTATACACTCTAGTAAATGTTCAAAAAAGTTAGGAAAATCGCTGTAACTAGGAAAGACATTGATATCAATGACAGCATGATTACCTGTTACATTATCTATGACCACATCAAATCCGAGCAAGATCAAACCAATTCTTTTCCTTAGAATGTGAATTATAGTTTTAATTTTGTCTTCATTGATACCCATGTTTGTGTCTGTCATATCTTGAGGGTCGAGAATGGATAGTGTTGACTGACTATCAGCTTTACAAACTTCTCCAGTACTATAAAATATTGGGTCCAATTCGTCAGATGCATACAAATTTTTAAGACTTGGCCTTTCGAGGATGTTGTATCTGAAAATAAAAAAAGCTTCTGAATTTATTTCTTGTATGGTTAATTTTTTATCTTTTCATTTATGATGAGAAATGAACAAACTGTTCACAAAATGATAGATGATCTTTCACAAACATAAGTAGTTAAGACAGGCTTAATATCTACCTTCTTTGTGTTGGGAATTAAGAAAGAAAAAGGAAGGCAATCGAAACTAGGATGGGACAATGATTTCAGAATAGTATCTCTAATAGATCAGAGCCTTAAATCAGAGGCTTAAGATCCTAGTTACAGCTCAATTGTTTACTCCAATATTTATTTAACAGTAACCATTTTTCAATTATTTAGAAACATCTTATTGTCAAATATAGATAATATTTTAGTTACTTGATAAAATACATTGTTGTTTTGGTTACTAAATACCTAAGCTCTAATTTATAAACAGCTAGTAGCGTCCTATGGTTTAACCCGCGTACTTAACATTCCCTTGAGAGTAGAAGGATAAATTATAGCCTGTTATTCTGATATGTAAGCTATATTATTGTAAAGTTTTATCAAAATCCATTCAGAAGCTTTTGCGTGAAAGAGCAACAAACTCACATCCATACATTCTTACAAACTTTTGTGTTTATAATATTAGTAGGATATACCAACCTCCCCACCATGGTTCAGGCCTTGTCGTGGCGGTGGGGCTCAGTAGCCTAGGGTGAGCCCAGCATCTTGGGCGAAGCCAACTGAGCCGAGGGGGCTCTTTGTACCCCTCTTTACCCCTCTTATAAGAAGAGGGGACAAAAGAGCAGGGGACAAGGGGTGAGGATGGGAACCTCACCCCATTGTACTGTCCCGACATTGGGAGGGGTTGTTCTGTGGTGCTGGACAACTCCTATGTGGAGGTGAAGTCGGCCCCTTGCGAGGCTGACTAGCCGTCGAGGTGCCCTGTCAGCTTAACAGATCTGGGGCATCTCACCAAGGCGGCACTGGTGGCACTCGCCGGGTTTTAGTGGGTAGAGCTGCGTCCATTTACCATCTTTCGGGCGCAGCGCGTCCCACATACCCACCCGGGGAGACCCACTCCCCAGGCGGGATGCCTCAGAGCATTTCCCGGGCGTAAAAGAAAAAAAAAACGAAAAAAAAAAGGATATACCAACCTATTCCCGACTATAAAAACTTTGTGTAAAACGGCATTATGATTCACAAAGCTTTGTACAACACATGGTGCTTTACATACACTCAATCCTCTTTTGTTAAATATAACAATCATTTCATGTGCCAATTTAGAGCCATGAGCTACTGAAGGCTTACAGATGACAGGAAATGCAACTCCATTTTGTTTCATTATTTCATAATTTTGTTTTACATTATTAGTTTTAAATTCAGCAAACGCAGGAGTAAATAAACCAATATTTCTCGTAGACGTTTCTTCCTTTAATATATTATAATAATTAAATCTGTAAACAATAGAATAATCTAATTTTATTTCATCATAAAATACATTGATAAAATACTGGGATTTCTCATTTACCTTGAAAAGATCTCATTATGTGCAAAATTCAAGGGAAACTATTATGCAAATAATCAAATTTTAATTAAATAATATCTATTTTATCTGTCTTATTCTATTCATTATCACCACAAATTGTCAGTCGGGAATGTTTATTAATGATGACATTTATAACTTATGAAATATTCCTTAATTGCAATCATTTGTTTTATTATCATTTGATTAATGTCAATATAATTTAGTTGGGATTATTTTCCTGTATTGAATATATTACCTGTTTAAAAGAATCCTCACATTATCCAATGGATCAATGACTGTTAAGTTTGGATGATTAGACAGATATTGTTCAACACGGCTGACAATTAATGATGCCTGGAAAAATAATAATACATAATAATATCTATGGATGCTTTTACACTGGTCAACTTACCACGAAATGACGAGTTGAGTAATAATAATATCTAAGGACGCTTTTTGCATCACGTCAATCTGGTCCCGTGGTAAGTTCTCAAAGAACTTCTGTTGCGGGTACCAGACAACAGAAATATATTTAATACTTTTATACTATTCATATATTTAAGATTTTTATTATATTATACACATATTTAATACACATTCATGACCCAGGAACACAGAAAACTTTTGGTTCCTTGGCCTTTCAAACCTATGACCTCCAGCTGGAGTGCCAATGTGCTAAACATTGAGCAACAGAGGTCATCAAAAATATAATAAATATTGCATTACTTACATTTTTAAAACTTAAATTACATTTTAACATTATACATATATATATATAGACAGAAGCAGCATTTGGATACATACATGGTACATATACCAAAATAACATTTTTTCCCATTTTTGTCTGCCTGTTTATCCCGGCTAATTTCAGAAATGACTGGGCCTATTTTGATGAAACTTTCACTGTACGTGTCAATCCGGGTACGCCTGTAAATCTAAGTTAACTACTACGCTAGTACTCAATAAAAAGTTAACAAAAGAGTAAATATTTGTATAGAAAAAAAGTGGCAATTACATTAAAATTAATTACCACTTATCAATATACTAAAATTATATAATACTAATATAATATAAAAAAAATATTTTCAGTTAATGTTTAGATCAAATGCTTCACTTCCTTAACTTTGAAGGCACCATCCTTTAAATTGAAGGAAGTGGTGAGGCATGTCTCGTGGTCTAGCATTCCTGTATACCTTTAGATCTCCTTGATCGGCTGCCGCTAAAACATCAGTCAGCTTGTGTAAGAATACATCAATATGCCCCTGCTCTTCGATCGGTCTTTCAATATCCAACTGAAATTCAAATCAAGACATGAAGTCTATGGGGAAATTATACTTAATATAGTTAATGCTATATAATAGTTCAAAAACTTGGTGTAGCATAAAATCTATTAAACTTAAAAATTATAAGAATTGATTTGAACCCTTTTCTTATTATGCATTAAATTTATATATTTATTATCAGTGCTATAGGACAAAAGTGTATAAATTTATAACATTAAAACTTTTAGAATACTAATAAATATATTATAATATGCTCATAATTTACATTATTTAAATATAAATTTTACAAATTAATTAGTAGATACAAATGTTATATATCTTTTTATATCTGTTTATCTGTTATATATCTTTAATTTCATAAGCAAAAATAATTTATATAATATTTCATAAGCAAAAATATGTACCTTAGTTAGGTTGTATCCATGAGAATTACAGGAATTATTTAACTCTTTCCAATTTAGCTTCTGGCTTTTCTTTTCTGATATCCAGATACCAATATTTTTGGAATAGATGTGACTATCGGTCATCTTGACTTTAGTATTTTAGTAACTTTAAGGAGGTAAGTAGACTTTATTTAGTAAACCGTACAATACACTAAGATCACACAGACTTGTTGAAATGACTCACTGCGAACTGTTTAACTTTAAAAAACACGCGTATTTAAAGCAGTCAAGCCTACTTAATTATACCGACTAACTTGTTGTTATGAGTTTGAACTTTATGTACAAAAACTAGTTTTTATATAATTGAATTAGGAATAATCACAATAATTTTCCTGTTTTATCTCAATGATCCACAGTGGGAAACATTATTTATTATGAAAAAATACTCCGATTAAAGTGTTATTTTTATTAAAGCAACGCAAGTTATGCGCTCAAAAATGTTTATCACGTGCATTAAGCGATATTTAATTCAAAACTTTCACATTTTTCATAATATTTAGAATGAACAATGTATTAGGAATAAATAAGGATAATAACCACAATTACGTTTATCTGATAGATTGATAATAACGACGAAGTTTTTGTTTTTCCCAATTTTTTTTTTTTTTTTTTTGAATAATATTTTATGGCCTGGTTACGAGACCTTTAAGCCAAGTCAGATTTTAGGGCACAAACTTTTATCCTTTAATGTATCAATTACACTTCACTGATTTTATTTTATTCTATTACATATTTAAATTTTCACTACGGTATTTTTTATGTATTTATATAATGCACTATAACACTTTTTGTTTTTCAGCAAATCACACAAGTGGCGGCGGGAGGTATCACTAAATTCTATTATTTCGCTTGCCATTATTAGTCTTTGGAAAATAAACATTGGATTTTGACACTTGAAGAAAATGTGGTCAATGTCGGCGATCCCGTTGTTACAGAAAGTACAAATATTATTATTTCTTATCTTGAGTCTTGCTAGGTGTGAGGGAGCAGTGTTATGGCCAAATCTTAATCTGTTGATTGTGGTGATGTACTCACGGCTAGCTATATCCAACTCATCATACCAGGGTTTTCTCGGTAAATTCTCTTGAATACTTCCGTACCTTTTTCTTTATGTTTTTGATCCTCTTTCCAGAAATCTAGCCACAATTTTTTTATTGAGATATTAACATTGTAATAATAGTCGGTCATAGGAACAAGCACCACATTTTTGACGTCAAGAGCATTGACCCCTTTATATGCAGTTTTGTCTGCTATTTCATTACCAGAAATACCTTTGTGTGAGGGAACCCACATAAAGGCAATTGTTATTCCTTTGTTATGCAAACGCCAGACAAAATCTTTAATAAAATAAAGAATATAATTAGTTTTAAAATGAAAATTTACATATTTAAGACTATTTAGTAGACTTAAAGAGTCTGTTATTATTAGAAAATATTTATAATTGCTTACGTAACTAATTGCTTTTATAGCTTCAAAAACTGCATATGCCTCTGCTGTAAAAATGGAACACTGTTTATTTAGAACAAAGCTTTGAGCAACATTTTTTTGGGGATCATATACTGCACTTCTCACATATTCATCACTTTTACTGCCATCTGTATAGATTGTATAATATTTTTTATTTTCTTCTAAGAATGATAAAAAGTCTGAATTGTTATCAATTGACTTGGATAAAATCATAATAGGATGTATAATACTATTGTATGAATGATTATAACATGGCCAGTGAAAATGTTTTCTTATGTTCGAATAATGGGATTGTATTTTTAGATAAATTCGGGACAGAGTTGGAGATGTACCTTTCAGAAGATCCTTAGATGAAGTCAATGGTCCTACAATATGGATTAGGTGAGGAATGATTTTATTTATAATTTGGAAATTATTTGATGAAAATAGTTTCAGGCAGTATCTTTCTGCAAGCATAAGTCTTCTCAATATCAATGGCATAATATTTGTTTCGACTTCCATGGCCCTTGTTTTTCCCAAAGTTTCAACTTCAAAGTTTTTTTTTGTTTTGTTCCTGTTGTGACCGGCTAAGACCAGAGGCCATGCTGCCAAGTCTGTCATGTTAACAATATTTTGTCTGTGCTTTGGAGAAACGGCGGGCTCAAGGAGCGCGGCTCCGCCCCTCTAGCCCCCATCAAGCAACTAACACTTCCCATTCTATCCACCCAGAACAGTCCACCACAATATTCACTAACCAACATTATAATATTACACAGATTTAGTTTTTAAAACAAACACTATAGAAAACCACCAGAACAGTCCTATTATAGAATACCACTCCAGAAAAGTTCTCCACAATATTCGCCAACCAATCACATTTTTAATTTGCGGTTCTTCCTCTCCGAGGAATTACACTCAGGGTGATAAACCGGAGCTAAATTTTGATCAATATCCATGATACCAAATTGTACCCCGTTGCCGGATATCACCCGACAGGGAAATCCACAACGCATAAAAATTTCTTCGATTAATATTTTCGCACTGCTGTAACTGTTAAAAGATATACCTAATTCATATTATTAAAAGTCAAGTATCATGCCAGCGTCTTGCATTAAACTATTACCTAACAGTGATTCTGTCGCACCGGGCAAAACCATAATATACAAGGTTGGCACCATCATTACCCGCACAATTACATCAATTATAGTTGTTTCTACAATTTGTACATGCTTAGCACCATCAGCAAATCTGAATTCAATATCTATACTTTTAAACGCTTGACCATTATTACAGCTTGGCAAAAAAGAGTATGGAAAAAATGCGGGCGCCACTTTCACTTAGGTCTCATCATAATATGGAAAATCAGCAAGATAATTCAAATCATCAAAAATAAATGTGAAACACTAAGCTTTACTCAAAATCTAGTATTTGTCGGCTAAGTATTGTCAACATCATAGGTTTTCATTTAGTAAAATATTTAGTTCCACCTGTCACCACGTCATACTCTTTTTTGCCAAGCTGTACGTACCTATTTATGCTTTATTAAATTTTCACTAGCCACAGATTTCTTAGCACCTGTATCTAAAACGCCAATGCTAACTATGACGCCACTAAAACTAAACAAAAAAGATATACCTAGAGTAGGAACAGATCAAGTACCTGGAGGTCATCCCTGACAGGTCGAAGTTGTTTAGACTACACATCGAGTCTGTAGTAAATAAGGCCAAATTCATTTTGAGCCGCTTATAAGATTATCATCTTATCAATAATATAAACAACAACATGCCCCTCAGACACAAATTTACGCTATATAAAGCTTGTATCCGACCCATAATGTCGTACTCATGTGTCGCATTCGCGCATGTGTCACAGAAACGACTTTATGCACTACAAATAGTTCAAAATAAATTCTTACGCATGGCAACCGGAATTTATTCCTATGAGATAGCTCAGTTCCGCTTGTACCTCGGGGTCGTAAGCGACATCGACCCCTATACATGGCAACCACATCGATCCAGATCAACCGCGAAAGCTTAAATTCGAATCCGATCCGAGTAGACGCCAGCTCAGACGGCGCAAACAGCAGTAGCACTACGCTAACGTTAGATTGTAAGGGTACCATGTGTGATCCACCTCCCTCTCCTGAGGGTGTGAGGGTCCTCATGGGCGACCCCCTTTCGAACAATTCTTAGGTGAGCCATCTCGGCTGTATAATTTTAAAACCTAGTAAGGGACACCTCCGTGAGAAACGGGTATTTGCATTTTGAGGCTTACTGGGCCATAAAGCATCGATTCGCATTGCCAAATAGTCTATGAGAATAACCAATTTTGCACTTCAGTGTTTTCGCTTAAGCCTATTGACGAACAAAATGTTTCGAGAATTTGAAATCGCTACGTTCAAATGCGGTAGGGTATGACGGTGTTTCTTTGGACATGCTGCTGGCCACTTTGCCGACTAGCATAGAAGTTATCACCAGAATTGTCAACTTGTCTATTATTACAATAGGTTTTCCCTTAAGTGGAAAACGGCTGTTAAACCGATACCAAAAAAAGGATAACCTCAGACATTAAGGACCTTCGACCTATTCGTATACTCCCCTGCACTTCCAAGATATTGGAGAGAGTTGTGACATAAAATGACAGAGTACATAAATTTTAATAACATACTTACCATCACCCAGTCCGGGTTTCGCAAGCATCACAGCACTACAACGGCTCTAGCCGATGTTATTGATAATATTTTGTGCGCACTAGATGCGGGAGAGGGTACGATAGCCAAATTAAATGAAGACCTCTCCCGTATTGCCATCTGGTCTGAGGCAAATACATTAATCCCCACCATGGTTCAGGCCTTAGTAACCGTAGTAGTAACCTAGGGTGAGCGGTGCACCTTGGGCGAAGCTAATTGGGCCAAGGGGGCTTTTTGTACCCCTCTTATAAGAAGAGGGGACAGAAGAGCAGGGGGGAAAGGGGTGAGGATGGGAACCTCACCCCATTGTACTGTCCCGACGTTGGGAGGGGTTGTTCTGTGGTGCGGGACAACCCCTCTGTGGAGGTGGCGTCGGTCCCTTACGGGACTGACTAGCCGTCGAGGTGCCCTGTTTGTTTTCTAGATCCGGGGCACCTCACCAAAGGCGGCATTGGTGGCACTCGCCGGGTTTTAGTGGGTAGAGCTGCGTCCATTTACCAGCTGTCGGGTGCAGCGAGTCCCACATACCCGCGTAGGGAGACCCACTCCCCCGCGGGATGCCTCAGAGCATTTCCCGGCGTTAAAGAAAAAAAAAACATTAATACTTAATCAGAGTAAAACTAAATATATCTTGCTAGGCACGCATACTCAGATATACCGAATATCGCAGAATTCTCCAGTCGTCAAAATAATAAATGACCAAATTGACCGAGTGGTTGAGGCGCGAAATCTGGGTGTATCAATTGACGAGAATCTAAAGTTCGAACAACACATTATACGCGCAGTTAGCAATTGCTTTTATAGGCTGAAAGTTTTATATAAAATAAGGAACTGTCTAACTACCGAACTCCGTATACCGAACTGTGCGAGTCATTAATTTTGTCAAATTTAAACTATGCAGATGCTGCGATCGGGCCATGCCTACTTAATCGTTCTAAAAATCTAATACAAAAGGTACAGAATGCATGTGCCCGATATAGTTTGCGAGCATGTTCCCCCTTCCGCAACAACGCTAACATACTCCGCATGAATCAGAGAAGGGAGCTGCATTTTGCCACCATGCTCTTCGGCGTCACTCCGCCGTATCTGTTTGACAAGCTGCAATGGGCCTGTGCCGCTTACTCATTCCACGAGAGGATCAGCGTATATGCTTATTACACAAATGCACAAAACTTCAGCTTTCCGAGGAAGTTTCAGGTACTTGGCCACAAAGTGTTGGAATAACTTGCCCCATACGATCCCCATGCGATCACTAAAAACAGTTAATAGCTTTAAATGTAAATATAAGAAGTAGCGCCATGCTGGCGCCGAATGGGCATGAATGGGCCGGCGCGTCCGGGGAAGTACTTCGCTCTCACATAATATCGACGTCAAATGGCGGCAAATGTCGTCGTGTTTCGTTCGGTTTGTGATCCGGTGCCCCCCCCCCCCCAACATACATGACAGCACAGACTACGCAAAGACTACCCCAGGAGGGTACCGGTCGCACAAGCACCGGAGAATCCCTCTCTAGGCTTGCGGCCCTGCTCTTTTTGACCGAGACTCAGATATCTTCTCCGGCTGATATTTCCTATCTCTCTTGTCCGGGGTAATGACGGTCCCACAGCGGTAATGACGAAACTGATCGACTCATAGAGCACATCCAAATGGCTACAGATTCCGTACTATAACAGATCCCATCTGCAGAGATCGTGATACTTGGTGATTTCAACGCCCATCACACCGGGTGGCTCGGCTCACGTACAACCAATCATGCAGGAAGATCTGTTTACGACTTTGCCTCAGCATATGATCTGACACAATTGGTGGTATCACCAACTCGTATCCCTGATGTGGAAGATCATACGCCTTCCCTGTTGGACCTTCTGCTGACCTCTCACCCGGACAATTACGTGGTCTCCGTGGACGCGCCACTTGGCTCATCGGACCACTGTCTGATCCGGAGTTCTGTGCAAGTTGCCCGCCCATCATGGCCACGTTTTTCCAGCTGCCGCCATGTTTGGCACTATAGGTCAGCTGATTGGGATGGAATGCGGTCCTTCTTTGCATCCTACCCATGGGGGCGAATTTGCTTCTCGCTGGATGATCCAGACATCGTTGCCGATTCTGTCGCCGAGGTGGTGCTGCAAGCCATGGAGCTTTTTATTCCAAGCTCTTCAGTGCCTATAGGCGGCAAATCCCAGCCCTGGTTTGGTCAAACTTGTAAGATGGCTGCACGCTACAAGCGGTTAAGCTACCGAGCCTGGGCCAATGCATCGATGTCCCAGGATGTAAAGACCAGCGCATTAAAAAAGGAGTATAACTTTGCCTCCAGGTCCTTCAAAAGAGCTATTGCTGAGGCAAAAGCGGAGCACGTGAACAGAATTGGCGAGAGATTGGTTCGACTTCCTTCGGGAACTCGTGCATTCTGGTCGCTCGCCAAGGCTGTTCAAGGAAATTTCTGTAAGCCATCCCTACAATCTTTGCACATGAGTAACGACTCGTTGGCCCACACCGCGAAGGAGAAGGCCGATCTTCTGGGCTCTCTTTTTGCCTCCAACTCGACTTTGGATGACCAGGGAAAAATACCACCGACGATCCCTCGGTGTGATACCTCAATGCCGGAAATAATTTTTCGACAGAGGTCCGTACGTAAAGCGCTTTTTTTGCTGGACATCCATAAGTCGAGTGGGCCTGACGGTATCCCTCCGTTAGTGCTACGTACTTGTGCTCCTGAGTTGGCACCCGTCCTTACGCATCTTTTTCGGCACTCATACTCATTAGGCGTCGTCCCATGCTCGTGGAAGACAGCTTTGGTACACCCGATCCCTAAGAAAGGGGACCGCTCAGACCCGTCCAACTACAGACCAATAGCCATAACTTCCTTGTTCTCAAAGATTATGTAATCCAAAATTAACTGCCAGCTCTGGCGGTATTTGGAGGAGCACCAGCTGATTAGCGATCGCCAATATGGCTTTCAACGGAATCGTTCAGCTGGTGATCTTCTAATATTCCTAACGCATCGATGGGCGGAGGCAGTTGAGAGCAAGGGGAAGCGCTGGCGGTTAGTTTGGACATAGCGAAGGCCTTTGATCGGGTGTGGCATAAAGCACTTCTAGCGAAGCTACCATCATATGGGCTTCCCGAGAAATTATGTAAGTGGATCACCAGTTTTTTAGCAGACAGGAGCATCAAGGTCGTTGTCGACGGTACATGCTCGGACCTCAAGTCTGTTAATGCTGGTGTTCCGCAAGGCTGTGTACTATCTCCAACCCTGTTTCTTCTGCATATCAATGATATGCAGCAAACCAGCGACATTCATTGTTATGCGGATGACAGCACTGGAGATGCCTTATACACTGGCTGCTCTAATATTTCTCGGGAACAAGTCGATGAGTGTCGGAACAAACTTGTGTCTGAAATCGAGTCTCTGTTGACCAAAGTCTCGGAATGGGGACGACTTAACCCAAATTTAACCCCATCAAGACACAAGTTTGCGCGTTTACCGCCAAAAAATCACCCTTCGTCGTTCCTCTACGATTTGAAGGCACTCCCCTAACTGCCGCAGCCAGCATTGGGATACTTGGCGTCGACATATCGAGAGATGTGCAGTTTCGTGGTCATTTGGAAGGAAAGGCTAAACTAGCCTCTGAGAAACTTGGCGTGCTCAATAGGGCGAAGCAGTATTTCATGCCTTCACACCGCCTTCAATTATACAAGGCGCAGATCCGGCCTCACATGGAATACTGCTCTCACCTCTCGGCTGGAGCGCCCCAATATCAGCTCCTTCCATTTGACCGCGTCCAACGCCGGGCGGCTCGAATCGTCGATGATAATGTGAACTCCAATCGGCTTGATCCCTTGGCGCTGCGTAGAGATGTCGGATCGCTCTGCATCTTCTACCGCATCTACCACGGGGAGTGTTCTGAGGAATTGTTCGGATTAATACCTGCGGCAGAATTCGACCACCGGACATCGCGTAAGAATTCCAAATTTCACCCACACCATCTTGATGTCCGGAAATCCACAACATATGGAATCAGCTGCCACCTATGGTGTTTCCGAACCGATACGACTTAGGGACCTTCAAGAAAAGAGCATACTCACATCTAAAAGGCCGGCAACACACCTGCTGATCTCCTGGTATAGCGGGTGTCTGTGGATGTCGCTATTCACTTACCATCAGGTGAACCGACTGTCCGTTTGCCCCCTCTTCTATAAAAAAAAAATATTGCTAAGCATGCAACTTACTGGTACTAATGAATTTTCTTTTATGTAGTGTTTTTGTTTTTCTCTCTCTTTTTTGTATTATTAATTTTTTGTTCATTTTTGTACACATTATGTATGCATGTTTAAATAAGATTATAATATTATAATGATACCTAATACACGCTTGTGTGCACGTACCTTTCCATTAACCTCCATGGAGATGACACATTACTCCGCAGCAATGCCAGAGTACCTCAAGACTAATTGTGTACTTGTATTCAAAAGTGTCTATTTATTAAACGTATGTATTTGTAGCAGATTAATTACTGTCCTGACAAGGACATCGAGATCGATTGAAACAGTAAGGGATGTCCTGAAAAGGACATGCTGGTCGAATTTAAACAGCACGTCTGTCCTGAAAAGGACAGCGGGCATGAATTCTTCACACACAGCAATCGGCCAACACGCAGCAAGCTCCATCCACCGCACGCGAGACAAGTCCACACACGACGAGAGCCGGAGCAAAAACGAAGCGCAATTTTTCGCGCCAAAATATATTTATATGCTCCGCGCGAGCGCGCGGATCGCTGTTACCGCGTGGCAACGCGCAAGTCGCTCACACTTCGTGGAATTCGAATTATAGTAATAATAATTATCTGTAAAAATTGTATATGCTATTTTTGTAAATAAATTTTATTACCATCGTCGGAGTCTAATAGGATTGTTTCCTTTATAACCAACCATTCCTAAATATTGATTTCTTATCCTATTTTAATATTTATATTATACATAACATTTTTTTATATATTTTTTATTCAGCCATTAATCTTGTTATTATTTTAGGTATTTAATTAGTATATATCTAACTCGTCACTGCGTTCCATCCGTCTGTCCTTCTCAATCCGGATGTGACTGAAAATCGGTGTTGGTGTCATCCAACATATGCAGAGTTACATCCCTCAGTGCTCCACATTGCACTGCTTTGCAGATGATAACACTGTTATTACTATTTTTTAAGTTTGTTTTGTATGTGATTTGTATGTTTCTTCTTTTTATTTTATTTTTGTACCAAATGTTTACATCTTTTTTTTATTTATTTTTAAATTACTTTTTTATATTTTGTGCTTGATACTCATCTGTACTGCGGTGCCATGTATGTTTATCTGAATAAAGTTTTTTCTATTCTATTCTATTAAATGGCCTTAGAAATAAGATTTTAATAATTGAAAAACCTAGCAAGTAAACAGTCGTCATGTAGGAAAACGTAAAATACCATTTCAGAAACCTGGCAAGTAACATTGAGTTGTAAACCTAGCAAGAGTGGTGGTGCGACTTGCTAGATTTTTTAAGTTGTATATATAACAAGATTAATATGATTCATCGCTAACAAGCAACCAGTTCCAGCTTCGCATGGGTGCAATCAGCAATAATAATACATATTATGTCGGAGAGGACATTAGTACGGGAGCGGATTTGACAGCGAGTGCCGGAGATTGGTGGCACTGCAGTGTCAATTCAAAAACTTGTGTTAGGATTAGTAAGAATATGGGCTGCACGACCAAGGCGTAGGGATGTTTGTATTACGTCATAGACACACCCGACTACTGCCTTTAAAAAGCGAGGTCCTGTTCGTAGAAGGGCGATTTGTATCTGCGAGCTCGAGGAGGATGGAAGTCTGGCCAAATCACTATCAGCCATGTTAAGTTTGTTAATTAATGTTGGCCCAACCTCTTCTTAATTGTGTAGTAAGTAGTCTGTAGTAGTATTTATGATGTGTGTGGTTCGTGTATGTGTATGCATGTGCGTTGTGGGTTACATTACTTCTAGACCTAAGATTGTTATTGTTTTATCAGAGTGTAATAAAATTGTTGTTATTATTATTTAAAACGCATTTCACTTCTGATATTCCCGTTACATATAAACCTTGCTCTTGAGTCACTCTATATTATATTGAAAGCGGTTTTGTTTTTTGTTCTGTTTTAGATTAGTTTCACATTAATGATATATACCAATAAGCATGTTGATAAATTTGAATCACTAGCGTACATGTAAAAAATATTGATGAAAATTAATCTTCAAATATTGTGCAATTTAAGAACAATTGTATCTTTAATTACCCAAAGTAAATAGGAGGATTGACATTATTTTATTTGAAATAGAGAAGTAAAGATAGAATATAGCAAAAATAAACACATCGTAGCAATAATAATTAGGATCTAGTTATTGCTAATCTATGGAATTTATATTTGGTTGTCACTTGTCACTTGTGGACTGTGGTTGTCACTTGTCTGTTGCATGATGGTTGCATGGTCTGTTGGGTGTTGATAAATTCATAGTTGTGGTGGATTAATTCCTGCACAGTGCGCATCTGCTGACTTTTTTCGGGTGACGTCGAGTGTGAACACAAGTGTCTTCGAAGTTTTCCGGTGTTTTTATTGATAATATTCGTCTATTTGCTGTTGATTTGCGTTACTGATTCGTGTTGGTGTTGGTATATATCTGTTGTGCCGTGAGTGTAAATATATTGTGTTTGTTCTATTAATATTAGGTAAGAATCATGGATGACCCGCACGATCCCGGGGGAGGACCACGTGCGCCCCACTCGCAAAACCTTTTTTCTCAGATGGATATTGATTCATCCAATTCCAGAAAAAGACCAGCACAGTCTGAGGAAAACATTCCCCCTAAAAAAACTATTACCAATCCTTCACAAACTTCGCCGTCGATTCAGTCTACGTACACACATCCCGATTTTGTTGAACATAAGACCCGTTACTCTGAAGATAACATTGCCCCTTTTCTAGTCCACGTTAATAAGACGGTAACAGATGTGTCTGCTGGTACCACCTTGAAACCCATCAAATTCGGACACTTTTTATTTAGAAACAACATAAAAAATGTAATCCAGGATGGTGTGAAACGCATTGGCCACAACAGGGTTTCAGTGGAATTTAAATCCGCTGCTGCAGCTAACGCTTTTCTAGAACACCCAGCACTTCAGCCGGTTAAATTTGAAGCGAACATCCCATCTTATAATGTTACACGAATGGGAATTGTGCGTGATGTTCCAGTAGAATGGACTTTAGAGGAGCTGGTCCAATCGGTAGAAATTCCTGCTAGCTGCGGTGCAGTCATTAAAGCACACCGTTTGAATAGGAAGAAGATAGAAAACAATGTCCCTACCTGGATACCTACCCAATCCGTAGTCTTAACCTTCTCTGGTCAAAAGCTTCCAAATCGTATTTTCTGCTTTTTTACGTCTCTCCCTGTTGAAGTATATGTCCTCCCCACTATCCAGTGCAACAAGTGCTGCCGATTCGGTCATATTTCAACCCAGTGCCGATCCGTCCCTCGCTGCTTTATTTGCTCCCAACCACACGAAGGAATTACCTGCACTAAGTCATCCCCACTATGCCTGTTCTGTTCTGGCCCCCACTCTGCCATTGACACATCCTGCCCAGAGCACAGTCGGCAAAAATCAATCAAATTAGTTATGTCACAGGAAAGCATTTCATATTCAGAAGCATTGGCTAGGTCACAGGTGAGAAGATCATTTGCAGATACTGCCCGAATGACTCCATCATTTTCGTCCACGTATCCCCCAACAATTCACACTGACCCCTCTCAGCCACCCCATTCCAATCCTCAACCCTCTTCTTATAAGAAGACTGTTACTATAGTTCGACGCCCTTATTCTGCTGCCCTAAGCCCAGGCTACGATAGAGAAGCCCACCGTCGTATTGTAGATACCCCAGCCTCTACCACCCCCAATGGATGCACTCTGTTATCTCCCAACCCCCCTCAACAAGAAAATCTACTAGAACTTCTCTTGTCCACCCTCATCAACATCATTTCGAAAATGAATGATGTGGCCCTACCGAACAACGTCTATCAAAAACTGACTCAGCTGATTTCGATTTTCAACAATGTTCCCAACAATCCTACAGTGGAACTGCCGCAGCATTAGATTAAAAAAAGCTGAACTGATTTTTCTCATAAATAAGCATAACCCCTTGATTTTTGCTGTCCAGGAGTCACGCCTACTCCCGGGCTCCCGCTTCAGGGTACCTGGTTTTGCGTGCCTCCGGGATGATAAGAACAACGGAAAATGCGGTAGTTGCATTTTAGTATCGAAATCCATCCCATATTCCCAGATCACCCTCCCTCCACATGACAGTGACTGCTTCAATGTAGTGGCTGTTAGAGCTTTAGGTATATCCTTTTTATCTGTTTATATACCTGATCCTAACATGTCCCTCCTAACAAATCTATTCTCAATCATTGGTGCCCTCCCCCCTCCTGTTGCTGTATTGGGTGACTTTAACATCCACCACACTTCATGGGGTTGTTATTATAATGATTCCCTATCCTCCTCCTTCCTTGACCTAGTTGATGACTACAACCTCTGCATCCTCAATGACGGCTCCCCCACACGCTCGAGTTCTTCCTGGCCAGAACCCAAAATCCGCTGTAGACCTTTCTCTATGCACTCCAGCCACCTCCGTTCGCCTCACATGGTTTACGCTGTGCAATACGCATTGGCAGTGACCATTTCCCCATCGTGATGTCCTTTCCTGACTCCTCTAATTATATACTCCCCCCTCGCAATCCTCGACTTAAATTTAATTTGTCTAAGGCTGACTGGACCCAGTTCTCTCAGTCTGTGGACACTCTTTTGGCTAACCTTCCCCCAGTCTCCCATGAGAACACCCATTCTGCTTACTCCATCTTTAGGAATGCTTTACTTTCAGCAGCAGAGATAGCGATTCCTACAAAAAATTCTACTAGGGGTAAAATCCCATCACTTCCCTGGTGGGACTCTGACTGTTCTGATTTATGTAAACAACGTAAAGAAGCCGAGAAGGAGTATGCGTTACACATGTCTCCAGCTAATTATATAAAATATAAAGAAGTAGCTGCAAGGACAGTCAGAACACTATCCGAACGAAAGAGACTGGGCTGGAATATGTTTTGTGAGTCTCTTTCTCCCAGTTCCCGCCCTTCCTTGGTCTGGAAGAATGTCAGGAGATTTCGCGGATCCGTATCTGTAGACCACAATTCTTCTTCCAACGATCCATCGATTTGGATTGATTCATTCTCATGCCGACTTGCTCCCCTTATGTCCCCACCTTAGATGAATCCTCTTCCCTTCCCCCTCCGCTCACACCTAATCGTAATACTCTTGAGGCCCCTTTCTCTCTGGACGAACTCAATGCAGTTTTGGAGTCTCTTAAGGACTCGTCCCCGGGAGTTGATGGAATACCTTATTCATTCATTGTCAAATGTAGCTCTACGTCCAAATTAATATTTTTAAACATATTAAATAATATTTATTATTTAGGAACTCCTCCAGTTGAATGGAAAACTCAAATAATCGTCCCTATCCTCAAACCAGCAAAGCCTAGTAACGAGTCAAGTAGCTACTGTCCCATCGCCCTATCATGTACCATGAGCAAAATTTTAGAACACCTTGTTAAAAACAGATTGGAGTGGTTGGTGGAGAGTAGAGGCATCCTCCCTGCAAGTCAATTTGGCTTTAGGAAGGGATTGAGCACCATGGATAGCGTGCGTTGCCTAGCAACGGATATACGCATTGCTCTTTCTAAAGGAGAGTCCTTGGTTGGGGTGTTTCTTGACATTGCATCCGCATATGATAATGTCCATTTTCCTGTACTCAGGCAAAAAATGCTCCAGCTGAGTATCCCAGAGAAGATGGTTAACTTCATATCTAATCTATTTTCTTCAAGAGCCATTTTAATTTCTTCCTAAAATTCTTTACTTCCTCCTAGACTTCTATGGAAGGGCCTCGCTCAGGGATCAGTTTTAAGTCCATTACTTTACAACTTGTATACTTATGACCTAGAACTTTCTGTAAATTCATTCTGCAACGTACTACAATATGCGGATGATTTGGCTCTATACGTCTCAGCCAAGGACTTAGGGGATGCCTCTACTCGCCTCAACTCCGCTATTAACTATCTCCATGACTGGTTAGGTAACCATGGTCTATCCCTTTCAGTCGGGAAGAGCAGTGTAGTGACAATCTCTCGCATGCTATCTATTCCCGACGTCGTTGTCTCATTCGATGGCAAAATATTCCCAGTGCGAGACTCAGTAAAATTTCTCGGGGTCGTTCTAGACTCGCGTATGACTGGTGTCGAACACATTAACCACATCATCAAAAAGTGCGAAAAAAACATCCATATCCTTCGCTCCCTGTCAGGCGTATGGTGGGGATCACACCCCTACACACAAAAGCTGTTATATAACGCCTTGATGCGCAGCCATTTTGATTATGGCACTGTGGGTGCCATTCTAGAACCTTGTAATAAGTCTGCCTTAACCTCATTGGACAGGGTCCAATCAAAGTGTCTGCGTATTATAATCGGAGCAATGAAGTCTTCCCCCATCAACGCCCTTCAGGTCGAATGTGCAGAGCCCCCCTTGCACCTGAGGAGACAGTACTTATCGGACAGATTCATTTACAAAATTTTTCAGCTTTCCAACCACCCCCTTATTTCAAAGTTACATACTCTTTCGGAACACATCTCTTTCAACAGCTACTGGAGACATAAGTCCCACCCATGCCTCTTCACCAGTTTTGTTAGGTCAGGGGAGGTTATCAACCTCCCCTGTCCCGTTTATCAATGTAGGTTAAATCCTTTATTCCTCACACCTTATAATGCAATTCTATACTGTCCGGACATTGTTCTAAATATCAAACTAAAGTGCAAACGCCAAATTTAACTTGGTTGTTAATAGTAAGTGGAATGGCTGGCATACTATGTTCACAGACACATCAAAAATAAAAGCTGAAGGCTGTGTAGGCTTCGCTGTCTGGATACCGGAGTACAGCATCATTTTAAACTTTAAGTGTCCCCCTCAAGCCTCGGTTTTTACAGGAGAGGCGCTAGCTGTCCTTGAAGCCTTGATGTATATAGAATCACATAAGCTACACAAGACGGTGATATTCACCGACTCTAGAAGCTGCCTACAGGCTATCCTTGCAAATCAATTTTCATTCAAAAAATTCAAAATTCCCTTTTGTTTTAAAAATCAAAGAAATTCTTTTTCGGTGTCACATGTCTGGCATAAAAGTCACCCTAGCTTGGATCCCGGGACATAGCGGTATAGTGGGTAATATGGGTGCTGATCAGTGTGCTAAGGATGCCACGACAACAGGTAGTGATACTCATTACACAACCTATGCACAAGATCTAACATAGCCAGGGCCGATCTCGTATCGTGCTGGAGTGAAGCATGGAATCTTTCGAAACGCACTAAAGGCAATCATTACGCGGATGTTCAAGACTCGTTGCTCGTTCGACCTTGGTTTTTTAAATACAGGAAAGCCAACAAGAGGGTCACGACCACAATATGTAGGTTAAGATTAGGTCATGCTTGCACTCCGGTTCACCTAGCTAAAATAAGGGTCAAGGATAGCTCCCTCTGTGAATGTGGGCTCGACGAGGGATCAGCAGAACACATTTTTTTTAACTCCTAGGGCGGAGACCGTCCCTTTACGAAGTGCTACCGGACACTATCCCCAGACCGACGAATTTCAAATCCTTATTGGGCCTTGTACATACACCTTTTGTAAATATTTTATGTGAATATGTTAACCAGAATAACATTAGACTATAAGTTGTTTGTCCTTAATAACCTTCTAACAATCTGTTTTGTTATATATATATTGTTTGTCTTGTTTTAGGTAAGTAACTCAACAGTCGATTGAGATATAATAATTGACCTTGTGCAACACGAAGCCCACCCAACAAACAAGAGCTCAAACCACACCTAAAGACATCTTCCAAAACCACAGACCAAGCTCTATAAACTGTATTTTGGCGAAATCAAAAAGGATCGCCATTATAAAAGAAATTGAATTGCATAGTTGTGGTTAAAACTAAATATTATATTTTTGTTACATATTAGTTATATAAGTTAGATATGATTAATTAATTATTATAATCCCAATAAAAAAATTAACTAACCATTCAATATATCAAACAAATAAGTGCGCCTTGATTCTATAACCGACCTATTAATTTTTTAAGTTTGTGTAGGTTAAGTTTAATTTTTCGAGCTTTGACACTAGAAAAAATAACTCACAAATTTTAAAAATTAAGTTCTCGAAACTATACATTTCTGCATAAAAGCCGCTAGGGTTTGTTTTGTGGCTTTATCACCTACCGGCTACCAATTAAAACCAACATAATTGTTATTAAATTCGTGCGCCTTGATTTTATATACGACCCGAGAGTCTATAATATAAACATGTGAGTGCTTTACACTTTGTGATATTGAATGAAAGTGAATGTGAAAGGGTCTGCATATGCAGTGTGGTACTGAACCTTATCATGAACTTATATTTCATCCATTTTTACTCTAGGGATATGTCTGAAGATGGATTTTTTTACACAAAAAGTCATATATTGGAGCTACTTTCTGAAGTAGATGAAAATGAATTACAATTAATTGAAAAGTGGATATGTTCCGGATCTTACAAAGAAGGTTGGACTTATCATGTATTTGTCAATTTTATTTGATAAAAATGAAAGGAAATACATTAAAAACAAATAATCCCCAATGAAACTATAACTTGCAGATTTACAAAATTTGAAAATGTTACACAATTTAGAAAAACCTTTAAAAAAAATTGGCAGCACATTAAGGAAGTTAATTCCATTTGAGGCTGAAATGTCAACAGAGATTATTAAACCACCAACAATAGGAGACCAAGCGGATTGCAACAAAATGAATACTTGTCATATTGATGAATTTCTTTATGATGAAAAGGAAGTTGAGAAACTTATTAGAAAAGGAAAATTAAAAAAGTATTATTGTATGGACTGTAATTCTCGAAATACTCAGGTATTTGCTTAAAATATATCAAATTAAATAGTTTATCAAGTTTATTTCACGACTTCTGTGGCTCAATGGTTAGCATGTTGAGGTTCAAGCCGGAGGTAGCGGGTTCGATTCCTGCCAGGGGACAAAATTTTTTCTGTGTTTATGGGTCATGGATGTGTATTAAATATTATGTGTATATATAGTATAGATATACTAATATAAAGCTGAAGAGTTTGTTTGTATGTTTGAACGCGCTAATCTTAGGAACTACTGGTCAGATTTGAAAAATTCTTTCAGTGTTAGATAGCCCATTTATAGAGGAAGGCTATAGGCTATATAACATCACGCTGTGATTAACAGTAGTTAAGTTGAGTTAGTTAACGCGGGCGAAGTTGCGAGCAACAGCTAGTTATATAATAAAAATCTTAAATACATGTATAGTATAAACATATTAAATATATTTCTGTTGTCTGGTAACCGTTACACAAGTTCTTCAAGTACTTACCACAAGTCCAGATTGACATGGTGTAAAAGCGTCCATAGATATTATTACTATTTGATTTTTGTACTAAACATTTTGTTTTATATCTTCCAGGAACTAATTTTAATTTCACATTCAATGTCAAGAAAAGCTCTCCAGTGTATTTTTAAAGTTTTGTTACCATCTGATTTAAAAGGTAAACAGATATTAGATGTGGGATCTCGATTAGGAGTAGTGTTATATGGTGTAAGTATTTTGCTATTTTTCTGTCCTCTTAATGTCAGACATATGGTTTGAAAAAGTTACCCCAAATTAACTAGAAACATAAAATATTTTAGCAAGAATATTTTAGCAAGATCAGACCTATACTCCAGCTAAAATCGATGTAGAATGTTGTAAACAAAACGACAGCTGACTTGTTTATTAACTTATTACTTCAGAGTATTTCATAATTTCACACTTTCAATAGTTTTACCCTTAGGGTATCAATGTTTAAATGAATCAAACTATTCATAGTAAGAATTGTAAAGTCAAGTAATAGATCCAACCCGACGCCAGAAGGCTGTGTAGTCACAGACTGCACGGTTGGCGGGGGGCAACCCCCCACTTTTATAAACCAAAAGTGAGCCGAATGGACTCGCACCAATCCGATGTAGCATTAGGGCCTTCGGGCCGTTAGCATAGATCCATCCGAAAAAAGAAAAAAAAGTAATAATAATTTACCAATAAGCTATTTACAATTACCGTTACATAATATCATATTATGTAAGTGACCTACCTGTGCATGGTATGTGCGTAGATTACTTATGGATACTCTCTGCTGCAAGCAAGGGGATGATGATGATGGTTCGGCTATGAAAGATGATCTTGACTATGGATGGTGGTCTTCAGGGTGACGAAAGGGGAATGGAATCTTGAAATTATAAAAAAATTAAAACTGACTTAAAAAAACTAAAAAGTAATAAAATAATTGCATTTCTTTATTTTTTTAACTTTTTTATAAGTTTTAAGCACAAAAATAAAAATTATTAGTTTTTGTTTTTTGAAGTCTGTTTTAATTTTTTTATTAAAAGTTATTATTTCTTAATTTTTTGTGATTCTCATACCTCAAAATTCAGTAACCTATTTTATTTGTCTGAATATGATCTACTCATATTACTATTAACGAGTTGCTCATATTAGACAAGAGCCGTTAAAATGAGACGAATAAAGAAAGGGTTTAAATCAATAAGAAAATACAAATATGGAATTGTGTAAACAATACATACGTCATATTATAATATGATAGATTTACATATATATATGGCTAAATAAATGATTTTTTGTTTCTACTGACCACAGAGACAGTGGCTGGTCAGTGCCGAAGGACAGTGGACGCCTGGACGGTAGAATTATATTTTTTCACTTAAATTTATTACCTATTTTATTATTACGTAATTTTATGGGACATTTTTTTTAAAGTGGCATATCATGGACTTTCATATTATTAAAAAAAGCGGCCAAGTGCGAGTCGCACTGCCCCATGAAGGGTTCCGTAGCAGCAAATAACATAGTATAAAAGTTTTTGTCAGCGCGATTAAATAAAGGTAAGCGCAGTCGGGAACGTGCCCCCCGCGCGCTCCGCACCCGCTACCGATCAAGCCACGCCCCGCGCGAATTATAATTATTATTTACTTAGGCACCTATTACAGATTTATTATTAGAAAATAATGGTTCACGGTTTATGCATATGGTTCATGTTTATGAAATTAAATTGTTTTTTTTTTATTTGAGTTGATTGAATGAAAGGTAAATACTACTTTGGAAGTATCTCGCGCAAACTATTCAGTTTAGAAAAAAATGATATTAGAAACCTCAATATCATTTTTGAAGACCTATCCATATATCCTAGACACGTATGGGTTTGATGAAAAAAAAAATTGATCGCGCGTTAAGATTACATGCACACACTTTTTTTTTAGTTGAACATTTTAAAAAAATGTTTTTTAATGTTCGGACCCCTGCTGTCGGACGATTGCCTAGCAACGCTTTGTCATTAAACATTCTACATCGAGTTTGTATAGTAAACTAGTCAAATTGTTTAGCATTTATGTATCCTTTCACTGTTTTAAACAAAATATTTTTACTACCAAGACTTTTTGGTAAGAGGTAGTGACATGCTGCTTTGCATCCGAATGAAGCCGGCACGTCTCGCTCAAATAACACCGGTGTCAAGTGACAGCTATGCTGTCGCGTTTCGTGTGGTTTGTGAGTTTACAATGGCCCATTGGGGGGTATAGGGAAATGGAGGGCAACGGATCTGCATAACTTTTGGTTGTGCGGATGTCTATGGGTGTCGGTAGTCACCATAAGGCTCCGACTGCTCGGTTGCCTCCTTGTGACATAAAAAAAAACAAAAATTACTAATATTGTTAATTGAATTAAAACTGACCTACTTCATGGTTTTAGTAATAACTGAAGGTCAAACGCCCTCTGTTAGTTGTTGAGTTTTTAATTATGTGAATAATTATGGTATTAATATATTCCTATTTTGTAGGCGTACTACCTCTCTAATGCATCCAAGATTGTAGGAGTTGAAATTAACAAGGAATTGTGTGATATACAAGAAGATATTATTAATCATTATTCTATGGACAGAGATAAAATTCAAGTGATTCATTCTGATATAACAAACAAAAAGAACATTGTTGAAACCTCAGATGTTATAATAATTAATGTTTTAGATTTTTTTGTTGAAATAGAAAAGCATAAAGAAATATGGCAATTTTTACGAAAGCATATAAAAAAGGGTGCACATTTAATTGCTAACAGAAGTATGGTTGAAACTTTTAGTTGCCTCGGCATTTCAGAAGAATTTATGGATTGGCTGAGTGTATGCAAACCATATCAGTTGAAAAATGAAAATTTTTTTGATGTTGAAGTATACAGTGAAATATACTTGTATACAATAAATTGATAAAATTCCTAAATATGTATGTATTATTTATTAAATTATTATTATCAATATAAAAACTATGCTAACTGAGGTAGGAAGTAAATGTTAACTGATGTGAATAAAAAAATATAATTGTTTTATTTAATGTGATATCATGAATAATTTGGCTTTTGAATTGATTCAGGGCACTTATAAGATCTGTTTATGGAAGTGTCGATATCAAATCTGATTTCTGAAGCCAAAGTAGTTGAAAGTAGGTATATTCTATTTTGAATAAATGAACATGCTAATCAGGGTTATTTAAAATTGCCGCTCATATAGTTTCTGTGGGACTAACAGAGATGGCAGCTATGTCCTGTCCTAATTTTTTTTGTATGAAGTTGACCTTCTTCCCGCTAGGATAATATTGTTCTGTGGGTTTGAGCCACTGGGCTTTACTCTCTCACGTCTCGTAATCGTTTTTTGCATTGTCTGAAAATTTACCATAGTAATGTATTTTTTTTTACACCATCGGAAAGTAGAGATTTCCCATCCACTTTGTTTACAAAATCAGATATTTTGACAAGAAATTTCGATTATAAATTGGGGTGCTTTTTATATGAAGTCAAAATAAAGTGAAAAAAATATATATTTTAATAAAAAGTTTTGTGAATAAATATAAAAAGTAAATATTTTAATAAAAACACATTGTGTTTAGGTCATAAAAAGGTGAGTTTTCGTCAAATTTCTTGATATTATTTTTGCAAAAGATAAAGATATAAAACCAAAAACTTGGTTATTTGTATTTTTCATATAAATTGTAAACTGTATATTATGTTTTTATTAGGTACCTATAACTTCGCCATTCAACTTTTTGTCCATAGAACTTGTAGTTTTGTCGGAAATCGAGATTGACCATTGTTTACCCTTAAACCTTGAGGTTGCGTGCTCCCACTCAACTTCACGACCTCATATCACCCGCAAATTATTTTTCTTTTATTTTTTTTTATATTCTCTTCTTTTTCCGACCTTCCTTCCGGTTTATCCTAGTCTTTTTATACGCTTCATTCAGCCTTGGCCTACGAGTGTTAGAGGTTTGTGATACCACTTGACATATCTTTTTATGTTTCCATAATTGCTTTCTACAGTAAAATCCTAAACATTTTTCGCAAGGTACGTAATCGGCAGGTAAGGAACTCTTTTTCATTGGTTTATCACATGTTACAACATTTTTTATATAATTGCCTTTTTTGCGCAACTCCGTTATTAATTTTTTACGTGTGCAGCTTTTCTTAGGATAACTCATGATTTTTTGTACTTCAGGTTCCATACTATGATTTCGTGATACATGTCTCGCAAAGTTTAACACATCAAGCTCACAAAAAAAACAACAATCCTTGATTCTGATTACTTTCAACTTTTTTCCATTGTCATTAGTATTTTTATATTCATTATTACTTGTTGTCAAATTCTGAAAAATATAACTTGTTGTCAAATAAATACTTGTGCGTCGTGTGTGTATCTTTATTAACGCATACTCTACCTTCAATCCCGGGAAAGTTGACAGTTCCCGAGGGGCAGTCAAATGACAAGAGTAAATGACTACAAAAACAAGTGGTTCGAGATATCACTAGGTACATATTATAAAACAATGTCCTCCGCCACGTCTATCGGTCTGTCTGTACGCGATAAACTCAAAAACTACTAAATGGATGTTCATAATGCTGTTTCCACTAATGGATAGAGTGCTTCTCGAGGAAGGTTCGAGTTATATGTAATTTGTTAAGGAACTAGCTGATGCCTGTGACTTGGTTTGCGCAGATTAGATTAGATGTGGACAATTCACACAATATATATTTATACAAATAAATAAAATTAAATTGTGTTTGTAAGGCTGGGCCGATTTTGACGGGATTAAAATAATTATCATCAATCCGGATACGGCTGTATATCTGAGTTAACACGGGGGAAGCTGCGGGCAACAGCTAGTTTGAGTTCATAAACTATAAAAAGGTGGAATATTTTAGGTAAAAAATTAGTCGTATTCTATGTAACTAGAATATCGCTAGGTCAAAATGAACAACACTATATTAGTAAGCAAACAATGTTGACTGATGCAGCTTTACAATCTCAGAGGTTAAGTAAAAAAGAGATTCCACCCACCTCGGCTTTCTCTAAACGACGAAGTCTGAGACTCGATTGCTGATTTTGATGCGTGTCATTCAATACTTGATCCGTTTCTTCAGAGTAACTTGTGACACTGGAAGAATCCTCAGATGCAGGATTATAAGTTGCATCTCTATCGCTGTCGTCATTCTCTGAGCTATTGTCATTAGGAAAATTAAGAATGTTACTATCAGAAACGGGACTTGACGTAGAAGGTACTGTGTCTTGTATCTGAGTGCTATGGTCTTGTGATGATTGGCTAGTTATTTTAATAATGTTTGCTTTCCCTCCGGTGATAATGTTGCTGGCAACATCTAGCTGATGAGGACCGAAAGCAATTGAATCTGACAACAAAGCATTCTCCTGTATTTCGGTGTCAGTTATTGATATTTGGTCTCGCAAATACGTTTTGTTACAGCTCCGATTCGAATCTATCCCTATATGAGGTGAGTCATCGCAATAATTCGTTGTATCATGAATGAAAGTATAAAGATAGTTTGCTGTACCGTCGTCCGTAGACGGTACGTCGGTTTCATCTCTATGTTTCTTATTATCGGTAATATCGAAGGAATCGTTAATGCTAGTATTTGGCGGTGCGTGTATGCGGATATTATGACTGGGTCGCTGTAACACAAAAAAATATAATATTTACGTGTAATGCACTTTTCAGAAAAAGCGTATGACAATAAATAAACATGCTACTTACAAATGATTTTCTTCTTGGTTTTTCAGAAACCTTGGAAGAATGGTTCTTTTTTTTCTTTTAATTCAGTTGGATTCTCAGCATCTGAAATAATTTGTTACATTAGGTAGATATATTATGTTACCGGTTATCTGTATAATTCGGTATTATAATATACAAATATAATACTAGACAATGTATTCTATAATTATATTATGATAACTACTTAATCCTATAGAATGCTCGGCGCGGTCATTATGTCTCCATTTTATTTATTTATTTATTTTTTTTAATTATTTTTTTCACACACAAAAAAATGCAGAAATCACCAAGCACTTATTTTTAATAAAAAAAAAATAACAAAGATAAATGACTTTTTGCTATTTAATTACTTTGTTCTTTTAGTTAAATTAATTACTTCTTAAAATAATAATATTATTTACGCCAGATTAGGCTTGAAATGGTATTAATCAGTGTTGGGTATTTTTTTTAAAGTTTTGTTCATCTCCATAATTATACTGAATCCTAAAAACAAAAAAACACTGAAAAAAACATGAAAATGTCATTGTGTAAACTTTTACAACTCTTCTCAAGGTGAGTGTCTCGGATCTGACTAACACAGGACACCCCCCCGCGACTGGTCGGTTCCCTCAAAAGGGCTAACCGGGCTTTCTCCTAGTATGGGAAAACTCAACCAACCAGGAGAACCCCCACTGACGCCGGATACTTTCCACCGAGGCAGGTACCCAACCTTACCCCGAGTCTCATGTGGCATAGCACCTCCTCGTGGCGTCGCGCTCTCTGTACCGCTCCGCTCCGCGTATGCGAGACTGTCATTTCGCAGAAGGTCACCGCCGCTTGCCAGGCGAGCATGCAGCGCACTACACTCAAAAGCAAGAGGTCCACTGCTATGAGTAAGTGACACTGTGCGGCCTATCTCTCGTGCGCTTCTATGGTGTGCTGGAGGACCGAGTCCTCCCCAGCGCTGCACTTGTGGCAGGCTGGCATCGGCTTCCCTTTGGCCACCCTTTTTTAAGGCCTAGGTGGTTCCTGGCCCTATGTGGGACTCGCACTTCGGCTGTGTATAGCCAAACTAAAACCTCTGCCAACGCCTTTAGCTGCTTTTCGAGGGTACCGGATCTGCAGACAACGGTAGCACCTCAGCAATAGATTGGCCCCGGCGAAGGCCTGACTACTCCCCGAAAGGAAGGACTACCCGGCCGCCACTAGTTCCCATCCTGACCCTACACGAGCACATGGGCGTTACTGGAGGCGCATTGAGTAACGTCTTCAACGCACCCCCGTTGTCGCCCGCGGGGGAGGCTTCGTCAATTCGTTCTCCTCCCTCACGCTCGTTGGCCACCTTCTGGGACATTACTATCTCGCAGAAGGAGACCATCGCCGTCCAGGAGTCGTTGTCGCCGGGTATCGCGGTGATGACGCTCGACA
Source organism: Helleia helle (assembly GCA_963853865.1). NCBI lineage: Eukaryota > Metazoa > Arthropoda > Insecta > Lepidoptera > Lycaenidae > Helleia > Helleia helle. The sequence continues at coordinate 12,396,843 of OY971431.1, forward strand.
GAGACAAGCCCCGCCGATGCGACGTCAGATCGCGACGCAGCGCCACCCATCCCACACAAACCTCGATGGTGTGCTGGGCTGAGTCCAACGCCGCGCCACAATCGTGATATACTGTCGTGGGCAGTCCAGCACAGCAAGCAACCATTCCCGGTAAGCACCTGTGTCTGTGGAAAGTGTGGGATTTGCGCTTACAACACGACACAGGCACGCATCCAGTGTGATACAATTAAAAGTTTGATCTTCGTTAGCCCGAATTTTATCTAAAATTTTCATAGATTCGGATGATTTTAACGAAGCCAAGTGCAATTAATGAAGTCTAACCAAACCCCCAGATAAGAAATGGATGTAAAGGAGTAAGTAATTCATAAGTCACTAACTTACAAAAAAACCGGCCAAGTGCTAGTGGACTCGCAGTGGAAAACGTGCTAGAGGGAGAACACCGGTAAGATGGTCCGATGCTGTGAAGACTAAAGTGGGGGGCAATTAGCACCAGGTAGTCCACTTGACCCATGACGGTGTCCAGTGGAAGATCATGTGGTTACGATCCTCAGCATTGAGGGAATGATGAAGAAGAAGAATGTGAAAAATCGCTACTTTAGGGTACGGCCGTTCTAAGTTTCAAATATGTATGAAATTAACAATAGTCAATGTACCTTGACCAAATTTCATCATCATCATCAACCTCTATCTATCCACTGCTGAACATAGGCAACTCAATGTATCCAAGACGGTTGACCAAATTTGCTATGCTATAAATAAGTATATTAATTACCTGACAGAGAAGTATATTATATGCAAATTTATCAAAACTCTATCGGAAATATGAGAAACTGCACATGCAACATTGTTATCCGCTGAATCGTGCAACTATTTTGTCGGAAATGGCAAAACCGACATTATTAACTGAACTACAATTATAAATTTGGGTGGATATGCCACAATCCCCAATATTCCTTGGACTTTGAAATCTCATTTATGTTGGATACCACTCAATACGTTATTGCCCGTAATATATAAATATTTGATGAGGTAGATACCACTTACATTATCTTGGGGACTTGGGTAATACAATGTTGAGTTACATACAACATTGGAATACTTACTAGACATGTTATTTTATAGATATTGATATTAGTATTTACATTACAGGTATCCAAATAACTAGAGATCGCGGATTATACCTACGCCCGCTCATATCATAAGGACAGCCATGCTTTTCATTACCTGGTTAGGAAGGCATTCTTAGCCTGATCAGAAATATAAAAACCCTGCATTGGTGTCACCACTATATTTTTAAAACTGTAACACTTATTATAATCAATACAGAAATTAATTCCGAAATTTTCCGCAATATCGAGGGTTTTTATGTTTCTGGTCAGGCCATGCCAAACATTTTTAAGTTTCCAGAAAATAAGTAGCCACAGTGTAATGTTATTAAATTAAAATCCTTTATTGAAAAACTAAATAACAATTCAGACTTATATAACATAAATAATAACTAACATCGCTTATGAACAAAACACGAATTATCTTTCGTGCAAATAAACAACAAAACCAAATATGACAGTCTTAGTATATTTATACATTATACATTTGAGATCAGCCTCATCTAATATTAACATATTTTTATTGTAATTATTCCATTTACTATAACCGTAAACAATTAGGTCCGAGATAACATTCATCGATTAGACTACAGTAAATAGATGACAAAGTTCTTACCTACCATTATATTTTCAGTAGGAACCATAAATATATAATGCGTAGTTGAGACAATTAAGTAAATATCTCATTTATAAAAATAAGTATGGACTTAGCTTAATTTAACTATGCCCAACCTGCATGACACTTGGTAATTTTTACCTTAATATACGTACTAATATTTATAAATATTAGTATGTTTACCTTACTAAAACACTGTTCTACAGTGTTTTATTAGAGGTAGCCTGTAGGTAATTAGGTTGAACCTAATCGGTTACCACCTTTTTATAGCATAGGAAGGCAAACGAGCAGTCGATGCCGTTAGGCGACTATCGACGCCCATACACATCCGCACAACTAAAGATTATGTAGATGCATTGCTCTCACAAACCGCACGAAACGCGTATGTTGTCACTTAACGCCGGTGTTATGTGAGCGAGAGGTACCACCCCAGTCGTGCCAATTCGGCTGAAAAGCACCATGGCACTACCTCTTATCTCACTTAATTGTCTTCTGAATCACTTTCTTCATGGAAGTCATGGTCATGGTAGCACTCATGAAATATATCCCTCTGCAGAGATCTGTGACATCCTTTTTCTTTACTGATGGGCAAAGGTACGCCCGATTCAGTTTTAGAACATTTTTCAGCCATTTCTTGTTTCGGGTGTCAGATCGCAACACAACGATTGTCTTTCTTCATCAAAATCGTTCTTATACTATATTCTGTCTTTCTGTCCTGCACTTACTTTCACTTCTCTTATGGAATTCCACGACACCTTCTCGTTTTTGGTATTATTTGTCCAATTCTTGTTTACTAGCAAGGCTTTGAAATCTACTAAGCCAACTAAGTAAGCAATACCATTCTTCTGGTACCCAAATCGTTTTGTGCGCGATTTTATTTACCTTCATTTTGTGTATGAAATTTTTCTAGGAAACGATGGGTCACTCGTAGTACCGAGCTTTTTTGCTACTGTATGTAGAGCGAAAACACGATTCGGTTCCTATTCTGGCCTGCGCAGTTATCAGACAAAAACGAAATTCCTTGACGCCTCATTCAACATAGAATTTGATGAAGTTAAGTAGACAACTAGATACTTAGATAGAGCCACGCCGAGCGATCATTTCATGCCACATGAAACAAGTGCATATTTTGGATACTAAATCATAGACCGTAAAAAAAAATGTAGTGAACCGCCTTTTGTAGTAGAGTACGCTGATTTCTCCGTAAGGGGTCACTAAAACTTTTTGAAAATCAAAGGTAGCAGTTACCATAATATCTTAGTTGACTTCAAACTCTCGCTTGTCGGATTTCTTTAAATCTCATACCCTTTTTGCGATGTTGTTGTAAATTATACGCAGCTTTCTCTTCATCTATTCTAGTCGATTTGTTCTCAAATACGTGGCAGATATCACACTTATTTTTTTTTGGTCTGTGCAGTGCCAAGTTAAAGTTGGCATTAACTACTTCTCTATACTGCCTTTTCGTAGTTGCTTTCGAGTAATATTTGGTAGCATCGAACCATTCGCAGTACAGTTTATACATCCGAGATACGCTTTCAATGCCTTTTAGGTAGAGTTTGTTTGAATTCTTATGAATGTAATGAGCCTCAACTACTGGAAAACATCTGACGTGATCGCAAACACTTTTGACCATGTCATCATTGTAAACGCGTCTTTCGTGTTTATAGCGACCTCTTTTGTCATCTTCTATCACCGTATTTCCATCAAACTTCTTCCAGGCTGTCTTCACCACGCGTTCACTCAGTGCTATAGTGTTGAGAAACATTGTCTTGCACACCTTCACTAGTTTCTTTTCTCCATCCGGCAAAAAGTACTGATAAGTGTTCTGTCTATCGTGTTTCGTAACTTCCGTAGTTTGACGTCGCTTGAGACTCTTCTTTGTATTTTTAATAACAAATTCCCAGTGCTTTTTTTTATCGCCTAAAAGCCAAAAATATTTAAAGACTCGCTTTCTATCTTCATGTGAAATTTTTTGGCTACACTTCAATCGACACTTATCGGTACAAGGATCCTTTAATTGTTTACTTTCAACCACCTGCCCCTTTTTATTCACGAATTCTTCACCGCTGTTTTTCTTCAGTTTCCTTTGGACCACAAGCCACCTTTCCTGATGCACAAGACGCTTCTTACCCTTATCAGTCTTATAAGCTTTTTTTCTGGAACTGGGTACTGAAAATGGCGAATGAACATGACTTACAGAAGAGATCTCGGGTGGTGAACCCATGTTTTCATTAATTTTGTGGGTGGAACGTGCGTAATTCACAATGGAGGTCTGGGACGGTGTTTCTAAATTTACACTCTCACCATCGTTAGTAAACCAAGAAATGGGGCTCGAAGACGGCATCGGTGTTGTTAATTGTGTAAAAACGTCGACTAGATTGGTTTCTTGAGCTTTTGGCGAGTTGCGAGTTGTTGCTAAGCTGTCAGAAGCAAGAGCGCTTGGAATTGTAGTCTTTGGTTGAGTCAATGGATTCACGTGGCTCTGAAAAGCATATGTAATAAAACTGTTGTATTACGTTACATGACAAAAGATACAGGACGTTTTTTTTAATGCCATAATGGGCAAATGAGCAGGAGGTACGTGAAACTATAGAAGCTGGAATTACCGGATTCACTATATCAGGAATGTCTTCCGCGAGGTTATTTCCATCATAAAAAAATTCTCCAGTCAGTTCTTCTAATTGCA